>CM059436.1:42530125-43130125 GCA_030390025.1 Squalus acanthias
AGAGCGCTCCTGCTCCTCCTGGCCCACAAGAAAACGGCACTTATCCTCTGGATCCAGCAGCTCCTGCCTCCATTTCGCTGCCGGGTTTCCTGAGCCTTGGGAACCCAGTCGACACATTTAAATCAGGCTCCCAATTGCACTGCGGGAGCCTGATTTCAATATGTTACTGAAGTGTCCTGGTTCTCCAAGACGGGATCCGCACGTGTCACGCTGCCCCGCTGTAAAAATGTTGGCATGAATGTGCGCGTTGGGATGGAGTCGTGTTTCTCGTTTAAACATTTAAAACTCACCCCTCCACCCCGCACGACCTTCTCCCACCCATCGTGGGACGGGGTTAATTGAGGCCAGAGTGACTGAGCACTTAGACAAGCATGAGCTGATCAAAGATAGTCTACATTGATTTGTGATGGGTAGGTCATGTCTGACTAACCTAGTTGAATTTTTTGAGGAGCTCACTAGGATGGATATTGTCTATATGAACTTCCAGAAGGCATTTGATAAGGTTCTGCACAAGAGATTATCAAAAATGACAGCGCGCAGAATTGGAGGTAATCTTATGACATGGGCTGGTAGGTAGGAAACAGGGTTTTTGGGGAGACCACATCTGGAGTACTGTATACAGTTTTGGTCTCCTTATCTAAGGAAGAATATACGTACCTTAGAGGGCGTGCGACGAAGGTTCACTAGATTGATTCCAGGGATGAGAGGGTTGTCCTATGAGGAGAGATTGAATAGAATGGGCCTATACGCTCTGGAGTTTAGACGAATGAGAGGTGATTTCATTGAAACATATTCTGAGAGGGTTGACAGGGTAGATGCTGAGAGGCTGTTTTCCCTGGCTGGAGAGTCTAGAACTAGGGGTCAAAGTCTCAGGAAAAGGAGTCGGCCATTTAGGACTGAGGTAAGCAGAAATTTCTTCACTCAAAGGGTTGTGAATCTTTGGAATTCTCTACCCCAGAGGGCTGTGGATGCTCAATCGTTGAGTATATTCAAAGCTGAGATCGATAGATTTTTGGACTCTAGGGGAATCAAGGGATATAGGGATCAGGCGGGAAAGTGGCGTTGAGGTCGCAGATCAGTCATGATCTTATTGAATGGCGGAGCAGGCTCGAAGGGCCACATGGCCTACTCCTGCTCCTATTTCTTATGTTCTTCAGTAGGATAAGGGAATGTTCTCTGATTGGCGGAACGTAAAAAGTGGTGTCCCCCAGGGATCTGTACTGGGTCCGCAGCTTTTCACCATATATATCAATGACTTGGGTGAAGGAATAGAGAGCTGTATATCCAAGTCTGAAGATGGAACTTAAGTTAGGAGGCATGGTAAACTGTGTAGATGGGAGCAGGAAGTTACAGAGGAACATAGACAGACTAAGTGTGTAGTCAAAACTGTGACAGATGGAGTTCAATGTGGGAAAGTGTGTGGTCATCTACTTTGGATCCAAGAAAGACAAATCAGAATATTTTCTTAGGTGAGAGACTAGGAGCTGAGGAAGAGCAAAGGAATTTGGGTGTCCCATGTGCACATATCACATAAGCTAGTGCACAGGTACAAAATGTAGTCAAAAGGCTAATGGAATGGCGTTTATCTCAAGGGGGCTAGAATACAAAGGGGAGGAAGTTATGCTTATAATGGGGAACAAAGAAATGGCAGACCAATTAAATACATACTTTGGTTCTGTCTTCACAAAGGAGGACACAAATAAACTCCCAGAGATGTCGGGGAACATAGGGTCGAATGAGAGGGAGGAACTGAATGAAATCAGTATTTGTAGGGAAATGGTGTTAGGGAAATTGACGGGATTGAAGGCCAATAAATCCCCAGGGCCTGATAATCTACATCCTAGGGTACTTAAGGAAGTGGCCCTAGAAATAGTAGATGCATTGCTGGTCATCTTCCAAAATTCTATAGATTCTGGAACAGTTCCCATGGATTGGAGGGTAGCTAATGTAACCCCACTATTTAAAAAAGGTGGTAGAGAGAAAATGGGGAATTATAGACTGGTAAGCCTGACATCGGTAGTGGGCAAAATGCTAGAGTCCATTATAAAAGATGTAATAGCAGAGCACTTGGAAAACAGTGACAGGATCGGACAAAGTCAACATGGATTTACAAAAGGTAAATCATGCTTGACTAATCTACTGGAATTTTTTGAGGATGTAACTGGCAGAATAGATAAGGGAGAACCAGTGGATGTGGTGTATTTGGACTTTCAGAAGGCTTTCAATAAGGTCCCGCATAAGAGATTAGCGTGCAAGGTTAAAGCACATGGGATTGGGGGTAAGGTACTGACTCGGATAGAGAACTGGTTGGCAAACAGGAAGCAAAGAGTTGGAATAAACGCGTCTTTTTCCGAGTGGCAGGCAGTGACTAGTGGGGTACCGCAGGGATCGGTGCTAGGACCCCAGCTAGTCACAATATATATTAATGATCTAGACGAGGGAACTAGATGTAATATCTCCAAGTTTGCAGACGACACAAAGCTGGGTGGGCGTGTGTGCTGTGAGGAGGATGCAGAGAAACTCCAGTATGATTTGGACAGGTTGGGTGATTGGGCAGATGCATGGCAGATGCAGTATAATGTGGATAAATGCGAGATTATCCACTTTGGTGGCAAAAACAGGAAGGCAGATTATCTGAACGGCAATAGATTGGGAAAAGGGGAAGTGCAACGAGACCTGGGTGTCCTTGTGCACCAGTCGCTGAAGGTAAGCATGCAGGTGCAGCAGGCGGTTAAGAAGGCAAATGGTATGTTGGCCTTCATAGCGAGATGATTCGAGTACAGGAGCAAGGATGTCTTGCTGCAGTTGTACAGGGCCTTGGTGAGAGCACACCTTGAGTATTGTGTGCGGTTCTGGTCACCTTATCTGAGGAAGGATGTTCTTGCCATGGAGGGAGTGCAGCGAAGATTCACCAGACTGATACCTGGGATGGCAGGAGTGACGTATGAAGAGAGATTGGGTCGATTAGGCTTATATTTGCTAGAGTTTAGAAGAATGAGAGGGGGTCTCATTGAAACTTATAAAATTCTAACAGGACTAGACAGACTAGATGCAGGAAGGCTGTTCCCGATGGCGGGGGAGTCCAGAACCAGGGGTCACAGTCTAAGGATAAGGGGTAAGCCATTTAGGACTGAGATGAGGAGGAATTTCTTCACCCAGAGAGTGGTGAACCTGTGGAATTCTCTACCACAGAAGGCAGTTGAGGCCAATTCATTAAATATATTCAAGAAGGAGTTAGATATATTCCTTAAGGCTAAAGGGATCAAGGGATATGGGGAGAAAGCAGGAACAGGGTACTGAATTTGGATGATCAGCCATGATCTCATTAAATGGCGGAACAGGCTCGAGGGGCCGAATGGCCTACTCCTGCTCCTATCTTCTATGTTTCTATGTTCAGTTGTAGAGAGCTTTGGTCAGACCCCATCTGGAGTACTGCATTCAGTTTTGGGCACCGAAACTCAGGAGTGATGTATTGGCCTAGGAGGGGACACAGTACAGATTCACCAGAATGATACCGGAGCTTAAAGGATTAAATTATGAGGACAGGTTGCATAAAGTTGGTTTGTAGTTCCTTGAGTTTAGAAGGTTGGGGGATGATCTAATTGAGGTGTTTAAAATCTAAACGAATTCAATAGGGTAGATACAGAGAAACGGTTTCCTCTGGTGGGAGGAATCTAGAACAAGGGATCATAATCTTAAAATAAGAGCTAGGCCCTTTAGGAATGGAGCACTTATTCACACAAAGGGTAGCGCAAATCTGGCACTCTTTCCCTTCCCCCCCACCCCCAACAAAAGGCTATGGATGCTGGGTCAATTCAAGACTGAGATCAACAGATTTGTTAGGTACGGGTATCAAGGGATATGGAGCACAAATGCGGGTAAATGGTGTTAAGATACAGATCACCCATGATCTAACAGAATGGTGGAACAGGCTTAAGGAACTGAATGGCATACTCCTGTTTCTATATATGAGCATTTTGATTCTAATCACAGATACTCTGGCTAAAATTTATAATGGCGTAAAGTCCCATTCACATGGCAACTAAATTACTACCGTAAAATTCAACAATACTTAGGAATGTACACTTCTGCATTGATCATGATATTTATTCTACAACTGAATTAACATGATGAAGTGTCATCAAGATTCCATTTTTCTCCCTGATATTCTTGCTGAAAGTGGAAACTCTTCAGCTGGTGTCCAGCATTTCTTATGGGTTGTAAATTGGTCTCCTCTGTAATTTTGCAGTCTTAGTGAAACTAGGAGTACTCCGATTTTCCACAGATTAAAAATTATTTAATTAATTCTAGTTATCATTGAATTAAATTGCAGTACAACATAGATATATTCAGATTTAATAGCTAATAAAAGCAGCAGTATTATTCTCACCTTAGTTAAATGCAACAAGGATCAATGTGTCTGGCACAAATTATATAAAATGGTTCCAGAAAAATGTTGAGTTCCCACAATTATATATATATTTTTTTTAAATATCAACATAAATAGCAAAGGAAATACAAATATTTTATAATTTAACTACTTTGTCAGAGGAAACTTGGGGCTCAAATTAAAAATGAGGACATTGGAACAAATGGGGACACAGGAAGCACTAAACCTACCTTCAGCTGCTAATTTAATCAGGCTTTTGCCTTGTAATTTACTCTAAGCACTCCTAGTGTTAGATTAGAAAAGGAAGCTGCTGAAGATGATTCACTGTGATAGTTAGGACGACCCCTCAGGATTCTGTTTAGTCTCTACAGAATAACATAATTTGTGAAAGTGCTTAAGAAAATTAATATAGTTTGGCTCAACCATATCTGTTTAATACAAGGTCACTAAATAGAGTCTCCTTTGAAGAAATGATTGGAACGTCAAGAGGTTCTCATTAATTCTCTCTGTATGATACTTCTGGATATCAGTTTTCTTTACAAACATGAACCTAGGGATTAAGATAAACACATATATCTATGCATGTATGAGAGATAGAAAATAGAGAGAGCGAGAGAGATCACAGTAATAATTCACTCTTAAAAAATAAGCCTGTTCATAATATGTTGTGATAAGAGGTGAGAGTGTTACATGGTGCTGTATTCTTTCACCTCTTACATCTTCACAGTCCTTGATTCACACCACAATTACTCTGCTTCTGCCATGTTCAGTGTGGAAGCTAAATAAGCCAGCAGTAAATAAAACAAAAAAGTTCCATAAATTAAGACATTATAATGAATAAATGTCTGGCAGCGAATTTAAAATTTTACTTTAATTTCAGTTTTCTGTTGACCCCACAAACTGCATGAGTTTTGCTCTCAAGGGTTATGATGTCACAATAACACTTCACTGAATTACTGGCATTTATCTATTATTCTGCATCACTTACCTCGCTGTATAAACATGGAATAGCGTTAAACATGTGTGGGACAAAACTGAACCTACCTACAACTGTCACTGCAAAATAGCCTAAGGGTCACGTGGAATTTAATGAGGCAATCATGTAACTATAAATGTATCATTACTACAGTCCTCTGAACATTGAACTAAAAGTCTTGCACCTGCAAAAATCATTATATTCTGCTAATATTGCCAACAGATTTTTTCTCCCTAATAAAAATATTGCTTACATTTTGATTTTACTGCAGTACAGTTCCCATGCTACCCTTGTTACAGTGGCAATGTCCTGGCTGGCATGCAGGATTTTAAATATTACTGCAGTACTTTTGGTCATGTTGGTCTCCCTCACTTTTGTGGCAGTTTGAGCATTTAACCTCTAGTATGGTACAGATAAAATCTTTGTTTTACATACTTCTATTAAGCAATACGTTGTACCTGCTGTTGAATTGGTTCTGCAGTTTTTGTTATTATCTTATTCACAACTTGTCAATTAGTCTATTAAAAGTACATGAAGTGGCTCAGCTTAAATATTCTTTGATGTTACAATGCAGTATTAGCATTTACCAGCATTTGCTGTTTCAATTTTACAATGTAATATTTAAAAAGGCAGTGTCTAATTCTCTCCTCTGACTTATAATATGCAGTATACCTACACCATCTTACAGTCCTGCTTAAACAAACACCCTTTCCCCCTCTGTTTCTGTAAAATGCAGACAAACCAAGTCATTTTTCTTTTGTTTCCTAGCCGTCAAAACCAATAGCTTCAAAGCTACAACCTCAGCTGGTGGTTGATTTATGGTTGAACCCTTGAAGTGATGCTGAAGAATTACCTTGTCAATCACCCCAAGGACTCTGAAGGCCTTCAGCTCCTCTGCAGGACTCCTCAGGTTCCAAGCAGGCCTTGAACTTAGCGGTCCCGGAGGCTAATAGAAGATATCAAAGATATCACATCAATCACAGTAACACTTAAAGGAAGATGGCCTACTGGAGCAAATGCCAAGTTATAGAAAACTAAATTTGTCACAGAACAGTTGTGGACAAGATCAAAAGGTAATTTATTTCCGCTTCAAATCTGTGTCCAGCACTGAGGAGAATCCCCGTAGAAATATTTATTTGGTTAAGATACAGTCATTGTTAAGTTTAGAGTGCAACAGCTGTTCATGAGTACCAACAGTGTAATATTAACAAATGTGTTTACTGTTGTGTAAAAAAAAAACCACTATCACCAGTCAATAAAATCTTCAGGACCTAAAAATGTAATGTGTACCAAATATAAAAATAACTATGATGAGGAACTATAGTGGATTAGAACAGTGGCCCTGAAAATCTGAAGGCATTCCAGCAAACTACCACCATAACTTCAGGAGGACTCCACCGGAACAACTAGAAACGCAGCTAGGAACTGGATACAGTGGGTCCCGGCCCTGCGGTCAAGTGTCCTGTATGGCCTGTTGGGCGCGTGGACAACCTGCATCAGGAGTTCCCACACTCCTGGCCTTTAGAGGGACCAAGCATATAGTTAGTCAAACCAAGCCTACTTACCCAACCACTGGTAGTGATGAGGCCCCCGAAGAAAGGAAGATTGTTTTAAAGTTAAAAATGTAAGGGGGCAGCTCTGTGTCGTTTTTTTTTTGGGGGGGGAGGGGGGTGCACACAGAGGGGGCGAAGGAAGGAAGGGAAAACACCACTCTCCCCCCCCAACCCCACCCTTGCCAATGGAAGCCACCCAAGATGAGCCCCTAGTGGCATTGCCATTGGCAGGTAAATGAAGGGGCTTTTCCCCTGACCTGTACAGATTAATATATTGTCTAAACAAAATTACAGGCAAAAATCACCTAGAAATACATCACAACTGAAGAGTTATGGTCAGCCAAGAATAATAATAGACCAACCTGTAAGAAAGGAAAAACTGAATTATAGTACAGGGAGAATACTTTAATTCTAAGAATGATGAACCTTGCACCTCAAGATTAATAATCCACCTTTTTTCTTCATTCGTCTACTCCATAGAACACTGGTGCATGCTGCAATGGTACCTCACAGGACAAACAGAATTAATCTCTCGAAGATACAAAGCATTACTGACAACAGTGTCAACTTGCATCTTTTCCACACTGAATATTAAGTTTTAGGAAAAAGTAATGGGCCGTAATTTGCGACCCCCACGGGTACATACGAGGTGGCCGCGCAAGTTCCGGGTTTAGGCATGCGATGTGCACGCACGAAAACCCAGAACTTGCAATCTGTCTCCGCATCCCCGGGAGATGGGCCTCTGCGGGTGGAGAGTTGCACTGTTTGCCCAACTTCCGCCCGTTGAATGCCCGTGAAATTCTTAAGCCTGGAAAAAGCAGGCGTAAGGCCTGCTTTTACCAGCATAAGAGTTTTAAAAAATAGAAAAATAAAATTTTATCATTCATTTATACTTTAAAAACTCTGTGCAATAAGGTAAGTTTATTTTTACCCCGTTAAAACATATATAATTTTTTTCTTCAAAAAATAAATGTTTAAAATATTTAATTAAATGGCATTTTAATTCATTTTAAATATGTAATTAAAAAAAAAAATTTCATGTGTTCATGTATTTTTTAGGTGATCCCCATTCATACTCATGGGGATTCCCATAAGTATGAATGGGGATTCCCTTCTTTGATTGGTTGGGCTGGCCCACGTGATCTCAGGGGTGTTCGCGAACCGCAAGCACCCTGGGATATGTGGGCCTCTACCTGTGGGTACCTGGAGAGGCCCAGGAGCGTGAATCTACGAACCTCCCGGGCCACCAGGTAAATTCATGGACCATGTACAGCAGGCACCTCAAAGCACTGGAGAGGTACCACCAACGCTGCCTCCGCAAGATCCTGCGAATCCATTGGCAGGATAGGCGCACCAATGTCCGTGTTCTCGCTCAGGCCAACATCCCCAGCATCGAAGCTTTGACCACGCTCGATCAGCTCCGATGGATGGGCCGCATCGTCCGCATGCCCGATACGAGATTCCCAAAACAAGCGCTCTACTCGGAGCTCCGGCATGGCAAGAGAGCCCCAGTGGGCAGAGGAAACGCTTCAAGGACACCCTCAAAGCCTCCTTGAAAAAGTGCAACATCCCCACCGACACCTGGGAATCCCTGGCCCAAGACCGCACAAAGTGGAGAAGAAGCATCCGGGAAGGCGCCGAACACCTCGAGTCTCTTCGCCGGGAGCAGGAGGAAGGCGCGCTCGTCAACCCAAGCACCCCACCCACCCGCCCCTTCAACCATCGTCTGCCCCACCTGTGACAGAGACTGTAGGTCCCGCATTGGACTCATCAGTCACCTGAGAACTAATTTTTAATGTGGAAGCAAGTCATCCTCGGTTCTGAGGGACTGCTAAAAAGACACTCCTTCACTGAATCCCACGCGCACACTCCTTCACTGAATCCCAACGTAATTATCGGACAAGTAGAATACAACCAGGACCACTGGTAAATTGTATAAGGCCTGAAAACACTTTAACCATGAATGCATTTGAATCTTCAGTACTGTTCTGGTTGGCAGAATTTGGGAAACCTAGGATGGAATTTTAACACCCAAAAATGGGTGGGTTGGGATTGGGTGGGAGGTTCAAGAGTTAAAAATCTGAATCCAGACCCCAACCCACCCACTAACGGTTTTAACGGAGGTGGGTTGGGGGCAGCCAACCCGCTCGCAGGATTCAATCTTTCGACCTCCGGCCCCAACTCCGGCATCCGATCTCCAGCCCTCGATCTGCAGCCCCCGACCCCGCTGATGATCCTGCAGCCCCCGACTCCTCCGAAGATCCTCCAGCCCCCGACCCCTCCGAAGATCCTGCAGCCCCCGACTCCTCCGAAGATCCTCCAGCCCCCGACCCCTCCGAAGATCCTCCAGCCCCCGACCCCTCCGAAGATCCTCCAGCCCCCGACCCCTCCGAAGATCCTCCAGCCCCCGACCCCTCCGAAGATCCTCCAGCCCCCGACCCCTCCGAAGATCCTCCAGTCCCCGACCCCTCCGAAGATCCTCCAGCCCCCGACTCCACCAAAGATCCTCCAGCCCCCGACCCTGCCAAAGATCCTCCAGCCCCCGACCCTGCCAAAGATCGTCCAACCCCCGACCCCTCCGAAGATCCTCCAGCCCCCGACCCCGACAAAGATCCGCAGCCCCCGACCCCGACAAAGATCCGCAGCCCCCGACCCTGCCAAAGATCCTGCAGCCCCCAACCCCTCTGAAGATCTGAAGCTCCCAACTCCCTGCGAAGATCTCTGGCCTTCCGACCTCCCCCACCCCTCCACCCCAAAAAGATCCCTCCCTCCTCTCTGTGGCCTAGTGCCGCAGGCCTACCCGCCCGACAGCGAGCCAGCTTCTCCATCTGGCTGGTTGTAGGCAGGAAACTGAGATTCAAAATGTTAACCAGGCCCGGCCATTAAATTTGGCAGGGCCTGAGGGAAACCCATTCTCCTGGGTTTCCCGACCACACTGCAGCCCCTGCCCCCTTCCTGCCTCCAAATTAAAATTCCGTTCCGAGTGTCTTTGTCAACCCCTCCTCATAAATACTGACAATACTGGTGCATTAGGGCCCTCAGATTTTCTGAGCTTTGGTGGGGGTTGGGGGCTGGAGGCGGAGGGGGAGGTGTTTGCAACCAGCTAAGGTTCTAAATCAGAAGTCTGGGACCGATATAATGTCCACTACTAATTAGAATTCAATTTTGGGAAACAATGCAGAGGGCTGTCAGATTACAGTCATTTCAAGTATTCTCCCAGATACTGGTATTAAATTTTAAGATAGTTACTTTTGGAAGTATGGTTTAATCTAAATGTGAATACTGAGGAAACAGTAGTTGCAGTCCTTCAAGAAGATCCCTAAATACAATGTTGGTCTCATTAGAAATGTCCTTGCTGCTCGGTTCGCTACAAGGCAAGTACGAGTGCTCTTTAGAAGTGGATGATTTGAGTTTCTTGCCCTTCTCCTTTGTCTTGTACTTCCTGTGCTCAGACCCTGCATCAGCATTTTTAATAATACTACTTCTCAATCTCTCATGATGTTTTTGTTGCCTTTTCAGGAAAAAGTTGGCAGATTCGTTAAAGGAAAACATTTTGGTCACGCAGGAGACAATACAGCCGCTAAATTAATGGGATTAGCTGTACTAGATTGCCAGCATTGTAGATAACAGAGACCACCAGAGCAGATGTGGGCATAAAGTCAATCAGAAAAACTCCAAAACGGACAGATACTGAGAAAACGGACAGATACTGAGAAAACGGACAGATACTGAGAAAACGGACAGATACTGGAGAAAACGGACAGATACTGGAGAAAACGGACAGATACTGAGAAAACGGACAGATACTGAGAAAACTGACAGATACTGGAGAAAACGGACAGATACTGAGAAAACGGACAGATACTGAGAAAACGGACAGATACTGGAGAAAACGGACAGATACTGAGAAAACGGACAGATACTGAGAAAACAGACAGATACTGGAGAAAACAGACAGATACTGGAGAAAACGGACAGATACTGGAGAAAACGGACAGATACTGGAGAAAACGGACAGATACTGGAGAAAACGGACAGATACTGAGAAAACGGACAGATACTGAGAAAACGGACAGATACTGGAGAAAACGGACAGATACTGGAGAAAACGGACAGATACTGGAGAAAACGGACAGATACTGGAGAAAACGGACAGATACTGGAGAAAACGGACAGATACTGAGAAAACGGACAGATACTGAGAAAACGGACAGATACTGAGAAAACGGACAGATACTGAGAAAACGGACAGATACTGGAGAAAACGGACAGATACTGAGAAAACGGACAGATACTGGAGAAAACGGACAGATACTGAGAAAACGGACAGATACTGGAGAAAACGGACAGATACTGAGAAAACGGACAGATACTGAGAAAACGGACAGATACTGGAGAAAACGGACAGATACTGGAGAAAACGGACAGATACTGAGAAAACGGACAGATACTGAGAAAACGGACAGATACTGAGAAAACGGACAGATACTGGAGAAAACGGACAGATACTGAGAAAACGGACAGATACTGGAGAAAACAGACAGATACTGAGAAAACGGACAGATACTGGAGAAAACGGACAGATACTGAGAAAACGGACAGATACTGAGAAAACGGACAGATACTGAGAAAACGGACAGATACTGAGAAAACGGACAGATACTGAGAAAACGGACAGATACTGGAGAAAACGGACAGATACTGAGAAAACGGACAGATACTGGAGAAAACGGACAGATACTGGAGAAAACGGACAGATACTGGAGAAAACGGACAGATACTGAGAAAACGGACAGATACTGAGAAAACGGACAGATACTGAGAAAACGGACAGATACTGGAGAAAACGGACAGATACTGAGAAAACGGACAGATACTGGAGAAAACAGACAGATACTGAGAAAACGGACAGATACTGAGAAAACGGACAGATACTGGAGAAAACGGACAGATACTGAGAAAACGGACAGATACTGAGAAAACGGACAGATACTGAGAAAACGGACAGATACTGGAGAAAACGGACAGATACTGAGAAAACGGACAGATACTGAGAAAACGGACAGATACTGAGAAAACGGACAGATACTGGAGAAAACGGACAGATACTGAGAAAACGGACAGATACTGAGAAAACGGACAGATACTGAGAAAACGGACAGATACTGGAGAAAACGGACAGATACTGGAGAAAACGGACAGATACTGAGAAAACGGACAGATACTGGAGAAAACGGACAGATACTGAGAAAACGGACAGATACTGAGAAAACGGACAGATACTGGAGAAAACGGACAGATACTGAGAAAACGGACAGATACTGGAGAAAACGGACAGATACTGGAGAAAACGGACAGATACTGAGAAAACGGACAGATACTGGAGAAAACGGACAGATACTGGAGAAAACGGACAGATACTGGAGAAAACGGACAGATACTGGAGAAAACGGACAGATACTGGAGAAAACGGACAGATACTGGAGAAAACGGACAGATACTGGAGAAAACGGACAGATACTGGAGAAAACGGACAGATACTGAGAAAACGGACAGATACTGAGAAAACGGACAGATACTGGAGAAAACGGACAGATACTGGAGAAAACGGACAGATACTGAGAAAACGGACAGATACTGAGAAAACGGACAGATACTGAGAAAACGGACAGATACTGAGAAAACGGACAGATACTGAGAAAACGGACAGATACTGAGAAAACGGACAGATACTGAGAAAACGGACAGATACTGGAGAAAACGGACAGATACTGAGAAAACGGACAGATACTGAGAAAACGTCACAAAATAAAACTAAGAATCAATTTTTCCAGAATTTCACCTCCTTTCGGTAAGGCAAGATGTAACTGCAACTAATGCTGACAGAAGGAGAAAAGGGACCGAAGAAAAGGAGTGTTTTTGCAGTAACCAAAGGTCATGTGGGCTGTGAATGGCAAAGAAGTACGTCATTATGATTTCCCTAGCTGCAAATACATACCTTACCTATGGCATGCGATAGAACTAATGCATTTACGTATTAGTTCAATGGTATAGCAGTTAAGAGTACACAGCCCTGCCATGGTAGGGACTGGATCCAATCAGACCACTTAAAACATAAAGGGGGCTAAATTCGGTTGATTTGTGCCTCCCGCTCGCGCCTGGGCGCAGCGAAATTCAGCGGGAGGTTAGTGGCGGCGCTAACGGTGATGACATCATCGCCGTGCGCAGCGCCCCGCTCGCGCCGCAGCTGTAATATTGGGTGACGCCCCCCGACTTACCGGCGGACGCTAGGTCCACCGGAGTCAGGGGGGGCCTACCTGCGGCCGGGGCGGCGCTAGTTAAAGGGGAGGTGGCGGGCGGCCATTTTTGTTGCTGGCCGCCTGCCAGCACCTGCCCCCGTTGCTGTCCCCGGCCCCTGTGAAGCCCTCCCGCGGGGTGCCGGCTGCTCTCCGTGAGCCCGGCACTCCTCTTGGGTGCCGGGCTCGTTTGCCGGCACTTCCGATCCCTGGTGGTACAGCTGGGCGCCGGGACGCGCTGCGCCAGGCCCCTCCCCTTTAATAAGGGGAGGAAGGCTTGCAGTACCGCGGCGCGCCATGCCGCAATATTGGCTCGTAGCGCCCCTCCTCCCTCTCGGGGCGCTACCTGGGAAAATCGGCCGCGGGGTGCTAACTTTTTCGGGGCGCTAAAATTAGCGCTACCCAATTTTTACCCCAAAGAGCGGAATTTTTACCTGCTGACGCCCTGGATCGCAAGGGGAACCCAAAAGTTTCAGCATCATGTTTTTAACAAAGCCACTGAATTTGCATCTGACTTCCAGGCTTCCCGACCAATTAGCACGAGCAGGCATGATGACGTCACGCATAGGTTCAATTCAGCTGAGGTATTTAAAGGAACACTGCAAAGAGGACAGTCGAAGGTTTGTGGAGGTTGGAAAAACATTGCTTGGAGACAAAAAATGGAGCCACATCATTCAAAAGCTGCCCCTCGCTTCAGTGGAGCCTCCCTGCACCTCCTGCTGCAAGGTGTTAGGGCCCGCAGGGAGGTATTATTCCCTGCTGATGGGAGGAAGAAGCCATCCTCAGATACCAAGACGGCATGGCTGAAGATTGCAGCGGGGGTGAGCAGCAGGAGTGTGGTGGCACGGTCGTGGATTCAATGCAAGAAGAAATTTAATGACCTCGTGAGGTCATGAAAGGTGAGTACAATGCCACATTCAACTACATCCTGATCTGCGTGTCACTCCAACCCCCTCACTCTGTCTTCCCAAGCCTACTCCTACACATCACTCCTCATGCCAACATACCTTGCAGGTGCAACCATCCCTCTCTGTTACATTCCCATCTGACCATCCACCACTGACACTCATCCTCATCTTAATGCAATGTCATGCCTCTCCCTCAGTCACCCTCTACAGATGTTGCCCATCCATCCGTTCCACGACTCTCCCTCAAAGGTCTCTTGTTTCTCTCCTTGCAGGAGAAGAGAGCACAGAACACCAGGGAGAGGCAGAGAACCGGAGGTGGCCCTCCAGCCAGCGCCACGCTGACTGCTGCAGAGGAGGCGGCACTGGAGCTAAGTGGAGTATCGACGTTGATGGCGGTGGGAGATGGAGAGATGGGGAGCTCTCAGCTAACCTGGTGACAGAATTAAATATCACACAGCCACATGGCACACAACAGTCACTCATGTGGACTTGATGTCAGCAGCCAGTAAAATATGATCCGGTGCATAACATGCACTTAAAACATTACTGTGGTAACACAATACAGCTTCCTGTGACTCGAACTTTATTGCATCACTTCCTGTGATTAGTCCAGGATAAATACTGGACTGATCAGTTGGATCCTGGAGAGGCATAGAGTAAGACCTCTTTTGTATGTAGCACCTTTTTAGTTGATTAAAGCTTACTTTAAGTTCACCACGCGTAAGGCTCATTCTTACGACAATTTAATCAACTTTGAAAAACTTCGCACTCAAACTTTTTGGACGAACTCGGAACTAAGGATCCAGGGAATCACCCATCATGGAAAACATCCTTAAACCATCGCGTCTTGACTTGGACCCAAACACCCCAGCAGCCGGTAAGGTGTGGAAACACTGGTATCGCACGTTTGACAATTTTCTTGAATACTGCAAGGCTGATGATGACTCAAAGTTGCGGATACTCATCAACTGTGTCACCCCGAATGTATTTCAGTATGTGGAGGAATAGGGCAGTTACGAGGAGGCAATTCGGACGCTTAAGAGATTATATACTAAGACACCGAATGAGGTCTATGCCAGACATCTACTAGCTACAGCCCAACAAGGGCCGGAGGAATCCATTGATAAATTCCTCCAAGAGCTTCGCAGACTTAGTATGGACTGTAACTTTCAGGCGGCCTCAGCTGAGCTGTACCGGGAAGAAATGATCCGTGATACTTTCATCTGCGGGCTTGCCTCCCCATTTATACGCCAGCGTCTACTGGAAAGTAAGACACTTGAGCTTCAGAGAGCTTATGACATGGCTTGCTCTCTAGATCTGGCAAAAAGAAATGCAGACCTTTATACAGTGCCCAGACCTCGGTCTACTGCCTTAACTACAGTCAGGCAATTTAAGAGGCCACAGGTGAACTCTATTAGGGAGGTCTTTATCCCTGACGATCAATCTGATGACTTCACTGATGAAGAGGATGATGACCCCACTGTGGCAGCCTCTTGGCAATCTAAGAAATGCTTCTTTTGTGGTGATGAGTTTCACCCTCGGAAATTCTGCCCTGCTCGCAATGCGTTTTGCAGTCATTGCAACAAAAAGGGTCATTTTGCAAAGGTTTGCCTATCAAGAGCCTCTACGAGGGCTTATCAAGCTAAGTCCTACCGAACTGCCCCGGTAAGGGCCTATCAAGATGTTCCGGCTAAAATCTATCGTGCTTCCTCTTGGGTTTCCCCTCGAAGAAACACACCTAGAGTTTCAGCCACTCTTTGTGCAACGACACCAATTACAGCTGCTTGTCCTCAGAACCTATTCCATGCAGCTACAAAAGCATCAATTAATGGACATACTTTAAATGCCTTAATTGACTCAGGTAGCACTGATAGTTTCATTAGGGAACAGATTGTTGCAGAGTTAAAGCTACATGTTTTCCCATCGGACCAGGCAATTACGATGGCTCAGTCATCACTTAATACCAGAATTTCTGGCTTTTGTATGGTTGAAATAACACTTAATGGTCACAGGTATCCCTCCACCCGGCTTTCGGTGCTCAAGGACTTATGTAGTGATCTTATCTTAGGGCTGGATTTTCAAAAGCAGCATAAGAAGCTCACCATTGAGTTCGGCGGATCCAAACCTGAACTCACTATTTCTAATATACTACCTCGATTACCGTTCTGTGCATTGTCAGCAGCTTCACTGGATGAACCCTCACTGTTTACCAGTATCCCTCCTCGATGCAAACCGATTATAACAAAGTCACGACGTTTCAGTCAGGAAGACCAGTCTTTTATTGCGGCTGAGATTTCTCGGCTTTTAGCAGAGGATATCATCGAGCCTTGTTCGTCGCCATGGCGCGCCCAGGTCGTTATTGTTAAGAACCCTCTACAACCTCACAAGAAACGGCTGTGCATTGACTATTCACAGACCATCAATCAATATACGGACTTGGACGCATACCCATTGCCGCGCATCGATGATATGGTTAATAAACTGGCTGAGTATACGGTGTTCTCAACATATGATCTGAAAAGTGCCTATCATCAGGTACCCTTGAAGGTCTCAGACAAGCAGTATACGGCCTTTGAAGCCAATGGACGGCTGTATCAATTTCGTCGCCTCCCCTTTGGGGTCACTAATGGAGTGGCTGTCTTCCAGCGAGCAATGGATGACCTGGTCAAACAGGAAGACTTGAAGGATACGTTTCCTTATCTGGACAATATTACTGTCGCAGGTCGCAATCAGCGGGAACATGACGCCAATCTCCAACGATTTTGGGATGCACTCCAGCACCGTAATTTGACATTAAATGCGGCTAAATCCATTGAGTCACAACCAACCATCAACATCCTTGGCTATTGTGTGGGCAATGGCATCATTAAACCTGACCCTGAAAGGCTTTGCCCACTCCAAGAACTCCCGCCACCTAAGAATCCGGCCTCCTTGCGCCGGGCCCTCGGCCTGTTTGCATACTATGCTAAATGGATTCCTAACTTCTCGGACCGAATCCAACCTCTACTGAAGGCCAGCACATTCCCACTAGACACAGCGGCTGTTGCAGCCTTTAACCTCCTGAAAAAACAGTTGGAGAAAGCGGCTCTTCACTCCATTGATGAGAGTCTTCCTTTTGTTGTTGAGTGTGATGCCTCGGAGGTGGCGATCTCGGCCACTCTGAATCAGGAAGGTCGTCCGGTGGCATTTTTGTCCAGGACTTTTCAAGGGGCTGAGCTACATTATCCTCCAGTCGAGAAAGAAGCTACAGCCATCATAGAGGCAGTACAGAAGTGGAGTCATCTCCTAGCTCGCCAGCACTTTACCTTAATCACGGACCAGCGATCGGTCGCCTTCATGCTCGATAATCGAAAACGGACCAAAATTAAAAATAATAAAATCCAGCTTTGGCGGCTGGAATTGGCCTCTTTTGGTTACACCATCCACTATCGACCTGGCAAGGAGAATGTGGCTCCGGATACCCTCACACGAGCATTCTGCTCCGCCATGGCACCCTCTACGCTCGTAGACATCCATGATGGGTTGTGTCATCCGGGCGTTACTCGCATGCTACACTTCGTGCGGTCCCGAAATCTCCCATTCTCTACCGGGGATGTAAAGAAGATGTGCTCGGACTGCAGAGTCTGTGCGGAATTGAAACCTCAGTTTTTCCGCCCCTCGGGTGGTATACTCATACATGCGACCCAGCCAATGCAACGGCTTAGCATCGATTTTAAGGGGCCGTTGCCCTCTTCAACTCGCAACACTTATCTATTGACCATGGTCGATGAGTATTCCCGTTTTCCGTTTGCCTTTCCCTGCCCCAATATGCTGACGACCACGGTTATCAGCTGCCTTGAGCAGGTATTTGCTTTCTGTGGCATGGCATCCTATGTTCATTCGGATCGGGGCCCTTCTTTTATGTCAGGAGAACTCAAGGCCTATCTCTCGGAACGGGGTATTGCTGCCAGCAAAACGACGCCTTATCATCCGGTCGGGAATGGGCAAGTCGAGCGTTATAACGCTATCATCTGGAATGCGGTACGTCTGGCTTTGAGATCTCGGGGCCTACCCAACCAGCAATGGGAAGCAGTACTTCCAGACGCATTACACTCCACATGGTCCCTCCTTTCGACCGCCACAAATACGACGCCTCATGAACGGTTCTTCCGATTTCAGCGTCGCTCATCCTATGGGATATCTCTCCCGTCGTGGCTGACTGCACCGGGACCAGTGCTACTCCGAAGATATGTCTGGGCGTCTAAGAATGACCCCCTGGTAGATGAGGTTGAGCTCACTGACGTCAACCCTACCTACGCCTATATTCGGTATCCTGACGGTCGGGAATCTACCGTGTCATTGCGGGATCTGGCTCCCTGCCCGCCGAAACATAGAGGGACACCAGGGGATGATATTGTACCAGGCACATCTCTGGGCTCGCCAGGTGCCTCTCATCACGATCTGGATCTGACGCCGGCTGGTACCTCACTCCAGCGTGCCGACCTGGGGCAGACTGACTATGAGCCCGTCGGGGCTCGCACGCGCAGCCACGATCCACCCCGTACCGTACGCTCGGAAACGGATCTGCCACAGCCCTGCCCGACACCCGTTCGGGCACCAGTACAGAGTCAGGATCGTCCTGACCCCTCACAGAGCGGGCTGGATCACTCGGACTCTGGTCCACGGCCCGCGGCGGGTAAACGGGCTAGGGGCCCTCTACTGCTACGAGAACCCAAACGGGTGCGGCTCTCCCTCGTCCAGCGGCTCCGAAATGGAGGGAGCATCCTGGCCTCCTAATCTTTTGGGGGGGGGGGGGGGGGGGGGGAGAATGTGGTAACACAATACAGCTTCCTGTGACTCGAACTTTATTGCATCACTTCCTGTGATTAGTCCAGGATAAATACTGGACTGATCAGTTGGATCCTGGAGAGGCATAGAGTAAGACCTCTTTTGTATGTAGCACCTTTTTAGTTGATTAAAGCTTACTTTAAGTTCACCACGCGTAAGGCTCATTCTTACGACAATTACCATGACAGTTCTAATTCATGTCTTTAGTCTCCCACAGGCCCATCAAGTGCCCAACAGCCAGTGGAGCCAGATGAGAAAGACTCCTCAGAGGAGGTCGCTAAATCTGAGGGTGCACCGTCACAGGACGCATGCACACCAAGCACCAGTGCAGATACACACACGTCGATGGGACCATTAAGTCAGATAGTTGTGTTGTCACCTGGTGTCTCACAGATCACGTGAGCAAGAGCAGATGCTGGGGACGGGGACAGCAGTGGAGAATCCTCGCTGGAGGGCGCAGGATGCTCCAAGCTCTGCTCAGCTGGACGCAGATGCTGAACCTCAGGTGCCGTCGACAAAGAGGATGATTCTGGAGGAGCAACAAAAAATGCGTGAGGCTCTGGCAGAATTCCAGCCGCGATGTGCATGCTTGCAGAGTGAGTGGAGGAGTCCATCTCAAGCATGACTGGCATGATGTCGCAGTCCATGGCGATGACATGTTCGTCCATGGAAAGGGTGGCCTCCTGCTTGGAACATCAAACGTGGCAGTCAAACGAGTGCATGCTGGCCCTCACCAACAGCTTGCACACTCTGAATGCCACCTTAACCAGGATGGATAAAAACCTAGACTTGGCCGTTCACTGCCCCACTGATGTGCAGCAAAGTGCTCTCGAGCTCATTGCTAGCAGGGAAGTGCGGTGGGCCATGAGAGGGATGATGGCGAAAGGAGACACAGAAGTGGGGACTCTGCTCAAAGCACTTCCGCTTCTCATCCGTTGCCCTCCCCTCAGTCAGAGCCCCACGTGCTGCCTCCTGTCCCGATGGCCGAGTCTGCCCCTGCATAGGTTCAGGTGGAGCAGTCTTTGGCGGGGCCCTCACAGGCTCCAAAATCCAGAGGACGTTGGCCAAGAGCATCTGAGCAGTCAGAGCAGGGAAGTGAGCATCCTGCCTCTACCTCTGCTGTAGCCACAGGAGTTTCACAACGTAGAAGTGGTAGGAAGTGGAAGATGAAAGAATTCTAGTTGCGCAATCGTATGCGCATGGGTGTGTTAACCAATGTTGCACTGTGAAGGTTATATTTAGATTTTGAGGCACATAAAATTATTTCTTTGCAACACTTTCCCATCTTGCCCATTTGTGCCTGCTGCCTGGCAAGTGTCCTTGTCATGAATGGTAAGACATTACTTGACTGCGAGCAATGGGTGTCTGTGAAAGGAATAGTTTGGTCATTGTATGACTGCTTTGTGGTCGGGCGGGGGGGGTGGTGAAATGGGTACAGCATCTGGGTGCAACTGGTGCAACCAAATTAAATCAGGCCATTACAAGGCCATCTCGGGCAACAATGTGCACCGCTGCTGGTGCCATACCCACATCAAATTCCTCCTCCTGTTCCTCCTACTTCTCCTCCTCCTCCACCAAAGCAGCTCTGCGCTCTGCACCTTGCTCCTTCTGCAGCTCCAATCCTCACTGCTGCACTATGTTCTGCAGAGCGCAGCACACTACAATCATTCGGGAGACCCTGGCTGGTGCATATTGAAGGGCACCTCCACATCTGTCCAGACATCTGAAGCGCATCTTCAGCAGCCTGATTGCTTGCTCTATTACACATCTCGTCATCATTTGGCTTTGACTGCAGCGCTCTTCGGTCTCATTGCTTGGCCTCCTCAAGGGGGGCACCAGCCACATCTTCATTGGATACCCCTTGTCTCCTTGTCTTTTACAGCCGGTAAGTCTGGTTGGAGGTGCAAAGAGCTGAGGGTGGACTGGCGCAGGACGAATGAATCATGGCAGCTTCCTGGAAAACTGCCGCACACATGCATGATGATCTTTTTGTGGTTGCAGACGAGCTGCACATGTGGAAGCCCTTATGGTTCACAAACACTCCTGGGTGATCTGGGGGTACCTTGATTGCCACATGTGCAGTCGATGATGCTCTGCACCTGTGGGAAGCTAGCCAGAGGCGCAAAGCCGAGCGCTCGCTCATTCTGACTGGCTTCATCAGTGGCAAAGTGAACATAAGTGCCTGCCTTGTCAAACATGGCATCAGTCACCTGGGTGATGCATTATTGGGCGGCTGACTGCGAGATCCTGCAAATGTCTCCTGCAGATTCCTGGAAGGAGCATGAGGCGAAGAAGTTGAGGTCACTTTGACAGCCACTGGTAACACGTGCCCACCAGGTCCACTTGGCAGCAGGTCTTCTTCCAGCAGGGTACAAATGTCTGTCACGACCTGACACAATACCCGGAGCCTCCTGAGGCACTGGTGTTTAGTTATGTCCAGGAAGTTGATCCTTTGGTAATATACCCAGTGTTGCGGGTATCGCCTCCTGCGAGCTGCACCCCTGTACTCATCCCCTCTCTCCTGTGGAGCGGCAGGTCGGTGAGGAGAAGGCTGCTGCTGCTCTTGCTGGTGCTCATCTTGGGCATCATCAGAGGTCCAAGGTGAAACAGCAGGAGCGACACCCATGCTGATCTGATATATGACAGATGTAAAGTGCAGATCAGACGCACAATCCTCCAATGTAGTGAGAGTGACCCCCAAAGTAGTGAGAATGACTTCCAAAGCTGTAGAAATCACCTGCGAAGTGCAGAAAGCAAACTCTCAGAACAAGTGCCGTGAGCAAAAGCCTTTCACTTAGGCAAGGAAGCAGGTGTGAGGTCTCAGTACTGATGCCATTATTTGCCTGTCATTTGTTCAGCCCCCTCAATTGCCACTGTGCTCTCGCCTTGCTTTCACTGGTGAGGTCCAGAAAGCCCGAGAATCCGTACGCACACAGTTACATTTGAAAACCCATGTAAAAAGGCTCTTAATAGCCGCTTAACTAGCTCTTAATGGTTTTAAATTGGTAACCCACCTCTCCCGAGGGGGTTTCTCGCTCACAGCCGAATGCGCTCGAGTGAAATAAGGAAGCTGGCAGGGTTGAAGCCGGCTTCCCGGCGCACTGTCAATTTCAGCGCATTTAAC
Organism: Squalus acanthias; assembly: GCA_030390025.1. Lineage (NCBI taxonomy): Eukaryota > Metazoa > Chordata > Chondrichthyes > Squaliformes > Squalidae > Squalus > Squalus acanthias. The sequence goes on from CM059436.1 coordinate 42,552,200, forward strand.
CACCCGCCCACTTCCAAACTCACTCCCTCTTTCCTGTTAAAATTCCGGCCAAAGAAGCAGCAACAATGAATTTTTTAATAATTCTGAACTAGACTGGTAATTGGGACACTTTGTAATAGGCCATCTTATTTAGAAGGAAGCAAAAACAAAGACATGACTATCTCGCCTGACACCAGACAGGCGAGATAGTCACAGACAATGGACGTAAGTGCAGAAGTCTGCTCCTTATTCACTTACCTCCCAGTTGAAAGACACTTCAACCAGGAAGAAAAAAGTGAGTAAGGGATAGAAAATGTATAAAAGTTTGAAAGATCAATAACAGGATTGAAAATTTGCAAAGTTAGCTCAAATGAATTGTGAATACCGAGAGATTTGCCCTGAGGAATCCTTGGTTGAGCTAAGTGAAGTGAAAAGTAAGCAGAATTTTCAATCAATTTAAAACCTGCGTACGTGAGTTGGATACACATGCAAGGATATATGTGTGTGTCTGTATCCTCTACTTGCATTGTTTTATTACTAGCATTCAGCACAATACCCTGACAGAACAGAGTTAAACGCTGAATTAAATAAACACAATGGACAGTGAACAAGCAATAAACAAACTTAATTTGAAAATAATCACTTATTTTCTATGTTTCCTCTTTACCTTTAAAATGTGCAAGGATAATCTTCAACAACTGGATAGCGAGATATAGGCTTAAATTTCTAATGAACTCAAAAAAGCTCAAGTATTTTCCACCTTCTGGTTTGTATTTTTGTAAATTAAACAAAAGCTTATTTCTGAAAAGAAATATATAGCATAATGTTACAAGCTATAAGAAACTTTATAAATAAAAGTAGATGTTTTTCTACCATACTTTCAGCAAACATCATGCTTTATATATGGAAGATATATCAGCGTGGAATTTACGGTTGTAATGACAGCGAAACTGTCAGAGTTCGCTGTCATTACAACTGTGAAACTGACCGCAACTTCTGGTGTCCGCACATGCGCAGTTAAACGCGGAAATCCAGAGGTTGCTGTCAGTCATTCCCTGCTCCACCACAGGGAACTGTTGAACTCTCTGCAGCCGGCAATCAATTGAAATCACTGAATTGATGAGAACTTCTCCTTTTACGCTGTAATATTGCTGTTAAAAACCCTTGAAAAAATTAAGCCTTGTTCAATGAGGTGTAACCGGGTTTTAACGGCATACTGAGTCATAACTACTGCTAAACAACTGTTCTGGCCCTGAAAAACTAATTTTATATTTGTGGAATGTCAAATTTTTCCATTATGATAAAAATTCTATCGTTTTTAATATAATCATTTTTTTTAAAAAGTTTGTTTATGATACTTCAGCTTCCACCTTAATCCCATGCGTATGTCCCAATCTTTATTTCGCTCTCTGTAAAATGATCAAAAAGTGAAGGGCAATCAGTGCATTTTACTTCCTGGTTTGCTGTGTAAGAATTCTTCAATGTGACTGGCTGCTTAACCAGCTTGATGACATCACTTTTGCTAGACGCTGGAGATCCCCTAGACTTGGCGCCAGAATCAAATCAACGTCGGGAGAAGGTGAAATCCACGTCACAGAGATCGCTAGATCTTTGTGGGCAGCTTTCTTCAAGGTCAGCGGCGAGCACCATCCGGGCCATCAATTCAATATGGTTCAACTGATCTCAGCCTGGGCATCAATAGTGTCTTTACAACTGAATTCAACACACCTATTACCACTCCAGCTATCAGACAAGAAGAAGAACCCACAGGTAGAAGCTGGGATCTCCCTGGTTTGCATGATTTGGCTAACCTCCTAAGCCATTAGGGGAGCGACCTACTTTTATGACTATACTCTGGGAGATATATTTAGAAACAAACAAAACAACTTCAACTTATGTAGCACCTTCAACATAAAAAGAGCGCCGTGGTACTTCCAACATAGAGGCAATGAAAACTGGGACAATCCAGGAAGGAAGAGATTAGGATGTTACCAAAAGCTTAGCAATCACTTTAGAGACATTTTCTAGGACAATATATTCGATTTTGTGTTTAATCTCTGTTTGTAAGACTTTTTTTAAAAACTGTATGTCAGGTATTTGAACATTAAATCAAACAATAATTGGAAACTAATAGCAATGTAACACTTATTGAATTAATGGAAGCAATATAAAAAAGACTTGCATTTATATAGGGCCTTTCACGACCTCAGGATGTCCCAAAGCGCTTTACAGCCAATGAAGTACTTTTGAAGTGTAGTCACTGTTGTAATGTAGGAAACGTAGCAGCCAATTTGTGCACAGCAAGCTCCCACAAACAGCAATGTGATAATGACCAGATAATCTGTTTTAGTGATGTTGATTAAAGCAAGACTTTTTAAATTAAATTTTGAAAAATGCAGAGAAAGATATTCCTATCAATTTGAATTCTCAGAATACAGTATAATATTTTTAGAATAATTATACCTGAAATATTTTGCATCTAAATCCCTGAACTGTGAGCAATAGATAGGAGACAAATGTGTTTCCTTGTATGAAATGATCCTAGACGCCACCTCCTGATACAATTGGGAATGAAGCTCAGATTATCCTTTTACATGCACCTGTAGGATCAGGTGCACTCCATGAGGAGCACACTGATCTCTCGAGTAACTATTTTCTTTCCATCTTCTCGAAAGTCACTAAAGTGAAATTTAGAAGTACCTTGTGATAGCAGATTCTGAAAGAACAAACCTTAGACCTTAAATTTAATCATCCATTTGAAGAAAATACTTAATTAAAAAGAGGACATCAAATAATTTGTAGTCTACATATTATACTACCTTAACTCTAACCCATAGGTCTTCCCTTCTTAGTTTATAAATCATTTCTTTTTGCATCTTACAGTTCAGTTTGTTCCATCATGGCTTTCACTGCATTCCACTGTAGGACTATATTTTTAATGGTTTCAAAATGCTAAATAATAATGGGAAACTGGCAGCGCAGCATTACTGATTATAAAATGGCAAATTCTGCAAATGGCAGTTTGGCGCTTACTCTCAGTGGGCAAATTACCCAGGCACCTTCCCAACAGCAAGCTACAGAACATCATTGGCAAAGACTTAGGAATAGGTCACCTGCCCTCCACATGGCCAAGAAATATGCGAGGGAGCAGGCTGAGAACCTGAGAAAGGTTTTGAGAAAATTACTGAAAACATGGAGAAATTAAAGTTTGAAAAATAATTATTTAGCAAGTATTTGTTTTAATAGTTAACACTTTATATCTAAACTTCATTTTATCTACATAAACTGTACTCTTTAAGTAATACAAAAAGTGATCGCTGGGAACACTCTTGTGGAAAGAAAAATTGCCTTGCCCAGGGGGTAGAATAGATTTTCATGGACTTTAAAAGTGCATTTTATCTATGCTGTTCCTTAATGCAACGAAAGTGTGGACATACCCCTGAATTAACTGAACCATTTTCAATGGATGTCCTGAGACACTGAGTAGAGATCTGTTCTGCACGCATCAGATACTCTGCGGTCTTCCTTTTCACTGCTTCTCGGCGACTTGGGCTTGGCTCACCTACAAATATCAAAGATGAAGGGTTAAGAAACACTTAAATTTGCTGAGAGAGTTGCAACTTATACCCACTATGTCTAGAAGAGTTTGTAAATTAACACAGCAACAGTAAATTAGTAGAGTGGCTTATACACTGGATTATATGGTAGTCAGTTTTCAAATTGAAGCTAATGTCACAAATGGCACAAGTAATTACCATCTGTGAAAACAATATACTTTTTGGCCACATCACCACATATTGGCTACAGTATTTAGGTTTATTAATGCAAAATACAAAGGTTTCATCTGTCAGTCACTGGAGTAGAACTTTCTTTATGCCACACTGCCTCTTTTCAATTATGTTCTCAACTGGTATAGATGTCAACTGTTTCTCCTGTGACTAAATATTTCAAACCAAACCATTCTCTAACGTGCACTTATCAAAAGGCAACAGTCACAATTCATTCTTCCCTGCCTAATACCTCTGCAGAGCAGTTTTTGAAACAAAGTCAATATATACTGTATGATAGGCAACACCATAAATGACTGCAAATTTATGCACAAATCAATTTACAGTATATACTGCAAAAGGAATGTCCTGGTGACTGCAAATTATTGTCCGATAACACTAAATCTATGAAGAGTGTATGCATGTGTTTGAGAGACAGAGAGGTCTTTCATCTGAGCACACTTTTTATGTAAAAACTTGTCCTGCTGTAATTAGACCCCTCGCTAGCAGGAGGATGCAATTACAGTGCGACAAGCTTACATAGGTAGTTTCCATTATAGATGTGAACATAGGAATTTATAATGGAAATATATAAAAATAAGGACAGAATGTATGGGACTGAATTATGTCTGTGCGCCCAATTATTCCTCAGCCTCTAACTCTGCTTTACCTGAAGACTACACTTGGTCTTGCGTTGATGCGATTAGAACTATTCGCTCAGGTGGAGAGTAAACACCAACACAGACTGGTTGGGCCGAATGGCCTGTTTCCATGTTGTAACTTCTATGTAATTCTATGTAATATAATCAAAAAAAAAATACATTTGTGAGCACCTCCTGCCAACTTTTCCCATTATAAATTCCTATGTCTATATTTATAATGGAAACATGTCACACTGTAATTACTCTCTCCTGCCGATGCGGGCGGGGGCGGTGGAAAGAGATTGACTGATTTCTGTTAGGCAAATATTTACTCTATTGGGCTGCAGAACTTATTTCATTCCCAAAAAGAAAGGATATCTATGGCAGATATCTCGGATCACATCACCTGTAAACATCGTGGCCTGGAAGTTGCGGTGGGGGTAATAACAGCAAACGAACAGCGTTTGCTGTTATTACCCCTTTGAAACTGACCGCAACGTCAGGATGTAGCGCTTGCGCATCCTCACGCGGGAATCCTTAAGTTGCGGTCAATCATTCACTGCTCCGACACTGGCTGCGCTGTGACCCCCCACCCCCATAGCCGGCAGTCAGTGTAATCAGAGAAACTGATGAAAAATGTTGGCTTTTCTGCGGTAATATCGCTGTTAAATACCCCATTAAAAGTTAAGACACCTTTGGTAAGGTGCAACTGGGATTTTAACAGCGTACTGACCGCTAAACAAACATTATGGCCCTGAAAAACTAAATTTAATTTTGTGGAGTGTCAAATTTATCCATTTTAATCAAATTTAAAAGTTTGTTTATCTTTATTTCAGGTTTACCTTTTCCCCATGTGAGAGCCCCAATCTTTGTTTTGCTCTCTAACATTTTTTTAAAGTTTCCCGGTTCCCTGTCTGTGAGAATTCTGCATTGTGATTGGCTGCTTAGACAGCTTGTTGACGTCACAGCAGCTCGCACTAGGGGATCCCCATCAACTTACACTGATCTCAACTGAACGTCGGAAAAGCCGAACTTCTCGCCACAGAAATCGCGAGATCGCGAGTGTTAGGGGGGATTAAATATGTGGGGTTATGGGGATAGGATGGGATATGTTAGGGGGAATTAAATACGTGGGGTTACGGGGGTAGGGTGGGATATGTGTACTGTGGGGATTAAAGCAGGGACAGGGTACTGGATTTGGATGATCAGCCATGATCGTATTGAATGGCGGAGCAGGCTCGACGGGCCGAATGGCCTACTCCTGCTCCTAGATTCTATGTTTCTATGTTTCTATGTTTCTATCTTTGTGGGAAGCTTACTTCGGGGCCAGCGGAGAACGCTTCTGCTTCGCTGCTGACCGCAAATTACAGCCCATTTGACACCAGACTGAGAATGGCACTCCAAAGCAGCAAAAAAAATGATGGCATTTACATAAAAATGGAAACAATTTTAACTAAAAAATGTTCTGAGACTAACTAACAAAAACTAGGTAGTGAGCTAAAAGGTTAAAATCATAACCTAATCCACCCAAACAGAACATATTCAATGCTTGACTAAAAAGTGATTTCAGGGATGAGCAAAACCAGAATATTCTACTTTATTATACAAAATATAACATTTAAGTTACTGCATGTGATACTATGCTTATATCACAAAATCGTACCATGGTTGTTCCTGCCGAATTATGTCTTTGCAATTGTCAATGACTCTCTAGGCTCCCAGCAAGTAAGCTGCATTTAAGTTTCCATTTCCACCCATAAAGCTTAAAGAAAGATTATGGCCGGAATTTTGCCGGCGCGCAGAGGGCGGGTTTGGAGGCGGGACCGCTGTCAAAATCGCAAAGATTGACAGCGGGCAGGAAACCCGCCGTCAACCCGCCTCCAATCAATCTTTCCAAGTGTCGGGTCCCCGATTTGCGCATGGACCCGACACCTAGCGGCGGGAAGAGGATTATAGCCACTTAACTGCCTGTTAACAGGTACTTGATACTTGTTAACAGGCTCTTTTTCCATTTTGCCGCATCTGCCTTGGGCTTCCCGACGTCCGGACACCACTCCAGGTAAGTGTGGCTGCTGTAATGTTTCTGCATTGATGACAGCTGCAGAAGTGGTGTGAATGGTGCACTGGTGAGTTTCAGAGGAAAGAAAATGTTGGGAAAATCATTTTTCATGCATTTACACTTTTCTGTAGGTAACAAGTTTTGAATTGGATGTCTAGTCCCAGCTCATTGGGAGAACCTTTCTCACCAGTGACAGATCGCTTCTGTAACCTCACCTGCAGCTGCCATCTATTCTAGCCTAAGGAGGGAGTCACTGGAGAGCCTGGGTGCAAGAGCTCACCTTTGTACAGTGATTGTCAGTGTTTGCAGCGCCTCAATGCTGTCAAACACTGAGAAATGAGCTGTCAAAAAAAATAATTATGCATAGTCCCTTTAAGAAAACCGGCAGATGACACGTCATCAAATGACGTCATCTGACCAGCTTCCTCTTAATTGGCCGGCAAGCCCACAGGGCGGGCTCAACAAGGTCAATCGACGTAAAATCACGTCAGTGGGCCGGATGCAGTTGGGGGCGGGACTGATACCCGGAAACCAGCTGACCCGCTCCCAAGCCACATCCATTGACAAAATCGCGGTCTATGTAGCTGATTTTGCTCCCCCTTCAAGCTCTGCCTGTGTACTAGTCATGTCAGTACACTCTGCCAGATAGGAACCCGTCTGCATTTCCAAGTTCAGTTTAATTAAATTGGCCAGACATCCCCCCGGTACATGCACGCCCCCTTGCAGGGCCTAGGACCTGGAAGGAAGAGGCATGCAACAGCAATAATGGCCACCAATAATGGACTGTCCAAAAACAGCAGCCAGAGGGACTCCAGCCTCAGTCCTTGCCCTGGTGGTGTTGAAAAAGGTATTTACCTTCTGGCTCTAACAGTTGGTACCCAAGTCCTGCTCAGATCTTCTTGAGAGTGGGGCTGTGCACTTGGTCAAGACTCGCTTCTTTTGGGCACCAGTAATGGAGTACTGCCCCAGCACTGAAGCAGAAAATGAGACGGGCGGCACCACTGCCTCATTTAAATGCCCAAGGGAAATGCCGCAAATGTCATAATGGGGATGTGACATCACACACAACTCTGACAGTGGTTAGGCTGTAAGGGGCCATGTGCGTGGGGCATTATTCAGATTTTTCTAAAACTATTATTTGACTGATCTGCATCCGTAAACTTTGGGCTGGATTTTCAATGACCCGTGGAGTCGGGTTTGGAGGCGTGTGGGGGGTTAAAGTTGCAGATTCGGGGGTCCCGACCCCATTCCGCCTCCACGCAATCTCTCTCTCTCTCTCTCTCTCGCTGCTCATTTTGCATCCAGGTCCTCTCACAGCAAAGGCCAGGCAATCTCTGAGACCAGGCAGTCTCTGACCTGCAATGATGACATCATCAGAGGCGACTTTCAGACTGAAACCACTAATTGGTTCATGGGTTCCCACATGCTGGAACTCAATTGCCCAATTAAGTGAAAATTGCATCAATCGCCACATCCAATTGCAGGCGGGTGGATAACACGAAAAGCGGATGACACGACCCCAACCCGCCCCAGTATCAAAATCCAGCCCTTTGTGTCCATTGACATGCCAAATTGGACTTGGGCACAAGAAATTACCTTTGGGCTAGCCCATAAAATTTAGATTTTTGATCACAGCACTCAAAATAAACTAATCTGTGCATATACTTAATTAAAATTTCTTCATTTTAAACCACTTACAACCATTATATAGATAAGAATGGATACCTATTAACCTGATTGAGAAATTCAGATGTTAACCCACTGAACATTGACTGATACAGTTTATCATCATTTAAACCCTAAAATGAGATTACATAAAAGTATGAAGGGTACTAGTAGACCTTCCAAGGTGTTGTTCATGGTGAGTCAGAGTATGCACTGTTTTATAAGTGTTTATGCCATGTAGGGGAAACATCAAGTGATGGCATGGGATTCAATTCCACAACTCTGCCCATTACTTTGTGAAAAATGTAAATGAGCAGGTATTATATTCCTTATCATTCTTAAAGCAGAGAACATGCACCAAAATGGCATGCAACATGCCCCACTGGAGGTAGTTATCTGGTAGTAATGGGGAGGAGAGATGTGGTTTAGCTCTATTGAGGGGGGGGGGGGGGGGGGGGGGGGAGATGTAGTCCTGGGTTTGAGTACCTTATAAGGCAGTAACACAAAGATCTGAAATTGTCTGTAAACATGGAGAAAATCTGAGGACTTGAACAACGTTCTCTGACTTTTCAGATGCATTAAATCCTTTATGTACATTACAGCTTCTTATTTAATTGAAATACATGTAGGAGTGGTGGAATTTGTAGCAGTTTTAATCCATTTTAAACTTGTTTAATCCTGTTGGTGGATAGTGATGGACAACAATGTCAGCTGTGGCTCAGTGGATAGCACACTCGCCTCTGAGTCAGAAGGTTGTGGGTTCACGTCCCACTCCAGAGACTTGAGCACAAAAAGCTAGGCTGATACTCTGAGGGAGTGTTGCACTGTCAGAGGTGCCGCCTTTCGGATGAGATGTTAAACCGAGGCCTCGTCTGCTCTCTCAGGTGGACGTAAAAGATCCCATGGCACTATTTAGAAGAAAAGCAGGGGAGTTATCCCCGGTGTCCTGGCCACTATTTATCCCTTAATCAACATCACTAAAACAGATTATCTGGTCATTATCACATTGCTGCTTGTGGGAGCTTGCTGTGCGCAAATTGGCTGCCGCGTTTCCCACATTACAACAGTGACTACACTCCAAAAGTACTTCATCCGGTGGTCGTGAAAGGCGCTATATAAATGTAAGTCTTTCTTTCTTTACAGTGCTTGGGGGGACAGGCTTCCATGATGGAATCACATGAATTGTACTGCAGTGACACTGGCTTTCATTACACTGCAGGAGAATATAGCCCACATTCACTACAGGATATAACATTTTAAAAAACATTTAGGGTTTCTTACTAGTCTCATACATTGTTGCCAACCATTCGCATTTTGCAGAACAATCAGCAAAAAGTAGTGCTCACGTGACCTGCTCGCTCCTTTAAATGCCCAATGATCTTCAGGACCACAAACTGCCCCACAAGTCCTAGTGTTGTATACGTGCTCTTTGAATGTGCAATGGCTCAGCACGTACACAGGAGCTATATGATGCAAGGGGTTTTGGGGCAATTTCATTAATTCCCCGCACCCTCTTACAAATGCAGACTGGAGCTATTAGCAAAGTAGGTCGCAAGGCGGTTTATATGCGGCCCTTTCCCACTCTCAGGCCTGTTGCAGGGAAAGCAAAAATTTCAAGGGTAATTCCCAAATCCGAGGTGTGTAGAAGGAGTGTTGAAAAAATTAATTATTGAATAGATTATTCGCAGCAAAAGTACCAATTAGTGGATACCTATATACAGACTTAGCACAGATTAACAGACATAGAAAAAGAGGCAGAGACAGAGATAAGAGTAACTTTTATTTAATAAAGAAAATATCTGCTGTGCAATTTCTTATATTATACGGCTGGAGAGTATAATGAAAACACATTTCTATGCTGCGTTTCTCTTTTAAAGTTATGCTCCATAAATCAGTATGCTAACATGCATAATACAGAGCACATGGCACACGCTTGTAGATTACAGGCATGTGTAACAAACCCGTAAGATTTTGGCAAAAAACTGTAAAGTTTTATGCTATGTACTGTAGCTTGTGTTATCTAGAAGCGAGTGCATTCGAAACATATTAATTATTTAAGCATTAACATGGCAATTGGACATGTACTTGAAGAGGACTAATTTTCAGGGTTATGGGGAAAAGGCTGGGGTATGGGACTATATTGGACAGCTCTTTCAAAGAGCATGACGGGCCGAACGGCCTCCTTCTGTGCTGTAAGAGTCTATGATTCTATGTGTTACAAAATTCTGATCAAAAACTTCCACCATGATCTCAAAGAAAGTGAAACCATTGTCGCCTCGTCAGATGAAGCCATGACTTGTATGTTCCATTTCATCTAGTTATTCAATGGAGAGCTGATGAACATCAACTGAACTGGTGCGACAGACAGTTTGGGGAATTCAACACTCAACCTTCTGGTTTGAAGTCAGACTTTTGATTGTCAGTTAAGTATTAGGTGCGGGGAAATAGGAACGATTACAACCTCTTGAAACTCTGCTCTGCTCTCGGCTGACAAATGGTTTATAAGTGAAGAAAAATTGGGGAAATTAAGCCAAAGTAGCTGAAAAGAACAAAAAAGTTGGAGTCTGTTGAGTTCTAAATTTGAAGAGGCTATGTGTAAGGCAAAACACCTAAATGGGAGGATAAATACCGATAAGGAGACCCTCCAGGTTAAATGCGATGCATCACAATGATAAATTTCTTTGGTTCTCTTCTGTTGCCCAGATTCCTGTGGAGCTGAGAATCTGAAGATAGAATAAGGGCATCCAGTAGTTCCAATTTTTGACTTTAAATCTTAGTTATACCCAATTACACGGTTTATTACCAAATACTTCGAATTATACACGGCTTGGGGATGGCGCTCCTCTCCGATCAGCGAATCGCAATATTATTGGAATTCATTTGCTGTAATGAGTTTCCAGGGCAACCAGAAGTGACTCTGTGGTGACACCACATAAACACAGCAGCAAATACTCAGTCATCAACTGCTCCGTATGGGGAAAGCTCATTGTACAGTGTCACAGTGCTGGAAAATGGGATTAGAATAGATAGGGCTTGATGGCCGGCGCGAACACGATGGGCCAAAGGGCCTCTTTCTGTGCTGTATAACTCTGTGACTCTATGACATGGAGACAGGAGCTTGGCTCCTAGATTGGGTGACCTGGCGAAAACAGACACAGAGTACAATCATCTAGGAGCACAAAATTAACCATTTGGCATACTATTTAAAATCAGAACTATCTTTAAAAACTCAATTTTTTAAACGTTTGAATGGATTTTTTTAAATATAACCAAGTTTTGACTGGGGGAATTGTTCAGCAGAAAGGATTGCTACCACCTTTTCCCTATTCAAAAACCCAGTGGCAGAATCTCAATACACTTCAAAGTGCTTAAAAAAAAGCACCAAAAAATTTCAAAAACTAAAATTTTCTGAGGATCATATATCCAACCCCAAGGGAAAAAAAATTGCTGCATCAAAGCTTATTCCCTCGTCAAAAATGTCTGAACCCACCACTGCAAAAATTGCATCTTTATATACTTTAGTGTTTATTTCAATCAGATGTAATACCTGGCCATAGCTTCAGCTTAAGTTATGACAAGATCATGGCCCACTCCACTCCCATTGTAACTAATTCTTTTCATAGGTAATATATGAGGCCATTGGGTATCAGTTTTTACAGGAAAACAAACTGAATTGCAGAATGTGATTCCAAAACACCAATAAAAATTCTGAAATTCAATGTATTAAAAAGAGTTTAACTTATTCAGTCACCTTGAAGTAACGGCCTTGGTCATTGGCTTTTACTCAGTTTTTTTTTCCAGTTGTATACCGTTTGTTTGAGTTGACCGCTTTTCTGAAGCTGTTTGACAGCTTTTCAAGTTTTGTAGGTTGGCACGTACGCTCATAAAAGAGGCAGGCTATTAGCAGTGGGATCAGAAGAACAGACTGCAGATTCCCCGGCATGTGCACCACACAATATGACCAGCAACAATATAGTTATCTTTGCTCCAGCAGTCGCTTTTACTAGTTCGAATTCAGAAAACAAAGATCAGCCTGTTCTGTGGGTGACGCACACAACTCACTGATTATGGGCTCTTTACTGCCATCCACAGGAATATGTGGCTCAATACACACATCTCTGAACAGTGAGACATGTGGCAAAAAGCAACATTATTCTGCAGAACGTCATTGTTTCCAAAGGCAGCACTTTTCCAATTCTGGGGTTAAGGTGTAATCTTCAGTATATTATTATTGTTGCTTTTTAGAATCTCGCAAACTCCTCTCTTGATTCAGGCACTTACAGTTGCTATGGGAAAACAAAATGAATTTAATATACAAGCATGGATGTAAAGGATACAAACTATAACATCCAGTTTCCCATGTCATTTCTGTAACAGATTTTTACTACATAATTTATTCCAAACGACATTGTAGTGATAAAGAGAATAGGATCCTGAATTTCTGCAGTTTAACCTCTAAAAGCACATTGCAAAGAAACCAGCAAAAGAGACAAAAAGAGACAAAAAAGAAACAGACTGTTCTGCGACCTGCAGCAAAAAGACAGCCAGCAGAGAAAGACAAAAGCAAAAGGAAAATGGATTTTTTATTTCACCGCAGTCTGCTCTGCTAAACAGCAATGTCTTCGTCTATTTTTCTAACCTGCTTTCCTTCCCAGCTTTTGAGATTCACCAGCCGCATTTCACACTCAGACCACTTTGGAAAAAGAGTCTTGGGGGACGATTTTAACCCTACCCATCCGCCAGGTCACTTACCCAGCGGAAAGCCGCCAGGAACTCACTTTTCCTCATTTTAACCTGCTCTACTGGGTAGGCAGCAAGGACACCCACCCAAAGCCAGCAGGTCCTTCTTAATATATGTATGTAGGATCCCAATGAAATAGTCGGGATCCGACTGCAATTTTAACTGGTGGCCTGAGCACAGGACCTGCTGTAGTTTTCCTGCCAGGTGAAAACAGCGGGAGGAGTAGCCGGGATCAGAGGAGGCCCAAATAGGTAAGCTTTTTTACTTTCCTTGTAGACCAGGAGGAGCAGGTGTGTTCTTCCAGGATCCATGAGGAAAGCGTAGGCCTCCCCTGCCATGGACTCACCTCTTCCCAAATGCAAGGCCCCTGTAATACAGCCTTCAAATCCAATCCCGCCACCTACCAGTCAATACTGCCACAAGGATATCTACTGGAAGTCCTAGATGATTCCGTTGTGTCAGGAGATGTGGTGCTAATAACACTTACAAGTTACCACCCATTAAAATGCAACTTAATGGGAATAATACTTATCTTCACCCCTTGTGCAGTATCCGCAATAAAAATTGGTGGGTTGTGCAATGGGTGGACAATCCTCTCTGCCAGATTATAACCCAAGCGGTGAAGGTAAAAATGAACCCCAATCATTTCAAATTTAATATACAAGCATACGTGCTTACAGATCCTTCGACCTCTGTACGTGTGGAGAAAATTCCAGTCTCAAGAGTCCAGACATAACAAAAGAAGAAAAAGGAGCAGGAATAGGCCACTTGGCCCCTCAAGCCTGTTCCGCCATTCATTCAATAAGATCATGGCTGATCTAGGGCTCAAAGCCACTTCCCAGCCCGCTCCCCATAATCCTTCACTCCCTTATCTTGCAAAAATTTGTCTATCTCCACTTTAAATGTATTTAATGACCCAGCCTCCACAGCTCTCTGCGGCAGAGAATTCCACAGATTTACGACCCTCTGAGAGAAGAAGTTCCTCCTCATCTCAGTTCTAAAAGGGCAACCCTTTATTCTGAGACTGTGCCCCCGAGTTCTAGATTTCCCCATGAGGGGAAACATCCTCTCTGCATCTACCTTGTCGAGCCCCCTCAGTATCTTATATGTTTCGATAAGATCACCTCTCATTCTTCTAAATTCCAATGAGTATAGGCCCATCCTGCTCAACCTTTCCTCATAAGTCAAACCCCTCATCTCTGGAAGTAACCTAGTGAATCGTCTCTGAACTGCCTCCAATGCAAGTATATCCTTCCTTAAATAAGGAGACCAAAACTGTACGCAGTACTCAAGGTGTGGTCTCACCAATACCTTGTACAGTTGTAGCAGGACTTCCCTGCTTTTATACTCCAACCCCCTTGCAATAAAGATCAACATTCCATTTGCCTTTTTGATTACTTGCTGTACCTGCATGCTAACTTTTTGTGTTTCATGCACAAGGACCCCCAGGTCCCTCTGAACTGTAGCATTTTGTAATCTCTCTCCATTTAAATAATAGTTTGCTTTTTTATTTTTCCTGCCCAAGTGGATAACCTCGCACTTTCCCACATTATACTCCATCTGCCAAATGTTTGCCCACTCACCTAGCCTGTCTATATCCCTTTGCAGATTCTTTGAGACCTCTGCACAACTTGCTTTCCCACCCATCTTTGTATCATCCGCAAACTTGGCTACATTAATGACTTGGATGAAGGGATCGAGTGTAATGTAGATTGTAAATAGTTGGGGCCCCAGCATCGATCCTTGTGGCACCCCACTAGTTACCGTTTGCCAACCAGAAAATGACCCATTTATCCCGACTCTCTGCTTTCTGTTAGTTAGCCAATTCTCTATCCATGCTAATATATTACCCCCAACTCCATGAGCTCTTATCTTATGCAGTAACATTTTATGTGGCACCTTATCGAATGCTTTCTGAAAATCCAAATACACCACATCCACTGGCTCACCCTTGTCCACCCTGCTTGTTACGTCCTCAAAGAACTCCAGCAAATTTGTTAAACATGATTTCCCTTTCCTAAAACCATGCTGACTCTGCTTGACTGCAGTATGTTTTTATAAATGCCCTGCTACTGCTTCCTTAATGAAGGACTCCAGACAGAAGTATAATCAGCATTTTTCATATTGCGGCACAATGTAATGACACTTTGTTTTGCTAAATCTTCTCTTAGCTGAACATTACCACATCCATCACGTATATTAGCTTTTGGAGATACAAGTGCCTAAACTCAGCACCTGCCGAAATCTTCCAGTATGTCATCAGAGTAACAATGGGGGGGGGGGGGGGGGGGGGGTAATTTCAACGTCAGCTCAAGGCCACAGTTGGGAGACCCGAACCATTTTCAGGTTCTAGCCTTATTTGACTGTTGCCAGTGCGCTGCGAACACCAAACGGAATGTCAAAAAAAAACTTCTCTGAAAGTATGCTGGTAAAGATTCTGTAACCACATACAGGAAACTCTTTATTAACCGGCACCGACGGGACGGCGTGGTGCCGGTTAATCAAAAAGTCCGGATAACGGAGAGTTATATCTCCCAACGTACGAGAGCCCCGTACACACTGACATGCGCCTGCATTCGGAGCTCCGTCTCCCCGGGGACCGCCAGCTGACCATCTGTCGTGTCCTGCTGCCTACCCGGGCTGCACATTCCCCTCCCAATCTACATGCTCCGATACAAGGCAAACGCCTCGGGGTTTTTTTAAAGTTATTTTTAAAGGAGAGATGAAGGAAAACCCTGGTTACCTACTCAAGAATTTTGCCGGTTAAGAGAGATTTCCGGTTATTTGGGTGCCGGTTAAAAGAGAGTTTCCTGTAACAGGCTCCGAGTCAATGAGGGAAAGGTGACAATAATTACTGCCAAGAGAGGAAACCAAGTAGTTAACAGAAACATCTCTCGAGATTCTGCATGGGAAGCACTGCCTGTCTCCAAAGTTCTTAAACTGTTGGGAAAAGCAGTTGATGTCCTTAACTATTTAAAGTTACTTTAAACAACTTAAATAACCAGGTTTTGCTTAAAAATGTAATATTCAGTATGTTGTTACAGTTGCTTTAGGAATGTTAGCAACTCTACTCCTGGTTCGGGCACATATAGTTGCTAGGGGAAAGTAAAACTAAGTTGGTGCAGAAGTACAGAGTAAAGAACACTAACTACAAAACTTAGACTCTGTAGTCTATTAATATTTTACAAAATATTATACATCCTAAGTAACATATGTAACTGTTGAACAGAAATTGTGGCCCAAATAGCACCAACGCACATGTAATGCTTGGGGGAAAAAACAATTCTGAGCATCACCACAAACCCAAACAGGTTTACTTCTGTTTACAGCACTCTTTTTTTAAAATCAGCTGCAAAAAGAAAGCTTTCAATGTTTTAAAAAAAAAACATGTAAATCAAAAAGAATATTTACATTTGAGTCCTACAATTCAAATTACACTTTCCCTGTAGGGACTCAAAGTTACACACAGCCTTCCCTCAATTGATTGACACTTAATCTATCTTGCTTACTATATACATGTAATCAAAATGGAAATTGCTGGAAAATATGCAATAGGCCAGTCATTATGTGAAAGAGAAAAATAAGTTAATGTTTCGAGCGAGACCCGTCATCAGGAGGATGCACCTGAAACATTAACCTGTTTCTTTCAGATGAAGTAGCTGTTGTGTATTTTCCATTTTTTTTTCAAATTTTCAGCATTCACAGCTTTTCCTTTCCCCCATATTATATATGTATATCCATTAAGGCTTAGATATAAACTATCTGCTCAAACTTAAAATTCTCATCCTTGTCCTTAAATCCCTCCCCATCTCTGTAACTAGCCCTACAACTCCGCCCCCCCAAACTCTCCATTCCTCGGACTCCAGTCCTTCGTGCATCTCCCACTTCACCCCACCAGCGCTAGCCGTACCTTCAGCCTCCTAAGCCCCACACTCTGGAGTTCTAACCTTAAACCCTCTGCTTCTTTGCCTCCCTCTCCTCCTTTAAGGCCCTCATTAAAATCCACTTCTTTGACCTAGCTTTTGGTCATACCCCTCCTAATCTCTTCTGCTTTGTCACAATGTCCATTTCCCAGACACCTCTGAAGCGCCTTCGGACGTTTTCCTATGTGAAAGGAGATATATAAATGCAGGTGTGGTTGTTGATCACCTGCATAGTCATTATTGAAGCAAAAAAGCCTTTTTAAATATTTACTAGAAACCAAAGATAGAAAAAAAAATCCTCTCCGAAAAATGTTTCGAGAATATGTTCTGAGCATCATTCAAAAAGCAGTTAAAATAAAGAGCCTGTAAAATGGCATATTTGAAACTTAGAATGTACAAGAAAGAAAAGGTCACAGGAGCAATGTACAAGAAAGAAAAGGTCACAGGAGCAATGACATAGTATTTGTTTATTTGCGTGCAGGTGCCTTATCCAGCTCATCACATATTCTAGGGGAACAGGATTCTGATAAGAAAATCAGCAGGATCGAGTGTCTTAATATATTCAAACTAAGTTACTGTGGTGCAAATTAATGTTTGCCTATGCAACATTTACAGACACATAGCTCGAGGCATCCATGGCTCCTGGCTTAGTGGATAATGCACCATATCATGTGGTACGAAGTCATACAGATCAGAGGCTCAAGGTTCAATTCCTGGTCTTTGCCGAGTTGGTTAATCTCAGCCACAAAATCATTTGGGAGCACGAGACTTGACCGTAGGCCTTTGGGCTAGCTAGGAAAGGAAACTGCTCCGAAAGCTTGTAAAATTAAATAAATCTGTTGGACTATAACCTGGTGTTGTGCGACTTCTCATTTTTGTCCACCCCAGTCCAACGCCGGCATCTCCACATCAGGAAAGGAATCAGCTAGGGTTCCTACTCCAAATTGCTTTCCAGTGACCACTGCTGGAAAGCACTGTGGATGTTGAATAAGGGCAGGGCTGAGCTTGCCCGTGATTCACTTCATAGTCAAATAGCCCGTTAGCATTCACTGTCTAGGCTCACACATCAAGAAAGCCCACTTGGGTAAGGTACCTATATAACTAACTTAGAGTCAGCCATTGGTTCTTTAAAGAATATTCACTAGAAACTAAAATGTTCTAGGGTTAGGTTAAGATTTGTATAACTACTTTTTTTTTTTACTATTCACTACCTGAAATGTACAGAAGCCAATATCCACATAGGTCTTGGGATAGCAGACTTGAATACTGTAAAGAAATTAGTTCTCAAAGCAAAATGAACAGGCATTATATTGGTTCCAAATGTTGCTGTTTTTATCCCCCTACAAACCTAGTATTTTACAGCAAACACAGACGGAGCAGAAACAAGGTCTTTGAAATCATCTCAGGGAGTAGCTGTGATGGTGGGATTGAAGTAAATGTATGATAGGATAAAATCAGCTGGGGACATATTTGGACAAAAGCCTCCTAATGGCAACCTTTGTTGTTTCTGTAACCATTTCGCTTACATTAGCGTCTGTGCAGCTGCGACTCATATGGTTTCACTTGAATGAAAATATTAAGGCAAGAAACCACCCGCTTATTTTATTTTCATTCAACTTTACTGTAATTATTTTGTAAACTGCGTGAACAATACACTAAACATCTGGAGAAGCAGGTAATTAACGTGTCATACCAAATTAACACATTTAATACTAAGCCCATGCATACGATCATAATTATAGCTGTTTTCTTCTAAATGATGATACTGTAGCTTAATGTTTGCTATAGTGTGCAAGTAGTGATTTTCTGTGTATTCAGTACAAAAAAAGGGCAGCCATAACTTGCCATGGTTCAACTAATGCAGTTCTCTCACAACTCAAGTTTCACAAAGTGCACACAACAATGTTTCCCTCTGTCATTACTACGTGCAGATTTACAAAAAGCTCCAGTAAATTCTATGAAAGTGTTCCCATTTACTTCCAAGCAGTTATACTAATGATTACAATTAGTCTATTAATTGAAAAACATTTTCTGAAATGTACTGTACTGCCTGGTGTTCCTGGTAAAATTGACTCATTTGGTTCATTTATGTGCAGAGTAAGATCATATTTGCATACAGTAAATTTAAATCAACTTTTAGGAGCCACAATCAGATATTCTATTTGCAAGGGAAATAAAAGTATCCCAATCATTTTTTTCTTGGACATGCAAAAATACATTAATGTAGTACATAAATCCTTTTGATTGCTACGGACCAGTCTATTAAAGAGTGGCATACCTACGGTAGTGTTGTGTACCACATTTTGCTGTGTTTACTCATATATAATGACTGACACTGTTGCACCGCAGCATTGTAAACTTCTCCAGCCATAATTGAACCGATAAAAATAAACACACATGAAAATGCGACAACCATATTATGAAACTGCCTCAATCCACCCTACCTCTGCAACCTCTACATTGCAGCTCTCGCACTCTGCTCTTCTGAGTCTACTGTGCACGCCCCCTCCCTCTGCTCCACCATCATGAGCACAGCCTTCAGCCATCATGACTCTGCAATTTTCTCTCAAAGCTCTCCAATCATACTAATTCTCCCTACCTTCTAAAGCCCCCTCAAAACCTACCCCTTCGCTCTCACCTTAGACTCTTCCTCCTGCTCTTCTCTCAACTCCTGCTCAGTGTCCAAATTTTCCCCTCACTCTTGAAAAGCCTTGGGATGTTCTGCTTATGTTAAAGGTGCTATGTAATTGTAAGTCGTTGCTGCTTGTGCTGTGGAACAAAGCTTTCTTTGATAGCCATGACCAACATCGCAACAATGCGGCTGTATTTTTATGTGCAAACCAACTAAGCAACCAAGTCTGCCTGAAAACTCCCCATTACAATGACACTACCCCATTAAATGAACTAAATGTGTTGTATTTTAATCACACAAAATATTGCTGGTGAGTTATGGTTATCTAAATGTTAGATGTGTTATGGAGTGGGGGGGCGGGGGAGTATTACAGCTGAACCCAATTCTATCCTCACCTGACATTCATTTGGGGGTGGGGTATGTAAAATTCTCCACACCCTAAGCTTTCGATCTCAGTTGAGGTGCTGTGGTGGAGAACTGAACTGAAGCTCTGTGCTTCCCCACTGGGTGCAAAAGAATTCTGAAATGGGAGAAAAGAAAAGTATCACCCGTGATAATGCCTACACAGCTCCCAGCAGTTGGTGTTCCTAAACCACAAAATGAGGAACTGTGTTTAGTATTGATAGCGGGCACCCAACAATAGGGAGAAGAGAAACTACCTTAAAAAGAGGAAGCCTCACCCTTAAAATGAACAAACACGGGAGGGTTTATTTTCAGGAGCTATAAAAACGCTCATTAACCAGCATGCAGTCGAAAAGCTAACTATTTTGTACTGCATTGAGAAATCAGTTTTGATGTCAAACAATTTGTGGTTCATATACACTTGGAGGGTTTGGAAATCTTAGCAAATTCAAATACATAAATATTCAGGGCCAAAGTGTTAACTACTATATATGCACTATATATGTGTTTTGTAAGAACATAGGAAACAGTGATCAAGAAAAAGACGTTCAACACATCAATGGAGCTTCTTCTATACAGCATGTACAAGCCACCATATCATGAACTCTGCCCTCTTTATCGAATCAACCAAGGGAAAAATTCTACAAAATTTCTTCCCAAATCCCAAAATCAGTCAAGCAAATCCCTACAATTCACAAGACATTTCCATGATCCAATCAACAAAGGAGCCACCATTTCCCATGGATTTTTGATTATCTACCCCTTTATAAATCACACTGAAATACAGATATTTACCTAGCTCAATTGTGAAGGAGTTAATCTAGACACCATTAACTGTTTTTGTTGAAAGACTGCTGGGTCATAATATTTGACAGGTAGAAATTAGTTTATGCTGCTGATTTGACTTTCTTATTAACTTCTCTTTGGCCCACAAAAATGGACATCTGTTGCAGCCCTGTTAACACTAAAGTGATTTATACCCCACCTACTTTGCCGCTCATAACAGCCCAAAGTTAACAACAAAGTCATGAAGGCAGGTTTAAAGACGCACACACCGATTCCAACTGCAGCATAAATGCTTGCAGCTATGGGCAAATCAGGTTTTGGATGGCAGCATGTTAGCCAGCAGAACTGTTAGGCTTAGGCTTTCTGGCCAGGCCCAATGGTCTTCCAGTGGATCAGAGGTAGACTGGGGTCAAAACATGTTTAGAGACATGCTCTGCCGCATCCCTGCCTCCCTCCCTTTTCCAGAGGGATGGTCCGGTGGCATAAAATCTATGCACCCATATGTAGCCAGGCACGTGTAAGACCCTTCCTTTATACCCACCTCTTCGACCAAGCTTTTGGTTACCCCTCCTAATTCCCCTTCATTGGCTTGTAATCCTCAATGCCTCTACGATAAGATACTTTTTTCTATGTTAAAAGATCCTACATAAATGCAAATTGTTGTTGTTGTAGTATTGTAAGATGGGCAATCTTACAGCACAGAGATCGATGTTCATGGGATCAAGAGAAGGGGTGGAGAGGTAGTGCTAAGTATCATCAGCATACAAATGGAAGCTCACCCCATGCTGTGGATTATGTCACCGAGGAACAGCATGGCTGCAAAACAGATTATTGGGGTCTGCTGAGGTTACAGTGGGGGTGGGAAGACAAGTCATTGCTGGCAATCTTCTTGCTAATTTGGACAGGTAGGAGTGGAAGCAAACAAGGGCAGTTCCATGGAAAAGGACAAGGGAGGCAAAGTGGTGGTGAAAGTATGTACGCACAAGGAATGATAATGGACCTTGCCGTAGTCACATAGAATGTTATTCATGACTTTGGCCAGTAAAATGGTCCCTAATTTGGCAATAAATTAATAAATTCTCTGAAAGAGTCCACAGGATGACTGGTTCAATTAGGGGTGTTCTTCCCCAGTTGGGGCGGAGACATTTGTTGAAGCAGAGAAGAGGGTGCTTTACTCTGTGTTATTTGAGAATGTCTGATGGAGAAATGGAAAGTGCTCCATTCCCAACACTAACATCCCACCTGTTTAAAAATAATGTTAAATGCATTAAAATATTCAGAAGTCGAGAGCTCTGGAATTCATTTTGTCTTTTTTCAAAAACACAAACACTTCCAATAGAAAAATATGATCGGGTATAATACTATTGGCATATATATATATAAAATTTATAATCAAGAAGCCTGCAAAAGTAAGGCATTAATAACCTTTACTTGACATACCTTGAACTCCCTGAAGAAGCAGATCGACTCCATTCCTGTAGAAATTGAAGGCACCTTCATAATCCTGTTCTGCCTCCTTTTGCAATGCCAGCTTTATCTGCTCTCCTGCCTTTGCCAAGTAGTCACCTCTCCCCGTTCTATGTTTCAGACTTCCAATTGGTTGTGACCACAGGCCTTTGCTTCCTTCTGTTCCATCTTTGCTCCTCTCCTGATGAGGAGAGGTAGCAGATCTTGCAGTAGGTTCAGGGGAGGAACTAAGTCTTGTATATCTGCTTGGGGAGCTTCTATTTGATGCCATTCCATCATCATCACATTCAGTGAGAGAATCCACATCCACCGTCAATGACAGCAAGTCACTATCACTGGATAAACCTGGTTGGTCGTGTTCTATGGCGAGGGAGTGAAGGAGAGAAAATTAAGGTAAAGAGAAAAGTTCCAGTAAACACATTTGGGGAATAGAGTACATTTTCAAAATATTGGTTCAAATGGGCATTGACACACATTAATTTTAGTAACAAAGGACTTAACTGAGATATAAAGAATCAGAGTTCTATTGGTGATTTCAATTCAAATTCAGTTCACTGAATAAATTTATCAAGAATTCCTTGGAAGCTTCCAGTTAGTGGAATGATCCACCTCAGCAGGAAAAATACTAGCAGGGTTACCCCCCTTTCCATTGTCTGGTGATGTCAAGTACAAAGATCTTCCAGTGCTGAATAGTAAAATAAGTAACCATGGTGAGTCCATGGGTTTTTGCATGCCAAGGTGATTATAACCTAAAGAACATGTGCTCTCTGTCCAAAGTTAGAAGTTTAGTGCGCCATACCAAGTGTTACAACTTGAGCACTTTACTGTCTCCATTTTGAGAAGAGGAGAGTGACAGCCTCGGCTATCCCAATACAACATGTCTGCTTCTTAACACTAGTGTAAATGAGATCATTTATAGAGCAGTTCCAGGACATTTTTAACTATTGTTCCCAGACTCCAATGAGAAATGAGGCCTGAAAATGTGCCTTTAAAATCACAAACAGATTTTTTTTTCATTAATTGCCCAAGACTTATATTGGTATTAAGTATCTATAATCCTTCTGCATATAGCACTCCCTGTATGTGGAACATTTACTTCTTTTAACACTTCTAGTCTTGCTACCTCCATCACATTCCACTTACTCCTCCCAGCTCCCTTTCCAAGGTTAGGTGGCTGTTCTCCACAGCACCACCCCACTAAGAATTCAGAAAATCAGGCCTCTGGCCTAACACTCCCTCATGCCACATCCAGCCATTTCTACCGTTACTCCTCTTCTAGTTGCCACCTCTTGCCAATCCTGTCCCAAACACAGGTGCCTCCTCCACTTGCCAGTCCAACCCACATCCACCTGACTGATCGCATTCTGATTTAGTGTCTGGGAAATCCGGAAGTACGGTTTCCCAGAGGTCATGCTGAATATAACGGCAGGACTTGATTTAAATTTTTTGAATGGGTTTCCCGGCTGCAGCCAGACAGTGAGGCTGGCTGGCTGACGGGTAGGCAACCGGGGAGTGGAGTGGAGGTGAGTTGCCTATTGGGGGGGGGGGGGCGGAGTGGATCATTGGGGAGGTATTCGGGTATCGTAGTGAGGTGAGTCAGCCATCGGGGGTCCGATCGCGGGGGCAGGATCGCTGGGAAGTCAACAGGTTTGCTTGGTGGGCCGGGAAAAAGCACTCCTGCTCCTCTTGGCCCACAAGCAGTGCTGGAAAGGCACTTACTTGTTCCATCCAGCCGTTCTCGCCTCCTCTTCAGCTGCCGGGTTTCCCGAGGTCTGGAAAACCCGGCCCCGAGGAATTAAATGTGAAACAGAGGTTAAACTGGAGGCAAGCAGTCTCATTAAAATATTTTAAGGACAGACCCGCCTCCGGAGAGCAGGTTAGTTGCCCGCCCCAAACCGCCTCCATTAAAACCGTAAGTGAACGCGTTGGAGGCAGGTTTTCCACTCTTATTTTTAAACCCCCGCCCATCCTTGGGGGTTAAAATTCCACATGGGCCAGGTGTCCTCTGATACCTCGCCCAAGTCTTCGTCTGTAAGCCAAGACAGCGAATGTCAGAATGCTATTCAACAACGGCAAATGTATTACAGCCAAGCCTGATCTGGTCACCACCTAACATACACATATGCACACTTTCAGCAAGGGTCACTGAATAGGGATCAAAAACAAAAACCCTGACTGATTTTCCCCTCTCAAGCCAGGGGCACTGATATTAATTATA
This sequence comes from Squalus acanthias, assembly GCA_030390025.1. Classification (NCBI taxonomy): domain Eukaryota; kingdom Metazoa; phylum Chordata; class Chondrichthyes; order Squaliformes; family Squalidae; genus Squalus; species Squalus acanthias. The sequence goes on from CM059436.1 coordinate 42,576,480, forward strand.
GCACACCTGCAGCACAAAATTGAATCTGGACTTCAGGTCTGTATAGCTCAGTTCCAAACTGTGTTTAGCTACTGGGGAGCTTTCAGTTATTTCTAAAGGCAATTTCATGCTCTCACAGAACAATGCATACTATTCAGCCAACTGCTCCCGGAGCTCAGCTAACGCTGCAATACAACTAGCAGCCAGTATGTGCTTAAATGTCCCTCAGAGTGACCTTTCTCTCTATAGGGAAGTGCCTGGTTTCTTCTGGATACATCTTTACAACAGCACAGCTAAGCCTGGTAACTCGTTATGTAGAGAAATATGGGGGTAAATTTGCCAACATACAATAGTGCATTGCATTGGAGCACCAGCATGCTGTGGAGGTGTATTGCTTTCTCCTTCTTTAACCATCTAAACCCATCTATGTATTATTAAAAGTTCTGCTAGGGCACACACTTCCTGTCCATAATCTTATTTTCTGTTATCACAATTTTTGGTCACATTTTTGTGTCAACATTTACCATTGGCTTGGAATTTGCGGTTGTAATGACGGCGAAACTGTCAGCGTTCGCCGTCAATTTCACAGTTGTAATGACAACAACTTCTGGCGCAGTTTAATGCGAAAATCCAGAAGTTGCTGTCAGTCATTCTCTGCTCCTCCACAGGCGGCGCTGTTGAACGCCCCGCAGCCGGCAATCAATTGAAATCACGGAACTGACGAGAACATAAGCTTTTACTCTCGAATATCGCTGTTAAAAAACCCCGAAAAAGTTAAGCCTTGTTCAATGAGTGTAACTGGATTTTTAATCGGCGTACTGAGTCATAACTACTGCTGAGCAATCGTTCTTGCCCTGAAAAACTAATTTTATATTTGTGGAATATCAAATTTTTCCATTATGATTAAAAATCCATGTTTTTTTAAAATGTAAGTTTGTTTGATATTTTAGCTTCTACTTTAATCCCATGTGTATGTCCCAATCTTTATTTCGCTCTGTGTAAAATGATTTAAAAAAGTGAAGAATAATCAGTGCATCTTACTTCCTGGTTTGCTGTCTGTGAGAATTCTTCAATGTGATTGGCTGCTTAGCCAGCTTGATGACATCACTGTTGCTGAATATTGGAATACCCTAGACTTGGCACCAGAATCAAATTAAAGTCGGGAGAGGCAAAATTGACACCAGAGAGATCGCTAGTTCTTTGTGGGCTGCTTCCTTCGAGGTCAGCGGCGGGCGTCGTCACTTCGCTGCTGACCACAAAATCCAGGTAAATTACTGCATCAACATTTCCCATTCAATTTTGCCAAGTCAACTGTCAGGGTGTAGTTGTAGGATCTGGCCACTAGGTTGTTCTGTGGAGCAAGCTTCTGAAGTCTCTCTCGCAACTTAGGGGGGAATTTTTCAGAGGGTCAGCGGGTGCGTTTGGTAGCAGGTCGGCTGGGAATTTTTTTTTTTGGACAGCAGGTAGGGAACCCACCTGTCAACCCGCCGCCACGCTAGTTTCCCAGATGTCGGGTCTGTCATCACTGAACAGGCCCGATACCAAACGGTGGGGGAGGCAATATAGATGATTAAGAGCTTGTTAACAGGCACTTAAAAACTATTTTAAGCTCACCTTTAAATTTTGAGAGTTTGTCCGCGGGTTCCCCGCTGCTCGGGGATCACATCAGGTAAGCAGGTCGGGAGTTGTGTCACCATGGGATCATTTCTTAACTTGACAGCTGTAAATGTGCTACCAAAGCTCCCATTTCATAGCTGTTCACTTTCCAAGGTTAGAAGCTGTTGCTTACTGCATTTGGAAGACAGATTGAGCTTTATGCAGCTTGCAAGTGTTTGGATCAAACTCTATCCAGTGTCACCTCATTGGAACAACCTCTCTCACCATTGACAGATCGCTCTGCCATCTTAACTCACCGTTATTATTACTACAAAATCCAGGCCCTTATATTCATCAACTGATTGTGGGTAATGCCATGGGAAATTTAGTAGTGGAGATAGAACTACAGATAATATGCACCCATACTAATCCCTTCTTAAGGTGCTTTTTTCTCTTTTCTTGCCATTCCATGCTATGCACAATTTCCAGCCAAGAGCCAAGTGGATGACCTCAGCCTAGGACTATCCAATACTGCACGGACACCAACAAGCAGCCAGAGATAACTCCTCCTCCAATTTTCTTCCTCCTTATGGGAAAGCACTTGCCTTGGTCTCTGCTTTTTTTATGCCACTTCCACAAGGTGCAAGGCTGAAATCTGGAGCACCAATCCAGTTTCCATTACTCCTTGACATAACACGCTGTCTCTGTGGGCATATTTATAAGACTGACGAGTCAAACTATCAAGCACATAATCTCCATTTCAGAAAACAACATTGTAATGCCCCTGTTGAATATATATGATTTATTAATTATCTCACTTAAAAAAAATGTATTTAAAAAAACTTCTTTCCAATATCTAAGACAGTATGCTCAACCATGAAAATACTGGTATCTATCAGCATTCATAACCAGGCTGACTGCAGCTACCTGAAGACTTCACCATCATGTTCTCCCCTCTACAGCTGCCTGCCCAATGTCACTCTTCCTGTGAACAGTTTGACTATCTCAGCTTTGGCCTTTCAAGTGACCTTTTCAAAGCCGGAGTTCATTCCATCATCATCCAACAGTACCAATATTTAGTCATAGATCACACATGCCCTGCCCAATTCAATCTTCTTGTGACAGCAAGCTCAGTCACTCCATGCTAACCAGCCTATCATTAGGGCAAGTGATTTATCACTCAGTGAATCATGCTGCACGGGGCATGTAGGGAAATTTGCAGGATCTGTCGCCGGATGTCACATCGCAACAAATCCATCGCCCTACTAAACATTCTATCCTCTTAGCTAATGCCCACTGTTCTCCTTACACAGTATATTCCAAAAACAGCCAGCTTCCGTGTTTTCATCGGTGTGCTCCGTTTAGAAAATATTTTCTTGCACCATCAAAAAACTGCTGACTTCAGACCGTTAGTACTTCATAATTTTCCTCAGCAAGCATACCCTTAAACTACCGAGGGTTATCCATTTTAAGACACAGTACTATTTCTATACAGCACCGTGGCAGTCGCTAAGTCAAGTCAAAATTAATGTGGAGTTTGAGATGAATAACTAGCGCATCTCTTTTTAGTAGTGTTGGTTGAGGGAGAAATATTAGCCATAACACAGAACTCCCTGCTCTTCTTCAAATAGTCATGGGATCTTTAAATAAGTAGAGAGAATCTCAATTATTATCTCATCTGAAAGATGGCATCTCCAACAATGCAGTATGCCTGGCGTGTTAACTAGATTATGTGCTTAAGTCCTAGAATGGGGCTTGAATCCACAATCTTTTGATTCAGAGCAGAGACTATGTGAAGGTGACATGTTATTATGCTACAAACCATATCTGCAGGCCCTGGCACACTTGGGTGTTAATGACCAAGGACAACTGTCTCCATAGGCTCCAGATCAGTACGGAGCCAGGTGGAGAGCTTCACCACCTGCTGCTGACTGCACCATAGGAATGGCCCGGCCAGTGATAGACAAGGTCATTGCACCCTCTAATTTTCTGCTTCTTCCAGACAAGCATAGGGATCATCCTCAGTATCAGCCAACGTGCTTCCCACTCATGAATCAAACAGGTCACTGATCCATCAATCAGCATCAATATGTTCATCTCTTTCCCATTGATTAGCAATAGCAGCATGGCAGTTTCGCTATGTCACTGCACTGTTGCATTTTCCTAAGTACAGTGTGGGAGGGGGGGGGGGGGGGGTCATGGACGGAAATCATATGGCCATCCCGGCATCAGGTTCCTGCTCCTCCTTACCGATGCACTGTGGCTCACCCAATGCTAATTCCTCAAGCTCATTAACTGCATTTCATGGGTTCTGTGCAGCTCTGCTGGCACTTGCAAATGTTGGCGAGAAAGGGGCAAGGTGCAGTGAGGTGTGATCTTGTTATGGGCTTCTGTGCTTTCAAATGATATAAAAGAAACAAATGTTGGAATGCTGACCCCAAGAGACCCCTTCAAGCAGAACTTGCATTAAAAGATACTGTGTGATAGTTTTGTATGTTTTCACGCATGAAAAGGGAAAAAGATAATAAAACAGGACAGTATTAGCTTTGAGCTTGGGAGAGGCCTGCAGATTCACCAAGGTGGCCAGGGTAATATCCTCCAGGGAGTCAAGGACTTGTCATTTCTAAACCTCCTTCCAGTTCATGCCTGTTCCTTTGGATTATGTACTATCCTGCTATGCAAGCAGAAAAGTCATTTGACATGTTGTAAGTTGAAGGAGAGCATATACCTAACCTGCAGCCTTTCCTGTGCGCCAGTATGCTTCTCGGCTATGTTGCAATGATTTTGCACGCAAAGCCCTTTTAGAGGTCAATATGTCGAGCCTTTCAATTGTAGATTGCAGCTATATTGTGTTCCCTGCTGGAGTACAGGAATGCATGGCAAACAATGAAAAGTTATATGGTTTATGAGGGTTGGGATTGGATCAGAAATAAACAAAAGACAAGTTGAGAGGCAACACTTGTACCATACATACTTGGGCCATCTAAAATGGAAAATGGTACTGTTGGATAGTGTTATCTTGTTAGGTCCCTTAAGGTGTGCCATCTTTTTTTACATCAGTTCCCACGTCCTGCAGGCAGTGTACGCAGCACTGACCCTGACTGCCACCTACTGCCAGGGACACCGTGTCACTGTTCTTTAGGGAGGCTGCCCAAATAGGACAACCCTCTTGGCATGCACTTCATTCAGCAGCACTTCCATTTCGCCAGCTATCATACAGGCACTGTTCAATCACATACCCAGAGACTCACATTTCCTGCCTCCACATTCAGTTTGCTGGTTTTGCCAGCTGCCTCAGTGCTGGGATTCGATTTTAAAACTTCTATTTAAAACATTTTTTAAATCACTGCACTATTTAAAACATTTTTTTTTAAATCACTGCACATGCAGCAGGCATAAGGATTCCAGATCCTTAAGTGAGTTGTGAAAACACCTATTTAAAAACCAAAACTCTATGAGCATTTTTCTTCTAAATGTCTACAACACAAACATTACAAAGGAAGGGCATAAGTAAACGGAGGGCTGGCACTTTGCTCCAAGGGAACATTCCAAAGGAAACTCCTTTTACTTTACTCCAACGCCATCAGCATCAGAAGCTGAAGTCTTGTACAGTCTTGGTAAATGTAAACTACCGGCCTCCACACAACTGACCCCAGTGGAGACCCGTATTCTGTGGGCCTCCCAATCTGCCGGTGGTTCATGTGGATGTTAAAGATCTCATGATACTATTCAAAAAAAGTGTTCTCCTGATGTCCTGGCCAACATTGCTTCTCGACCAACTGCTGGTATGGGTAGTCTTGTGTGATGTTTCAAAGGACACAATGGGCCAGAAATTCGGCTTTCCGGCTTCCTGCGGGTGCAAGCATCGCGCGCGTACTTGCCTACCGCGCCTGCCGTTGTACTTTGGGTCCTGGGCCTCCTCCAGCTGCCGGCGCGCAGTGCTCGTGTATCCCAGGGGTGCAGTTAGTTCGAAGCATCCCCTGGGATCACGTGGGCCATAGAGAGCCAATCCTAGCAGGGCATTTTCATTCATAGATTTGACAGGAAGACCTGTCAAATCTATGAATAGAGATTGGCCCCAAAACCACACTTAAACTTCAAATAAATTGGGAAAAAAAACATCACATTTTTAAAATAACTAAGTTAAATAAATTAACTACTTTAAACAAAAATTTAAATTTTTGAAAAAATTAATTATACTTTTTAACGGTGCTAAAATTAAACTTACCTTTCTTTAAAGTATCTAAAAAAGATAAACCTGTTGAAAAAATGTTTAAATTGTAATTAATTAACAACTTACCTTGTTAAAAACAGGCCTTGCGCCTCCTTTTTTTTTTAAAGCGCAGCTTCTTCATACTTACCTTCCCGGAGAAACCTGAAAAAAAAACCTAAGTTCGCTGCGTGCGCGCTGCCTCTCCCGCGCACGCATTTGACTTCTGAACCCCTCCCTTCAGGGGAACGGAAGTTCCGGTTTCCCGCACATGCGCAGTGCATGCAGAAACCGGCACTTCAGATGGCCTTACGGGTGAGTACACAGCGCGTACTCACCCGACAACAGCCGAATTTCTGGGCCATTTAATAAGACACTAAATAAATGCAAGTCCCTTCTTTTTTTCTCTCAAGCGACCTTAAGAGTCCCAAAATCAGGACCTCCCTAAAATGGTCAGGTTTCTTGCTACCCTCATCTTCTAGGTTACTTTCGCCCTACAATTACTAACAGGTGGTACATATATTGTCCTGAAAATGGCAGTAAGTCACCAATCTCTGGTAACATTCATGGTGAAGGATTCAAATTATAAGAATTGCAACAAGTTATTCATGAAATAACACAGCTGATTTCTGAGAAATTCTATGGTCAACCCAGCCAGTATATTTTTTTAGTTATAGATTCTCCACTTTTTGCACCGGCATCCAGCACTTCCAGGTCTGATGCAACGCTGGTTAGATGCAAGGTAAAACACCTTCAAACTACCACAACTTCAGAAAAAGCACTCTTAGTGCAACCAATAGGACATCCACATAATGTGAATTCCAATGGCAGAAACATAGCTTTACAGCAGGCAAGCATTCAGGCACAAGTCCTTCTTCTCTTCTTCTTAGGCAGTCCCTCGGAACCGAGGATGACTTGCTTCCACATTAAAAATGAGTTCTCAGGTGACTGATGAGTCCAATGCGGGACCTACAGTCTCTGTCACAGGTGGGGCAGACGGTGGTTGAAGGGGCGGGTGGGTGAGGTGCTTGGGTTGACGTGCGCTCCTTGCGCTTGGCTTCCGCTTGCTCCCGGCGAAGAGACTCGAGGTGTTCGGCGCCTTCCCGGATGCTTCTCCTCCACTTTGTGCAGTCTTGGGCCAGGGATTCCCAGGTGTCGGTGGGGATGTTGCACTTTTTCAAGGAGGCTTTGAGGGTGTCCTTGAAGCGTTTCCTCTGCCCACCTGGGGCTCTCTTGCCATGCCAGAGCTCCGAGTAGAGCGCTTGTTTTGGGAGTCTCGTATCGGGCACAAGTGCCATTGTCAGCAGCCGTCTGAATTTGCTGCTAATGGCACGTGACCTTAGAAGGCAGATGCCGAACCATGCCCAAGGGGTGCTTCAGTGTCCCTGAAGGTGCATATGCTATCAAAAGCAACCCTGCAATTCAAAAGTTTGATGCATGTGAAATTGTAAGCATTTGTTAAGGGTTGCAGGTTACTGTTAAAATAAAAACCGCAAGAATTTTTTATTTTTTTTTAAAAAGCTACTAAAAAATGAAAATGTTATTAAAATCAGTTTAAAACGCTGCACGGTTTAGTACTGAGCCATACAATCCAGAAACATCCCACGTTCCAGCTCTAGTCTACGCTGAACTCGCGACTCTCAGCCAGCATGAGAGTGGAGACGATTAAGTTCAGTAGCTTTCTATTAGGGTGAGAAAAAAAAATGCAAGGGACCCCACTCCTCCAGTGACTTCTGCTGTAAAGCATGCACGTGGGCATCAAGTGAGGTCGGGATCGAGCTTGGGTGTGGTGCCCTCCACAGTTCAATGTCCATCAGCATTCACTGCTTAGGCTTACACATAAAAGATAGTCATTTCATAGAGTCACAACGGCCCATCGAGTCCGTGCCGGCTCTCTGTAGAGCAATCCAGTCAGTCCCATTCCCTCGCTCTATCCCCGTAGCCCTGCAAGTTTATTTCCCTCAAGTGCCTATCCAGTCTCCCCTTGAAAACATTGTGCCTCCCCGCTTCCAACACTTCCGTCGGCAGCGAGTTCCAGGTCCTCACCACTCGCTGCGTAAAAGTTTTTCCTCACATCACCCACTGTATCTCTTGCCCAAAACCTTAAATCTGTGGCCCCTAGTCTTTGTACCATCAACTAGTAGGAACAGCCTTACCCCGTCTAGTCTATCCAAACCCGTCATAATCTTGTACACCTCTATCAAATCACCCCTCAACCTCCTTTGCTCTAATGAAAACAAATCAGCTTCTCCAACCTGTCCTTGTAGCTAAGATACCCCATCCCCGGAACCATTCTGGTAAATCTCCTCTGCACCCTCTCAAGGGCCTTCACATCCTTCCTAAAGTGTGGTGACCAGAACTGGACGCAATACTCCAGTTGTGGCCTAACCAGCGCTTTATAAAGGTTCAGCATAACTTCTCTACTTTTGTACTCCATTCCTCTATTTATGAAGCCCAAGATCCCATATGCTTTGCTAACCTCTCTCAATATGTCCTGCCACCTTCAGGGACCTATGCACATTAACTCCCAGGTCCCTCAGTCCCTGCACACCCTTTAAAACTGTGCCATTAAGTGTATATTGCCTCTCCCTGTTCCTTCTGCCAAAATGCATCACCTCACGCTTCTCTGTATTAAATTCCATCTGCCACTTGTCTGCCCATTCTGCTAGCCTTTCTATGTCCTGTTGCAGTCAATTGGTATCATCCTCACTGTTTGCCACACCGTCAAGTTTGGTGTCATCGGCAAATTTAGAAATTCTACTCTGCATTCCAATATCCAGGTCATTTATATATATATTTAAAAAAAGCAGTGGCCCCAGCATTGACCCTTGGGGAACACCACTATCTACCATCCTCCAGTCTGAAAAACAGCCATTTACCACAACTCGCTGTTTTCGGTCCTTAAGCCAATTCCTTATCCAAGCTGCCACTGACCCACCTATTCCATGAGCCTCAATTTTATTAACCAGCCTTCTATGTGGTACTTTGTCAAACGTCTTCCGAAAATCCATGTAGACAACATCCATTGCATTCCCTTCATCAATCCTCTCTGTTACTTCATCAAAAAATTCAATTAGATTAGTCAAACACAATCTGCCTTTTACAAATCAGTGTTGGCTCTCCTTAATTAGCTTAAACCTCTCCAAGTGCCCGTTAATTTTTTCCTTGATTATTGTTTCTAAAACTTTACCCACCACTGATGTTAAACTGACTGGCCTGTAGTTACTAGGATTGTCCTTACACCCTTTCTTGAACAATGGCGTCACATTTGCCACGTTCCAATCCTCAGGCACCTTTCCTGCATCTAGGGAAGATTGGAAAAATATGGCAAACCCTTCCGCTATCTCTTCCCCCAATTCCCTTAGCAACCTGGGATGCAAGCTATCTGGACCAGGCGACTTATCCACTCCAAGCATACCCAGTCTTTCTAGTACATCCTGTCTGTCAATTTTCACCCCTTCCATTGCTTCTACCTTTTCCACTTCTACCAATATTGTCAGCATCCACCTCCTTAGTGAACACCGATACAAAGTACTCTGAGTATTCTAGCCTTGCCCTGCGCTTCTAAGCATATATCACCTTCTTTGTCCCTAATAGGCCCCACCCCGCCTCTTACTACCCGCTTACTATTTACATGCCGGGAGAAGATTTTTGAGTTCCCTTTTATGTTAACCGCCATTCTACTCTCATATTCTCTCTTTGCCAATCGTATTTTCATCTTCACTTCTCCTCTCAACTTATTGTATTTGGTCTGGTTCTCCCTTGAAGAATTCACCTGACATTTATCATACACCCTCTTTTTTTGTTTCATCATGTTCTCTAGCTCCCTCGTCATCCAAGGAGTCCTTGCTTTGGTTCCCTTACCCTTCCCTCTTGTTGGAATGTACCTAGCCTGTACTTGGAACATCTCCTCCTTAAAGATCACCCATTGTTCCGTTACAGTTTTTCCTGTCAGTCTTTGGTTCCATTTTACCCTGGCTAGATCCTTTCGCATCCCATTGAAGTTAGCCCTATTCCAGTTTAGAAGTTCCACTCTAGATTGTTCCTTGCTCATCTAAATCTTATGATACGATTTTGGCATGGTGAACAAAACAAATTAGAACGGTATGGATTTGGGTATAATATTTAACACAAGAAATCACAATTTTTCATAAATTTGGAAAATCTGACAAAACTTGAGTAAAATAAGCTTATTCAAGGACTTCTACATAAACTGCAGCAAGCTGGAACCAACTTCTGAGGCCGAAAAAGTGCGTATAACAGACATATGCATTTACTATAAATTGACATTGTAACTGGAATGGGCCAACTACATATGGGGATGGGGTGGGAGGTGGGAAAAGACCGTTAAAAATGGTTGAAATACCCTGTCAAAGCAGGAAGGTTTCACATTTCTTCAAGTGCTTCTTCTTAATTCACTTATGCACCTTTTCCACTGAATTCAAAAAGTGACGTATTTCAGGCGCACAATGCTTTTTCTCCATCATTCGTCAACACCCTCCCCTTGAATATCTTTCAAGAAAAAATGTCAGCCATGGCAGTTATTGAATCCTCTTCCAGGAAACAAACATAATCCCTGTAAATCTATAATGCCTGACTGGCTCCTTCAATAGCGTTCTGCGCTGTCCTCAGGCAAAGTTTAATTACCTCGTTAAATCCACACTCATTTCATGTGGTTTACATGTATTTTGAAAATTAAGCAATTAATGTAAACAAAAAAAAGTCACATTACAAAGGTTGTCACTTTATTACAAACATCACAAACTTGCCACATGGATTCAAAAGGTCATCGTAATGTTAGTGCTGCCAACCATGGATACCGTGCTGAGGATTTTAAAAAATTTACCATTTGGCAAATAGTAAGTTATTTGTATATAAAAATGGTCTTTTATTAGCCATAAAGAATTGAATGTAGCCTTAGGGTGCAGTTATATTACAGGTTTGTGAATCTAAGTTATAATGCTGAGTGTACTTTACATTGAGTTTAGCTCAAAGAATCTCTGCTCATGCATGCTTGGACATAATATTATATATTAAAATCAATGAGCAAGTCACAACATTCCATTTCAAACTGCATTAAAAACTCCTATATTAGGCAATAAATCAAAATCGACCTGCAGCACCCTGTTACACCTGTAGGGGGTGTGGTGATGAGCCTTCACAATGTTAAAGGACCTGTCACTGTAACATTAGTTCAAAAAACAGTACTGGTACAGTACGGTGGCCTTTTGAGTTAGCTTACATTTGCACACACACAGCCACTGGGTTTAATACACTATATATATATATATATATATAAATATCCACATCGCCATTACATTGAGAACTTTTCAGAAGTCATGCAAGAGGATTTTGTTTTAAGGCCATTAGCTTTCTTGATGAAAAATTAAAGGCACTCATTATGTGTTCCATAGGCCTTAGGAATATTCACCACCTGTCCTCTGACTCAAGGCGCGCAAAAGAAAATTAGGGCTGGGAATAAACAGATTATTGCAATCAGATCCGCATCTGCACCTCAGCATCATACAAACACATGTTGAGCACTACCGAGTCCCCTCCCCCCAAGGTTTCGCCTGCACTTCCTTCTCGAACCTTAGCCAGTATTATCCCCATCCTTGGAATCACCCCCCGCCCCCTCTCGCCTTCAGTGCCTCCTCCTTGCAATGTGGGTTCTCACCTTTTAACCACTCATCCCTTTGCTCCCACCGTTCACTATAACTCACCCTTTCCACCCTGCTCAGAGACTTTACTTTCCTTCGCCCACCACAAAAAATTAACCACTCTTCTATGGAATACTAACTAATCTTTAAGTTTAATTTGCCAGTATGCAGCACAAAATGATGTGGTCCAATGGAGGTCAGCAAGGCCTGGGACAATTGGCGAGTGAGACTTGCCTTGTGCACCAGTGGGGTTGCACCACTGCTGCTGTTTTTTATTCGTTTCTGGGATGTGGGCGTCGCTGGCAGGGCCAGCATTTATTGCCCATCCCTAGTTGCCCTTGAGAAGGTGGTGGTGAGCCGCCGCCTTCAACTGCTGCAGTCCGTGTGGTGAAGGTACTCCCACAGTGCTGTTAGGGAGGGAGTTCCAGGATTTTGACCCAGCGACGATGAAGGATCGGTGATATACTTCTAAGTCAGGATGGTGTGTGACTTGGAGGGGAACTTGGAGGTGATGGTGTTCCCATGCACCTGCTGCCCTTGTCCTTCTAGGTGGTAGAGGTTGCGGGTTTGGGAGATGCTGCCGAAGAAACCATGGAGAGTTGCTGCACTGCATCTTGTAGATGGTACACACTGCAGCCACGGTACGCCGGTGGTGGAGGGAGTGAATGTTTAAGGTGGCGGATGGGGTGCCAATCAAGCGGGCTGCTTTGTCCTGGATGGTGTCGAGCTTCTTGAGTGTTGTTGGAACTGCACTCATCCAGGCAAGTGGAGAGAATTCCATCACACTCCTTACTTGTGCCTTGTAGATGGTGGAAAGGCTTTGGGGAGTCAGGAGGTGAGACACTCGCCGCAGAATACCTAGCCTCTGACCTGCTCTTGTTGCTACAGTATTTATGTGGCTGGTCCAGTTAAGTTTCTGGTCAATGGTGACCCCCAGAATGCTGATGGTGGGGGATTCAGCAATGGTAATGTCATTGAATGTCAAGGGGCAGTGGTTAGACTCTCGCTTGTTGGAGATAGTCATTGCCTGGCACTTCTGTGGTGCGAATGTTACTTGCCACTTATCAGCCCAAGCCTGAACGTCGTCCAGGTCTTGTTGCATGCGGGCATGGACTGCTTCAGTATCGGAGGAGTTGTGAATGACACTGAACACTGTGTAGTCATCAGCGAACATCCCCATGTCTGACCTTGTGTTGGAGGGAAGGTCATTGATGAAATAGCTGAAGATGGTTGGGCCTAGGACACTGCCCTGAGGAACTCCTGCAGCGATGTCCTGGGGCTGTGATGATTGACCTTCAATCACCACAGCAATCTTCCTTTGTGCTAGGTATGACTCCAGCCAGTGGAGATTTTCCCCCCCCCACCGATTCACATTGACTTCAGTTTTACTCGGGCTCCTTGATGCCACACTCGGTCAAATGCTGCCTTGATGTTCAGGGCAGTCACTCTCACCTCACCTCTGGAATTCAGCTCCTTTGTCCATGTTTGGACCAAGGCTGTAATGAGGTCGGGAGCAGAGTGGTCTTGCCGGAACCCAAACTGGGCATCAGTGAGCAGGTTATTGGTGAGTAAGTGCCGCTTGATAACACTGTCGATGACACCTTCCATCATTTTGCTGATGATTGAGAGTGGACTGATGGGGCGGTAATTGGCCGGATTGGATTTGTCCTGCTTTTTGTGGACAGGACATACCTGGGCAGTTTTCCAAATTGTTGGATAGATGCCAGTGTGGTAGCTATACTGGAACAGCTTGGCTAGAGGCGCAGCTAGTTCCGGAGCACAAGTCTTCAGCACGATAGCTGGGATGTTGTCAGGGCCCATAGCGTTTGCTGTATCCAGTGCGCTCAGCCGTTTCTTGATATCACGTGGAGTGAATCGAATTGGCTGAAGACTAGCTTCTGTGATGGTGGGGACCTCAGGAGGAGTCCGATATGGATCATCCACTCGGCACTTCTGGCTGAAGATGGTTGCAAACGCTTCAGCCTTGTCTTTTGCACTCACGTGCTGGGCTCCACCATCATTGAGGATGGGGATATTCATGGAGACTCCTCCTCCCGTTAGTTGTTTAATGGTCCACCACCATTCACGACTGGATTTGACAGGACTGCAGAGCTTTGATCTGATCCGTTGATTGTGGGATCGCTTAGCTCTGTCTTTAGCATGCTGCTTGCGCTTTTTAGCATGCATGTAGTCCTGTGCTGCAGCTTCCCCAGGTTGGCACCTCATTTTTAGGTACACCTGGTGCTGCTCCTGGCATGCTCTTCTGCAATCCTTATTGAACCAGGGTTGGTCCCCTGGCTTGATGTTAATGGTACAGTGAGGGATACGCCAGGCCATGATGTTACAGATTGTGGTGGAATACAATTCTGCTGATGGCCCACAGTGCCGCATGGATGCCCAGTTGAGCTGCTACATCTGTTCTGAATCTATCCCGTTTAGCACGGTGGTAGTACCACACAACATGATGGAGGGTGTCCTCAGTGTGAAGACGGGACTTCGTCCACAATGACGGTCACTGCTACCAATACAATACCAATATAGTCATGGACAGATGCATCTGCGACAGGTAGATTGGCAAGGACGAGGTCAAGTAGGTTTTTCCCCTCGTGTTAGTTCTCTCACCACCTGTCGCAGGCCCAGACTGGCAGCTATGTCCTTCAGGACTCGGCCAGCTCAGTCAGTAGTGGTGCTACCGAGCCACTCTTGGTGATGGACATTGAAGTCCCCCACCCAGAGTACATTCTGTGCCCTCTTGCTACTCTCAGTGCTTCTTCCAACTCTCAGTGCTTCTTCCAAGTGGTGTTCAACATGGAGGAGTACGGATTCATCAGCTGAGGGAGGGTGTTAGGTGGTAATCAGCAGGAGGTTTCCTTGCCCATGCTTGACATGAAGCCATGAGACTTGATGGGGTCCGGAGTCAATGTTGAGGACTCCCCGACTGTATACCACTGTGCCAGGACATATCCAGGGGTGAGTTTGGCTGAAAGGTATGATTCTGTGAGTATGACTATGTCAGGCTGTTGCTTGACTAGTCCGTGGGACAGCTCTCCCAATTTTGGCACTAGTACCCAGATGTTGGTGAAGAGGACTTTGCAGGGTTGACTGGGCTGGGTGTGCCGTTGCCGTGTACGTAGCCGGTGCCAAGGTTGATCCGTCCGGTTTCATTCTTATTATTTTGTTTCATAGCGGTTTGTTACAACTGAGTGGCTGATGAGGGCAGTTAAGAGTCAACCACATTGCTGTGGGTCTGCAGTCACATATAGGCCAGACCAGGTAAGGACAGCAGATTTCCTAAAGGGCATTAGTGAACCAGATGGGTTTTTACGACAATCCGATAGTTTCAAGGTTACCATTACTGATACTAGCTTTTTATTCCAGATTTATTTAATTAACTGCATTTAAATTTCCCAGCTGCCGTGTTGGGATTTGAACTCACGTCTCTGGATCATTAGTCCAGTGACATTACCACTACGCTACCATTCCCCTCTTTATGGACTACAGATTTAATAATGTTGTTCAATGAAATGGAAGAGACTAGGGAAGCTGGAATTGTGCTCCTTAGAGCAGAGAGGGTTAAGGGGAGATTTAATCTAGGTGTTCAAAATGATGATGGATTTTGATAGAGTAAATAAAGAGAAACTGTTTCCACTGGCAAGAGGACACAGATTTAAGGTCATTGGCAAAAGAACCAGAGGGGCAATGAAGAGAATGTTTTTTACGCAACGAGTTATGATGATTTGGAATGCACTTCCTGAATGGGTAGTGGAAGTAGATTCAATAGTATCTTTCAAAAGGAAATTGGATATATACTTGAAAAGGAAAAATTTGCAGGGCTATGGGGAAAGCGCAGGGGAATGGGACTAATTGGATAGCTCTTTTAAAAGAGCCAGCACAGGCACGATGGCCTCCTTCTGTCCTGCATGATTCTATGAAATACATCTCTCTGATCCAAAGAGGTTGGTTATAAACTATCACATATCTTTTTTTCTGAGACTCCTTGTTATGCTGAAGTTGCTGATCTATTGACATGATTAAGGGAGGTGATTTATTTTCTACAGGTATGTGTAATAATACATTCCATAAGGATCAGCATAGCCGTCGGCTTAAAAGTCTACTTCCTACATGATTCCCTGCATTGCAAGCTCCTAGTCTCGAGTGAGTCAGGGCCAAGAGGAAATCCACTAAAAGCAAGGTTCTTTCTCATTGTGATGGAGAGAAAAATTGGTGGCAGAGTTGACCTCAAACATCCCCAGCAGCTAGTTACAAAGGCACAAGAGAAAGTTAGTTTCCTGCACACCTCACCAGAGAATGATGAATGGCAAAAAAAAAAATGGGGTGTGAGGGGGAAGTTGAAGGAGAAAATAACTACAGAAAAATTAGGGGAGAATTAAAATTAAAAAAACCTCAAAATTGAACAATATCCACCTATATCTAATTAAGGACGGTCAGAAAATGATTTAAGCTCAGCTCAAATTTATGCAGACTAATTGGTCATCAGTTACTCAAATCATGCTCAGTCCATCAATATGGAAACACGCTGCTCTCAATTAGATGGGCTGTAATTATGAGTCAAGGTCTTCTGCTCCATATGCTCATTAATAGTATACAGAGAAGATGCCATTAGAAGATGCCTGCGCAGTATTCTCAACCACACTGATGCAATAGAGAGCAGCAAAATATCTGACATTTTAGTGGTAAAACAGCAGGTTTTTTTTTTATTTACTTGATGTTGAGAGCATTGTGAGTTGCTGAAATAGTCTGGCAAACAGGGGAGGAAGAATAGCTAAGAGTTACAGCTGGATGCATACTCATTTGAAGAGATGTGCAATTAATTTGGTCCTGCTGTACTTACTCACTGGTTAAGATAAATAAACACTGATGTTTCCTGAATTAGAAACTGCTTTGACACATCTGGAAAAGCCAGGTGCATACACCACTTAGTCATTAGCAGAGAAAAGGGCTGGACAAGGTGACTTTAAAGTAATTGGCATTCCAGATATGAGGGTTGAGCATGGCATTTCTTTTCTACAAATGATTCCTGAAACTACAAATAATTGTATTATCTTAAAAGTCTCTGTCCCTGACCCTATTGTGTACTCGTCTGGTTAAAAAAAAGCACTCTTCCTGGCCAGCTCTGGCAATAGAATTATACTGAACTGAACTCAAGGTCATTTTAAAAGGGTGGCTTCACCATTTGAGAGCTTTTGAGCAGGTTTAGTTTTTCGAAAGGTCATTGACCTGAAACGTTAACTCTGTTTCTCTCTCCACAGATGCTGCCTGGCCGGCTGAGTATTTCCAGCATTTTCTGTTTTTATTTTAGTTTTTCTGAGTTTGCAAGTAACAGTTAGCTCGTTGCTAATCATGATCTTGCACTCTCTTCTTGATTACTGCAGAAAATATTCTACAACTCAAACTTTTCCTTGTCATACATACAAATACAGAATCACACATTACAGAACCACCATCACAAATGGCTCTGTAATATGGTCAATTCTCTTGCTGCTGAATTTACCCCGTTTATATTATAGCTGGATGCCTCAACCAGTAACTACAAGTACAAAGCTTCGCACAGGTGCAATTGGCCTGCAAATGGAAAGATGAATGAATGAACAGCACTGCACATAAATGATCTGGCCAGGTTTTTCTTTGATGTCTCTGGAAGGATGGTGCACCTAAGCTTGGTGCTGCTACCACCAACCACCATTTATACATTTGTCATTGGTGGCATCCAGAAATAAAACGCCCCCTCACAAGGGGAGTCTTGGAGCCTGCGAGTGCACTGGCTTTGCTGTATTTCCTTTTCTGGGCTGCTTCCAACGGCAGGTTTGCTGTCGGAGGCAGTGTGTGAAGTAAATGGGATAAGAAACAAATTAGTAATGTTAATACGGGATTTTCATATATTTCTAGAAAAATATGTTGCTGCACTTGATACTAAAATAAAGATCACTTGGCAAAAAATAAGCATTAACACAGTACGTCAAAGCGAAGTTGTAGCTCCACCACTAATCTCACCAAGTATAAAGAAGCTTAGGGACTTGCTCATCACTTAAGTTTGTGACTATTCACATGGCTGTGTGAGCCACTACCACTACCACCACGACAATTCTCTAAAGGAATCCCTTCAATCTGGTTTCTACTCGGCCCAAAGCACTCAAACCACCCTTATCAAAGTCATCAAAACAACCTTTGCGATTGTGACCATGGCTTGTCATCCTCCATGAGCTCTCTGCAGCATTTAACACAGTCAACCATTCCATCAATGTGGCCAGCATGGTTATCTTCGTGGGGGAAGGAGTTGCTGCTTTTTGCCTACAAGATTTGTAGTGCTTTGTGTTACAGAGAGATATAGAACTTCAGTACCCTTAACTTAATCTAAATCAAGTAAGTCATCAAGAAACTACACTGTAAACTAAGTTACCTAATTACAAATTTAATCAAACAAAACAAGGTCATATAGGGATGGGAGTGCAGGTGGTGTGCCAAAACGGCAGCATGTGGGAGTTTGTGGAGAGCATTGTGATCCCGGACAACCACGTTTGCAGTAAGTGCCTGCATCTTGAGGAACTTCAGCTCAGACTTTTTGAGCTGGAGTCGGAGGTGCAGACATTGTGGGGCATCAGGGATGGGGAGAGTTACCTGGACACTTAGATCCAGGAGGTAGTCACACCCCTTAGGTTAGGTAGTGGTACAGGTCTGGTTAGTGGTCAGGACAGGAGGGTGTGACTGCAACTCAGGCAGGTAAGGGGACCCCAGGTGCAGTGCTGGAGAAGCCTCAGCCTTTGCCCTTGTCCAACAGGTATGAGGTTCTTGCTGCCTGTGTGGAGGAGGGAAAAGCCTGCAGGATGGATGAGCAAGCTGACCATGGCACAGGAGGCCATTCAAGTGGGGGCAGTGAAAGGGAATATAGTTGTGGTAGGGGACAGTATAGTCAGGGGGATAGATACTGTTCTCTGCAGCCACGACTGAGTTCCAAATGTTGTGTTGCCTGCCCCGTGCCAGGGTTAAAGACATCTCCTCGCGGCTGGAGAAGAACTTGGAGGGGGAGGATCCAGTTGTCGTGGTCCACGTAGGAGCCAACGACAAAGGTAGAACTAGGAATGAGGTTCTGCTGAGGGAGTTTGAGGAGCTAGAATCCAAATTAAAAAGCAGAACCTCAAAGGTAATCATCTCTGGATTGTTACCAGAGCCACGCACAAATTGGCATAGGGACAAACAGATTAGAGGTTTAAATGCGTGGCTCAAAGAGTGGTGTGGGAGGAAGGGGTTTCAGTTCATGGGGCACTGGCACCAGTACTGGGGAAAGAGGGAGCTGTTCCGTTGGGATGGGCTCGGGCTGGGACCAGTGACCCGGCGAACCGAATAACTAAGGCAGTAGACAGGGCTTCAAACTAATGAAGGGGGGGTGGGAGGATTCAGGAAAGAGTAAATTTAAAAGCAGCGAGAGAAATGTCAAGGCTCTAGAGCAGAGTAGAGTTTTGGGTAAAAATAAACAGAGTGGGTCAGGAAGAAACAGAGAGTGTAACAAAGGTAATAAGGCATCAGTGACTAAGGAGACATCAGGGAAAAATAGAAATAAGTCAAAGCTAAAGGCACTATATCTAAAAGCACAAAGCATTCGCAACAAAGTAGATGAATTAATAGCACAGATAGAAATGAGCAGGTTTGATCTAATAGCCATTACGGAGACGTGGTTACAAAGTGGCCAAGGTTGGGAACTAAATATTCCAGGATACTTAACTTTTAGAAGAGATAGGCAAAATGGAAAAGGAGGAGGTGTAGCCCCGATAATAAAGGATGGAATAAAGACAGTAGAGCGAAAGGATCTTCGCTCCGAAAATCAAGAAGTAGAATCCGTTTGGGTGAAGCTAAGAAACAGCAAGGGGCAGAAAACATTGGTGGGAGTTGTTTATAGGCCCCCAAACAGTAGTTGTAATGTAGGGCAGAGTATAAATCAGGAAATTAGAGGCGCATGTAACAAGGGTAATACAGTAATCATGGGGGACTTTAATCTACATATAGACTGGGCAAACCAAATTTGCAGTAATAGTGTGGAGGACGAATTCATGGAATGTACGCAAGATAGTTTTCTAGATCAGTATGTTGAGGAACCAACTAGGGAACAGGCTATTTTAGATCTAGTATTGTGCAAAGAGAAAGGGTTAATTAATAACCTTGTAGTAAAGGGGCCTTTAGGGAAGAGTGACCATAATATGATAGAATTTTATATTGAGTTTGAAAGTGATTTAGTTAAATCCGAAACTAGGGTCTTAAATCTAAACAAAGCAAACTACGTAGGGATGAGGGGCAAGTTGGTTAAGGTAGATTGGGAAACTACATTAAAAGGTAGGACGGTAGACAAGCAATGGCTAACATTAAAAAAATTAATACATAATTTACAACAAATATACATTCCTTTAAGGCACAAAAACCCCACAGGAAAAGTGGTCCAACCGTGGCTAACAAGAGAAGTTAAAGATAGTATTAGATCAAAGGAAGAGGCTTATAATGTTGCCACAAAAAAAGAGTAGTAAGCCTGAGGATTAGGAGGATTTTAGAATTCATCAAAAGAGGACCAAGAAATTGATAAAGAAAGGGACAATAGAGTATGAGAGCAAACTAACGAGAGACATAAAAAGACTGCAAAAGTTTCTGTAGGTATATAAAAAGGAAAAGATTAGCGAAAGTAAATGTGGGTCCCTTACAGGATGAGACAGGAGAAATTATAATGGAGAATAAGGAAATGGCAGAGAAATTAAACAAATACTTTGTATCTGTCTTCACGGAAGAAGATGCAAAAAACTTCCCGGAAATAGTGGAGAACCAAGGCTCTTGCAAGAATGAGGAACTGAAAGAAATCAGTACTATTTTTTTTTTACTAATACTAGAGAAATTAATGGGACTGAAAGCCGATAAATCGGCTGGACCTGATGGCCTACCTCCTAGGGTTTTAAAAGAGGTAGCTATAGAGATAGTGGATGTATTGGTTGTCATCTTCCAATATTCCATAGATTCTGGAATGGTTCCCGCGGATTGGAAAGTAGCAAATGTAACCCCACTATTTAAGAAAGGAGGGAGAGAGAAAACAGGGAACTACAGACCAGTTAGCCTGACATCAGTAGTAGGGAAAATGCTAGAATCTATTATTAAGGACGTGGAAACAGGGCACTTAGAAAATAATAATAGGATTGGGCAGTCAACACGGATTTATGGAAGGGAAATCATGTTTGACAAATCTGTTAAGAGTTTTCTGAGGTTGTAACTAGCAGAATAGATAAGGGGGAACCAGTGGATGTGGTGTATTTGGATTTTCAGAAGACATTCAATAAGGTACCACACAAGAGGTTATTAAACAAAATTAGGGCTCATGGGATTGGGGGTAATATACTAGCATGGATTGAGGATTCGTTAACGGACAGAAAACAGAGAGTAGGAATAAACGGGTCATTTTCGGGTTGGCAGACTGTAACTAGTGGGGTACCGCAAGGATCAGTGCTTGGGCCTCAGCTATTCACAATCTACATTAATGTTTTGAATGAGGGGACCAAATGTAATATATCCAAGTTTGCTGGGAATGTAAGTTGTGAGGAGGATGCAAGGAGGCTTCAAGGGGATATAGACAAGCTAAGTGAGTGGGCAAGAACACAGGAAATAGAATATAATGTGGAGAAATGTGAAGTAATCCACTGGTAGGAGAAATAGAAAGGCAGAGTATTTTTTAAATGGTGAGAGATTGTGAAATGTTGATGTTCAGAGGGACCTGGGTGTCCTTGTACACGAATCACCAAAATCACACAACATGCAGGTACAGCAAGCAATTAGGAAAGCAAATGGTCTGTTGGCCTTTATTACAAGAGGATTTGAGCATAAGAGTAAAGACATCTTACTGCAATTATATAGGGCCCTGATGAGACCACACCTGGAGTATTGTGAATAGTTTTGGTCACCTTACCTAAGGAAGGATATATTTGCCATAGAGGGAGTGCAACGAAGGTTCACCAGACTGGTTCCTGGGATGGGGTGATTGTCCTATGAGGAAAGATTGAGTAGACCAGGCCTATATTCTCTAGAGTTTAGAAGAATGAGAGGTAATCTCATTGAAACATACAAAATTCCTACAGGGCTTGACAGACTGGATGCAGGGAGGATGTTTCCCCTGGCTGGGAAGTCTAGAACCAGGGATCACAGTCTCAGAATAAGGGGTCGGCCTTTCAGGACTGAGATGAGGAGAAATTTCTTCACTTAAAGGGTGGTGAATCTTTGGAATTCTCTACCCCAGAGGGCTGTGGAGGCTCAGTTGTTGAGTATATTCAAGACAGAGATTCACGCCGTAATTGTGACCATCTTCAAGAAAGGTGACAAGTCCGACTGCGGTAATTACAGAGGAGTTTCCCTGCTGTCTGCCACAGGGAAAGTCATCACAAGAATCCTCCTCAATCACCTTCTCCCAGTGGCCGAAGAGCTCCTCCCAGAGTCGCAATGCAGATTCCGCCCACTAAGGGGCACAATGGACATGATCTTCACAGCGCGTCAATTACAAGAGAAATGCAGGGAACAGCACCAACCGCTGTACATGGCCTTCTTTGATTTCACAAAGGCCTTCGACACTGTCAACCGTGAGGGTTTATGGAGTGTCCTCCTCAAATTCGGCTGCCCTCAAAAGTTTGTCACCATCCTCCGCCTGCTTCACAACGACATGCAAGCCGTGATCCTGACCACAGACCCAATTCAAGTACGGACCGGGATCAAGCAAGGCTGTGTCATCGCACCAACACTCTTCTCGATCTTCCTTGCTGCAATGCTCCATCTCACCCTCAGTAAGCTCCCCGCTGGAGTGGAGCTAATTTACAGAACTAACGGGAAACTGTTCAACCGCCGTCGCCTACAGTCCAGATCCAAGGTCGTCCCATCCTGTCATCGAATTACAGTATGTAGACGACGCTTGCATTTGCGCTCACTCAGAGGTCGAACTCCAAACCATCGTCAACACCTTCACCGAAGCGTACGAGAGCATGGGCCTTACACTAAACATCCATAAGACAAAGGTCCTCTACCAACCTGCCCCCACCACACAGTACTGCCCCCTGATAATCAAAATACACGACAAGGCCTTGGACAACGTGGACCACTTTCCATACCTCGGGAGCCTACTGTCAACAAGGGCAGATGTCGATGACGAAGTCCAACGCTGCCTTCAGTGTGCCAGTGCAGCCTTCGGTCGCCTGAGGAAGAGTGTTTGAAGACCAGGACCTCAAACCCGGCACTAAGCTCATGGTCTACAGAGCAGCAGTGATACCCACCCTGCTGTATGCCTCAGAGATATGGACCATGTACAGCAGACACCTCAAAGCACTGGAGAGGTACCACCAACGCTGCCTCCGCAAGATCCTGCAAAGCCATTGGCAAGATAGGCGCACCAATGTCAGTGTTCTCACTCAGGTCAACATCCCCAGCATCGAAGCTTTGACCACGCTCGATCAGCTCCGATGGACGGGACACATCGTCCGCATGCCCGATACGAGACTCCCAAAACAAGTGCTCTACTCGGAGCTCCGACACGGCAAGAAAGCCCCAGGTGGGCAAAGGAAATGCTTCAAGGACACCCTCAAAGCCTCCTTGAAAAAGTGCAACATCCCTACTAACACCTGGGAATCCCTGGCCCAAGACCGCACAAAGTGGAGGAGAAGCATCCGGGAAGGCGCCGAACACCTCGAGTCTCTTCGCCGGGAGCAAGCGGAAGCCAAGCGCAAGCCGTGCACGTCAACCCAAGGACCCCACCCACCCGCCCCTTCAACCACCGTCTGCCCCACCTGTGAGAGATTGTAGGTCCCGCATTGGACTCATCAGTCACCTGAGAACTCATTTTTAATGTGGAAGCAAGTCATCCTCAGTTCAGAGGGACTGCCTAAGAAGATATTCAAGACAGAGATTGATAGATTTTTGAATATTAAGGGAATCAAGGGATATGGGGATAGTGCAGGAAAGTGGAGTTGAAGTAGAAGATCAGCCATAACCTTATTGAATGGCGGAGCAGGCTCGAAGGGCCAAATGGCCTACTCCTGCTCCTATTTCTTATGTTCTTATGACAGCACCTCCTAAACCCTTGACCTCCACCACCTAGAAGGACAAGGGAGCAGGCACATGGGAGCGTCATCACCTCCAAGTTCCCCGCCGAGTCACACACCATCCTGACTTGGAAATTTATCGACATTCCTTCATCATCGCTGGATCAAAATCCTGGAACTCCCTCCCTAACAGCGCTGTGGGAGTACCTTCACCACACAGACTGCAGCGGTTCAAGGCGGCCACCACCACCATCTCAAGGGCAATTAGGGATGGGCAATAAATGCTGGCCTTGCCAGTGACGCCCACATCCCAGGAATTAATTTAAAAAAAAGAACCAAATCGTGAGAAACCTCAGTATCCTGTTCGATCTCCAGCTAAGTCCCAAACCCCATAAACAATCCACAACCAGAAGCATTCACTTCTACCTCCACAATACCACCTGCCTCTGTCCTTACCTTACCCCTAATGTCATAGAAATCCTTATCCACACTTTTGTTACTTCCAGACTCTACTTGCTCACTGCCCTCCCAAGATCCAGCCCACACAAACTTCAACCATTTCTAAAACTCTGCTGACCGCATCCTATCCTGCATTAGGCCCCGCTCACCCATGTTCCTGTCCTCCCTGACTTCAATTGGCTCCCTGTCCCCCAATGCAATGAATTCAAAATCCTTGTCTACATTTAGAAATCCCTCCATGGCCTTGACCCACCATATCATGCAACTCCTCCCAATGCATGTCCTTCAGTCCTCTAATTGTGACCTCCTTCGCCCATCTTGGTCCTACTCTTTGTAACTCTCTCCCTAACCATTTCACTTCCCCCCCACCTTAAAACCCTCCTCAAAACCATGCTCTGTCACCTCTCCAACCCTTTTACTACTGTTGTTGTTTTCTCCCCAATATTTCTAATTGCTTAATTTTCTTCCCAGCTCTAAGAATAATGCTCCAGATTTTTTGGGTATGTCTGGTAATCACACCTGTAAATGAATCATCACCAGTCCTCCCTCAAGTATTTTCATACTTTTAAACTTTATTTTAGCACCAGATCTAATTTGACATGGTGTTATTGCTGGAATAGGGAGTTCAGAGCAGGAAACAACAACAGAAAACGCTGGAAAAACTCAGCAGGCCAGGCAACATCCGTGGAGAGAGAAACAGAGTTAACGTTTCAGGTCGAAACCCTTCGTCAGAACTGAAACGTTAACTCTGTTTCTCTCTCCACGGATGTTGCCTGGCCTGCTGAGTTTTTCCAGCGTTTTCTGTTGTTTCAATTTTCCAGCATCCGCAGTATTTTGCTATCAGTTCAGAGCAGGCTTGGTTTGTGAAACTGCCAGCAAGTCTATTAAAATTAAGCTGCAAGTCAGTAGGAACAACTGGAAACAACACGTCATCATTGCTAATCGTGACACTGCACTCTCTTCTGAACAATACTGTCTCTTTAAGAACTGAAAATTATGCAGGATCATTTTTACTTTATTTCCAGAACACATTTGGTAGTTAACAAAATGTTTAATCTCACCCAAGTTGTTCTTCCAGCAGTTCAGCAATACAACAGTTAAAATACATAAGCTTTAACGAACCATTAAAGTCTTACAATTTTTAAAAAATGAAACACGCCTTGTCCTTTCAGGTAATGGGTAATTTTTCTGCCTTGTCCTATCTTTAACCAAATTACATTTTAGGAATTCCAGATGGCTCTTTATGATGCTCATATAATAAAACTGATGACTTGGAGAAGCAACCGAGTACCATTAACATTCGCAGGGTGAATGATTATTGTGATGGACAGTTTACTTGTTAAATGCACAATAATTAGGGTTTTGGTTCATCACGGTTTCATATATTTCAATATGGCAATCAAAATGGGTGTACCTAGGTTTTAATCATTATGTCATTTATGGGATAATGTCATTAACCAGCTAGTGATCTGCAGATTGGTTCAAATTAGCAGAAAGGACAGCAATAAAATATAAATAACTATTACAATGATTCAGATTTATGTTACAGATGTCAACAAAAACCTAACAAAAGGCCCATAGGAAGTGATGAACATTCCATTATACTGTACACTTCAGGGTAATGGGAAAAGCAGGATCTAAAACAATGTTTGCTAGATAGTAGTTGGCTTATCATGTCCCTGCCATCACTGGCAAATGCTAGCATTTAAACGAGGATAAATGTATTGGACAGATATGCTTGCAAATGCCCTTTTATAATAATTTTCTATGACTCCAGTGACAAATCTCAGTAACCTTTTTATTGAACAATTCCTGCTACTCATAATAATCTCAAATTCATGAAGACAAGAAAACAACTGAAAAGATGTAAAGTGAGATAAAACAGTAAGTTAATATATTTCAATACTGGATTTTTTTTTTTTTAATTCTGTTTCATACAAGTAACAACCAACCAACCAAAAAAAAATGGGAACTCAGTCCCTTAGTCACATCCAGGCTAGACATCTACAACACTGGTCTCCCAAGCTTCACCCTACTTCTCCAATCTCTGTCACCTACGCCCTATCCGGTACTGAGTCCCACTTCCTTCTTATCCGTGTCCTCCCCCACCCAGCCATCACATCCCAACATTCTGGAATTCTCTTCCCAAACCCCTCCAGCTTGCTGTATCTCACCTTACCTTCAAAGACTTTGTCAAAACCTACCTCCTCGACTCTTCCTTCAGTCATCTCCCATAGCTCCTGTCCTAACTCTTGCTTAGTGTTCATTTGCAACCCCTCCCCCACCACAAAGCACTTTGCGACGTTTTGCCACAATAAAAGGTGCTATATAAGTGTAAGTTTTTGTTGAACAGTTTCATTCTTTCCATACTTATCCTATGGTAGACAAGAGAAATATTTTAAAATGGTGTATGCAAAATGTGTAACTATGATAAGCAAATACTGAGATACAAGGTTTTTGTGGAAGAGGTTCCTCTTTCAATTAGAAAGATATAAGTGTGAAGAATGGGTGCAGTAGGATTTGGTCTTCAGAGTTTGTGCTTTAGCTGTGTACATCAGATCTCAGTTTGGCACCTGAACACACTAAAGCCAAGCACCGAGGTCCACTCCAAGAGGGTGTCTCACAACACTCCAAGTTCATACTGGCTACAGTTGAACTCCAGTACAGTATGAAACCAACATTTCAAGAGACCTCCAGTGACCTTTTAAAACTTTGAATAGATTGCTTTTAATATTAGAAGAGTACAGTCGGGCACACTGCTCCCTCTTTACTTTAAGAATAAACAGCCAGGGGAACAGAGCTCTAATGTGTGCTACAGCATACAAACACAGAACTCCACTGTCACTGCACCTAGATGCTGATCAGCCAAAAAAGTGATTCTGCACTACAACGGGGCTCTGCTGTATTACACATCACAGCCAATGATTACTGTCAGATCACTAACTCAAGTATAACTGCAGCCTAAATTAGAACTCTAGGGGGAGTACTTCCTGTGCTAAGTACTTCCCATCTCTGGTCATTCTTTTTTTTAAATCTAGCAGATCTCCCATGGAGTTGTTCATAGTAAATCAGAGGGTACACAGTTTTATAAGGATAGGAGCATTATACCATATAACGTACAATATGTTATTCTGCTTTATGTAACTGCTTCTGCCTAAGGTCACAAGGTCCAATTGATGTGTAGTCACATTCTAAGATCAATTAACGATAATTGTAGATTGGAAGCTTGTAGGCAAAGGAAAACAAGTTCTGGCATCTTACCTCCACATTCTGATTGACTACTGATAGTGACATCATCAATGCTACACAGGTCTCTTCGAGCTAAAAGGAATACAAAAAGAGGCAGTCATAATCTTGCTTACCATGAAATTCAACGTATTTTTAAAGACTATGGGGGAGAAATTGGGTATTGTCCTGTTTGGGGCGCTAAATTTTGAAATCGTGAAAAATTTGCGCCTGGCGCTAATGAGTCTAAGGTTTCTCTAAATTGGCTTGTAGCTGTCCTGGAACGAGCGGGAGAGTTAAATCAAGCGCTAATGACCTAAGCAGGGCGCGACAGGGGCGCTACCAGCAGAGCAATAATGAATTTCAGGGCTATGCAATCGGGAATGATCCTTCACACTGGCCCCTTCCAGCTCTTAAAGGGGAGGTTGCATCATTGTGCAGGTCCTCATTATCAGCATTGCTGGCTGTGAAGGCGACCTGCAAGGAACTCAATCCCCTGATCGTGATGGCTGATCCCACTCCCAGGGAGACAGCTCGTCGTTTCACGGACGAGGCATTGGTCGCGGGAGTGGAGCGAAGGAGGGCTGTGCTATTCCCGGACACTGGAAGGAGGCCATTACCCCAAGTATTCAGGGCAATGTGGAGTGAAGTGGCCCAGGAGGTCTCGGCCAGTAGTGTGGTCATACGCAGCCTGACACAGTGCCGGAAGAAATTCAACAACCTCACTTGGGTGGTCAAGGTTAGTATATGCTTCAGTAGGTCCTACTTACCACCATCTGAACCTCAGTCTGTACACACTGCACAAACCACCACACCACCACCACTCACCCACCAAGCATCTGCTCTTATTCAAACTCACATCCACATCTCACGCCTTGCCTATAATCACAGCTATTCAACTACGGCAAGCATATCTCCCAAACACATAGCTGGACTCTGACACACACACATTCGTTTGTCTTGCAGGCCAAGATGGCTCACAATAGGAGGGAACAGCAGAGAACAGGCAGGGTGATGCACAGCTCCAGCAGCTCTCAGACCTGGAGGAGCGAGTGCTGCGACTCATTGGGCAGCAGGTGGTGGGCGGCGTCGCCGTCGGCAACATCGACCCCCTTGGGGGGCAACAACGGTATGTTCATCCCCTCTCCTTCTCTCATCCCACTTCCCCCTCACACCACAAGCCTTTCCCAATTTCCAGCTCCTGATACTGTCTGCATTCCTTGCTCCTTTCCTGCCCCACTTCCCTCACCTTAACGCGAGTCTTGTGCCTTTATGCTTTCAAAGAATCAGCAACCAGATGACCAGCCTGTCCCTGAGCCTCCCACTGAGAGTGAGGAAGGAGAAGCAAAGCACCGCATCACTGCATCTCTCACCCACAGGCACCACCTCAGATACTGGCAATACGTGAGCTTTAGAGGCAAGTTTAGTAGAGGGGTCTGCACTGGGCTGCATCAAGGCCAGGGGGAAAGGGTAGCTAAGGAGCCAGCTCCCTGGAGGGCAAGTTCTGCTGCACAAGACTTAGGTGAGGACCTCGCTGGGGAGGCGTTCATAAGAAGGGTGATGGCCATGCACTCCGAGGTGATAGGTGCAATGGCGGGTGCCCGAGAGCCTCTCTAAGCCTGGTAAGGAGAGTGGAGGAGTCTGCCTCCAACATTGCACAGAGCTCTGCGCACACCAAGGAGCCCATCATTTCCACTCTGCAGAGGATGGTGGACTCCCAGAGAGACCGTGCGGATCCAGACCTCCTGACACGTGTCAGGGGCAATGTGGCAGCTTCCATTGCAGCAGCTTCCATTGCAGCACAGGCGGAAGCGACGCAGCATCTTAGTGCTATAACGCAGGCAATGGTTGGTGGCATCGAGCCTCAGACTGCTCTCATGCAGTCTCAGCTTGCTGCCACACAAGCTCTGACTGCTGCCATCATCGCTGGGTCCACCACAATCCACCGGGGATCTCACGGTGTCGCAGCAGGCCACCAATCTGTGCTCCAGCAGATTGCTAGGGATGCTGAGGTTCTGCCCCGGGGGAGTGGCAGTGTGTCAGTGGAGCAGGAAGCTGCTGTCCTCTCAGGATGACAGCATTCCTGATCCCACCACTGCCATTCCGCTTGTCGCTGCCAGTCATCCAGCCAGCCCAGACTGCCGCCGCCCTTCCAGGCCCAGAGCTGGTCGAGGGCGTTCTGCAAGGCCAACTTTAGTTTCTGGCACCGACACTCAGCAGCCTTCCACCAGCTCTGCTGCAGCCTCTGGGGAGACACTACGTAGGAGCACTAGATTAGGACAAGACACTGTAAAGAGGGGAAGTAAGGGTGTGCACAAGGGTGATTAGTTAAGATTGTTGCTGTATATATGTGGCTGCTGAATTTGGATACATTTATTATTGGAATGTTGCAGATTTGGGGCTCTCACATTTCAGCTTTGGGGTGTGGTATGGAATGAGAAATTGATGGAATGATGGGTGAAGGGCCCTAATTGCCTACAATGTGACGGTGGCCTCGCTGTAGGGGTAGTGAATTGACTAGAGACTTAACAGCCCAGTTAAATGGACACGTTCAGGCTATGCCTCAAGACCAACGGAATGATGGGAAAGTTGGCCAAGAACTGAGATCAGCAGCGGTGGGAAAAGTGCTGACTGTGAACCAGAGTGAAAGACAAGTTCATCTGACTAACCGCATCATCCTGCTAAGCAAGCGAAGGAATGCGATAACCAGGAACCAGCTTCTGAGAAACAAGGACTTGAGAACTGATAAAGTTATCACGGCTGGGACTGCAACTGATAAGAACTGGTAAAGTCATTACAGCTGAGGACAAAGTGCAGGCGGCTTTGTAAATGTACGTATGGAACAGAACAAAACTAACTTTCTGGGCGTGACTTGACTTTTGCGCGCGAAGAGCTGTATTTAAACAGCCAAGGTTCAGCTGATAACTGGCTGATCTAGACAGACAGAAGCAGCAGGAGGTGGGAACGGTTACTCATCTCACAAACAACCACTTCGCCAACGGAAGACCAACCGGACCGGTGATGGTCAGTATACACAAGACAGTCTCAGTAACTAAGGGGAAGAGTAAGGAAACTGCTAGAGATTTACTAGTAAGAATTTATGCTTAATGAACGGTATGTGTGTGTTTAATAAAGGAACTACCGTATTAAACTGAACCAAACAATTGGTTGCAGTGTGAATCTTCTTTCTCTCATTTATATCGTAAATCTAGAGTCTGAAACCCAGGTGGGGAAGAGAAAGATCCCGACATGGGGGACATGCTGAGCAACCGGGAAGTGGCCTCCAATTCAGTGGAACCAAAATCTGATGAGGTGGTCACAGACCGCCCTACCACAAGGCCAATTGAGTTACGGCCTCCTCCGTCATTGATGTTCATACTCCTGTTCCTCCTCCTCCTGAGGTGGTGCGGCTATGCCTGGTGGCAATGGCTGTGCCCTCATGATGGCCAAGTTATGCAGCATGCAGCAGACAACGACGAAAAGGGACACCCGCTCAGCCGAGTACTGGAGGGCTCCTCCCGAACAGTCAAGGCAGCGGAACCATTGCTTGAGCACTCCGATGATCTGCTCAATGATGTTCCTGGTGGCAGCATGTCTCTCATTGTACGAGTGTTGGGCACGAGTGTTGGAGTTGTGGAGGGGAGTCATGAGCCAGGTGGAGAGCGGATAGCCCTCGTCTCCCAGTAGCCATCCTCTAGCTTGATGTGGTGGCTGGTAGAGTGCTGGCACAACGGTCAGGCGTAGGATGAAGGCATCGTGGCTGCTGCCAGGATAGTGGGCATTGACGGTGAGAATGCGGTGTGTGTGGTCGCACACCAACTGCACATTAAGCGAGTGGTAGCCTTTGCGGTTACGGAATACCTCAGGGTTGTGATGAGGTGCCCGCAAAGCGTGGGTGCAGTCAATAGCGCCCTGCACCATGGGGAAGCCCGCTATCCTGGCAAAGCCACATGCACGCTCGCGCTGCTTCTCTCTGGTCATGGGGAAGGAAATGTAGTCCCTTCTCCTTCTGTAGAGAGCATCCATGACCTCGCGGATGCAGCAATGGACGGCAAGCTGCGATATGTTAGATATGTCGCCTGTTGCACACTGGAAAGATCCGTTGGCATAGAAATTGAGGGCCATGGTGACCTTGACTGCCAGAGAGAGACGTGGTGCTCGAGGTCTGGCTGCAGGAGGTGGCAGAGCTCTGTGACCACGTCCTTGGTGAAGCAGAACCTTCTAAGACACTGCTCTTCAGTGAGATTGATGTAGGAGAAATGCTGCCGGAATACCCTGGGAGGGTAATGCTTCCTGTTGAGAGCCCTGTTGGCCCTCCTCCCTCTGGCCACATTTTGCAATCTTTCTCACTGCCTCCGACGGTGACGCTGGAGGGCGAGGTCCAGTGCCAGTACAGCCATTAAATGATGGAAATGTTGCACTATCAAATGTATCCCAAATGAAAGGGATAAATGTTTCTCAGCCAGAATAGTCCTTCAAGCTGAGAACGCTCAAATTGCCAGTTTGCTTTTGTCAAACTGACAAGGCAACATTCTTGCCAACTAAAAAAAAACCCGGAAGTTGACGCCTTTATATAGCGCTCCTCCAGCGCTCATCCGACTGCATTCCGCCTCCTCTACCTGTCGTTACTAACAGCAGGCGCTCAGGAGTGAATTTCAGAGCCGGGATGCTGTGCACCCCGATGATGTCACGATCTCCGGCCACAGGAGAGCGTGGCGCCAGTGGTTACCGCTGCCGCAAACCTCCACTTAAATTTTGCGGGAGTCAGTACTAACGCCACGCCCGGTCGCAAAGCATTCAGTTAGCGCCCCCCGGAGGCACTAAGGTGCCCAATTTCTCCCCCTATTAGTAGATACATTTTTCATTATTTCTTCTCATTTTGCTCTCCCCCTTTTTTTGGTCCTTTTATGCCATATTCTGTACTCCTGCGAGGGATGAATAACCTGCCTGTTCTCAGGCCTCTGCTGCTGATACTTTGTATCGGTGTTTACTAAGAGGTGGATGCTGACAAAATATCAGTAGAAGTGGAAAAGGTAGAAGCAATGGAAGGGGTGAAAATTGACAGACAGGATGTGCTTAGAGTGCATAAGTCGCCTGGTCCAGATGGCTTGCATCCCAGGTTGCTAAGGGAATTGGGGGAGGAGATAGCGGAAGGGCTTGCCATAGTTTTTAATCCTCCCTAGATGCGGGGAGGTGCCTGAGGATTGGAAAGTGTCAAATGTGACACCATTGTTCAAGAAAGGGTGTAAGGACAATCCTAGTAACTACAGGCCAGTCAGTTTAACATCAGTGGTGGATAAAGTTTTAGAAACAATAATCAAGGAAAAAATTAACGGGCACTTGGAGAGGTTTAAGCTAATTAAGGAGAGCCAACACGGATTTGTAAAAGGCCGATCGTGTTTGACTAATCTAATTGAATTTTTTGATGAAATAACAGGGAGGATTGATGAAGGGAATGCAATGGATGTTGTCTACATGGATTTTGGAAGGCGTTTGACAAAGTACCACACAGAAGGCTGGTTAACAAAATTGAGGCTCATGGAATAGGTGGGTCAGTGGCAGCTTGGATAAGGAATTGGCTTAAGGACAGAAAACAGCGAGTTGTGGTAAATGGCTGTTTTTCAGACTGGAGGATGGTAGACAGTGGTGTTCCCCAAGGGTCAGTGCTGGGGCCCCTGCTTTTTTTGATATATATACACACACACACACACGACCTGGATATTGGAATACAGAATAGAATTTCTACATTTGCCGATGACACCAAACTTGGGGGTGTGGCAAACAGTGAGGATAATATCATCGACTGCAACAGGACATAGAAAGGCTAGCAGAATGGGCAGACAAGTGGCAAATGGAATTTAATACAGAGAAGTGTGAGGTGATGCATTTTGGCAGAAGGAACAGGGAGAGGCAATATACACTTAATGGCACAGTTTTAAAGAGTGTGCAGGGACAGAGGGACCTGGGGGTTAATGTGCATAGGTCCCTGAAGGTGGCAGGACATATTGAGAGAGTGGTTAACAAAGCATATGGGATCTTGGGCTTCATAAATAGAGGTATTGAGTACAAAAGTAGAGAAGTTATGCTGAACCTTTATAAAGCGCTGGTTAGGCCACAACTGGAGTATTCCGTCCAGTTCTGGTCATCACACTTTAGGAAGGATGTGAAGGCACTTGAGAGGGTGCAGAGGAGATTTACCAGAATGGTTCCGGGGATGGGGGATCTTAGCTACAAGGACAGGTTGGAGAAGCTGGATTTGTTTTCATTAGAGCAAAGGAGGTTGAGGGGTGATTTGATAGAGGTGTACAAGATTACGACGGGTTTGGATAGGCTAGACAGGGAAAGGCTGTTCCCACTAGTTGATGGTACAAGGACTAGGGGACACAGATTTAAGGTTTTGGGCAAGAGATACGGGGGGGGGGGGATGAGGGGAAAAACTGGTTTTTTTTTTTTACGCGAGTGGTGATGACCTGGAATTCGCTGCCGACGGAAGTGGTGGAAGCGGAGACACTCAATGTTTTCAAGGGGAGACTGGATAGACACTCGAGGGAAATACACTTGCAGGGCTACAGGGATAGAGCGGGGGAATGGGACTGACTGGATTGCTCTACAGAGAGCCAGCACAGACTCGATGGGCCGAATGGCCTCCTTCTGTGCCGTTATGACTAAGTAGCAAAGTAGGAGAGAGAATCGACCTCTGGGAAATCGCTGAATTCATGGAAAAAAGATTCAGATGGAGCAATAGGAGAAGACATTTAATAGCCATTAAACAAAGACTTGGTGGGAAATCATATGATGGTAACTTCTTTAGAAGTGAATGGTGCCAAGCCCTATCAAAGACTTTGGAAATGTCCAAGTCAATGACAAATGATTCACCAAAGTGTTCAAGAGCAGGTTTCCAGAGGCATATAACATAGGCAACAAGATTCACAGTGGAACAGATATGCCAAAAATCACACTGGAGATCATGAATTAGGCTAGAACTTTTAATTCAAAGTAGCTTCCATCACATTAGAAAGTACCAAAGCAAGGGCAATAGGATGGTAGCTTGAAGACCAAGAGCAATCACTTTTCTTAAGGTTAAAGAACACAAGCAAATTTCCAAGAAACTTTGTACTAGGAGTAAGAGATATAAGAAATAATGTGCAGGACAAGTTATGGGAGGAGGTTTAAATCTTGAGGGTGATGGAAGTGATACCATCAAGCCCACTTTGTAGTGTCCAGAACCCAAAAGACTTGGCAGGATAAAATGCATGTTCATCATTATGAAACAACAGAATGGAAGAACAGAGGAAGATTGTTTACAAAGATCATCAAGATTAGAGTTAGAGGAGAAAGGGGAGTCATAAAGGTCAGCTTTATTTTTAGAATAGTTTGCAACAGGATATGTGCAGTTAAGGTCAGTTTCACTTAAAACCCCGTTTTTAGACAATCACAGTTTATTTGCAAACTTCCACAGCCTCTCTCAAAATATTACATGAAGTTTAAACCACTGCTTTGCTTTCTGTAATTTACATCAGGAGAGATAAACAGCACTAATTCCATATCAGTCAACCTTTAGTGCTCTGGCAAAATTCTCTCTCCTTTCCACACGAGGGCAGTAAAATCCTTTGTGAATCTAGCTGAAAAACTACAAAATATTCACAAGAAACTTACATTTTTGTACAGCAAAGCATTTTTTAAGTGGGGGTGAATTTGTTAGCTTATCACATTGATAAGAGGATGGGATTATTTTTCTCATTATTGCATCAGGTGTCAGGGTCAAGAACTCCTAGTTCAGATATAGCATGGATTGAAACATTGTGCTCTGCTGCAATAAACGTCTTAACCCCTACTGCACTAATTCAAAAGTTTAATTTCTCATACCGAATAAAAGTGGCAACTCAGTGCCAATTTATAGACAGCTTACTTCCAACAGTAATTCACAGCGCCAGGGACCCGGGTTCGAATCCGGCCTCGGGTGACTGTGTGGAGTTTGCACATTCTCCCCGTGTCTGCGTGGGTTTCCTCCGGGTGCTCCGGTTTCCTCCCACAGTCCAAAGATGTGCGGGTTAGGTTGATTTGGCTATGATAAATTGACCCTTAGTGTTAGGGGGATTAAATACGTGGGGTTACGGGGATAGGGTGGGATATGTGTCGGTGCAGGCTCGATGGGCCGAAATGGCCTCTATCTGCACTGTGGGGATTCTGTGAGTAATTAATATCATTCTGACAAAGAGTCCACATCTGAAATGATAACTCATCTGCTCTCTTCAAAGATGCTAACTGACCTGGAATGTTTCAACAACTTGGATTTATATAGCGCCTTTAACATCGTAAAACATCCCAAGGCACTTCACAGGAGCGTCATCAAACAAAATTTGACATCGAGCCACATAAGGAGATATTAGGACAGGTTGGTCAAAGAGACAAGTTTTAAGGAGCATCTTAAATGAGGAGAGAGAGGAAAGAGAGGCAAAGAGGTTTAAGGAGGGAATTGCAGAGCTTAGGGCCTAGGCAGCTGAAGGCACGACCGTCAATGGTGGAGTGAAGAAAATTAAGGATGTGCAAGAGGCCAGAATTGGAGGAGCCCAGAGATTTGAGGGTTGTAGGGCTGTTGGAGGTTACAGAGATAGGGCGGGACGAGGCCATGGAGGGATTTGAAAAGGATGAGATTTTAAAAATCGAGGCGCTCCCAGACTGGGAGCCAATGTAGGTCAGCAAGCACAGAGCTGATGGATTAACAGGAATTGGTGCGAGTTATGATACAGACAACAAAGTTTTGGATGAGCTCAAGTTTACGGAGGGCGCAAGGTGCGACGCCGGCCAGGAGTGCATTGGAATAGTCAAGCCTAGAGGTAACAAAGGCATGGATGAGGGTTTCAGGAGCAGATGAGCTGAGGCAGGGATGGAGTCGGGCGATGTTACGAAGGTGGAAGTAGGCAGTCTTGATGATGGAGCGGATATGATGTCTGAAGCACATCTCTGGGTCAAATAGGACGCCAAGTTTGCAAACTGTTAGAAATTAGGGTATCCAAAATATATGGGGTTATGCGAATGAAATTGTGACGCGCATTAAGACTGTGTTTACCTGACTGTAGACAAAAAGTCTCTTCAGACTAGTATTACAATAACTAGATAGATGCTTAGAATCTGCTTGTGTTTTGGTTCTCTGCGGATGTTATAGCATTCCGCACTGTGACGGTTATAAATAATTGATTCCAAGCTAGCTATCTGCTGTTTTCAAGTTAGGATTTCGACTTTGTTTGTGTTTCTCTAATTTGACCAACTAAGGCTCAACGCCTACATTTCTTCTATTACTAATAACCTGCTTGGAAGATAATTAAAAGTTAATTAGTATAAAAGATATAGAATAGAAGAAATTTATGGGCATCATCTCAGGATGGAGCAGCCGGTTAGATCAAAGGGAGATAGTTTGGAGAACGACAGGCTGAGCAGACAGCTCTGACTAAAAGGGTACAAGGCTGAGCCTTGTACGAACTGGTTGTACCAGGGAGGATAGGGGCGGGAGAGATTAGAGGAATTCAGATGGATGGGCCTTCAGAATGTATAAACAAGAAAGACATGTGAGGGAAGAGCATGAGATCCCTTAGGGAGGGCTTTCATCTGAAAGTTAAGACAAAGAACTCAACATACCATTGGGCACCTCGGTTTAAGAAGAACCCTTACAAGTAAATGATCCTGTCTATATTGTACATCAGGCCCACCCCTAAAAAAGGGAATAAAAGCAAGACCCAAAAAGCCCTTAGCACAGATGGTGAAGGGAAGAGCCATACAAGAGTGGGGCTGGTCTACCACTCTTCCGGAAGTGGACCCATGCTGACCCAAGTTAACACTCTTGGAGGTTCTAGACAAGAGAAAGGCCGTAAGCCAGAGAACTGTTCACGCACGGCAGCCGTCTGTCCGATCGGGACCGGTACCAGCTGCTTGTCATGGTCGTATGTTTCTGCTGTATAACTAGTGTGTTATATCCAGTCTTAAACTCTGATTAAACACAGTATTCCCACCATATTGGTTTGCAGTCGATCCTGATTATTTGCAAGACCAGAGATAAGCTAAGATCAACAAATTGACTAATCTCTACAAAACGGTCTAGTTCAGCCTCAGAGTGGCCAGGTGGAGGGAAGGAGTAGGTGACTAGAGAAGACAGTGGAGCAAATTTCTGCTCATCCAATACTGGATTATGGACAAGCAATGTGACAAATCAGAGGTAGTGGGGAGGTAGATATGGGTGTCCTCAGCGTACTTGTCGAACTTGACATTGTGTTTACGGATTATGTCGCCGAGGGGCTGCATGTAGATGAGAAATAGGAGGGGGCCAAAGATAGATCCTTGAGGGACTCCAGAGGCAACGGTGTGGGGGCGGGGGGGGGGGGGGGGAAAGAGTAACCATTACAGGTGATTCTCTGGCTATGACTGGATAGATAGGAATGGATCCAGCTGAGGGCAGTCCCACCCAGCTGGACGACGGAGGAGAGGCGTTGGAGGAGGATGGGTCAAAGGCTTCAGACAGGTCAAGAAAGATGCGAAGGGATAGTTTACCACAGTCAGTCACATAGGATGTAGTTGTGATTTTGATAAAAAGCTGTTTCAGTACTGTGGCAGCATATTTTGTTTTTATTTCAGATTTCCAGCATCTGCAGTGTTTGGTTTTCGTTAAAGTTAATTTAATTTGGGGTCCTTACAGTCAGCAAACAGAAGAGACTTTTATCCCATCAGTCTGAGTTTGAAATACGGTCAGAGGTAAAAATACAGGGCAATTTTTAACTGCTGCTCGGCATTCTCCATCACTGGCCGCCCGAGCCCCACCTGACGTGATTTTCAGGTGGGCCTCGAAATGGGTGACCAGCGCTCCCGCCCAAAACAGGTGGGATCCTAATTACTTATGCAAATAGGGGTCCTATGCCGGTTGCAGAATCCCATTTGCAATTTTCAGTGCCAATGATTGGAGTGTGGGCCATGCACACTCCATCCAGTGGTACTAGGAGTAGAGCCGTCTAACCAGCTCTACTCAAAAACAGAAGTTTCAGGTGCAAAAGTGATTTTTGAGGGAAGTGGAGAGAGATAGTTACAACTTTAGACATCAAAGTTTTTTTTTTTTACACAAGCCTGAATCCACCAAGAGTTCCACTTTTTAATGTTCATGCATTGACCGAGCTTTTGAGTGGTACCCCTACATACCTTCAGTACTGCCATCTGATAAACTATCAATCAGGGACTCCGACGAGGGATCCGCTGGGCCGATGAGGTCTGATCCATCGTGAACTTCACCATCCTAAAAAGTAAACTTTCAAATGTAATATGGCAAAATGAAAAAAACAACAAATTTTCATTAAAAAGATTTTTAGAACATCCAGGAAGTTATTTTAGATCCCTGCATACACAAGCAGGGGTCTCCATCAGTGCTCTTTCTGAACTGGCTAGGAGGCCAACTTGTCTTTTGAATGGCCTAAAATCAAAAACCTGTATGGAGAGGGGAAAACAGGTCTGGTCTAATAAATTTTAACTATTTTACAGTTACTAATTTTGTAAAAAAAAACTCTTTTGCTAAAAAGGTGTTGACACAAGCTTGGGCTTGTTCACATGGGTGTCCTTCAATACCTCACCCAGATGGCAAAATTTCACGTCTGACCCTAGACACGGAGTATTGGGAGGTATTCCACCATAGATCATGAACACCAAGCCCAATCGGGTCCTTGAAGAATGTCCACATTCTCCAGCAGAAGTCACTGAATTGCGATCAAGAGCATAAATTCTGGTTGATTTTTCCCCCCTTCCTAGTCCAGCGGCATAAAGCTCACCCAGGCTGAGATCAGTTTATTCAGCACAGACCGGGGATCAGCCTGGGACCCTCTATCATCTGGTCTGTATGGCTCATTGCTACAATAGACTTCCAGTTTTCAGCTTGGAAGAAGGGTACTCACTTAACACATTATGCGGTTTTTTTCTCTGACTGACCTACTGTGCATTTCCAGAATGCTTTTGTATTTGACTGTTCAGACTATACATACCAGAATTTGTTAACATGTTCAATTGCCTCACCATATTGTCTGGACATTGACAAGTTCACTATTACTCTAGGTTCCCTTGGAGTCTCCCTTTGCACTTGATAGGATTCATTTTTAGCTGTCTGCCCATTTGCACCAATGATGGAAATCCTTGGTTTCCACAGAAACAATGTAGACTAGTTTAACACACATGTCAGCTTGGTTCAATTGTAGCTCTTGCCTCCAAGTCAGAAGATAGGGGGCAGAGCGCGTTCAGGCCTCACCCCAGGATTTGAAAGCTTAATCTCAGCAGACACTTCAGTACAATGCTGCATTGTTGTCTTTCAGATGCGATGTTAAACAGAGGCCTCTTCCGCCCAAGCAGGTGGATGCAAGAAATCCCATGGCGCTATTCAAAGAGCAGGAGTTCTCCCTGTGTCCGGGCCAACAATAATCCCATAAGCAGCACCATTAAAAACATTTTAATTGGCACTTTATCCCATTTGCTGTTTGTGGGATCTTGCAGTGCGCAAATTGGCACAATCTATCTGAAATCTGAAACCCTTTTGTTGCCAATTTGCACACAGCGAAGTCCCACAAACAGCAAAGAGATAAATGACCAGATAATTTGTTTTTAGTGATGCTGGTTGAGGGATAGATATTAGCTCGGACACCAGGAGGAGAACTCCCCTGCAGCGTCTTCAATTAGTGTCATGGGATCTTTTATGTCCAAATGAGGAAGCAGACAAGGCCTTTTTTAGTTTTATTTTGTAAAAAAATTTCCCTAGTGCAGTTGACATTCAAACCACTGTAACCTCAACCTCAAGTTGGCCTGCAGAGGAAGTCCCCAATTATGCTTTGCAGTGATAGCAGCATCCCTTCTGCACTTTGCACTTGCAGTACTCTCTACCCCAATATCAGCAACGCAATAAATTGTTTGAACAATCTTTAAATGTTAATATTTGCAAAGAAAGTGCTAATGATCGGCAGAATTTTGGAACTGTTGCCACTACAAAAAAGGGGCTGAGGAACATCAGGAAAGGAAATCTATTCCTTCCCTCCGGAGAGCAACTTGTAGATGAAGCTCGATTCCCACATAAATGGAGATGTCCACTGTATAGGAGAACACTGAGAAACATTACTTCCACCTTCCCGCCCCCATCATAGATTGACTATTACACTGCATTAGAACACCATTCAGAAAATGCCACTGAAACCTTACCTCCTGCAATAATTTTCCTAGTCACTTGGTGGCACCCAAGTATGTTCCATCAACCAGGCAGAGACAATGGAAGCACAGCACATAGCCTGCAACTTATCTGAGCTATTCAACAAGATCAACAAGCTATATGAAAACGTAGGGAGTTTCTCAGTATATACACACCCACACACACACAACACACCCACACACGTTCTTACATATGGCTAAGATAGCTCAATTACCAGTATGTGAAGGAGTTAAATTGCCATCTTGAGATACAATGGAGGCAATTTTGACTTTGTGCAATAATGTAAAACAGGCGAGAGAGAATTGGCAATGGAAATTAAAATCTGGAGAGATGTAAAACGGGCTCCCAATTCGCCATCAGCCATTTTACACTATAGCACAGTCAAAATTACCCCCAATTAGTCATTTGTGTGTGTGTTAATTCAACTCC
Organism: Squalus acanthias; assembly: GCA_030390025.1. Lineage (NCBI taxonomy): Eukaryota > Metazoa > Chordata > Chondrichthyes > Squaliformes > Squalidae > Squalus > Squalus acanthias. The sequence goes on from CM059436.1 coordinate 42,617,316, forward strand.
CCTCATTTTATCAGGCAAAGGTCAAACGTACACTCTTTAAATAAAAACAGATGCATTCATTTATATAAAAAAGTCAATCAGACAAGAGGGACAAAGAACATAAATGTTAAAAATAATTAATTATTTGCAACAGTTATATTTTTATGCCATGGTTAGAGAGAGAGAGAGACTTTGTCCTCCCTCACCACCCTGCACTCAGAACATAATGTACAGTTCTCACAATGTCACAGTTAGCAAGTAACTTGCAGAGAAGCTATCACTTGCTCGTCAATAGTGCACAGCCTACAGCACACATGTAAATACCACCTCAGTACTCACAAAATCTAACATTTACCACCCTTACAGGTTTTTGCCAAAATAACTTTCTCGGTTTCAGTGGCATTATACAAAAAAGCATGATGGAGAGACAAAGATACAGCGCTCTGGTGCTGCACAAGAAATTTTAGCAAACAGAGGGTAGCAATGAAAAACACAGGCCGTGTTATCTGTAACTTTATCGTGCAGCGGCTACAATGAACGTTACAAAGGCGTTAATTTTGGCTCAGTGGTAGCATTTTCATTTCCGAGTGAGAAGTTTGCAGATTCGAACCCTACTCCAGAGACTTAAGCACATAATCTAGGCGGAGCTGTTAAAACAGAGGGCCATTCGGACTTTTTTATAATAATTTGCTCTTGGGATGCGGGCAACAATGGGAAGGTTGCATTTATTGCTCATCCTAGTTGCCCAGAGAAGGAGATAGTGGGCCTACTTCTTAAACCACTGCGGTCCTTGTGATTTGATTAGGAACTTGAAGATAATCATATTCCCATAACATTGTTGCTCTTGCCCTTCTCAGTGGTAGAGAGAAGGAGGGAGGGAGGGAGGGTGTTGTCGAAGTAACCTTGGCAAGATGCAGCAGTGCATCCTGTAGATTGTACATACTGCAGCTACAGTGGTGGAGGTGATGAATATCCAGTCCAGTGGCAGGGGCACCAAACAAACAAACTGCTTTGTCCTGGATGATTTCAAGCTTCTTAAATGTTATTGCAACTGTAACCATCCAGGCAAGTGGAGAGTATTCCTGACTTGAGCCTTATGGATGGTGGAGGGACCTTGAGGGGTCAGGTGAGCCACTTGCCACAGTTTATCCTGCCTCTGCCCCATTATTGCAGCCATTGCCCTGTTCTTGCAGCCACTATGTTGCTATGGTTGGTCCAGTTAAGGTGTTGATGGTGGGGGACTTAGCGATGTTGGTACTGTTGAAAGTCAAGAGGAGATGGCTGAGCTTGCTCTTGTTCAAGATGGTCATTACTTGCCATTTATGTGCCACCACTTCTCAGCCCAGGCCTGGATGTTATCCAAGTCCTGCTGTAGCTGGCATGGGCTGCTTCATTATCGGAGGAGTTGTGAATGGAGCTAAACACTGTGGAATTATCAGTCAACAGTCACTTTCACGACTTTATGATGGAGGGAAAGTTATTGATGAATCATAAGAACATAAGATTTAGGAGCAGGAGTAGGCCATTCGGCCCCTTGAGCCTGTTCTGCCATTCAATAAGATCATGGCTGATCTTCGACCTCAACTCCACTTTCCCACCCGATCCCCATATCCCGAGAGTCCAAAAGTCTATCTATTTCAGCCTCGAATATACTCAATGATTCGACATTCACAGCCCTTTGGGGGTAGAGAATTCCAAAGATTCACAGCCCTCTAAGTGAAGAAATTCCTCCTCATCTCAGTCTTAAATGGCCGACCCCTTACCCTGACACTATGCCCCTAGTTCTATTCTCTCCAGCCAGGGGAAACAACCTTTCAGCATCTACCCTGTCAATCCTTCTCAGAATCTTATATGTTTCAATGAGATCACCTCTCATTTTTCTAAACAAGAATATAACAACTTATATTTATATAGCGTCTTTAGCGTAATAAAACGACCCAAGGCACTACGCCCCAACCACATGAGCCCTTACCTTGCGCAACAACCTTTTATGAGGCACCTTGTTGAGGAAAAAGAAATTTGATACCAAGCCATATAAGGAGATGTTAGAGCAGATGACCAAAAGATTGGTTGAAGAAGTAGGTTTTAAGAAGCGTCTTAAAGGAGGAAAGAGAAGCGGAGAGGCGGAGCGATTTAGGGAGGGAATTCTAGAGCTTAAGACCTAAGCAGCTGAAGACACGACCGCCAATGGTGGACCATTTAAAATCGGGGATGTTCAAAAGGCCAGAATAGGCGGAGCGCAGAGGTCATGGGGGGTTATACGGCTGGAGGAGATTAGAGATAAGAAAGGGCGAGGCCAGAGAGAGATTTGAAAACAAGGATGAGAATTTTAAAATCGAAGTGTTGCTTAACTGGGAGCCAATGTAGGTCAACAAGCACAGGGGAGATAGGCGAGTGGGACTTAGAGCAAGCTAGTGAGTATAGGCCCAATCTACTGAATCTCTCCTCATAGGACAACCCCCTCATCCCAGGAATCAATCTAGTGAACCTTCGTTGCACCGTCTCTAAGGCAAGTACATCCTTCCTCAGATAAGGAGACCAAAATTGTGCACAGTACTCCAGGTGTGGTCTCACCGAAGCCCTATACAATTATAGCAAGACTTCCTTACTCTTACACTCCAACCCCCTTGCAATAAAGGCCAACATGTAATTTGCCTTCCTAATTGCTTTCTGTACCTGCATGCTAACTCAGTTTCCTGCTCGAGGACATCAACATTTAATAGTTTCTCACCATTTAAAAAAATTCTGTTTTTCTATTCTTCCTACCAAAGTGAATAACCTCACATTTCTCCACATTATACTCCATCTGCCACCTTACTGCCCACTCACTTAACCTTTGCAGGCTCTTTGCGTCCTCCTCGCATCTTACTTTTCCATCTAGCTTTGTATCGTCAGCAAACTACACTTGGTCCCTTCATCCAAGTCACGAATACAGATTGTAAATAGCTGAGGCCCAAGCAACGAAAAGCTGCCTGGCTGCACAGCAGTCTGGAGGTCCTGTGCAGACCGCTCACCGGCTTCTACAAGGAAGAAACCACCCATGTGCGAAAATTTGAAGGGACCGCGCGCTAAAAAGAGAACACATTGGGCCCAAGCACTGATCCTTGCGGCACCCCACTAGGTAAAGCCCGCCAACCTGAACATGACCCATTTATCCCTACTCTCTGTTTTCTGTCCGTTAACCAATCCTCTATCCATGCTAGTATATTACCCCCAACCACATGAGCCCTTATCTTGCGCAACAACCTTTTATGTGGCACCTTATCGAATGCCTTTTGGAAATCCAAAATATACTACATCCACTGGTTCCCCTTTATCTATCCTGCTAGTTACATCCTCAAAAAACTCAAATTTGTTAAACATGATTTCCCTTTCATAACATGATTAGGCAGAGTCAACATGGTTTTATGATTTTCTAAGTGTCCTGATACCACTTCCTTATTAATGAATTCCAGCATTTTCCTGATGACTGATGTTCGGCTAACTGGCCTGTAGGTCCCGGTTTTCTCTCTCCCTCCTTTTTTGAATAGTGGGGTTATATTTGCTACCTTCCAATCTCCTGGGACCATTTTAGAATCTAGGGAATTTTGGAAGATCACAACCAATGCATCCACCATCTCTGCAGCCACTTCTTTCAGAACCCTAGGATGTAGGCCATCAGGCCCAGGTGATTGTCAGCTGAAGATGTTTCTCTGAGGAACTCCTGCACTTATGTTTACGTCCTGAGGCTGTGATAACTGGCTTCCAACAACCACAACCATCTTCCTTTATATCACGTATGACATTGGAGAGTTTTCTCTCTGAACCCCATTGACTTGCTTTGTTCGGGATCCTTGGTGCCACACTCAGTCATAGAATCATAGAATGGTTACAACAGCACAGGAGGCCGCCATTCGGCTCATTGAGCCCATGCGGGCTCTCTGAAAGAGCACTTCAGCTAGTCCCACTCCCATTCTCCGTAGACCTGCAATTTTTTTTTCCTTCAGGTACTTATGCAATTCCCTTTTGAAAGCCACGATTGAATCTGCCTCCACCACCCTTTCAAGCAGTGCATTCCAGATCCTAAACACTTCGCTGCGTAAAAAAGTTTTTCCTCATGCCGCCTTTGGTTCTTCTGCCAATCACGTTAAATCTGTGTCCTCTGGTTCTCGACCCTTCCGCCAACGGGAACAGTTTCTCTCTATCTACTCTGTCTAGACCTCTCATGATTTTGAACACCTCAAATCAAATCTCTTCTCAACCTTCTCTGTTCTAAGGAGAACAACCTCAGCTTCTCCAGTCTATCCATGTAACTGAAGTCCCTCATCCCTGGAATCATTCTTGTAAATTTTTTCTGCACCCTCTCTAAGGCCTTCACATCCTTCCTAAAGTGCGGTGCCCAGATTTGGACACAATACTCCAGTTGAGGCCGAACCAGTGTTTTATACAGGTTAATCATAACTTCCTTGCTTTTGTACTCTATGCCCTGATTTATGAAGCCCAGGATCCCATATACTTTTTTAACCGCTTTCTCAACCTGCTCTGCCACCTTCAATGATTTGTGCACATATACCCCCAGGTCTCTCGGTTCATGCACCCCCCTTTAGAATTGTACCATTTAGTTTATATTGCCTCTCCTTGTTCTCGCTACCAAAATGTACCACTTTGCACTTTTCTGCATTAAATTTCATATACCCAGTGTCCACCCATTCCACCAGCTGGTCTATGTCCTTCTCTTGAAGTCTATCACTATCCTCCTCACTGTTCACTATACTTCCAAGTTTTGTGTCATCTACAAATTTTGAAATTGTGCCCTGTACACCCACGTCTAAGTCATTAATATATATCAAGAAAAGCAGTGGTCCTAGTACCGACCCCTGGGGAACACCACTGTATACCTTCCTCCAGTCTGATAAACAACCGTTCACCACTACTCTGTTTCCCGTCACTTAGCCAATTTCGTATCCATGCTGCCACTGTCCCTTTTATTCCATGGCCTTCAACTTTGCTGGCAGGCCTATTATGTGGCACTTTATCAAGCGCCTTTTGGAAGTCCATGTACACCACGTCAACCACATTGCCCTCATCAACCCTCTCTATTACCTCATCAAAAAACTCAATCAAGTTAGTTAAACACGATTTGCCTTTAATAAATCCATGCTGGCTTTCCTTAATTAATCCACACTTGTCTAAGTGACTGTTAATTTTGTCCCGGATTCTTACTGCAATTATATAGGGCCCTGATGAGACCACACCTGGAGTATTGTGTACAGTTTTGGTCACCTTACCTAAGGAAGGATATACTTGCCATAGAGGGAGTGCAACGAAGGTTCGCCAGACTGATTCCTGGGATGGGGGGATTGTCCTATGAGGAGAGATGGAGTAGGCTAGGCCTATATTTTCTAGAGTTTAGAAGAATGAGGTGATCTCATTGAAACATACAAAATTCTTACAGGACTTGACAGGGTAGATGCAGGGAGGATATTCCCCCTGGCTGGGGAGTCTAGAACCAGGGGTCACAGTCTCAGAATAAGGGGTCAGCCATTTAGGACTGAGATGAGAAATGTCTTCACTCAGAGGGTGGTGAATCTTTGGAATTCTCTACCCCAGAGGGCTGTGGAGGCTCAGTCGTTGAGTATATTCAAGATAGAGATCGATAGATTTTTGAATATTAAGGGAATCAAGGGATATGGGGATAGTGCAGGAAAGTGGAGATGAGGTAGAAGATCAGCCATGATTTCACTGAATGGCGGAGCAGGCTCGAAGGGCCAAATGGCCTACTCCTCCTCCTATTTCTTATGTTCTTATTATTGTTTCTAAAAGCTTCTCCACTACCGAGGTTAAACTGACTGGCCTGTAGTTGCTGGGTTTATCTTTACACCCTTTTTGAACAAGGGTGTAACATTTGCAATTCTCCAGTCCTCTGGCACCACCTCGTATCCAAGGAGGATTGGAAGATTATGGCCAGTACCACCACAATTTCCACTTTTACTTCCCTCAGTACCCTAGGATTTATCCCATCCGGCCCTGGTGACTTATCTACTTTCAGTACAGCCAGCCTTACTAGTACCTCCTCTTTAACAATTTTTATCCCATCCAGTATCTCAACTACCTCCTCTTTCACTATGACTTTGGCAGCATCTTCTTCCTTGGTCAAGACAGATACAATGCACTCAATTAGTATCTCAGTCAAATGCTACATTATCAATGGCAGCTACTCACATCTCACCTCTGGAATTTCAGTACTTGTGCAGCTTGGCTAGGAGAGCAGATAGTTCTGGTGCACAGGTCTTCAGCATTACAGCCGGGATGTTGTCAGGACCCATAGCCTTTGCTGTGTCCAGTCGTTGGAAACTGGCATCTGTGATGGTGAGGACCTTGGGAGGAGGCAGAGTAGGATCACCCACTCGGCACTTTTGGCTGACGACATTTGCAAACGCTTCACCCTTGTCTCTTGCACTCGGGTGCTGGGCTCCACTATGGCGGAGAATGGGGATGTTCATGGAGTCTCCTGCTCTTGTTCTTTGCCTGGTTGTCTACCACCAGTCTTGACTGGATGTGGCTTTGGCTGCAGAGATTTGCTTTGATGTGTTGGTTGTGGGACCACTTAGCTCTGTCTGCTGCTGCTTAGCATGCAGGTAGCCCTGTGTAGTGTAGCTGTGAACTTCACTAGGTTCATACCTCATTCCACAGGAATTAAATTTAGCAATAATTATTAAACTATTTCCTGGCAAGCCCCTCCAATTTGAAGACATACAAGAATGCATTTAAACAGACCACTTAATTTTAACATTCAACACAGAGCAGGTAGATTTTAAAGGACACTTAACTGTGGGGGGAAATGCAGCATGGATCACCAATAAATATACATGCATAATATCTACCTAAAATATCCATGGGACTAAAAACCATTTAGATTTTATGCTATCCACTAATCAATCATTATACTGATCCAAGATTAGAACAAAAAAAACTTAAATATTGTACATTTATAATGTCCATTCACCTGTATTCAATAAACCAAACAACAATCACAAATTAGCACTCAACATGAAATGGAAATTAATAGTCATACCATTCAGACCAACCACAATGCATAGCGTAATATCTGAACTAGAGGTCTTAGCTGTACACTAGTGGATTCAAATACACAACTTCCTATACTGTAATATAATAGATTATGAAGCAGGCATTAAATTCACCCCAATGTGTACCTTTAGATACAGAACGCTGCCAAGTCATACAACACAGTTCTTTTCACTGCTAGGATCTTATTTAGATTCCAGCTGGATTGCTACAGCATTAATTTTAGTGGGTAAATCACATTCTCCTCCTCCCTACAAGGTAAAATGGCTTTGGATAAGATCTACCTCAGATCACTTCTGAATACACATTTCTGAATATTCTTGAGGTCATCTACGATAACGTAGAAGTGAATCCTTTCAAACAGGGTTAAAATATACATAAAGAACTCAGGGGATACCTGGCACAATGTATATTTAATAGTAACCTCAAGGGTTAGGACTACAAAGGCCGATCAATAAATCTCCCTCATAACAAACACTGCAGGTTGAGTGACGACAATATTTACTCTTTCTTACTCAGAATTAGGCCACACGGGACACACCAGAGCACTGCTGCTGGCTGCATACAAACCAGAATGGAGAGAGGGGGGGGGGGGGCGGAGAGAGAGAGAAAGAGAGCTTTCTTTATACAGCGTCTTCAGTGTCCTGCCATCTGCCTCATAAAACAGAATTCTTTCAAGGCTGCTTCACTTCAAAAGACCTATTACTATCTGAACAGCTGTTCTTCAGTGCCAATGTTGAGCAAAAACAACTTTTGATTCCAGTCTAACAAAAAAAGTTACAGCATTCCTTCCCCTAGATCTGCTAGCAAATCGACTACCAATAAAGTATAGCCTCTGTTGAAATGTTTCTGCTCCTACTTGTTTACAGTCTATTACTTAAAGTTTCTTAATTTGAATTACCTGTTTATTGGAATTGAAATCTTACAAAAAAAAGCCTCCTGTAAGATTGCTTAATTCATACTACTGAATAATTTGAATTTTTTCACCAACAAAAAACTGCTTTGAATTAAGCGGAGTAGACTATTCTAAAATTCTAGAAGGTGGATTGGCAGGGAGATTAATGGTGGAGGTTACAATGCCTGGATTTTCACATTTCTAAAGCTGGAGTTTCAGAGCTCAAAAATGAGGCCCAAATTAATTTTGGTCTTTCAACACATGCATTAATACTTGCTACAGATTCTCCTATTTAAAAATATTGAGAAGACAATTAGGAAATTAAAAAAACATAAAATATATCACCACTACATTCTTTTCAAAACATCTGCTCCTAATTTACTTCCTGCAATCTAAGATAGAGGAAGCATTCCAAATGCGCTTGAGCCTACAAACCTAGTGTGGTGTTTAAAGTGACCAATGAACAAAGGTTAAAAGAATGTTGTGATAAACTTGCATGCCTTGAAATGGCCTTTTCTTGTTGAAGTCACCACTGGAACACTAAAAAAGGACGTTAAGTGCCAAAATTGACAATTAACTATTAATAAAAGGCCCAAACCATTTTACAGCCATCACTGTCAATAGCATTGTTTACCTTTACTGAAATTGAAATTGCCACACAGCTGCTAGGTCCCGGCCTACAAGGTCCCACAGGAGCACAAGACGCACACTAAAAGAACAGATGGTTTGCATTCCTGATTTGCTGCACACTGACATGGTGATCAAAGGCCAGAGTGCAAGCAGCACAGAACAAAACGGAGTACTTTAAAATTCAGAAGCAGACATCTATTTTAACATCCAAAATGAAAAATGGGATTTAAAATTGCCATTTTCATTAAAGCCAGTAATTTCTCTTAGTTGATGCAGAACACAACAAAACAATTGCAAGGGAGAGCACCCAGCTGTCATTTTAGACACCCATTAGGTGATTTCAATAACAGCCCTTCATGATAGATATCCCTGGTGGTCTCAATGACCATCATCATATTGTACTGCAGCCTACAACCACACTCACCTACATGGTCTCTTTCCCCGACTCTAGCCGCTTACGCTTCCCCCTGCCACCCACCACCATGCCATCAGCCACTTAGGACCCACTCGCTGGAAATGCCTCCCTAAACCCCTCTGCCTCTTCACCACCCTGCTCTCCTTAAAATCCAACTCCAAGATTTCTCTTTGTTATCAACAGCATTTCTACAATATATACATGGGGTGGATGATGACAGCCTTCTCGTGGCCCACTGGGTTAAGTGATCTTAGATCACAACTAATGTCGTCTCAAAGGACACCGAACTTGTCGGTAAATCGACCTCCCGGTGACAGTAAAACAAAAACACTACATACATCAAGCTGCAGATTGTTTTGTCCTTTTCCAACATTACTTTGACAAAAACAGAGCATAAATGGCACGTACCTTAAAGAAATCTTCAAGCTGTTTACTGTTGTACAAGGCTGGGATATTAGCAGAGAACTGCAGGAGATCTTCAGCGCATTGTCTTCTGTTTTCAATCACAGTCTCGTCAAAACGACCTACAACAAAATATGCAGTTATCAAAAAGGAATATGAAAAAAAAAAATTCTAGTTTTATTTCACCTATAATTATACTGGCTACATCTATCATTAGACATCTATCATTAGAGGGGGCTAGTCACAATTCCAGAGAGTAAACGTTCAGCAAGAAGATATTTATCAGCACACACTTTACAAAATACATCCTTTTTTGATAGATGCAAACTTGAGTGAAATGATTCCAATCCGTTAGTTGATTTTATTTGGGCTGGATTTATTGCAGTCACAGATCTTGAATATACATCAGTACAGTCAACACAAACATAAAATAGGATCAACTGAATCTAAGCAAATAGTATATCGCCCATGAGACACAGACCACCATTTCGCCCTGAAGGACATCGCTGGTTCACATGACTAAATAGCACATCGACAAATACTAATTCTACTGCTGTAGTCAGGCTGCAGGTCGTGGATAGTTCCCAGCAACAAAACACAATTGTTCTTTTGCACAAATGCATAAAAGAAATCATTACAATCCCCATATAACAATTTTACAAATCAAAATGGGTTACATTACATTACTTTCTTCATATAACCAGGTACCCAATAAGATTGCACATCTCATCAGAGCCTTGCAGAGATGTTGGATGAGTTTCTTTGTGAAGGAGTGAATGGAAAACACTGAAGTTACTCTTTATAGTAGCGTATAGAAAGCCTTTATCAATTACTGGGACAAGCAAATGGAATCTTGGTTTCACATCATGGAATACCCAAACACTTAAGGACAGGAACATCGGCCCCCTGGAGGGGCCTCAAGACACTAACAACAAGCGAACTGAAAACAAGACTGCAACACATTAGGACACTTGTCTAATGTAATGACAATGACATTGTGGAAGTCACTTAGAGTTTTAACAAAAGTGTTTGATTAATCATTTTCTGTTAGAAAAGCAACGTCATTTCATTACATTAGACAAGTGTTCCAATGCATTTTGACAATTTATGGCATTGAATAATGTCTTTGTAAACAAACAAACAGTCTGCCACTTTTAAAAGTTTCTAAGTTATTCGCAGTTGCATTTCTGGGTACATAACTTGAGAGTCAGATGGGTCATGGGGTCAAGACCTACTCCAGGTGGTGAGCACATAATCTAGGCTGACACCTTAGTGCAGTACTGAGAGAGTGCTGCAATGTTGGAGGTACTGGCTTTTAGATGAGACGTTAAACTGAGGCTCGGTCTGCTTGTTCCCATGATACTACTTGAACATCAAGCCAGTTCTCATGGTGCCCTGGACAACGTTTATCCCTCAACCAACACCACTTAAAAAAAGATTAACTGATTATCTCAGTGCTGTTTGTGGAACTTTGCTGTACAAAACTAGCTGCCACATTTGCCTGCATAGCAGCGACTACCCTTCAAAAGTAATTCATTGGCAATAAAAGTAGTTCAGGACAACCTGAGGACATGAAAGGCACTATGTCAATACAAGTTTTTCTTTCTCTATCAAAGAAGTTTTATTTTATATATCAAACATGGAGACATCCATTCCCCCCAGCCCCGCCATACTGTTTAGTCATATCCTTATGCGCCACTCCACTACAGCTACCTGCTGTACATGTCTGCACATAAACGGTCATTGCCAGCCATTATTCTGTACCTAAACATCTAGCTTCTGAATTTTTTCCATCTACATCAGTTTATTTTTCCCTCTTTCTAGATCTGCTCTCTTTGTTCCCCCACCACCACCACCTCCTCATTAGTTTAAATTCTCCCCCACAGCCTATCTACCCTGCCTACCCTTCCTGCATGGATATTGATACCAGCTCAATTCACATGAAGTCTTTTCCTTTAGCACAACTTCTTCCTGCCCGAGAACGTGCCCTAATGCCCTAGGGACGTTGAAACCTTCCTTTCTACACCATCTTTCTACCATGGTGTCAGCCATAGCTCAGTCTTAGCACTCCCGCCTCGGAGTCAGAAGGTTGTGGGTTCAAGCTCCACTCGAGACTTAAGCACAAATTCTAGGCTGACACTTCACTGCAGTACGGAGGTGTCATCTTTCAGATGAGACATTAAATTGAGGCCCCATCTGCTCTCTCAGGTGGACGTATAAGATCCCAGGGCACTTTGTGAAGAGCAGGGGAATTGTCCCCGGTATCCCACCCAATATTTATCTCACTCAGCATCACTAAAACAGATTATCTGTTCATTATCTCACTGCTGTTTGTGGGAGCTTGCTGTACTCAAATTGGCTGCTGCATCTCCAATATTACAACAGTGACTACACTTCAAAAAAGTATTTCATTGGCTGCAAAGCATTTGGGATGTTCCGAGGTCATGATAGGTGCTATATAAATGCAAGCTATTTCATTTTCTTTTACTTGTTGCCACATCTAATTTATTGCTCTCTAACTTATCCAGTACGTGGCAGCAGGACTAATCCTAAAATTACTACCCTTGTAGTTTGCACTTTAGTCTAGAGGCTAACTCAACAAACTCTCTCTAAAACCCTCATCTAACTGTTTCCCATCTTATTGGGTTTTCGTTAACTACAACTATTTGTTGGTTTGCCTCCCTTTTCAGAAACTTATTCAAGTGTTTAATTTCATCCTTTATGCTCGCACCTTGGAGACACCATTTGTGACTCCTCGTCACAGCTGCAATATCATCTATTCCATCTATTCCTCTAGTTGTAGAATTGCTCACAACTACAACTCTCCTATTCCATTGGCTACTGTCTCTATTTTTCCCTCTTGGGTAACCCCTTGCTCTATGATAGCATGGTGTTACTCTTGGTTAATTTCTCCTGTACCTCCAACCTTGTTCTCATCATAGAGAACAAGGATGGAAGGACACAGGAGGGTATACCTATTGGACAAGAATTAAACACTTTGGGCTGGATTTTGATACTGGGGCGGGTTGGGGTCGTGTCATCCGCATTTCGTGTTATCCACCCGCCTGCAATTGGATGTGGGAGATTGATGCAATTTTCACCTAATTGGGCAATTGAGTTCCAGCATGTGGGAACCCATGAACCAATTAGTGGTTTCAGTCTGAAAGTCGCCTCTGATGATGTCATCATTGCTGCTGCATTGAAGGTCTTCAGAGGCTGCCTGGCTTTGCTGTGAGTGGACCTGGATGCAAAATGAGCAGGAGAGGAGAAAGAGGAGAAAGAGGAGAAAGAGGAGAAAGAGGAGAAAGAGGAGAAAGAGGAGAAAGAGGAGAAAGAGGAGAAAGAGGAGAAAGAGGAGAGGAGAAAGAGGAGAGAGAGAAAGAGGAGAGGAGAAAGAGGAGAAAGAGAGAAAGAGGAGAGGAGAAAGAGGAGAGAGAGAGAGAGAGAAAGAGGAGAAAGAGGAGAGAAGAGGAGAAAAGAGGAGAGAGAGAGAGAGAGGAGAAAGAGGAGAGAGAGAGAGAGAGGAAAGGAGAGAGAGAGAGAGAGAGAAAAGGAGAGAGAGAGAGAGAGAGAAAAGGAGAGAGAGAGAGAGAGAAAAGGAGAGAGAGAGAGAGAGAAAAGGAGAGAGAGAGAGAGAAAAGGAGAGAGAGAGAGAAAAGGAGAGAGAGAGAGAAAAGGAGAGAGAGAGAGAAAAGGAGAGAGAGAGAGAGAGAGAGAGAATTTTTTTTTGCATCCAGGTCCTCTCACAGCAAAGGCCAGGCAGTCTCTGAAGACATTCAATGCAGCAGCATCAGAGGCGACTTTCAGACCTAATACTACTACTACCTTCATCACATCTCCATTGTAATAGTGGACCTGCAGCTGATAGTCAGCTATCCACTTGTGCTCCCGCCAGGTTTCACTGGCGTGTTTCACATCAGGCGTGCTTCACGTGGGAAAAGGGTTAAACTAGCTAAAATGTTTCAAAATGGCATTACAGAGCCAATTTAGGGCTTGTTAAGGGCTTTAATGGCCTCTCCCACCTCTTGGAGGCGGGACAGAGTCGGGAACACCGCACACGATTTTATCAAAATTGCGTGGAGGCGGAATCAGGTCCGCCCGCCACTTTTCGCAATTTTAACCCCCCACACGCCTCCAAACCCGCCTCCACGGCCCTTCGGGTTTTCTGTAAGGGTCCTCCTGCCTCCTGCAGGCGGTCACCCACTTCTCTTCCTCTGCTTCACTAATTCTCTCTGTGGGTTGAACACCTTCTGGAATGCGTCTTCCAGACACCTTTCCTCCCCACGTATGTTGAGTGCAGCCAGCTGGTCCTCAAGCTCAGTATTCCCTTGCTCAAACAACACAACTTTCTGATGCTTCATTCATTCTGGAAATTCTGCAGATCCAGAATATCCCAAATCATTCGGCTAGCTTCTGATCTTGCCATTACTCTTCCCTTAGCTTCTTTCCTCTCTAGATTTAAATTAAAAAGAATTAATTTTCACATACCTGCCTGGTCGTGCACTTGGTCTCAGTGTTTAACTCTTGTTCAGGGCAAACGTCTCTCAGGAAACGCTCACTATCAGCACCTTACACAATTGGGTTCTCGCAGCTAGAATGTTCTTTATATAAATTAGATTTCTCATGGCAAGTGGCTCAATGTTTGGGTTTGAATTAACTACTGACATTCATCTTGTATCAGTTCTAGGTGTTGTGCAAATCACAAAAAGTTGCAATTACAAAAGAAAAGAAGGCTAAAATGAATTATATGCATTGAAGAGGAATTGCTTGAATGCTTACATCCCAACTGTTTCTATCAGCAGCAGGATTTTTTCCCCCAAAAAAAGTTTAAGTTATGGACAATTATGATCTTGTAATAAAGATCTTGGTTACAAACTGCACAGATGACTAGTGAAAATTCAGAATCCAAAATGGCAGTGCTGGCAATGTTAGGGGAGGTCAACTCAATGAAATCACTGCTGTAAATCATCAAACAAACTGATTGAACAATCAGGTTCTGGAATCAAATTACTGATTTCAACAATGACATACAGCTCTTTTAATCCCACGCAGGACTGCATTTGGTTCACAAATGCACTGGTTTTAAAAAGGGTTAGAATTAATTAGTCACAACTGTGTTATCCACAGTAATGCCCTTAACTTTTCTCAGCCAGCTTACCACATTTTACTCTATATGAAGCACCACTATTACTCAGATCTCATGACTGCAGAAGAAATTAAATATGGTCACAAATTGCATTTACTAAATGCTGACATCATCCTTAAAAGGTGCAGTCTGCATGCCAAGGCATATCATGTACTGAGCTTTATAAAAAATGATCAAAGGGTAATGGATTTATCCCAATAATGGATTCTTCATCCTCTCGGCCAAGCTCATGAATATCAGCAGATCATGTTAACCAGTTTTTACACAAACCTGAAATGTATCCTTTTTTAAGCTTAACATTCTGCAGCAGATAAAGAAATACTGTAATGAGATTTTAACTTGTAAATTCACTGCAACAGTACATTTAATTAAGTACAAAACATAAGATGAACCATGATAAATGTCCACTTTCATTAATAAAGTTGCTCTGCAAGTTTTCTAATGGTTATTTATTTCAATTGGAATTACTGCCGTTTCATCAAAAAGGACAAAAACATAAACCACCTCACCAAAATGGGTTGCTGCACCTTTAAAACCTTGAATAAAGTACACTGGGATTTGATGTATTGTAGGATGTGGGTATAATGAGAACTCAGGCATACCAATTACTGGGTCATAGTGGAAAGCCACACGATAGACTGAATGCAGCACTGCAGGTTTCAAATGCAGTGCTCTCAATGTACAGACATGATTTACAACAGACCACAAAGTAGCAAAAGAATGCTGAATCTGCAAACAATGGTTATTTATACCTTCGCGTGGCAAAGATTAATGGGCAGATTAGATAATAGGAGAAAATATTTGCACCAAAACTCTAGTGCGCTTCTTGAAATTGTTATTTGGAGCCATTATAACTTTACAAAACTTTACCTTTCATTTAGGACAATAGATTTAAGCCAAGAGTGTGAAACAATCAGCAGCTATTTAAAAAAATCTTTGCTTAAACTGGGAGGATGGAGAGGAAAAGAAATAAGTTATGATGTACCTGTGAGCAGTAAAACCTACACAATCTTTTAATTGAGCATAAAAATATATATTTTTTTTTAAATGGATACACCACAGTGCCACGGAGCACTATGGCCTCATTCATTCCATTGGTTTATTTTTGAACACTACTATATCTCATTGATCTGACTTAAATTACATTTTGAGATCAATCAAGTAGGTATTGATTTTTGTATTTTAAACATCAGCAGCCATTACAAGGATGTTGATGGTAGGAGCAATTGAAGTACTGAAGATCACCTTGAATAAGGCTGCTTACACCGTTTGGCTACTGGACCAAAACATGCAAGACAATTTCCACATACCAGACTATTCAGAGCAGATGGCAAGCAGGCTGGAGACAAAGAAGTGAAAAGAGGCAAACACAAACAAGAGCAGTTGAAACATAAAGGAACACAGGGAATAAAGAAAAGGGTAGGAGGTAAATAAAATTTTATTAGTAGACATTTAAAAAAAAACTATCACTCTTACCTTAGGCCCAGAAATTAATACAGCTCTACCATTAAGCAACTAAAGATGGGGAGAATTTTATTTTTAAAAAGCATAAGAAAGCTAGATACAGGAAACTCTTTATTAACCGGCACCGACGGGACCGGCGTGGTGCCGGTTAATCAAAAAGTCCGGATAATCGAGAGTTATATCTCCCAACGTACGAGAGCCCCGTACACACTGACATGCGCCTGCATTCGGAGCTCCGTCTCCACGGGGACCGCCAGCTGACCATCTGTCGTGTCCGCTGCCTACCCGGGCTGCACATTCCCCTCCCAATCTACACGCTCCGATACAAGGGAAACGCCTCGGGGTTTTTTTCAAAGTTATTTTTAAAGGAGAGATGAAGGAAAACCCCGGTTACCTACTCAAGAATTTTGCCGGTTAAGAGAGATTTCCGGTTATTTGGGTGCCGGTTAAAAGAGAGTTTCCTGTACTGTACAAGAAATGACTGTTCAGCCCATCAACTGCTTCTTTTATAGACAATCTACAACTGCTTTAAAAATTCATTCTCAGCATTAAGGCATCGCGAGCAAAGCCGGCATTTATTGCCCATCCCGATAACTGAGTGGTTTTCTAGGACACTTCAGAGAGCAGTTAAGATTCAACATATGCACCAGACCAGGCAAGGACAACAGATTTCCTTCCCTGAAGGACATTAGTGAACTAGTTCGATTTTTACGACAATCTGACAGCTTCATGGTCACTTTTATTGAGATTACTTCCAGATTTGTCAAATGCTCACATTCAACAGAATTTGAACTCACGTTTTGTGGATTATTAGTCCAGGCCTCTGGATTAACTGTTCAGTAACACAAAAACATAACCTACTGTAGCCCCATCTAAACTATCATAGATTCGACCCACTTATTTACCTCTTGAGGAAAAGGTTTTTTTTTTTAAAAACTCACCAATTCCCATAGGATAATCGAGTAATGCTCCAGAATATAAATCAACATCTGCACTATTCAACCTCAATCTCTTTCCCTTTTTGCCACTGTCCTGTGGAGCATTTGATTATCTCTGTCTAAACGTATGCCTGTAGCCTTGAATCCCACCTGCAACTAAAGCAATCCTACCTTCTCAGTGATCTAGCCTGTAATTACAGTGAAGTCATGTTTGATTACACATTTTACATTTATTGTGTCTCAGCAACAAATTAACTCATTTGTGAGAGCTGCAACAAACAAAAATATAAGAGGTCATACATTGGGGACTTGCTGGATATATTTAGCCAACGGCTGGTCCTGATTGAATAAGGCACTGGCCACCAGTAATTACAGTGCCAGAAAGAGACTAATGCCCTATGGCAGATTACCGGCAAAGAAATGACAACCAAACTCAAGTAACGCCAAACTCTCAATCATGAATTTTGCTCAACAAGCCACCTCCCACTTGATCCTGTTAGTCTGCAAAAGGGAAAATAGTAGCATCAAGTATTGAGAATTTTTATTAAAATTTTATGCAAGTACAAATAATCAGCAAGTCTGATGTCTGCCATGTGTTAGTAGCAACAATATAAAGATGCCTTGATGCTGATATTGAGCGATCCACTCCTTTTATCCTGAAGACAAGGAGCTGCATAAAAAGAAAAGAAAACAATCACAGGACAGACCCAGAGGTAGAGCGATCAGAGCGGAGATAAAAGCCAAAAAACCACAAGGTAAAACCAGGAATATAAAAAGGCACAAGTAGAATAAAGCCACCAAGACACAAAAATAAAAAGGAACAGAGCCACTTTTTGTTCTTATTCTACAAACGTTTATTCCTCTCCTTCCTCTTGTGAACACACCGACTCCTCGCTAATACGTAGTGCCACAGATACCAGGCATCCTCTGATATCCCCCTTGCTCATTCTGCATGTGACGAGTCCAAAGCGAATATACATAGTAACAGTGTAACATAAGGTGAGCAGAAGACAATTGGTCCATAGGGCCACACTTCCAAACCTCCTCACTGTGATTCTAAAACTAATAGCCCTGAATTGTATTCACCAACAAAAATTCATCCAGTCTTTTTAAAACCTCCATGGTTTTCTGTTTATCACCGCACTGGTAATCTACATTTCTACCATCATTATTTAAAAAGTGTCTAAATTTCTTATTTTCTTTTGACATCCTTAACTTTAAGCTATGTCCAATGGTCCTTGAATCCTATGCCCAACAGGAGAGCTTTACTGGATCCAATTTCTCCATATCCCTGAAAATTTTGAAGACCTCTAATAAGAAAAGGAGGATGGGGGAAATGACTTGAGTAAAGTTTTTTTTTTAATTCATTCACGGGATGTGGGTGTCGCTGGCAAGACCAGCATTTATTACACATTCCAAATTGCCCTCGAGAAGGTGGTGGTGAGCCACCTTATTGAACTGCTGCAGTCAATGTGGTATTTATTCTTATTTTCTTGGGCGTAGTGGTTTGGTACAACTGAGTGGCGTGCTAGACCATTTCAGAGAGCAGTTAATAGTCAATCACATTGCTGTGGGTCACATATAGGCCAGACTGGGTAAGGAAGATTGAGTAGACTAGGCCTATATTCTCTAGAGTTTAAAAGAATGAGAGATGATTTCATTGAAACAGACAAAATTCTTACAGGGCTCGACAGGGTAGATGCAGGGAGGATGTTTCCCCTGGCTGGGGAGTCTAGAACCAGGGGTCACAGTTTCAGAATAAGGGGTCAGCCATTTAGAACTGAGATGAGAAGAAATTTCTTCACTCAGAGGGTGGTGAATCTTTGGAATTCTCTACCCCAGAGGGCTGTGGAGGCTCAGTCGTTGAGTATATTCAAGATAAAGATCGATAGATTTTTGAATATTAAGGGAATTAAGGGGTATGGGGATAGTGCAGGAAAGTGGAGTTGAGGTAGAAGATCAGCCATGATCTTATTGAATGGCTCGAGGGGCCAAATGACCTACTCCTGCTCCTATTTCTTATGTTCTTAAGTGAACCAGATGGGTTTTTACAACAATCCAATAGTTACATGGTCACCATTACTGATACTAGCTTTTTATTCCAGATTTATTTAATTAACCGAATTTAAATTCCCGTGGTACGATTTGAACTCATGGGGGTAATTTTTCAGGGGGGGGTCAGCGGGCGCGTTCAGAGGCGGGTCGGGTGGGGGGGAAAAAAAATTGACAGCGGGTTGGGACCCCGCTGCCACGCACCTTTCCCAGATGTCGGGTCTGTCAGCGCTGAACAGACCCACACACAGCAGCGGGGGAGGCAATTCAAATTTGTTAACAGCCCATTAAGAAGTATTTTGAGTTCACCTTTACATTTTACGAGGTCGTCCACGGGGTCCACGTTGCTCAGGGATCACATCAGGTAAGCAGGTCGGGAGTTGTATGACCATCTCATTACTTGGCAGCTGCAAATGTGCTATAAAAGCTCCCATCTCACAAGCTGTTGCTTACTGCATTTGGAAGACAGATTGTGCTTTCATGCAGGTTGCAAGTATTTGGAGTAAACTCTCTAACCAGTGTCACCTCATTGGAACAACCTCTCTCACCACTGGCAGATCGCTTCTGTCATCTCAAGTTCACCTGCCATCTATTACATCAGCATCGGTGACCTTGAAACTATCTCAACTTGGTCCTCAGAATCCCACCACGATCAGCCCCAACACCAGCAGCACCAGGCACACCAGCAGCACCAACAACACCACCAACCTTCTCCGCAATCAACTGATGCTGCACAGGACATCAGCACCCGACCACATTGCTGCCCGGGAGGCCAGGGATGGCCTCACCATGGCCAGATTTGCTTCACTTGATGCTGTACACCCTGGTTGCCTCATGATGCGCCAGGTTGGCACCACCCCACATCAACACCATAAAGCATCCCTACAATGCCCAAGCCATTCCTTTCACACTCATGACCATTGCGGGGGGTACTGTTATGTCTCACCATTCACTGCAACTCACTAAGCCACTTCCAAAGGTGCACACAAATCTGTCCAAGAACGCAAAGTGTTGAAAATAAAGATTTCAATGTTTGACAGCACATTAACAGAAACTTCACATGAACATTGGCTAAAACACACAAGTGCCTACCCTTGTGTGTTGTTAGTTGGTATGATTGGACTAGGATGAGGGTGAGGGGTGGCTAGTGAGATGAGGAAGTGATAATGTAGATAGAGAGGGATGGGTAGAAGTGCAAGGTAAGTTGGTGTGAGCAAGGATGTGCAGGAGTAGGGTAGGGAAGGCAGAGTGATGGGGATGTGATGCGTGGCACAGCAGGATGAGGTTGAGTGTGGCTTTGTACTAACATTTCGTGATCTAGAGATCAGTGAAAGGTTTGCGCCACTGCAGCCTGGTCCTCCTTATGACATCCCTGCTTCTGTCCTCCTGTGCAATGTGCAACCAGGCTGCGTTGATCTCCTGGGGATGTCTCTTCCGCCCATTGGAAGGGAAGAGAACATCCCTGCGTATTGTGACTCCCTCCAAAAGCATATGGAGGGAGTCATGAGAGCGCCTGGGTGCAGCCCTGCACCTCTGCAGTGCCTCAATGCTGTAGAACACTGACAGCACAAATGGCAAAATAAATTTGCGCATGGTTCCTTTAAGGAAACCGGCTGATGACGCGTCATCGAATGACGTCATCAGACCCACTTCCTTCAATTGGCCAACAAACGCGCTGGACGGGCTTAACAAGCCCAATCAGGGGAAAATAATTTTGGACAGCCAGCAGTGGGGTCAGGACCCGCCACCGACATCACCTGCCACGGACACGCCAAGGTTGGTAAAATCCAGCCCCATGTCTCTGGCCATTATTAGTCCAGGCCTCTAGATTACTAGTCCAGTAACATAAGCTACCATTCCCAAAGTCACAGTAGGCTGAGGACACATAACCAGAATATATATATAAATATATCTCAAGTCCATTTAAATGAATAACTGATGAAAGAATAAAGCGTTTAAGAGAATATATTTATGCACAAATCCCTTTTCTATCTTTTCCACTGTCCTGGTTAAATTAATAACTTAATTGAATGAAACATTTAAATGAATTGCAAAAGTCTGGAATGATTCATTTAAGCATTGTGCGAAACCCTTTTTGTCAGTCAATGTGTTAAACTCTTTATACAAGTGTTTTTGTCTAGGTGTGAAAAAAAATATCACCTAGTAATCAATTCAGTGATGTTCCAGAGTCTTTTTCACCTCATCAGGTGCCCAGGGCTCAAACACTTTTAGGTGCCAATATGTCTAGTCTGTTTTCTACTTTAATTTCCATTTTTTTTTAAAAGGAAAGAACATTTATTTATATAAAAGCAAAATACTGCGGATGCTGGAAATCTGAAATAAAAACAGAAAATGCTGAAGTACTCAGCTTGTCAGGCAGCATCTGTGGAGAGAGAAACAGAGTTAACGTTTCAGGTCGATGACCTTTCGTCAGTACAGTTCTGAAATGTTAAATCTGTTTCTCTTGCCACAGATACTGCCTGACAAGCGGAGTACTTCCAGCATTTTCTGTTTTTATTTATTTATATAACACATTTCACAACTCAAAGACAATGAAATACTTTTGAAGTATAGTCACTGTTGTAATGTAGGGTGACACGTAGTAAGGTCCCACAAACAGCAGCAAGATAAATGACTAGATAAGTTGTAAACAACAGCGACCCCAACAGTGATGCTGATTGAGGGATAAATGCTGGCCAGGACACCGAGAGAACATCCCTGCTCGTCTTCAAATAGTGTTATGGGATCTTGTACATCCACCCGAGAGGTTGAACGTCTCATCTGAAAGATGGCACCTCCAACAGTGCAGCATTCAAGTGTCAGCCTACATTATGTACTTAAGTCTCTGGAGTGAGGCTTGAAACCATGAGCGTTTGACTGAGAAGCGAGAGTGCCAAAGCCGACACTGGCAAGGGAGATTCATCAAACTGGTTTCAGAAAATGCTTAATGATC
Organism: Squalus acanthias; assembly: GCA_030390025.1. Classification (NCBI taxonomy): domain Eukaryota; kingdom Metazoa; phylum Chordata; class Chondrichthyes; order Squaliformes; family Squalidae; genus Squalus; species Squalus acanthias. The sequence goes on from CM059436.1 coordinate 42,639,255, forward strand.
AAATTGACTTTAGCCTCTAATGCCAGGAAATGAATCCGTTACTCCTCTGGTACCTTTCAAAAAGGTCTTACCATTTTGAAACTTAAATTGTAGTAAACGTCACTAGTAATAAGATTCTCTCCCACAAGTGGAACTTCAAACTACTGTACAAAATAGCAGTGTAATTAAACACCTTTTCCAACCCTTTAAATTGTACCACTCATGTACAGGCCTACATTACTGGGATCAGTAAGTTGCCAATTTAAGAATTTCATGATTTGGAAAAACAATGGAAGTCTCAAAATGAGGTTCCTGTGGAATTTTCAAGTCCTTCAAGTCCAATGGGGCTTCTCGCAAAAAGAGCCAAATTTAACCTACAGCCTCGTGTGGTGAGTCTCAGAATCTTTGCTCATATGGTTCAACAATGGAGGGTGTGGATTACCGTCAGATTCCTTCACAAAAAGAAAAGCTTGTATGATTGGCACAAACAAACCAGCATGAACCTGAAGAAATGGAAGGTGATCTGGCAAAGGATGAAAATTAGTGACATTAACGACCAGAGAAACGCACACACAATATATAATCAGAACTGGGATGACATATCTTTATGCAGAAACAGCTTGTTTGCACCTGGATAAAAACAAATTACCTAGATCTGGACAAACAAAGGCATAAACCCTGCTTCAAAGTAAGTTATGACACTGGAATTATATTTAAATATGGTTCATTACACTGTAGTATACATTCAAGCAGATGTTTAAAATATAAGAGTTAATTCCATAATAATTTTGGCACTTGGGAATTATTTCAGATATTGCAATACTATTTATTCAAATATTCACACTGCAAGGAGCAGAATACAAATATTCTCACCATATAATGTCACCAGCCATCCAGTTTTGAACCTGGCAGTTGACTTTTCAGTAGGCTATACAGAAATTGTAGCATTACCATTTTAATGATTATTTTCTATAAATATTTACTACAGGAGAAAATACTGCCTCTCTGTCCAATTACTCTAGAACAGCAAATATCCTACAGGATTTGGAAATCAGTGTATATGAGGTACTTAATAATTAAGGGGAAAAATGTGGTTGCTTTGCGCCTTAGGGCACTAACGGGGCGCAAAGCAACTAGCGCCTGGGCGCGGCACCGCCAACGCCTCCCACGAAATTCAGCGGGAGGTTAGCGGCGGCGGTAACCGTTAGTGCCCCGCGGCGCTGCGCCACCAGCGATGAAGTCATCACTGTGTGCAGAGCCCCGCTCACGCCCCGGCCGCGATCTTCGGTAGCGCCCCCGACTTACCGCCAGACGCTATGTTCGACGGGGTCAGTAGGGCCTACCCCCCCCCCCACGGAGTGCTGGCTGTGCTCCATGAGCCCGGCACTTCTCTTGAGTGCCGGGCTCTTTTGCTGGCACTCTGATCCCCGGTGGCCCAGCTGGGCCCCAGGGTCGCGCTGCGCAAGGCCCCGCCCCTTTACGAAGGGGAGGAAGGCCTGCAATACCGCGGCACGTAGCGCCACGATATTCCCTCGCAGTGCCCCAAGAGAGGGGTGCGGTGCTTCCAGTAGCGCCCCGCTTCCCTCTTGGGGCACTACCACTCAATTTCGGCCGCGGGGGCGCTAATTTTTCCGGGGCACTAGAAGTAGCGCCCTGGCAAAGTTAGCGCCCCAAAAGGGGCGCGACTCAATTTTTCCCCCCTAAGACTCTACATTAATAAATCCCCTGGACCAAATGATATATATCCTAGCATGAAGAAGACTATGAGAGGACCAGCTATAGTCAAAAAAGCCTCTTTGGTTACTGGAGAGGCTGTACAGGATTAGAAACAAGCAAACAGAATACCAATATTGAAACAGAGGGAAGTTCATGAGTAGAGAAACTGATAATAACCATACTGAAGAGGACTACCTATACAGCAATAGTGTTATAAAAACTGCCAATATAGATCTGGAAGTAGAAGGTCCTGCATGGCAATCATCCTCAACTTCTTTCAAGATGTTACAAATAAAGTACAGGAAACTTTTGTTTATCCGGCACCCAAATATCCGGAATTCTCGCTTAACCGGCAAAAATCATCCTCCGAAAACTCCTCTCAAATAACCGGCAATGTTGCCGAGTCGCAGTCGAGTCTCCGCGAACGCCGAGTACTCCGAAAACTCCTCTCAAATAACCGGCAATGTTGCCGATCCCGAGTCCGAGTCCGCGTACGCCGATTTAGTCAGTAGGGGTAGTTTTCAAAAGTACCCAAATACTGTATACTGCACATTTCTTGATTTATTTATTTTTCTTTGTTAAAAATAGCCTCGGTAGATATAACTCTCCGTTATCTGGTACTTTCGATAAACCGGCACCACGCCGGTCCCGGTTAATAAAGAGTTTCCTGTAGATAGGGAAATTCCATAAAATACTGTTTATTTGGACTGTTAGAAACCTTTTATCAAGATCTCTAGCGAGACTAGTAAGTATGCATTTACACAATATCTGCAGCATCACTGTGAAGCTGTTTCACTTTACACCAATACTGCTGTTATAGTATAAATACAGCTGGAATCCAGAGTCAGGGTTCGACCCAATATTAAAAATATTCGAGTAAATCAAGCATTGTATTGCTGAATTCCTTTTACTTCTGAGGGACTGGGAAAAACCAGTGGATTTCACTGCTGTTCTTTCACCTGAGCCCCAGCATCTGAATCCTGACTAAACGAATGGGTTGAAAACGTCAGCTTCTCTGATGGTGAATTGCCATATGAACTACGTTTGAACGGTCTTAACCCAGTTCCTAGTGAGCACAAGCTACAACACAAAACTACTGTAATTCTGTGCTAATAAGCAAACCCAAACAAGCCATAATTACCAGAGAATGGCTAGTGCAAGAAATTAAAGGCATCACACTGGTGCAACAGGCAATGTTTTTCTTCAAGCTGGAGTTAAGGTACAGACAGTTTATGGAGAGCTCAATTCTGCAGACACCAATCCTGCCTGAACATTACATTAACACTGGCTGTAAAAAGTGAAAAATCTCCTGTTTCCCAGCACTCACATACTTCACCTTGATAAGAATGAAAACTCATCAAAGAAAATACAAATGTAAAGAGACTTAAGTTTAGATATTTCCACTGCATTTCATGAAGAAGAATCAACCTTTCTGTAAACTTAATTCAAACTTTTAGAATGGTTTTGAAATAAATCTTTCCACCTTTTTGGTGCCCTAAGCAATGCATCATTCTCCGATCAAATGGAACATGCTGTTAGGCGGTCTCCAGTTGCCCACTAGGAGTAGCACAAGAGTGATCTGTGGTGACTTATCCTCTTACTTTTTCTCCCTCTCTCTGTGGGATCTGCCTTACCTTCATTTGATGCCTCCTCTCAATGGCACAACTGAGATAAGAAGCTTACTGTGCAAGGAATGCTGGATACAAATTCAATCCTGCAACTTCTGTGACTCCATTAGTATACTGCAATGAATTACATAGAAATTACAGCACAGAAATAGGCCATTTGGCCCACTCGAGCCTCCTCTCACCCTACTTCATCTAACCCTATCAGCATATCCTTCTATTCCTTTCTCCCTCATGTACTTACCTAGCTTCCCTTTAAATGCATCCATGCTACTTGCTTTACCTAGTCCATGAGGTAGCAAGTTCCACATTGTAACCACTCTTTATGTAAGGAAGTTTCTCCTGAATTCCTTATTGGATTTATTTGTGACTATCTTATCTTTATGACCCCTAGTTTTGAACTCCCCACAAGTGGAAACGTCTTCTCTATGTCTGCCCTATCAAACCTCTTCATAATTTTAGAGACCTCTCTCTTAGGTCACCCCTCAGCCTTCTCTTTTCTGAAGAAAAGAGCCCCATCCTGTTCAGTCTTTCCTGATAGTCATAACCTCTCAGTTCTTGTATCATCCTTGTGAATTTTTTTATTTTTTTTAAATAGTGCCTCAATATCCTTTTTGTAATATGGAGACCAGAACTGTACACAGTACTCTAAGGGTGGTCTAACCAAGGTTCTGTATAACCTTAACATAACTTCCCTGCTTTTCGATTCTATTCCTCTAGCAATGAACCCCAGTGCTTTGTTTGCATTTTTATGGCCTTGTTAACCTGTGTTGCTACTTTTAAATGATGTGTGAATCTGTACCCCTGGATCCCTTTGCTCCTCTACCTCATTTAAACTCTTATTTTCCAAGGTATATGTGGCCTCCTTATTCTTCCTACCAAAATGCACCACCTCACACTTAACTATATTGAAATTTGTTTGCCATTTACACACGCATTCTGCAAGTTTATTAACGTCTTCTTGTATTTTTAAAACACTATTTAAAAAAGGTGGTAGAGAGAAAACGGGGAATTAGACCGGTAAGCCTGACATCGGTAGTGGGCAAAATGCTAGAGTCCATTATAAAAGATGTAATAGCAGAGCACTTGGAAAACAGTGACAGGATCGGATAAAATCAACATGGATTTACAAAAGGTAAATCATGCTTCACTAATCTACTGGAATTTTTTGAGGATGTAACTGGTAGAACAGATAAGGGAGAACCAGTGGATGTGGTGTATTTGGACTTTCAGAAGGCTTTCGATAAGGTCCTGCATAAGAGATTAGCGTGCAAAGTTAAAGCACATGGGATGGGGGTAAGGTACTGACTTGGATAGAAAACTGGTTGGCAGACAGGAAGCAAAGAGTTGGAATAAACGGGTCTTTTTCCGAGTGGCAGGCAGTGACTAGTGGGGTACCGCAGGGATCAGTGCGAGGACCCCAGTTATTCACAATATATATTAATGATCTAGACGAGGGAACTAGATGTAATATCTCCAAGTTTGCAGACGACACAAAGCTGGGTGGGCATGTGTGCTGTGAGGAGGATGCAGAGAAACTCCAGTATGATTTGGACAGGTTGGGTGATTGGGCAGATGCATGGCAGATGCAGTATAATGTGGAATAATGCAAGGTTATCCACTTTGGTGGCAAAAGCAGGAAGACAGATTATCTGAATGGCAATAGATTGGGAGAAGGGGAAGTGCAACGAGACCTGGGTGTCCTTGTGCACCAGTCGCTGAAGGTAAGCATGCAGGTGCAGCAGGCGGTTAAGAAGGCAAATGGTATGTTGGCCTTCATAGCGAGAGGATTAGAGTACAGGAGCAAGGATGTCTTGCTGCAGTTGTACAGGGCCTTGGTGAGACCACACCTTGAGTATTGTGTGCAGTTTTGGTCACCTTATCTGAGGAAGGATGTTCTTGCCATGGAGGGAGTGCAGCGAAGAGTCACCAGACTGATACCTGGGATGGCAGGAGTGACTTATGAGGAGAGATTGGGACGATTGGGCTTGTATTCGCTGGAGTTTAGAAGAATGAGAGGGGATCTCATTGAAACTTATAAAATTCTAACAGGACTAGACAGACTAGATGCAGAAAGGATGTTCCTGATGGCGGGGGAGTCCAGAACCAGGGGTCACAGTCTAAGGATAAGGGGTAAGCCATTTAGGACAGAGATGAGGAGGAATTTCTTCACCCAGAGAGTGGTGAACCTGTGGAATTCTCTGCCACAGAAGGCAGTAGAGGCCCATTCATTAAATAGATTCAAGAAGGAGTTGGATATATTTCTTAAGGCTAAAGGGATCAAGGGATATGGGGAGAAAGCAGGGACAGGGTACTGAATTTGGATGATCAGCCATGATCTCATTAAATGGCGGAATAGGCTTGAGGGGCCGAATGGCCTACTCCTGCTCCTATCTCCTATGTTTCTATGTTGCAGTCTTCCTCAATATTAACTATACTCAATTTGGTGTCATCTACAAATTTTGAAATTGTACTTCTGAATCCAGAGTCAAAATCGTTTCTGTAAATGGTAAACAACAGCACCAATTCCTGTGGAATAACACTTCCCATGTTCCGCCTGTCTGAATAACTACCTTTAACTCCTACCTCTACTCTCTGTTTTGTAGCCAACTTTCTAACAATTCTGCTACTGGTCTCCTGACTCCACACGCTCTCACCTTCGTCAGTACCTAATTACCATAGCACACAAATCAAAGTTTGAAAAATCGGAAGCACATGCAGTGGTTTATCTGAAAACCAAAATTAATGTACTTTATGCAAATGCAGCAAAACTTATTCCCTATGATTATAAACTGAAATGTCCATTCTAGCTGACATCACCGCAAATTTTGCAGAAAAAGCAGAAATGGAATTCTGACACTGCATTTTTGCAAACAGTTAGAAATAAAACATAACTGCCTTACCAAAAACTTTGCCTTTAGCAAAAGGTGGAAATAATTCTGGATGCCTGCTTAAAGTTTTATGAAGCTGCCAGAGCTCTTTGTGAAGTTTCTTAAAATCACTGTAACGTTTCCAAACTACTATCTGAAACAAGGGGGGAAAGTCAGATATTAGCAAACCAATATGACTATTTGCACTTCAACACAGCAAATTAAAGTAGTTACATTGACAGAGAGAAAAAAATTATGACCTTAATATAAGGTTCTGGAACTGCCCCAATAGCCAAGTGGCTAAATGTACCAGACAATGTGGTACAAAGCCATACTGACTAGTTGCTCACAAGTTCAATTCCTGGTCTGTGTCAAGTCAGTTAATCATAAACAAGCTAGCAACTACAATTGGCCTGTAGGGGAAAGAACCAACTTGGATTCCTTTTTTGGGGGGGCTATCAATGACCCCTGCTAACAAGTTCACACTTGGAGGTCAGATGAACATAGAAAGGGACTTGGCTGAGATGCCCTCCAAGATCAAATAGCCTGTTGGCACTCATTGCCTAGGCTCATGCATGAAAAGTGGCCAGCGGAGCCCACTGAACCGCACCCCAGCAAGAATTCATGTCTTCAGGAGAGAAATGGCAAAATTGAGGCAACATTTTTTCCCCCAAATCTGTGAATGGAGCATTATGTAACTAGTGATGCAATGATCTTAAAACAACCATTCTGTGGTACTAGAATAAAAATGAAAATGAAAATCAAAAATCTGCACTGCAAAAAATAATACTACAGCCAACGGAACATCAGCTTCAGTGCAAACAGCCAGTTTGCTTTTCCAAACTTACTGTTCCCAGCCAATAAACCTCATGTGTAACAAAAATGTCCCTTGGTGAAGAACTGTACCACATATTTTAGGAAATTAGTTATATTAATTAACAAATTAGCTAAGTGTGGCTCATGAATGCAAATCTATACTTTTTCTTTGGCGTGGTCATTAAATAAAAGCCAGAAACTGTGAAGTTAATCTCAGTCTTTACCTTGAAACAACTTACTTATGTGATTTAAAGCTGCAATACCTAGTGTAAGGGAAATATCAGAATTAGCAGGATTTGTAAATAAGGTGTAGGAAAATTGAAGGATACAGAAAATAAATTCAACTCCAAAACAGTTTGTATTATAAATATAATTTTTAAGTAAGCAAAGTATTTCAATTCCATATATTAGTTTGCAAGATATACACTAGTAAGTAATGCAGCCTTAAATTAAATGAACCTCATGCACCGTAGTTTGAAGACAATTACAAAGACAATTGCGTTGAATGGTGTTTTCAGATTTAGGGTAGATTACAGATGTTGCTTGGCCATCAGTCCTTTTTAAACAATCTTATAAATATTGTTATAGAATCTCAAAGACAATATTTTTGCATGAAACATTTTAAGAAACCTAAATGTTTGCAACTGAAAACAGGAATGTTGCTTAAATTTCATGTATAAAATATATACACTGCTGCCAGAGCAGGGAGTCTATACAACTGAAATGGGCCAGGTTTTTCCTGTCATTCCCTACAAGCTGGGTTTCTGATTTCAGCCAAATCTGTTAAGAAGCATAAGCCAGCATTTTCTCATCGGGAAGATATAGAAAATTGGCATGCAATGCACCCTGTGCACTCTCCATCACCTCCTGCTGGCTGGTTACAAAATTGCATAAGCCTGGGAGACCATCACCTAAACATTCCCTCAACCAAAGAACTGTCAGGAAAACAAAAACTTGCAGGTTAATAAATTATGTATTTGAGGATTTCTTCACTATATTTAAAATATAAAACAGTAGAGTTATCCCATTCGGCCCATCCTAACTCATCCATTCAGAAGGAATCTACTGCCAACCTATTACAGCATCCAGCATTTTTTTGAATAATTACAAAGTTTTGGCCTCCACTATCACATCTAGAAGTCCATTCCATGAGCTGATGTCTTTCAAAGAACTTCTTGATTTATCTTTACTATACTATATATTTACTATTGTGTATACTTATAACATCACCACTAAATCACCTTTTTTCAAAACTGAAAAGCCTAAGTTTATCCTGGGAGTCTGTTTCATGGCACTACCGCCAAGACTTGAATTTCTCCTTTGTTTCTAGGTGACCAGAATGGGACACAGTACTAGAAGTGTGGTTTAATCAAAGCACTTTACAGTTAAAGGAAAACTTCCACTTGCTTGTACTCGACTGTTTTCAGTACTCTGTTTGCTTAGTTGATTGGAGTTCCACAGTGACTGAAGACATTAAGTGAAGAGTCAATCGATATACCTAAATCTCTTAACTTCACCTTTAGGTTTTTGACACCATTAATGAAATATGTACAACACCATTTTTTCTTCTGACGTGCAATACTTTACATTTGTCCGTGTGAAATTTAATCTATTACTAGTAACCCACCAACATATTTTTTAGATCTTACACACTCACACACGATATAATCTGTGAAGTTGATCAGATTGCACTAAGCTGCTGAAGCCAAGTTGTTAATGCAAGTTAGAAACAGTAAAGGTTCCAATACTAAACCCTAGGCACAAGATTCAGCACTTCCCTCTCCCTAACATGGCATTATTCCCCTAATCGTATCGTTTATTTTTCTTTTTTAAATATCCATTATTTTCCTCCCATCCCTGCCTAAGACAGTGAACAACAACACGATAGCAAAATACTGCGGATGCTGGAAATCCGAAATAACAGAAAATGCTGGAAAAACTCAGCAGGCCAGGCAGCAGCCGTGGAGAGAGAAACAGAGTTAACGTTTCAGGTCGAAGACCCTTCGTCAGAACTGGAAAAAAGCAGGAAATGAAATAGATTTAAAGCAAGTATAATGCTGGGAAAAGGGGGAGGGGATGAAAGAACAAAAGGGAAGGTCAGTGGTAGTATAGAAGGCAGGAGAGATTAAGAGATATTCAAGGCAAGAGGAGGTGGTAATGTGACAGGTTGAGGCTAGATGAAGTGTGAAATGCGCTGGCGGAATGAAGGACAGCTGCCAGCTTCAGGGAGGGAAGAAAAAAAAGGGGCCAAACAAAAGGGTGGATGAAAAAATATTATATATATGTGATAGGGGCTGTGGTTATGATCTGAAATTGTTGAACTCTATGTTGAGTCCAGAGGGCTGTAGGGTGCCTAAACGAAAGATGAGGTGCTGTTCCTCGAGCTTACGCTGAGCTTCCGTGGAACAATGCAAGAGGCCGAGGACAGTGAGGTCAGAGTGGGAGTGGAGCGGAGAATTAAAGTGACAGGCCACCGGGAGCTCGGGGTCCCCCTTACGGACTGAACGGAGGTGTTCCGCAAAGCGGTCACCCAATCTGCGTTTGGTCTCCCACATCGTGAGCAGCGAACAGTTGAGGTAATCTCCTCCTAGCCCTCTGGCAATGCCCCTCTATAATTGACCACTTGGAGGTGTACTACAGTTCCTTGGAGTGACTGACTGTCCTGTTCATCCCACTTCCCACAATGGTACAGCTGAGATCTGTGGTGCATTGTATTCAAATTTCAAAGCTCTGCAACAGGGCACTATGTTTTAATATTAAATATTGTAAAACATCACCAATCCAATAGAAGAGCACTTCTGATGCTAGCAACGTGTTACTTAGACATATGAAATAAATGTCTCTTCAGTTTTTAGTTTAATTTATTACTACTTCTGGTGCAGAAATGCTAGTGGTGTCCTCAACAGATTAAGATTTGCACAGTTTTTCTGATGATTAAGGCCCACTGATTTATATATTTTTTTAAATGGAAGGGAAAAACTCCTGATAAAAGTCTGACTTAAGTTACAGACAGACAGAGCCTGGGAAGATCTTGGAATCCAAAAAGTTATATTATTGAACACATAAATTACATTTCTCAGCAAGATGGGACCACCTCCCAAGGAATGAGAGAAGCTCATTGGAATTGGGACAGGGAAATAGCGTCAGAATACAGAACTCTATTTGTGCTTCAGGGCCCAGATTGAAGTCCCACAATGGAGATGCTTCTCACACCAATGCTTGTGATCACATGAGAACTAGTTGAGTGCATATCTGCCCTAAGCAGTGGAAGTCCCACTCTGGAAGAATGGCAGTATTCAAATTGATCATAAATTGGTCACTTTAAAAAAAAAAATGAATGGGGGCTAACTCTGAGATTGTAGGGATATATACAAGTTGATTAGAGATAATTAATTTCAGCAATATTAAGAGTTTCATCTATCTTGTAATCAATTTTATGAATAACTGGAATTAGGGACACGCTGATTTTTTTCTTTGAAGAGGTAGGCAGCCCTTTAATCTCACAGAGAGGGATAGAACATTTCACAAGATATGGAAATAAACCCTAATTTCTTAGCAAAAGCATACAAGGTATTCAATAAATCAGGGATGAGATAGTATAAAAGGTACAGAGGACATAGAAAGATGACCTGAGAATTGAATTTACACAATTTGAGTAGAATACAACCTGGTTATTTAACAATGTAAGCATTTGATAATTTCCTCTGAATATATTGCACCAGTATTATACCCAAGTAGGCTAGCAAGAATGAAATACCTGAGAGGGGGCAATGTTAAAGGTTTGATATGGACAATACAAACTTGAGACACAAATTTTGGCATTCTCTTAGGTGGTCTGCCTTTTGAAAAGCTACAAGCAAGAAGAAATATGGATCCAAAAGTATGTATTTGGGGCCATACATTGGATGTTTTGGCAATGTCACGTACTTGCAGAACAATTGGTTTTCACAGACGAGAGGGAACTAAAATTACTGCACCAAATTTGGGGAGGGCTTGTGAAATCTCTTGTTGTCTAGTAAATTATGGTCCTTTGTGCATGCAGACAGCGGTTATCCTCCTTCCAGCGGCATACACAAAATGACAAAATTTCCTAGACCCCAAGAGTTTTCATGATTCCCACTTCCAAATGTGATCACAATATTTTTACTTTACTCATATATCCAAGTCAATTGTTATTTCTAATGTTTTGTGCAAAAATCACTCCATAACAAAAATAAGCTACATCAGATACTTATAATACTATCAACTACAAAATCTAAATCAGCAGCTGTAGTCAATGTTTGCTAGCTCATTACCTCTTGGACCTCCTCTGGATTTCTTCTTGAAACAATCTATATTAAAAAAAATAATAAGACTATTGAATCTGAAATAAGCCATACATCCAATAGATTGCTAAATACAATCAATTAAGGAAAAACAATTGCAAACCACACGTTGTGTGTGTTCAAAATAAATCAATCACACAACATGGTGCCCTTCAGCACAAACTCATCTGGGTGAACTCGTATAATTACAGACAGATAGATAAAATTAATCTTAACCCAGCTGTAGAAATTAAACAAGTATATTAAATAACTCTAAATGACGTAATGCGGAAATACAGCGACATGGAAACACCAATGCAAAATAACGAATATGCTGGGCAGCGCCAAGTGCTTATACCAGCTGTCTGAACACACACATTAAATAAACCTACATTTTTACAACCAATCCTTGGCATCTTTCACTACAATTATTGAAACGATAAATAGATGGATCGCTTAACTTCTATTGGTAACTTCACAGGTGGATTTTTGTTCTGTAAAAACATAAAAAAGAGGCAGTAACATGGCATGCTCGCCTGCTAGCAGTGGCTGAGCTGCTGTCCCCTCTCCTCCAGGCTGCACTGTGCACGCTCTCCCAGGGCCCGTGTTCCAATTGTCCCGGGCTCGTTCTTTATGAGAACCACGGGGAAGCTCGCGCTCGAGCCCCGCCGGGTTGTCTCAGCGAACGGCAGCTGAGAACACCTTCGTCCAGACAGACAGACCGTACCGCAATAAGAGCACCGGTGCACACAAACCTCTTCCCATGCACGCAGGATGAACTCACCCGTGCCGTCACTTTATAAACCGTGTAGCCCTTTCTGTGTCTCTTCGGATCGGTTATCGTGTAAAAGCGAGCCAGACCCCTTTGTTTTTCTGTGCTAACATGATCTGTCAACCCCCCTACCCGCACCGTCTACACAAACATACTCTCTCTTTTTGCATCATTTCCGAATTTCCTTATCCCCGCCCCGACTTCCTGTACGTCCATTCTCAGGTCTTCCCTGCTCCTGCGCTTTCATATGGCGAGCAGTAAAACTCAGTTTTTTATTCTCTCCCAGTTCACCAGGCGCTCGGCTTTAATTTGGATAGATCTGATTTTGACATTTGGAGCGCAGATATTTATAGTTCACAATCTAGATTTGCAGCAATTATTGTATGTAGAGGAAAACTGTTTTGACCTGGCCACAGGCGTGGCCAGGACAGGAATCCACAAAGTGGCTCAAGTACTGATTGAATGCTGCTGCCCCTTGCAGTACTTTCCTGTCTAGGTCCACAGTGGTGCCAGGTAGGATCCTCGAATATAGAGATTTCTACTGGCGATGCTTTCCTACGCCAGTCGATAAAATGTTTCCCCAAGAGGTATCTCAACAGAAGACTAAAGCAAGGAAGTAGAGAGTGCACACAGCAGCAAATACAGGAAGTTCCTCTGTGCATAATAAAACGGCATTTCCAAGAGATGGCACGAGTTGTGAGGCAGAGGTGCCTGAAGGAGTTTTGGGGGCTTTGCACCAATGAGCAGCTCTGTCCAAATGGGGTTGAGATCGGACAGGACTGTTCCATGTCCTCGTGCAATCTTGATACTCCTAATAGAGGAATCACTTGGAAATGATTGCCAATGTGTATGATGGATGTGCTGAATGTTAATAAACTATACAGCATTTAATTGTTCCATTTTATACTTTTGCTAGGGCCAGATATTTCCCTCTGAATCTCAAATCACCAGTTGTTGCTGAACCATGACTAAGCATCCCACCCAGTTTCTGTTCAGTAATTTTATTAAGTATAGTGCTTATGGTATCATCAATGAGGCCTTGGAATCCCTACTTCAAAGTTGCCTGTAACTTGTCCACATAAGTTAAAGCTAGCTATTACTGCACAATCGTGTTTGGATCCAAGGTCTCCATTGCAGCATTAATGAGAGATGCTTGTATTGTGTCTGTGGCATGCATGACCGATGTCTTTCATGCAGATGTCATTGGTGTTGCCATGTTCTCAATCACTGACTATAGTGCAGACAATGATTGCTCCATCACATACAGGACAGAAGGAGACCATTCGGTTCATCGGTCCTAGTCACTCCCTTTGCTCTTTTGGTAATGATCTTAATTTTTTATCTGATAACACTCCTGTGAAGTGCCTTGGGACATTTTACTATATTAAAGGCACTATTGTGGCGGATCGCCACCTAAACGGGCGAAATCCACTTTTCCGTCCGTGGACAATATATCGGGCACCTTGCTTTAAGGCAGGAGAAAAGAAGTGGGCGGGGCCTCAGGGTTTTTCCAGATAATTCTGTGAGCAGAGTGTTTCAGCCATTTTGACCAGGCAGAAGAATAAAAAGCTTTATGTCCCACACATGGACTCGGCCTTAATTCGTGTTTCGCGGCAGCCTCAACATTGGTGACCCCGCGGACGTCCCCAAGACGGCCGTAATGACCCCTTTCGGCCTGTTCGAGTTCCTTCAGATGCCCTTCGGCCTCAAAAACGCGGCCCAGGCATTCCAACGGCTCATGGACTCGGTACTTCAGGACCTGAAGTTCCTGTTCGTCTACCTGGACGACATCCTGGTAGCCAGTTCCTCCAAGCAGGAACACCTCGAACACCTTCGCATCCTGTTCGGGCGCCTCAGCGACCACGGGCTCATCCTCAGCCCAGCCAAATGCCAGTTTGGCCTGGACAAGATCGACTTCCTCGGCCACAACATCACCCATGCTGGGGCCATTCCCCTGCCCACCAAGGTGCAGGCTGTCCAACAATTTCTCCGCCCCACCACCATCAAAGGCCTCCAGGAGTTCCTCGGGATGGTTAATTTCTATAACCGCTTCATCCCCAAAGCGGCGTCCCTCATGAGGCCCCTGTATGAAGCCCTCCGGGGCAGGAGCGGCAAGATGGCGGTCGAATGGACGGCAGACGCGTCCGCCGCCTTCGACTCCACCAAGACCGCGCTCGCCAACGCCACCCTGCTCGCGCACCCACGGCCCAATGCCAGGGTAGCGCTCACCACGGACGCCTCCGACCACGCGGTCGGCGCCATGTATGAGCAGTGGGTCGACGGCGCCTGGCAACCACTTGCCTTCTTCAGCCGCCAACTACGCCCCCCGGAGGTCAAGTACAGCACCTTCGACCGCGAGCTCCTCGCGCTGTCCCTGGCGGTCCGCCATTTTCAGTTTTTGCTGGAGGGCCACCCCTTCACTGCGTTTGTCGACCACAAGCCCCTGACATTCGCAATGGCAAAGACAACCGACCCCTGGTCCGCCAGGCAGCAGCGCCAGCTCGCAGCAGTGTCCGAGTTCACCACGGACATCCAACACGTCTCCGGCCGAGACAATGTGGTAGCCAACTGCCTCTCCCGCCCCGCCATCCACGCCGCACACCTGGCAGTCGACTACGCTCAACTCGCAGCAGACCAGATCACCGATCCTGATCTGCTCTCCGCACCTACCAACCTACCAGGGCTACGCCTGGCCGACGTCGCCTGTGGCCCGACCGCAGTCACGGTCAAGTGCGACATATCCCTATGTCAACCTCGGCCCGTCGTCCCAGCGTCCTGGCGCCGCCGGTTATTCGAGATTCTCCACAACCTCTCCCACCCCGGCGCCCGCGCATCCATCAAATTGGTAGCCAACCGCTTTGTCTGGCGCGGCCTTCACAAGGATGTGCGTACTTGGGCCAACTCCTGCCTAGCCTGCCAACGGGCCAAGGTGCAGCAACACACGAAAGCACCCCTCGAGGAGTTTACCGTCCCTTCGCGTAGATTCGACCACATCCACGTGGACATCGTCGGGCCCCTGCCGCCGTCGCAAGGCCACACGCACTTGCTGACGATCGTTGACCGCACCACGCGCTGGCCCGAGGCAATTCCACTGACCTCTACCACCACCGCCGACATCGCCAGAGCCTTTGTCAGCACCTGGGTCGCACGGTTCAGCGTCCCCTCCGACATGACGTCGGACAGAGGTCCGCAATTTACCTCTGAACTCTGGACCGCCGTCGCACGCAATCTCGGGGTGACCATTCATCGCACCACCCCCAAGCCAACGGACTGTGTGAGCGGTTCCACAGATCCTTGAAGGCATCTCTTCGAGCCAGCCTCCAGGACGGCGCCTGGACCAACCGACTTCCGTGGGTCCTCCTCGGACTGCGCACCGCGGTTAAAGAAGACCTCCACGCATCGGCAGCAGAGCTCGTGTACGGTCAGCCGCTGCGCGTACCCGGCGAGTTCCTGCCCACCGCCACGACACCCTGGTCAGCCGACCAGCAACGCCACAACTTCGCCTCACCGGCGCTGCAGTTCGCCCCGGTGCCCATTGCCCGACACGGCGAATCCACCTCATACGTCCCACTAAGCCTGCACCAGGCACGGTTCGTTTTCGTCCGGCACGACGCCCACCGCGGACCCCTTCAACCCCCGTATGACGGGCCCTACAAGGTGCTACAGGCTGGGGACAAATTTTTCACCCTGCAAATGGGCGACAGGACCGAAAAAGTGTCGGTTGACCAACTCAAGCCAGCACACTCGGAGCCCGGTGAGCAGGTCCCTGTAGCTCGTCCACCGCCACGCGGCCAACCTGCCCTCAAGCCAGTTCACCCGGCTGCTCCACGCCCAGCCATTCCACGTCCACCGGCGTCCTACAAGAGCCGCTCCGGCCGGCCCATCAGACCGCCGCACCGTCTCGTCCACACCTCCTAAGCGGATTCTGGGGGGAGCTGTGTGGCGGATCGCCACCTAAACGGGCGAAATCCACTTTTCCGTCCGTGGACAATATATCGGGCACCTTGCCTTTAAGGCACCTTGCCTTTAAGGCAGGAGAAAAGGAGTGGGCGGGGCCTCAGGGTTTTTTCCAGATAATTCTGTGAGCAGAGTGTTTCAGCCATTTTGACCAGGCAGAAGAATAAAAAGCTTTATGTCCCACACATGGACTCGGCCTTAATTCGTGTTTCGCGGCAGCCTCAACACTATATAAATGCAAGTTGTTATTGTTATGTCCTCTGGTTACCGATTCACCGATCAGTGGAAATAGTTTTTCTCAATTTACTTTATCACACCCTCCCATAATTTTGAACACGGTAGGGCAAGTAATTCAGCACATTGTGAAATGCTGGAACAAATCTCATGAATTTTTACATTTAATATGCATAGCACAATTTCCTGCACAAGTACTGTAGTTTAGCATAAGAAGTCCCAAAGGCAGCGAAAATGCTAGTAGCTAACCTGATCTGAGCAATAACAAATCACTTGTCTTAAGTATTATTCATGTCTCACTTTAGTTCCCTTCAACTTGTGCAGCTTTAGCCAAGTCTTCTAAGTGGTTGACACCACATTGAATGACATTGCCACACTTGGTGCCTCCTTGCATTTTTTGGGGCTGACCTCTCCCACTAAAAGTGTGTTTGTTTTTTATGCAACAAAGGTTTATAGCATGTGCAAAGCCTGATTGGTACTTTTTTTTAGCTTGGTCTTCAGCTATTTTCATCAGAAATTGTGCACTCCACAGATCAACAACATTTTTTCACATTTAGTTACACAAGCTCGCTCATTAGCAGTTTAACAAATGTAAAAAGGTCATTACTGCAGGTACATCGTGATTGCTCATTTTTTATTCACACTATCAAGATCCTATTCCTAGAAATTGCACATTCCAAAGCTGCGTGTTTCCACAATTTCATTAGCAGGTTTTAATTATGTTGGAAAATGGGCATTTTGCCATTTTTCATTCAAAGAATAGATCTAGCCCAAGTGAAGTCAAAATGTGACTCCACTGCGATATTTGTTTCCATTCAGAATACCTTAGTATGTGGTTAAGATGGTGATGCATTTATTTCTACCATTAATAATATTCCAAATATTACCATCTTAGTAAAAATGTTATGTAAAAAAGTAGCTGGACCATAGGAGATGGTGCTGCAGTTCCTGCCACCCTGCAGTATTCACAGAATCCCCACAGTGCAGATAGAGGCCATTTCGGCCCATCAAGCCTGCACCGACACATATCCCACCCTATCCCCGTAACCCCACGTATTTAATCCCCCTAACACTAAAGGTCAATTTATCATAGCCAAATCAACCTAACCCACACATCTTTGGACTGTGGGAGGAAACCGGAGCACCCGGAGGAAACCCACGCAAACATGGGGAGAATGTGCAAACTCCACACAGACAGTCACCCGAGGCCGGATTCGAACCCGGGTCCCTGGCGCTGTGAGGCAACACTGCTAACCACTATGCCATTATCACATTTCCAGGCAGTACATGATACAGGACAGACATGATTAGCTCAAATTCAAGGCTATAATTTTCACGGAGAATTTCCTTGGAGCTTTTCCTGCTCCACCACTGTAAATTGGCAGAAACCCCATTTATGACCCAGAGACAGCACAGATGCAAGTGGGGCCAAATGGCATTGCAATTACAGTCTGGTTTAAAACTTTAATAAAAATACATTTTGCATTCACAGGAATGGTAGCATAGTGGTAATGTCACTGGGCTAGTAATCAAGGGGCCTGGACTAATGATCCAGAGACGTGAGTTCAAATCCCACCACAGCAGCTGAGGATTTTAAATTCAGTTAGTTAAATAAATCTGGAATAAAAAGCTAATATCAGTAATGGTAACTAGAAAACTAATGCCCTTTAGGGAAGGAAACCTGCTGGCCTGTATGTGACTCCAGACCCACAGCAATGTGGTTGACTCTTTAATTGCCCTCTGAAATGGCCTAGCAAGTTGTAACAAACCGGTTACGAAACAAAATAATAAGAATGAAACCGGACGGACCTCTCGGCACCGGCTACGGACATGGCAACGGCACACCCAGCCCAGTCAACCCTGCAAAGTCCTCCTCACCAACATCTGGGGACTTGTGCCAAAATTAGGAGAGCTGTCCCACAGACTAGTCAACCAACAGCCTGACATAGTCATACTCACAGAATCATACCTTTCAGCCAATGTCCCAAACTCCTCCATCACCATCCCTGGGTATGTCCTGTCCACCAGGGGTGGCGGCACAGTGGGAAGGGAGTGACCCTGGGAGTCCTCAACATTGACTCCGGACCCCATGAAGTCTCATGGCTTCAGGTCAAGCATGGGCTGATTACCACCTACAGCCTTCCCTCAGCTGATGAATCAGTACTCTGCACTCTGCCATGTTGAACACCACTTGGGAGTAGCAAGGGCACAGAATGTACTCTGGGTGGGGAACTTCAATGTCCATCACCAAGAATGGCTCGGTAGCGCTGAGTCCTGAAGGACATAACTGCCAGTCTGGGCCTGTGACAGGTGGTGAGAGAACCAACACGAGGGAAAAACCTACTTGACCTCGTCCTCACCAATTTAACTGTCGCAGATGCATCTGTCCATGACAGTATTGGTAGCAGTGACCACTGCACAGTCATTGTGGAGACGAAGTCCCGCCTTCACACTGAGGACACTCTCCATCATGTTGATCTAGCAGCTCAAAACTGGATATCCATGAGGCGCTGTGGGCCAGCAGCAGCAGAATTGTATTCCACCACAATTGTAACCTCATGGCCCGGCATATTCCTCACTCTACCTTCAAGCCAGGGGACCAACTCTGGTTCAATAAGGAGTGTAGAAAAGCATGCCAGGAGCAGCACCAGGCGTACCTAATAATGAGGTGTCAACCTGGGGAAGCTGCAACACAGGACTACATGCATGCGGAAGCAGCATGCTATAGACAGGGCTAAGCGATCCCACAATCAACGGATCAGATCAAAGCTCTGCAGTCCTGCCACATCCAGTCGTGAATGGTGGTGGACCATTAAACAACTAACGGGAGGAGGAGGCTCCATGAATATCCCCATCCTCAATGATGGTGGAGCCCAGCACGTGAGTGCAAAAGACAAGGCTGAAGCGTTTGCAACCATCTTCAGCCAGAAATGCTGAGTGGATGATCCATATCGGCCTACTCCTGAGGTCCCCACCATCACAGAAGCCAGTTTTCAGCCAATTCGATTCACTCCACGTGATATCAAGAAACAGCTGAGCACACTGGATACAGCAAACGCTATGGGCCCTGACAACATCCCGGTTATCGTGCTGAAGACTTGTGCTCCAAAACTAGCCGTGCCTCTAGCCAAGCTGTTCCAGTACAGCTACAACACTGGCATCTATCCGACAATGTGGAAAACTGCCCAGGTATGTCCTGTCCACAAAAAGATGGACAAATCCAATCCGGCGAATTACCGCCCCATCAGTCTACTCTCAATCATCAGCAAAGTGATGGAAGGTGTCATCGACAGTGCTATCAAGTGGCACTTACTCACCAATAACCTGCTCACTGATGCCCAGTTTGGGTTCCGCCAAGACCACTCCGCTCCCGACCTTATTACAGCCTTGGTCCAAACATGGACAAAGGAGCTGAATTCCAGATGTGAGGTGAGAGTGACTGCCCTAGACATCAAGGCAGCATTTGACTGAGTGTGGCATGAAGGAGCCCTAGTAAAACTGAAGTCAATGGGAATCGGGGGGAAAACTCTCCATTGGCTGGAGTCATACCTATCACAAAGGAAGACGGTTGTGGTGATTGAAGGTCAATCATCACAGCCCCAGAACATCGCTGCAGGAGTTCCTCAGGGCAGTGTCCTAGGCCCAACCATCTTCAGCTACTTCATCAATGACCTTCCCTCCAACATAACGTCAGAAATGGGATGTTCGCTGATGACTGCACAGTGTTCAGTGCCATTCACAACTCCTCAGCTAATGAAGCAGTCCATGCCTGCATGCAACAAGACCTGGACGACGTTCAGGCTTGGGCTGATAAGTGGCAGGTAACATTCGCGCCACAGAAGTGCCAGTCAATGACTATCTCCAACAAGCGAGAGTCTAACCACTGCCCCTTGACATTCAATGGCATTACCATCACCGAATCCCCCACCATCAACATCCTGGGGGTCACCATTGACCAGAAACTTAACTGGACCAGCCACATAAATACTGTGGCAACAAGAGCAGGTCAGAGGCTAGGTATTCTGTGGCGAGTGTCTCACCTCCTGACTCCCCAAAGCCTTTCCACCATCTACAAGGCACAAGTAAGGAGTGTGATGGAATACTCCCCACTTGCCTGGATGAGTGCAGCTCCAACAACACTCAAGAAGCTCGACACCAGCAGCGCGCTTGATTGGCACCCCATCCACCACCTTAAACATTCACTCCCTCCACCACCGGTGTACTGTGTCTGCAGTGTGTACCATCTACAAGATGCACTGCAGCAACTCGCCAAGGCTTCTTCAGCAGCACCTCCCAAACCCGCGACCTCTTCCACTTAGAAGGACAAGGGCAGCAGGCACATGGGAACAGCACCACCTCCAAGTTCCCCTCCAAGTCACACACCATCCTGACTTAGAAGTATATCGCCGTTCCTTCATCGTCGCTGGGTCAAAATCCTGGAACTCCCTACCTAATAGCACTGTGGGAGTGCCTTCACCACACGGACTGCAGCGGTTCAAGAAGGCGGCTCACCACCACCTTCTCAGGGGCAATTAGGGATGGGCAATAAATGCTGGCCTTGCCAGCGACGCCCACATCCCATAAACAAATAAAAATGTTTTTTTAAAAATACCATTCCACAGAATAAATTATCACTATTGTTATTTTTATGCTTAATATTTTATTTTGAAAATATGAAATGTAATTTATAATTTCAAAATCATATTAATAACAGTGTTGTGTACAGGACATAGTTAATGCTAGCCAAGAGGGACATAAGAAATGAGAATAAATAACAAGGGATATCATTTATACAGTTATAAAAAGTAAATGTCACTGGTAAATCACCAGGATGAATAAAGGTGATTTACATTCCTGAAGATAAATGGCAGCTCCCGTGCTTAACAACAGTGCCATAGAAAGCACATCTTCAAGGTTCTGAAATTATAAAACTGATATCAACACAACATCAGGACATGTTGAAACCTATTTAAATAAATGAATCATCTTCTAACTTGCATCCTTGTATTGCACCATTCTATTACCATTCCAATGCTGATATTTACACTTAAGGGTCACTTTTTTTGAATATGTGCTCCTGGCATGGAGCCGCACCAACTGGAAGCACATGTCAGGAAATTAAGACATGCTCCATACAATTTATGTCCATGAATTGCCAGGATATTTGGGGATTGTACCCACCGTTTCCCAATAT
This sequence comes from Squalus acanthias, assembly GCA_030390025.1. Classification (NCBI taxonomy): domain Eukaryota; kingdom Metazoa; phylum Chordata; class Chondrichthyes; order Squaliformes; family Squalidae; genus Squalus; species Squalus acanthias. The sequence goes on from CM059436.1 coordinate 42,660,722, forward strand.
GTGCTTCTGGTGGGCAGAGCTCCACGCCAGTTGCATGCATATAGAAAATTGTCAGTTTCATTTTTTTAAAAGCCTCTCATCCCCCAACCCCACAAGATTCCTATAAAAAAGACCTAGAATAAAACTTGCTGACAGACTAACTAGCCAAATATCGTTGCTTGGTGCTTCACTTTGGTTAGATCAGGACGACAGTGTGACAAATAACGTACATGACTTTAAAACTCTAGGGCATGACTATAGTGTTGCTATATCAACATGTAGTGCTCCATACTGCCTCTATAAATTATTTTTCCTCTTCCTGCCAAGTTTTTCCTACCCCACTTTTCTGAAGATGTTGACGCCAGGTTGGGTACAGTTCCAGGAATGCTGTCACCCTCCAATATTCGCCCAAGTGGCTGTTCTTCACTTGTGATCGAATACAGTGAATGTCGACAAGTTAGTTGACTGTGAGGTTGGGGCGGGTGAAGATCATAGCTGATCCTGTCCTCATGCAATGTATACAAACACACATATACTGTTGCAACTGGGATCACTGGACTCTTATCAGGAGTGGGAATCCAGCCTAATTTTCCCTTCTTTAACACAGGGATGCTAAGATCAATATTAGTGCCCTTGCCGCTGACCTGGCTGAAATCTATTAATTCAACAAAGACCAGGATCAAATCTGGAATTTCTTGGTGTATCCATCGGGTGAATACCTCACCTTCAATCACTCACTGGTCTGGTTTTTCTCCCCTTGTAGGAGAAGAGAGCTCGAAACGCAAGGGAGAGGACTGGAGATGGGCCGCCACAAGTAGTACAGCTCACAGATGCGGAGGAGGACGCCCTGGAGATAAGTGGCACATCGGCGTCCCTCTCAGTCGGAGATGGAGATACAGGGAGCTCGCAGATAGCTGGTGACAGAATTACAAATATCTCTGACACATATATGCTGACTTCATTTCATCAATGACTGAACTATAAGAAGACTGAGTATGGAGATTGCCACGACTAAATTATATCCCTTTCTTTTGTCTTTCAGGGCCTTCACACATACAGCAAGTGTTGCAGGACATCCATGAGGACAATTCTTCATAGGACCTCATTCCGTCAGAGGGTGCACCGTTGCAGGACCTACAACCATGCACCAGCGCAGATTCTCGCACTTCGTTGCGTCCAGTTAGACAGTTAGTTGGGTTTTCACCTGGTGATTCACACCTCACAAGTGAGCACAAGCAGACACTGGTGGCAGGTACAACTGTGGAGAGTCTGCATCGGGGGGTGCAATCCTCTTCAAGCTCTGCTCAGCTGGACACAGATGCTGGACAAAGTTCCCTCTCATTTTTTTTTCATGCACGGTCCCTTTAAATTTGCTGCGTGGTATCTTCCAGCAGCAACAAATTGTGAACGGCCTGCGCGGGACCTCTCAATTGATGCCGGGCCGCGCGCCCATGCACCTTAGGGGGAACATTAATGCTGAACCCCGGGGGCTATCGTTGAGAAGGATAATGCTAGAGATGCACAGCAACTTAGCCAGGCACTGACAGACGTGCCAGGCACACTCTCCACAATAGCGGAGAGGATGGAGGAGTCCGACTCGATCGCTAGTGGATTGGTGGCACAGGGAATTGCAAGAATGTCTGTCATGGAGAGTCCACCTCCAAGGAACTTCAAGTAAGGCTCTCCAATGAGTCCATGTAGGCCATGACCATGTCCATGCAGACTTCAGATGCCAACTTGTCTGCCGCCTTAAATAGAATGACAGATACCTTATCCGTGGCCTTATAACGCGTCACAGAACTTCACCAATCTGATCTGCAGCAGTGTGGTAGGAGTGATGTGGTGCTGGCCCAGAAGAGGGATGATGGCAAAAGGGGACATGGAAGAGGAAACTCCACTCAAAGCGCTACCACGTCTCACCCATTGCCCCGCCTTCAGCCAGTACACGATATGCTGCCTCGTCTCCCGATGGCTGAGTCTGCCCCTGCACAGGTGCAGGTGCAGCAGTTTTTGGCGGGGCCCTCATGGGCACCAAAACCCAGAGGACGTAGACCAAAAGCATCTCAGCAGTCAGGGCAGGGATCTGAGCAACCTGCATCTACCTCTGCTGAAGCCACACATGATGCACCACGTAGAAGCGGTAGGAAGCGTAAGTTAAAGAAATTGTAATTTACCAAGGGTACGCACATGTGTGTTTGACAAAATGTTATGTTGTTAAGTTTCCTTTTTTTTTAATAATGCCACATAAAATTTATTGATTAGCACCACTTCCACGTCGTCACTATTGTGTCCCGAGGGCCAACTTGCCCTTTCACTTGTCTCATGATGAATGTCAATACATGATGTGACCCATTGGGTGGATGTGCAATGGGTGGATGAGTGGCTGAAGGACTGTTTAGTACAAAGGGGGCAGTGGGTTGGTGGGGGGTTGGTGCTGGAGGTGGGAGCGGGATTTTATTTGTTATGTTTTTTTACACTAGGTGAACGTTCACGATATTAGGGCATCCCAGGCAGCAATGTAAGCGGCTGGTCTGGCGATGGGTGCCTCATCTTCATCCTCCTCCTCTATGTTCTCCTCATCCGAAGATGAGTGATGGGCCCCTTCGTCCTCCTCCACCTGCAAACCTCCCTCCTGTGCACGTGCTGATCCCACCACAGCACGTCGTCGCTGCTGTGGATGGTGATGGTCTTCTTCTTCTGATGTGCTGTCAAACACATCCAAGGCACCTCTATCCTGATCTGGTCAATCTGAAATCCTCAGTGGTTGAAAAAAGCTGTATCCACACAAGCATTTTCCAGAGGGAACTGAGACAGCAGCTGCAATAAGTGTCGTTTTATTCAGATGGGACAATGACACGTTTAAATACCCATCTGAACTGCTGCTCAAACTCGCCTTCGTTTCCCTGGTCAGTTTCCGGAGTCCTGGGAAACCCGTGCTGCCCAAGTAAAGTTTGGAGCCAAGTTAAAAACAACTTAAAAATACCTCATTAACATCTCCTAAGGACTTTAATTGCGCCAATAAGTACCTGCCCGCATTGAATTAGGAAATCCCTGACTTCGGCAAGTAGTGTTCTTGCCTGCATCCAAACGCGCCTCCGCTAAACCCGAAAGTGGGCACGTTGGAGGTAGGTTGCACTCCCGTTCTAAAAAGCTACAATTTTTGCCCCCCACCCACTCCCAACCCACCGGTTCTTGGGATTAAAATTCCCCCCTGTGTTTCTGTGTGAGAGAAATTGAGGAAAAAAATGACCATGTTCTGATTATACACTTGTTCTCGCTTTTGTTTCAGGTGCTATAAATTTTTTTAAGTGTATTAATTTGAAAGTGAGAGAGAAATAGAGAGAGGGAGGCATTGTATTAATGTTAGTTCAATTTTCAAAAAAAAAAGTTGAATTTTGAAGCCAACTAATTATCTACCTATAATAAAAACAAAATTGCTGGAAACACTTAGCAGATCTTGGCAGCATTTATGGAGAGAGAAATAGAGTTAAGGGGCCAAATCTTGCTGGAGTGGGGCATCTGGCGGTGTACGTTGGTAGTTAGACTTTTTCCTACACCATTCAGCTGGTAAAATGTTTGCGTCGTAACTTGCTGGAAGTGCGAGTTTATAATGACATGCGAGGGTAACGGGACATGTGGGACCTTAGTGAATGGTGAGACCAACAGTGTATTTCCTTAACCAGAAGATTTAAGGATTGAGAAGGAAACAGAGGCACAACAGAGAAGGAGGGTAAAATCAAATCAGGTACAGAAAGAGAAATAAACAGAGGGAAATAAAGATTGGATTAAGAGAGAAAGAAAAAAAGAGACAAAAAGGACAAGTAAGTAAAATATGTTTTAATTTTAATTTTGACATTTTTAAACCTCTAAGAAGAATTTACTACATGCAAAAATGAGATTTAATAATTTAAATTGTTCCCTTTCTTGGCCAGAGAGGCTGATTGGCATTGCATTAACAATTATCACGTCGTTAAAATTGTATTTACGCTTTTAAGTTCCAGCCCTAACTTTCTGCGGCAAGTTTAATGGGCAATTAATGTGCATATCCAGCAAGTTCTTAAAAATAACAGGGAGGCTAAGGGTGAGGTGCCATGTTTGCGAATCAAACGGCAAAGCTATGTGAATCAACCAGCAAGTTCTGGAGATTCGCAACTCACGCCGTATCTCTTAAACCCCTGAACTTGCTGGCCTATTTGTGAATTAATAACGCATGCGTCGTTAACACTTCAATAATTTTCCAGCAAGATTTGGCCCAATGATTCAGCTCAATGACCTTTCATCAGACTGGAAAATGTTTGAGATGAACAACTTTTAAGCATGTAACAGGGCCAGCGGAAAGGGGACGGGCAGGAAAAGAACAAAAGGGAGAGTTCAGAAAGCTGAAGGTATATGCCATTTTATACAATAGAATTTTCCACATGTGATGCTAAATGGAACTTTGCAAGTGATAAAGTTACAAGTGAATTAAGGTTAAATTTTTTGTGAGTTTCTATGCTCAAGGTGAGGGATGGTTGTGCTCTATGTTCCCTCTAAGCTGCGCGCGCAGTAAAAGAAACCTGCCCGCGCACTCCGCTCAGGCTCACAGCAGGGGCTTTAATAACACAGCAAAACAGCCCCAGCCAAGAAAAGGATCCGACCAGGGAGCGGGAGTGGAGCCTCTCCCGCTCTGACTGACAGCCCGTTCCACCAATCAACGCCCAACCTTCTGTGACTGGCATCGACACTAACAAGAAACAAAAGATGACTCTAGATCACAATCTTTTGTTTCTTAACTTGTCCCATTACCATCTCCTTTTGCCTTGCACCATCGTCCCTTTTGTCTTTTAATCTCTCCTGCCTTCCATCCTATCACGGACCTTCCCTTTTGTTCTTTCCTCCCCTCCTCCCTTTCCCTGTCCCTACACTTGCTTAAAAATCTGTTACATCTCTAACTTTTTCCAGTTCTGACGAAGGGTCACAGACCTGAAATGTTAACTCTGTTTTTCTCTCTCCACGGATGCTGCCTGACCTGCTGAGTGTTTTCAGCATTTTCTGTTGTTACCTCAGCACTTTGTTATGCTGCTCAAGTGTGTTGCATTTTAAAGAAAAGAGAAGAAAAAAGCCAGTACAATTAAGGTTCGCCTGTCACGAATTATTATCGCCTTTCTCCACCAGCCTGTCAACTGTGATTTTTAAAAAAATGCCATATCTAATTGCTTTTATTTAGTAAACCGCTGGAAAGAAGAGAAAAAAAGTTTCTGAAAATTGAGAGCGAGATAAGTGGCGCACGGATAGTCAATGTCAACATGCTCTGGTTAATCTGCTTTTGATTCTCTTGAGTCTAATTGGCACTGAATGTAAATACATAGTTCAGAGTGGATGCAACAATCAAGTTGGACTGTTATAACCAGGGCTAGAATTGGGGATGTGTTTCAATGGGCCTCCATGCATTCCTTCCATTGCCTCACCTTCCCCAACTCACTCCCACCCCAACAAAAAAGTTATACAAAATGAACCAATCAAAACAAGATAACATTCACCCAAAGACAAAATAATCCCATCAAAAATGAAACAAAGCAAAAACAAAATAAAATCGGCCAAAAACAAGATAAAATCATCAAAAAAGCAAAATAAATCTAAAACAAAGCAAGTGCTAAATCAAAATTTATATGGTTAAAGAATGTTGGATAAAATATTCTTTTTATGATGTCCATTCCATTTAAGTTTGTATGATATAAGTCTGGTGTTACAACTTTACTTTTCACTCATTGTGCAAGTTTGAGTGAGATTTAGAGACAATAATAATGAAAACATAAGTAAGAAAATAAAAAAGAATAATTTGCCTTAATGCAATTCTTAAAAAGTTCCCCAATTCCCCCTGCCCAGCATTCTGGGCCTGGAACCACCCACCATACCCGAACCTGCCCTCAGCCTGCCTTTGGGCTTGATAAAAGATATCAGATAGAATTACAGCATAGGAGGAGGCCATTATGCCTGCACCGGCTTTTGGTAGAGCTATCCAAGTAGTCCCATTCCCCTGCTCTTTCGCCATAACTCTGCAAGTTTTTCCTTTTCAAATATTTATCCGATTCCCTTTTGAAAGTTAATATTGAATCTGCTTCTGCAGCCCTTTCAGGCAGTGCATTCCAGATCACAACAACTCGCTGCGTAAAAAAAAAGATCTCCTTATTACCGAGCCTCCTGCCAGTGGAAACTTATTTACTTGAGTCTGATTGGCACTGAATGTAAATCCATAGTTCAGAGTGGATGCAACAATCAAGTTGCACTGTTCTGTATCAAAACCCCTCAAAATTTTGAACACCTCTATTAAATCTCCTCTTAACCTTCTCTGCTCTAAGGAGAACAATCCCAGCTTCTTTAATCTCTCCAGATAACTGAAGTTCCTCATCCCTGGTAAAATTCTAGTCATTTCATTTGTGCAATGAACAAAAATAATGAAAGATCTGAATTTTCTGTTGTTGTTGTTGTTGTTGTTGTTGTTGTTGTTAACTGCCCATGGACAAAAATGTTGCACTCAGAGGAGTTTGTCGCCCACCCAGTACAAATAAAAATTAATTAAATAAACATTGGGAACTTGTGCTGTGTAATGCAACCATTTCTATTTCTAGAACACCTAACATCAGCATCAAGCGCAACAGAAAACGCTGGAAAAACTCAGCAGGCCAGGCAACATCCGTGGAGAGAGAAACAGAGTTAACGTTTCAGGTCGAAACCCTTCGTCAGAAATGCTTCAATTGTTTCAGTTTTCCACCATCCGCAGTATTTTGCTATCGTATCAGCATCAAGCGCTCCCAGCTTATCCTCATGAGTATAAAGAAAATGTATTCTTGATAATAGCCTCAAAGAGAAGTAGCTCTCAGGTTATCCTTGGGCAATTAAGCAGCAATGGAGGCATCCTCGGGTAGGGACGTGCTAACTTTGTAGAGAGATTACGTTGAGAAAAACAATTACTGATAGGGTTGTGACTTGTGATGCTTTCCTCTCCACTCCAATGAAATGCTGACTTTGTTGAGGCTGCCGCGAAACACGAATTAAGACTGAATCCATGTGTGGAAAAACAGAGGCTTTTGAATCAAACTGCATGGTCCAAAATTGCTGAAGAGACTGCTCCCAGAATTCTCTGGAAAAACCCAGAGGCCCCGCCCACTCCTTTTCTCCTGCCTTAAAGGCAAGGTGCCTTAAAGGCAAGGTGCTCAATATATTGTCCACGGACGGAAAAGTGGATTTCGCCCGTTTAGGTGGCGATCCGCCACACAGCTTCCCCCAGAATCCGCTTAGGAGGTGTGGACAAGACGGTGTGGTGGTCTGATGGGCCGGCCGGAGCGGCTCTTGTAGGACGCCGGTGGACGTGGAACGGCCGGGCGTGGAGCCGCCAGGTGACCCGGCTTGATGGCAGGTCGGCCGCGTGGCGGTGGACGAGCTACAGGGGCCTGCTCACCGGGCTCCGAGTGTGCTGGCTTGAGTCGGTCAACCGACACTTTTTCGGTCCTGTCGCCCACTTGCAGGGTGAAAAATTTGTCCCCAACCTGTAGCACCTTGTACGGCCCGTCGTACGGGGGTTGAAGGGGTCCGCGGTGGGTGTCGTGCCGGACGAAAATGAACCGTGCCTGGTGCAGGCTTAGTGGGACATGTTAGGTGGATTCGCCGTGTTGGGCAATGGGCACCGGGGCGAACTGCAGCGCCGGTGAGGCGAAGTCGTGGCGTTGCTGGTCAGCTGACCAGGGTATCGTGGCGGTGGCAGGAACTCGCCGGGTACGCGCAGCGGCTGACCGTACACGAGCTCCGCTGCCGATGCGTGGAGGTCTTCTTTAACCGCGGTGCGCAGGCTGAGGAGGACCCACGGAAGTCGGTCGGTCCAGGCGCCGTCCTGGAGGCTGGCTCGAAGAGATGCCTTCAAGGATCTGTGGAACCACTCACACAGTTCGTTGGCTTGGGGGTGGTACGCTGTGGTGCGGTGAATGGTCACCCCGAGATTGCGTGCGACGGCGGTCCAGAGTTCAGAGGTAAATTGCGGACCTCTGTCCGACGTCATGTCGGAAGGGACGCCGAACCGTGCAACCCAGGTGCTGACGAAGGCTCTGATGATGTCGGCGGTGGTGGTAGAAGTCAGTGGAATTGCCTCGGGCCAGCGCGTGGTGCGGTCAACGATCGTCAGCAAGTGCGTGTGGCCTTGCGACGGCGGCAGGGGGCCGACGATGTCCCCGTGGATGTGGTCGAATCTCCGCGAGGGGACGGTAAACTCCTCGAGGGGTGCTTTCGTGTGTTGCTGCACCTTGGCCCATTGGCAGGCTAGGCAGGAGTTGGCCCAAGTACGCACATCCTTGCGAAGGCCGCGCCAGACGAAGCGGTTGGCTACCAATTTGATGGATGCGCAGGCGCCGGGGTGGGAGAGGTTGTGGAGAATGTCGAATACCCAGCGGCGCCAGGACGCTGGGACGACGGGCTGAGGTTGACAGAGGGATATGTCGCACTTGACCGTGACTGCGGTCGGGCCACAGGCGACGTCGGCCAGGCGTAGCCCTGGTAGGTTGGTAGGTGCGGAGAGCAGATCAGGGTCGGTGATCTGGTCTGCTGCGAGTTGAGCGTAGTCGACTGCCAGGTGTGCGGCGTGGATGGCGGGGCGGGAGAGGCAGTCGGCTACCACATTGTCTCGGCCGGAGACGTGCTGGATGTCCATGGTGAACTCGGACACTGCCGCGAGCTGGCGCTGCTGCCTGGTGGACCAGGGGTCGGTTGTCTTTGCCATTGCGAATGTCAGGGGCTTGTGGTCGACAAACGCAGTGAAGGGGTGGCCCTCAAGCAAAAACCGAAAATGGCGGACCGCCAGGAACAGCGTGAGGAGCTCGCGGTCGAAGGTGCTGTACTTGACCTCCGGGGGGCGTAGTTGGCGGCTGAAGAAGGCAAGTGGTTGCCAGGCGCCGTCGACCCACTGCTCATACACGGCGCCGACCGCGTGGTCGGAGGCGTCCGTGGTTAGCGCTACCCTGGCATTGGGCCGTGGGTGCGCAAGCAGGGTGGTGTTGGCGAGCGCGGTCTTGGTGGAGTCGAAGGCGGCAGACGCGTCTGCCGTCCATTCGACCGCCATCTTGCCGCTCCTGCCCCGGAGGGCTTCATACAGGGGCCTCATGAGGGACGCCGCTTTGGGGATGAAGCGGTTATAGAAATTCACCATCCCGAGGAACTCCTGGAGGCCTTTGATGGTGGTGGGGCGGGGAAATTGTTGGACGGCCTGCACCTTGGTGGGCAGGGGAATGGCCCCAGCATGGGTGATGTGGTGGCCGAGGAAGTCGATCTTGTCCAGGCCAAACTGGCATTTGGCTGGGCTGAGGATGATCCCGTGGTCGCTGAGGCGCCCGAACAGGATGCGAAGGTGTTCGAGGTGTTCCTGCTTGGAGGAACTGGCTACCAGGATGTCGTCCAGGTAGACGAACAGGAACTTCAGGTCCCGAAGGACCGAGTCCATGAGGCCGTTGGAATGCCTGGGCCGCGTTTTTGAGGCCGAAGGGCATCCGCAGGAACTCGAACAGGCCGAAGGGGGTGATTACAGCCGTCTTGGGGACGTCCGCGGGGTGGACGGGGACTTGGTGGTAGCCGCGCACCAGGTCGACCTTGGAAAAGACTGAGCGGCCGGCCAGTCTAGCCGAGAAGTCCTGAATGTGCGGCACGGGGTACCGATCAGGGGTGGTGGCGTTGTTGAGGCGACGGTAATCCCCGCAGGGGCGCCAGCCTCCGCCTGGTTTGGGGGCGATGTGGAGTGGGGAGGCCCAGGGACTGTTGGAGCGGCGGATGATGCCGAGCTGTTCCATGGTGGCAAACTCGGTCCGCGCGATCTCCAGTTTGGCCGGGTCCAGCCTGCGGGCGTGGGCGTACACTGGGGGGCCTGTGGTGGGGATGAAGTGTTCCACCCCGTGTTTGGCGGCCTCCGCGGAGAAGGTCGGATTGGTAAGGGCCGGGAATTCGGCCAGGAGTGCCGAGTAGTCATCCGTGGCCCGGGCGTGGCACTGTGACTCCATGTCGGCGGGTTGACGGGGGACCATGGCGCCCAGGATGGGGGACATGGTGTTCATGTCCACGAGGCGGTGACGAGGGATGTCTACCAGTAGCCGGTGGGCGCACAGGAAATCTGCGCCGATGAGAGGGGAGAGCACCTTGGCAGAGATGAACTCCCATCGGTAGCGGCGACCCGCGAGCTCTAGGGTGACTGTCCGGGTGCCATACGTCCAGATTTCCGAGCCGTTAGCAGCAGCCAGCGCCAGTCCTCGTTCGCCCTTTTGGATGTCGAGGGAGGAGGCCGGGATGATGCTGTGCTGAGCTCCAGTGTCGCACAGGAACCGGCGGCCGGTTTTGTCATCCGTGATGTACAGCAGGGAGCCCGCGTGGCCCACGGCCATCGCGGGGGCTGGTACAGGGGCGGACTTGAAAGAGCAGGGAGGTGTGCACCGTTGTGCCCTGGCGCCGAACCGTGCGTGGTAGTAACAGTGGCCTGGGTTAGTGGGGCGCAAAGGCCCCGTGGGCCTGGTGGCTGGTCCTTGTGGCCGCGTGGTGGCCGGTGAGGGGCGCGCCCAGGCATTGGCTGCCAGGTCCGGAGTGACGTCGCGGCTGGAGTGAGCGGACAGCAGCTTGTCGGCCTCATCGGCCAGGGCTTCCAGGTTCGTGAGGCCGGACGCCACGATCGCTGGGCGGATGCTGAGAGGGAGCTGGCGGATGAACAGCGTGCGGAAGAGGGATCCGGGTGGGCTCTCGTCGGTGAGGGAGAGCATGTGGGAGAGGAGGTCTGTCGGTGAGGCATCACCGAGGCCTGGAAGGTCGAGGAGGTGGCAGTTTCGCTGATATGCCGAGGCCGTAAATTTTTTAAGGAGCGCTGCCTTGAGATGTGCATACTTGCCTTCCTCTGGTGGGTTCTGCAGCGCTGTCCAAACCTTCGAAACTGTGGCGCTACCGAGTGATGTGACGAGGTAGTCGTACTGCGTCCCATCTGTGGTGATGTTTTGTAGCCGGAAGCGGGATTCAGCTTGGAGAAACCATGCTTCGGGCTGGTTTTCCCAAAACTCTGGCAGTTTCACGGAAACTGCGTTCGTGTCCACCATTGCAGTGCTTGGAATACGTTCTGAGCGTCGGGGTCACCAATGTTGAGGCTGCCGTGAAACACGAATTAAGACTGAATCCATGTGTGGAAAAACAGGCTTTTTAATCAAACTGCATGGTCCAAAATGGCTGAACAGACTGCTCCCAGAATTCTCTGGAAAAATCCTGAGGCCCCTGCCCACTCCTTTTCTCCTGCCTTAAAGGCAAGGTGCTCGATATATTGTCCACGGACGGAAAAGTGGATAATGCCCGTTTAGGTGGCGATCCGCCACAACTTCCTAAATTGTGTTACAAAATATTGTTATATTGTTCACATGATCACAATAATGTGACAAACTTCTAAACAAAAATTAGCATACTAATATGAATTCCAAATATTTTAGCTCACTTGAAACAAATTGAACTCACGTGATGCGAAATCGGTGTAGTTCCTCTTACCATCTGTGCTTTAAAATTCTATGATTCTGTAGCAGTTTTCAGTCAAATTTTCACTGATGTATTTATTAGGCTTCCGCAGCCATTAAACATTTGTCTTAAAGTTCAAGTTTCAAAATTGTTGTTATTTTGTTCCTCAAGAAAAATGTAGTGTTAAAGGTAGGTGTTCCGATAACTTAACTACACATGGTTGAATTAAGAGTGTACCAGTGCCAAATCCTGTTCTAGAATCAATCTCTAACGGGGCCTAAGTTTATGCCAAAATAAGATGTTAGGTTTTGCTCAGCTAATGTCAAAGACCTTTTTTTAAATTGTTCTTTGCCTATTACATCTGTGATATACTAAGTATATAAAAAAAGCCTCAAATATGTATAACATGCACACGTATAAGGGTAGAAGTTGTGTGGAACCGCTGGAGCAGGTGATAGTGAGACGGGGCACAACTTCCACCCAGCACTGTGACCTGCCGTTGACTCTGTCCTAAATGCTGAGGATTGGCTCATTTGAATATTTGCATTGGGCACCCACGTCTGTAGCGGTGAAAGAGAGGCGCCCACTCCACTGAAGTGGCAGATCTCAGAGCAACACCCTTCTCCAAGAGGAAGAGCCAGGCGCTGAACTGAAACAAAAAAACGTATTCATGATTTTCTTGATTTCCCTCAGGGTCTAAAGGCCAGCTTGGGTAAGATAATCGGTTACAACAACTTGCATTAATATAACGCCTTTAATGTAGTAAAACGTCCCAAGGCGCTTCACAGGAGAGTTATCAAACAAAATTTGACCCCGAGCCACATGAGGAGATATTAGGATGGGTGACAGAAGTAAGTTTTAAAGAGCATCTTAAAGGAGGAGAGAGATATAGAGGTGGAGAGGTTTATGGAAGGAATTCCAGAGCTTAGGGCCTAGGCAGTTGAAGGCACGGCTGCCAGTGCTGGAGCAAAGAAAATCGGGGATGCGCAAGAGGCCAGAATTGGAGGAGTGCAGAGATCTCGGAGGGTTATAGGGCTGGAAGAGGTTACAAAGATAGGGAGGGGTGAGGGCATGGAGGGATTTGAAAACAAGGATGAATTGAGGCATTGCTGGACCGGCAGCCAATGTAGGTCAGCGAGCACACGTGTGATGGGTGAACGGGACTTGGTACGAGTTAGGATACGGGCAACAAAGTTTTGGATGAACTCAAGTTTATGGAGGATGCAAGGTGGGAAGCAGGCCAGGATAGCATTGGAGAGGTAACAAAGGCACAGATGAGGGTTTCAGCAGTAGATGAGTTGAGGCAGGGGCGGAGACGGGCGATGTTACGGAGGTAGAATTCGACGGTCTTGATGACGGTGAGGATATGGGGTCGGAAGCTCAGCTCAGGGTCAAATGGAATGCCAAGGTTGCGAACCATCTGGTTCAGCCTCAGACAGTGGCCAGGGAGACGGATGAAGTAGGTGGTTAGGGAACAAGGTTTGTGGCGAGGATCAAAGTCAATAGCTTTGGTCTTCCCAATATTTAATTGGAGGCAATGTCTGCTCATCCAATACTGGATGCCGGATAAGCAGCGTGACAAATCATAGGCAGTGAAGGGGTCGAGAGAGGTGATGGTGAGGTAGAGCTGGGGGTCGTCAGTGTCCATGTGAAACCCGACATTGTGTTTTTGGATGATATCGCCGAGGGGTAGCATGTAGATGAGATATAGTCAAGGATAGATTACCGCTCATCTCTCCCTGGATGGGGTCTTCAGTGAGCCCACAATACGATCCACCCCTGCACTCAGCAAACTTTGGTTCCATTGGACCAATCGGGGGACTGCAAGCAGATTCCTGGGGAAGCTCAGGAATAACCCCCAACATGCCCACAAACTGCCAGAGCATTGTAACGGGAGTGGGCAGAGGAAGCATCCGTCCTCTCCTGCACTTCTCCCCTCGGAGTGCTATCTTTCGCCAACTTTTCAGTGGGGCAGAAACCCAGCAAGTCCAGGTTCCGTACCAGATTATCTCCCTCCCCCAATGGAATCACACCCCAGTTGCGCTCACCTGGATCGTGCAATTTTTATCCTATAGTAATTGTTGTAGTGAGCCCTTACAGGCATTGAATGCCTATTGTATCTGTGAACCTTAGCTTTCATATTTGCCTTTAAAATGTGGGCAACGCCCTTTGTCCATCTGACCCCAGGTCCAATGTGATTCAGATTTATTTTTTCATTGCCCACGTTGCGAATGAACAGGGCCAATGGGATTACATGTATTTTCTGCAAGCTTTGAGATAAGCATTCTTTCCGTATAGTGTGGAGGCTTTTGAAAGATAGAGTAAACATATGGAATATGTGAAAATAAAAACACCATTATTCTTTCTTCTCTTTGGTGTTACAAATGTTGTAAAGTTATCATATGCTTGATGCAATAATTTAATCTCCTGAGCAAAGTTTTTACAAAGTGTCTCCCTGCCCCATGAAAAAGAGAAGAGGATGACAACTGAAAGGAAAGACAGTACCACAAAAGGTAAAGAGACAACCAGAGAGAAGCTGGGAGAGATCTCTAATGAATAAAAGATTCTGACAGGTAAGGGCACTGGATTCCTTCATCAAGCTGCTGTGACAAAGTGAAGGGTAGACTCTCTGCCTGCAGTTCCCTGTGTAGTAAACTCCTGACATCAGCTATGCTGCCGCATCACTTATGGGAGATGAGGCCAAGCAAAGGGTAATTATTTCCCACAGGGAGATCAAAGGGAAAATCAGCAGATAAGTCATAGTGCTCTGCTGTTAATTATCTCCTGAATTACATCATGTGATATATGAGCCCGCAGCACAGATAGATTCTGATCCCTGAGGCTAATCAAATTATGCAACTCTGCCATACAAGTGACGATGTCATTCAGGTTACAATTATAGGAAAATGTTTAGAATTTCTCTTGTTCCAGCTGACCTGAAGACCAAGGCTTGCCTCTTGGTCAAAATTTCACAGAGCTTCAGTGAAGCTGTCCACTTTTTCAGCCATGTCATTGTCAAAGTCCAGATCTGTATACATATAGTCAATGCCTAGACTGATCCCACATCCACTTGTTTTTGTTGTTGACATCATGATGTAGTCAACACCCGGCAAGAATAAGGTTGTGGCGAGAACACAGCCCTGATGTACTCCTGTATTAAACTCGAAAGGTTCAGAAAGCTTTCTTTCAATAGAGACCTGGCTGCTTGTGTGGGCATAAAGCTCTCTGATTAATGACATGATTTTGGTATGGATATCTAGAGACTATAACGGAAGCCATAGATACTCCTTTTTCAGTGAGTCAAAAGCTTTTATCAAATCAATGTAGGCACCATATAATGGCAACATATATTGGCGTTGTTTGCTTGCCACCTGCTGTAGTGTAAATATCTGTTCAATGGTGGACCTATTCTCTATGAAGCCAGTTGTTTGTGGTGTTTGTCTCTCAGAGGGATTTTGATGCAAGCGAGTGTCAGCCTAGCAAATACTTTAACCACTGTTGATAGCAGGGTAATACTCCTGTAGTTGCTGCAGTCTGTTTTGGATCCCTTGACATTGTAAAAATATATGAAGCTGCCTTAGCATTATTGGTGAGAAATAGTTTCATTAGTCCATACTTTTGTAAATAGTTGCTGCAGGCGATTGATAGTGTCTTCATCAGCGTTTTTCAAGAGTTCAGCAGTGATGCCATATATGCACGGTACTTTTCCATTCTTCAATTTGGCTAAGGCTTCTTTAATCTCCTCATGGATGGGGAACTCACTAGATATCAACATGTAGGGCTGGATTTTCCCTGTGGAGGCGGGAGAGCTGGTTGGCGGCTTCCGGTCCCGCTCCTGTCTGCAGCCGCTCTCTGAGAAAGATTTTCCCCTGATTGGGCTTGTTAAGCCCGCCTTGCGGGGTTCCTGGCCAATTAACAGGAAGCGGGTCTGATGACATCATTTGATGAAGCATCATCAGCCGGTTTCCTTAAAGGGACCACAGCCACATTGATTTTGACAGTTGTACTGCAACATTGAGGGGCTGCAAACACTGACAAGCACTGCACAAAGGTGCACGTCTGCACCCAGGCTCACGCATGATTCCCTCCATATGCTTATGGAGGGAGTCACAGCACGCAGGAAGATTCTCTTCTTTTCCCTTCCCGTGGGCGGAAGAGACCTCCCCAGGAGACCAATCAGCCTGGTTGCACATTGCACACGAGGGCACAAGCAGGGATGTCGTCAGGAGTCCCTGGCTGCAGTGGTGCAAACCTTTCAATGATCTCAGTAGATCACAAAACTTTACTGCAAAGCCACACTCAAACTTACCCTGCTGTGCCACTCATCGTTTCCCCATCAATCTGCCTTCCATACCCAACTCCTGCACATCCTTACTCACACCAACTTACCTTGCATCTCCACCCATCCCTCTCTATCTACATTATCACTTCCCCATCTCACTAGCCACCCCTCACCCTACTGCAAGCATACCAACTAACCACACACAAGGGTAGGCACTTGAGAGGTTTAGCCAATGTTCATGTGAAGTTTCTGTTAATGTGTTGTCATACAGTGAAATCTATATTTACAACACTTTACCTTATTGGACAGATCTGTGCGCACCTTGAGAAGTGTCTTCGTGAGTTCCAGTGAATGTTGAGACATAACTCCACCACCACCCCCCCCCCCCCCCCCCTCCCCCAACGCCCCGCTATTGTGATGAGTGTGAATGGAAAGGCTTGGACATTATAGTGATGCTTTATGGTGCTGGTGTGGGATGGTGTCAATCTGGCACATCGTGTGGCAGCCAGGGTGCACAACGTCAAGTGAAGTAAATCTGGCCATGGTGATGCCATCGCTGGCCTCCCAGGTAGCAATGTTGTCAGGGGCTGATGCCCTGTGTCCTGTGCAGCATCAGGTGATGTCGGAGAAGGTTGGTGTTGTTGTTGGTGATGTTGGTGTGCCTGGTGTTGGTGTTGGGGCTGATCGTGGAAGGATTCAGAGGACCAAGGTGTGATTTTTTTCAAGGGCACCAATGTTGCTGGAATTGATGGCAGCTGCAGGTGAGATGACAGAAGCAATCTGTCAATGGTGAGAAAGGTTGTTCCAATGAGGTGCCACTGGATAGAGAGTTGGCTCTAAACACTTGCAAGCTAAAGAAATTTCTATGGGGGAAAAATTCAGTTGCTTTGCGTCTCCCGTTAGCACCCTAAGAGGGCACTAACGGGGCGCAAAGCAACTAGCGCCCGGGTGCGGCGCCGCCAACGCCTCCCGCGAAATTCAGCGGGAGGTTAGCGACGGCGGTAACCGTTAGTGCCCTGCGGTGCTGCTCCGCCGGCGATGACGTCATCGCCATGCGCAGCGCCCCGGCCGCGATCTTCGGTAGCGCCCCCTGACTTACCGCCGGACGCTATGTCCGACGGGGTCAGGGGGGCCTACCTGCGGCCGGGGCGGCGCTAATTAAAGGCGAGGTGCCGGGCGGCCATTTTTGTTGCTGGCCGCCTGCCAGCACCTGCCCCCGTTGCCGTCCCCGGCCTCCTCACCAGCACCCCCGTGGAGTGCCAGCACTCCGATCCCTGGTGACCCAGCTGGGCCCTGGGTCACGCTGCGCAAGACCCCTCCCCTTTAAAAAGGGGAGGAAGGCCTGCAGTACCGCGGCGCGACGTGTTATTCCCTCGCAGCGCCCCAAGAGGGAGGCAGGGCGCTTCTAGTAGTGCCCCGCTTCCCTCTTCGGGCGCTACTGATGAATTTCGGCCACAGGGGCGCTAATTTTTTAGGGCCGCTAAAAGTAGCGCCCCGGCGAAGTTAGCGCCCCAAAGGGGGCGCGACTCAATTTTTCCCCCTATATGTCTAACAAATGCAGTAACCAACAGTTTCTGAGTTCTGAAACTGAACAGCTGCAACATGGTTTCCTTTATACCACTTCTGCAGCTGTCAGGTTATCAGATAAATCAAAGCAGACTCAACTCACGACAGGGTGAGCTGGCGTGTTCCCCGAGCAGTGGGTAACCCGTGGGGGGAGCACGTAAAATTACAAGGTAGGCTCAAAATACCATTAAATTGGCTGTTAACAAGCCATTTAATGATTTTAATTGTCTCCCCCGCCGCTTGGTATCGGGTCAGTTCTGCGCAGACAGACCCGACACCTGGGAGACTCACGTGGAGGCGGATTGACAGCGGGTTTCCTATCCGCTATCAATCTTTGCTATTTTGACAGCGGACCCGCTTCCAAACCCACCCTCTGAATGCCGGCAAAATCCAGCTGGTAAATTCTTGCATTTTGGCTCTATTGATGAGCTCCTGATCTGGAACTATGGGTGTGGATGTGAACAGCTCATAGTCATCAGGTCTCCATTGGAGGCTGCTTTGGGGCCACTTGAGGGCTGGATGTCTCTTTTCCACATATCTTTTTTTGATATCATTGTGCTTTACTGCTGTTTCTGCTTCTTCTTATAGTAATATCAGGTAGATCTCTTTAATGTCTCTTTTAATGGCTTTCTTTTTCTGTCGTCTTAGCTCCCTGAGCTGTGGATGCGGGTTGAGTTTTGCCTCGAGTCCAGGTGATTACTGTTAAATCAAGGCTTGCTACCTTTCAGCAACAAACAATTCTTTATGATTAGGTCTGCGATTACAGGACCAAGAAATTGTGTGATAGCTGGACATAACCTTTACCTTTATCATCCGAGTCTGACTCTGGATCATCACCACCTTCATCACTTTCACATTTGTCAGTCTTCCTTGGAGAAACAGCAGAGCAAGAAAGTTTTTTTCAATGTTCACTCCAACGTTTCCCAATTATTTTGCCTTGTTTAATAAGGGGTCGAGAGAGGTGGTGGTGAGGTAGAGCTGGGCATCATCAGCATACATGTGGAATCTGACGTTCTGTTTTCACATGATGTTACCATGGGGCAGCATGTAGCTGAGAAATAGGAAGGGGCCAAGGATTGATCCTTGGGGGACTCTAGTGGTAATGGTGCAGGTCAGTGAGTTAGTAAATAGAGGGCATAAATTTAAGATCATCACCAAAAGAATGAAGGGAGAGGTTAGGAGAATTATTTTTTACCCAGAAGATTGTTAGGACATTGTGGCCTAGAAATTGGTTTGCGCCGGCCAGCATTCGATATTGGGATTCAGGTTTCATTTACTTGAGGCTGGCAAGCTGCAGACACCTGCTGGGCATCCCCAGGCAGCACGCCGGTGAAGATGATTTGAATTTCGGGCTGCTGCATCTTGGAAGAGAGGAAGAAGCGATCGGGGGTCGGGAGGGGGGGGCAATCGGAAGAGGGAGAGAGGCAATCGGAAGGGGGTAAATGGTGGCCGGCAGTGGCCCATGGTTTTAATGTGGACATGGGAAGAGCACTCCTGCACCAACTTCAAGTAAGGATTTCTTTTTAACTTTTCTTTTTAAAAACATAGACCTCGTCTTCCGGCTGCGTTCAGGGCAGTCCAATTTTACAAAGAAGGCCTCAAATAGGCGTGTGGCCTCCTATTTGCATATGCAAAGGGCCAAACGCCTGTTTCAGGCACAGGTCCTGGATGCCTAGTTTGGTGCCTATACCAATATGGTGGGCGATGCACCTCTGGCTCAGTTTGTGCGCTCGTGCGTGCGCCGCCCGCCATACTGGACACTTTCGCGCCCGTTTTACACCTGTAAAACAGGCACAGCATCAGTGAAATTCTAGGCCAGAATGTCTTGCCAGAAACTGTGGTGGAAGCATAATCCATTATAGCTGTTTAAAAGTGAGGTAGATCATTAAAAAACATTTTTTTTTTTAAAGATATGTGGAATGGTCAATGCAATGGGATTAAGTGGAAAACATTTAAGCAAACTGTGTAGAGATGTGTGAGGCTATCGACTGTAATAAATGATTACTGTAAGTGGAATAATAGTTAACCATTGGGATGCATCTTTGCAAGGGAATAATATAGAAAATTTTCTAACTTAATGGTGAGTGATTAGAAGCTGTGGAAGAGCAAAGGGAATCAGGTGTCCATGTACACAAATCACTAAAAGCTAGTGTGCAGGTACAAAAAGTAATCAAAAAAGCTAATGGTATGTTGGCCTTTATCTCAAGGAAGTTGGAATACAAAAGTGAGGAAGTTATGCTTCAGTTGTGCAGAGCCTTGGTCAGACCCGATCAGGAGTACTGCATTTAGATTTGGACACCAGACCTCATGAAAGATATACAATAGCAAAATACTGCAGATGCTGGAAATCTGAAATAACAACAGAAAATACTGGAAACACTCAGCAGGCCAGGCAGCATCTGTGGAGAGAGAAACAGAGTTAACGTTTCAGGTCTGTGACCCTTCGTCAGAACTGGAAAAAGTTAGAAATGTAACAGGTTTTAAGCAGGTGCAGAGGCAGGGAAAGGGGGAGGGGAAGAACAGCGATTTACTTGTACTTCTTGCAATTTAGTATACTGTATTTGCTGCTCACGATGTGGTCTCCTCTACATTGGGGAGACCAAACACAGATTGGGTGACCGCTTTGCGGAACACCTCCGTTCAGTCCGTAAGGGTGACCCCGAGCTTCCAGTCGCCTGTCACTTTAATTCCCCACTCCACTCTGACCTCGGCCTCTTACACTGTTCCAATGAAGCTCAACGCAAGCTCGAGGAACAGCACCTCATCTTTCAATTAGGCACTTTACAACCTTCTGGACTCAACATTGAGTTCAACAATTTCAGACTATAACCCCTGCCCCCATTTTTTCAGGCGGCAGCTGTTGATGATTCTGCCATCCCCATTTGCAACATTTAATCTCTCCTGCCCCCCACCCTATCACAGACCTTCCCTTTTGTTCTTTCTTCCCCTCCCCCTTTCCCTGCCTAAAACCTGTTACATTTCTAACTTTTTCCAGTTCTGACAAAGGATCACAGACCTGAAACTTTAACTCTGTTTCTCTCTCCACAGATGCTGCCTGGCCTGCTGAGTGTTTCCAGCATTTTCTGTTATTATCTCATGAAAGATATACTGGCCTTGGTAGTGGGCACAGCACAGATTCACCAGAATGATCCAAGAGCTTAAAATGGTTAAATTATGAGGACCGGTTGCATAAACTTGGTTTGTATTCCCTTGAGTTTAGAAGGTTGAAGGGTGTTCTAATTAAGGGCTTTAAATTGAAAAAGGGATTCAATAGGATATATACAGAGAAACTATTTCCTCTGGTGGGGGGATCCAGAACAACAGCACAATCTTAAAATTAAAGCTTGGCCATTCAGAAGTGAAGCACTACTTTATGGAGGGTGGAGCAAGGAAGGTGATTGCAAAGGTGGCAAAGCATGGATACGGGTTTCAGCAACAATACTAATAAGTTTGTCAAACAAAGAAAATGGCCTTTTACCAAATAAAAGAAAGAAAAGAAAGACTTGCATTTATATAGCGCCTTTCACAACCACCGGATGTCTCAAAGTGCTTTACTGCCAATGAAGTACTTTTGAAGTGGAGTCACTGTTGTAATGTGGGAAACGTGGCAGCCAATTTGCGAGCTCCCACAAACAGCAATGTGGAAATGCCCAGATAATCTGTTTCTGTTATGTTGATTGAGGGATAAATATTGGCCAGGACACTGAATACTGAAATATACATATAGCACTTAATGATACAAAAGCTTTTGCTGTTATTTGCTAGTTGGTTGACAAAGTTTTAAAACAACAGTATTAATACTGTTTTACTCCACTAACCTTTATTATGCATTAAGTGTTACTTCACTAACCTTTGTTATGCATTAAGCATCATGTCAAGATGAGATTGTAGCAGTTATGGGCATAAAGCACACAGGTTAAAATGTATCAGAATATCTTATTGGGAATGTTAATAATGCGATCATGGAAGGGCTTAAAACATGTACATTTATTATTATAGTCAACGTGCATTCGATTGAACTGTAATCTCACGTACAAATTCATAAAAGTCTTTTGGGCAGAATCGTTTCAAATTGTCATAAAATCACGATATATCTAAAATAACTCGTAACAAAACAAATGGTAGGGTGAGTATATCAATCATTGCACTTAAAAAAAAATCAAAATAGAATTTAATTATGACTGAACCTACACGAATTTAATGGAAACGAGCCTGGAGTGTCTCTCCAACATTTGTCTGGTTAATTTTTTACGATATCTCTCACGAGGTCCATCATCCCAGGTTATTATTTTCAGCAGACTTGGCATTTCTTGGGGGACTGGTATAAAATGTTATAAAAATATTAAAAAGACTCGTTCAATTGTCACCTGTGCTGGAACGGACCAGTGTTAGACACTGCGACACAACGACGCAGCAACCATGTACTTCCACATGTAAGTTAATATTAGAATTTATACCTTATTTTACTTATTTATCTAATGATGTTTTAAGTTTTTAAAAAATACTCCCTCATTGTGGTTTGCACACAGGCCTGAATTTACCATAGTATTTTGATTTTTTTTGTTCTGTAATCCTCTGTACGCTGCGATTTGTTTTTTCGCTCGCTCGCCCGCCCGCGATATTGAACCTCGCGGTGCGCCGTAGGAATGGTGGACGGATTGGCGCGCATGCGTGCGATGTAGTTTTCGGGTTGCGCCGCCCCGCGGCAAAGGAGCGGATTCTCGGGACTGACGGACTACAGCTCCCAGAATGCCGTGCGAGCGAGCTGCAATTGCGCGCTGGGCTCCAGTCCAGGTGGCGGTGGGGTGAAGCCGAGGCCTGGAGCCGGCGAGAAGCGGCTCGAACGGGCCGCTCGAGTCTTGGGGTTCAAACCTCAACGGCTCAGATCAGTTAATGAGTAGATACCATTACCAGCAACATGTGCTTTGAGGCGAACACAATAACTTTCTGTTGGTGACTCCGTAAGTGGCGGTTTATTGTCTTTAATTTGCACCCTGTCACTCATGAGCCGGCCCGCACAGCTCAGCTACTCGGGAAATGTTTACAGCGGAGGATCAACGTTTCTCCGTAACAAGTTTAATGGTTAAAAAGTCCAATGAAAGAACCAAGAAATATTACTAAAACATTCATTGTTTTTACTGGAACGCAGCAGCCGAATGCCATTCTTGGAGTGAGAGCGACCCGCTGATTTTGGTTAAAGTATATATATCCCTGTTGATACATCTCTGCACAAAAATAAATGCAGCTCCGTGTGTTTGAATTTAATATCCCCACACTTTGTGATCGTAAATGTCGTTATTAATAATTCCATGATCCTTCCAACAATAAAGACTGATGCAATTGTATAATTAAATGGTTGATACGTAAAACTATTATAGGTTTTTGTTGTAATATCTTTTATATATTGTCTTGTGGGTTTGATTCAGTAGATCCCGGAAGAACAAAGTTTCTGCTGCAGTTCTTGAAGAATGAATGACAACAGATTTACACCTTTTGGGTACTCTGCTAGGCTGAATACACAGAACTTAAGAGGGTAGGAATTCACTTAGTGTTCACATCCACACTAATTTGCCAAATGGAAAGACCCTATATTAAACTAGGCTACACTTTTTAGTTCTTACCACATCGTCTATTTGTTCTTCCTCTTGCCAGTCTTCTAACATTGTAGAGTTTTACAGGTCTATGAGTATTGGGGTGGATGTAATCCTGTGGTATCTTGCCCAAAATGCCTGTTTGGTCCTGGACAGTGAGTGACAGTAAACCGATGTGAGGCTGAGCTAATGCTTTTGACACACTTTGAGCGGCAATCCTGGCTAACATTCCCTTCTCGGTACAACCTTGTACAGCGCATTTTTCTCCACCCCCACGGCCCGCCCCCCCGGCCAGGTTTGATCTGGGGCAGCATACAATTTTTAATTTATGAAGCTAATACGCAGGATATGAACAAAATACACTTTTTGATGAGGCCGAATTACAGAAGTAAATTAATGCAGTCACATTGACTTGGTCATGTTAAAGCACTTGTAAGTTATGTGATTTCCATCATTCCATATTTTGTTTTCCATAATTCAACACTATGGATGTGTACCCCCTATTTAAACATAGCCATGGAGTGTAGAAATGTTTTCATCACTTTCAAGTTGCATATTGGGATTGCATTCATCATAATTGAATTAACTTTTGATCTCAAAATGACTTCCCGTTAAGTCCCTATGAATATTGCTTTCAAAATGCTACTATTCACAGCAGTCTGTTATAGAGTCATAGAGTTATACAGCACAGAAAGGGGCCCTTCGGCCCATCGTGTCCGCGCCAGCCATTAAGCCCTATCTATTCTAATCCCATTTTCCAGCACTTGGTCCGTAGCCTTGTATGCTATGGCGTTTCAAGTGCTCATCTAAATGCTTCTTGAATGTTGAGGGTTCCTGCCTCTACCACCCTTTCAGGCAGTGAGTTCCAGATTCCAACCACCCTCTGGGTGAAAAAGTTTTTCCTCAAATCCCCTCTAAACCTCCTGCCCCTTACCTTGAAACTATGCCCCCTTGTTCTTGACCCCTCTACTAAGGGGAGAAGTTCCTTTCTATCTACGATAGCAAAATACTGCAGATGCTGGAAATCCGAAATAACAACAGAAAACGCTGGAAAAACTCAGCAGGCCAGGCAGCATCCGTAGAGAGAGAAAGAGAGTTGACGTTTCAGGTCGATGACCTTTCTATCTACCCTATCTATGCCCCTCATAATTGTGTACACCTCAATCTTCCTGCATCTGTACAAAATATTAGTCAATGACATGAGTTCTCATTGTAGATGAGTTCAGGTAACATGAAACTCAGAATTTTCTACAGTTAAGCACTGACCTTGCCCCTTAGCTGAATGTATGTCCTACTGGTAACTTGGGATCCATATCAAATTGAAACCAAGATGGCCTGAGTTTTGAAGGCTCTGCAAAGCTGAGCCAGTTGTAACCTAAAAATTAGCATAGATAAAAAAAAGTGTAATTGCATATGCAGGGGCATTTTTTAAGATGATTCAACATTGTTAAAGAAAGAACTTGTATTTACATAGCGCTTTTCATGACCTCAAAATGTCCCAAAGTGCTTTAGAGTTAATTAAGTACTT
The DNA here is from genome assembly GCA_030390025.1 of Squalus acanthias. Taxonomy (NCBI): domain Eukaryota; kingdom Metazoa; phylum Chordata; class Chondrichthyes; order Squaliformes; family Squalidae; genus Squalus; species Squalus acanthias. The sequence continues at coordinate 42,685,158 of CM059436.1, forward strand.
TTTGGAGTGCAGTTAGTTGTGCACAGCCAAGTCTCAAACAGCAGTGTGATAAATGGCCAGACCATTTTTTTTTAGTGATTTTGGTTCAGATACTTATCTAATTCCCTTTTGAAAGCCACGATTGAGTCTACCTCCATCACCCTTTCAGGCAGTACATTCCAGATCCTAACCACTCACTGCGTAAAAAAGTTTTTCCTCATGTCGCCTTTGGTTCTTTTGCCAATCATCTTAAATCTGTGTCCACTGGTTCTCGACCCTTCCGCCAATGGGAACAGTTTCTCTCTATCTACTCTGTCTGGACCCCACATGATTTTGAAAACTTCTCCTCAAATCTCCTCTCAACCTTCTCTGCTCTGAGGAGAACAACCCCAGCTTCTCCAATCTATCCACGTAACTGAAGTCCCTCGTCCCTGGAATCATTCTCGTAAATCTTTTCTGCACCCTCTCTAAGGCCTTCACATCCTTCCTAAAGTGCGGTGTCCAGATTTGGACACAATACTCCAGTTGAGGCCGAACCAGTGTTTTATAAAGGTTTATCATAACTTCCTTGCTTTTGTACTCTATGCCCTGATTTATGAAGCCCAGGATCCCATATACTTCTTTAATCACTTTCTCAACCTGCCCTGCCACCTTCAATGATTTGTGCACATATACCCCCAGGTCTCTCTGTTCATGCAACCCCTTTAGGATTGTACCCTTTAGTTTATATTGCCTCTCCTTGTTCTTCCTTCCAAAATGTATCACTTCCCACTTTTCTGCGTAAAATTTCATCTGCCGTGTGTCCACCCATTTCACCAGCCTGTCTATGTCCTCTTCAAGTCTATTACTATCCTCCTCACTGTTCACTATACTTGCAAGTTTTGTGCCATCTACAAATTTTGAAATTGTGCCCTGTACACCCAAGTCCAAGTCATTAATATATATCAAGAAAAGCAATGGTCCTCGTACCGACCCCTGGGGAACACCACTGTATACCTTCCTCCAGTCCAAAAAAAACATTCACCACTACTCTCTTTTTCCTGTCACTTAGCCAATTTCGTATCCATGCTGCCACTGTCCCTTTCATTCCATGGGCTTCAACTTTGCTGGCAAGCCTATTATGTGGCACTTTATCAAGTGCCTTTTGGAAATCCATGTACACCACGTCAACTGCATTGCCCTCATCAACCCTCTCTGTTACCTCATCAAAAAACTCGATCAAGTTAGCTAAACATGATTTGCCTTTAACAAATCCGTGCTGGCTTTCCTTAATTAATCCACACTTGTCCAAGTGACTGTTAACTTTTTTCCTGATTATCGTTTCTAAAAGCTTCCCCACTACCAAGGTTAAACTGACTAGCCTGTAGTTGCTGAGTTTATCCTTACACTTTTTTGGACAAGGGTGTAACATTTGCAGTTCTCCAGTCCTCTGGCATCACCCCCGTATCTAAGGAGGATTGGAAGTTTAAAGCCAGTACCTCCGCGATTTCCTCCTTAACTTCCCTCAGCATCCTCGGATGCGTCCCATCCAGTCCTGGTGACTTATCAACTTTAAGTACAGACAGCCTTTCTAGTACCTCCTCTTTATCAATTTTTATCTCATCCAGTATCTCCACTACCTCCTCTTTCACTATGACTTTGGCAGCATCTTCTTCCTTGGTGAAGACAGATGCTAAAGTACTAATTTGGTACCTCAGCCATGCCCTCTGCCTCCATTCATAGGTCTCTTTTTTAGTCCCTAATTGGCCCCAACCACTCCTCTTACTACCCGTTGATTATTTATATGCCTATAGAAGACTTTTGAATTCTCTTTTATGTTAGCTGCCAATCTATTCTCATACTTTCTCTTTGCCCTCTTATTTTTTTTTCACTTCCCCTCTGAACTTTCTATATTCAGCCTGATTCACACTTGTATTCTCAACCTGACATCTGTCATACGAGCTCTTTTTCTGTTTCATCTTACTGTCTATCTCTTTCGTCATCCAGGGAACTCTGGCTTTCCCTCGTGGGAATGTACCTCGACTCTATCCGAACCATCTCCTTTTTAAAGACAGCCCATTGTTCGATTACAGTTTTGCCTGCCAATCTTTGATTCCAATTTACCCAGGCCAGATCCGTTCTCAACCTACTGAAATTTGCCCTCCTCCAATTAAGTATTTTTACTCTAGATTGCTCCCTGTCCTTTTCCATAGCTAATCTAAACCTTATGATACTATGATCACTGTTCCCCTACTGACACTTGCTCCACTTGACCCACTGCATTCCCCAGAACTAGATCCAGCAATGCCGCCATCCTTGTTGGGCCGGAAACGTACTGATCAAGAAAGTTCTCCTGAACACACCAGAAATTCTTCCCCCTCTCTGCCCTTTACACTATTACTATCCCAGTCTATATTAGGATAATTGAAGTCCCCCATTACCACTACTCTATAGTTCTTGCATCTCTCTATAATTTCCCTGCAAATTTGCTCCTCCTATATCTTTCCCACTAGTTGGTGACCTATAGAATACACCTAGTAGTGTAATGGCACCTCTATTATTTCTTAACTCTAATCAAATAGATTCTGTCCTTGACCCCTCCAGGACATCCTCTCTCTCTCTCTCTCCAGCACTGTAACATTCTCCTTCACCAAAACTGCCACCCCACCTCCTTTCTTTCCTTCCCTTGTAGATCATTGCTCTTTAAATCCCTTTTTGGTTATACAGTATGTTCCATACATAGTGCCTTTCCACACAAGCTTCAGGCATTCTGCCTACAATGCTATCTTCTGAAGGTCACTAATGAGTTCTATGAATAGGTTAGGCACCATGGCTATTTCCTTTGGGATCCTGGGAGGATTGGGTTGGTAAATTTAGTAGGCTGTCTTGGTTTAAAAAAACAGTAACAGTCTGTTTCAATTCAAAACAATAAAGTTGAACAGTCGTCTAACTTTTTTTTATTCGTTCATGGGATGTGGGCGTCGCTGGCAAGGCCAGCATTTATATTTTAATTCTTAAAAGGGAGTAAGTAAAAATGGGCAAAATTTTATTTCACTTAGATGTTTGGAGAAATGCCAAATCTGTGGAGGTGTGTACAAATTTGCTGTACATTCTTATTTATGTTGAACCTGACATCCACAATATGATTAGAGTATTTACATTTCTGAGGAAAAATATACAAAAAGGGATAAGAAAAGACCATTAGGTCCATCAGTGGTCATCCTATCTGCACCGTCCTCCTCAATTGCTAGTAATGCTAGTTCCAGGAATTTACCAACCCAAAAAAACTTATGGTTACTTTCAGGAAACTTTTTGGGAAATTGCTCCCGACTCCCTAATGCAAATGTGTATTTTTGTTTTAATTTCATTTCCTGCATTTGCCGTTTTTCTGTATTATTTCTACAGTGATCTCGAATCCTTTCACAATTTTTTAATATTCTCCCTATTTAAATCTTCCAGATGAATAATACATGCACTTTAACCTGAGCTTTTTCATTCATGTCCTGAAGAAATAGCAAATTTTGAAGATGCTATAATATAGCAGGTCAATTCAAAAATTAGCTCTTCACAACTTACTTGTGCTGTACACTGCTGTGCAAATCCTTATAGTAGTTAAAACAGGTTAACCACTTGTACAACTGATTTTAAGGCTTCAACAGTCATATTTAAAAGTTAAAGTATTTATCTGTTATTCACTTTGTTTTAGCAAGTTGACACTGTTCGTTGCTACTTTTATTTGACTGATGTAGATTTTAACCATAGTTACTTTTAAAAACATTTTTATGTATTTGTTGTATTTCACCTAGACTTAAATTCCAAGTTTGTTGTGATGAAGAGATGTGCTTCATGAAACATTAAGTAGCTAATGTGTGTTTGTGTTTTCTAGCCACCACATGCTTACTCGTCATCTGCAGAGCTTGGGCAGGAGCTGCATTGTCCGCTCAGAGGTCCCGCAATGGTTTTATAAAACCTCAAACTTTCCCTGTCCTCAGTGGTCATCCAATTTTGCTTCTGAGACACTGAATCCACGTGGTTTTAGGAGTCATCTTCCTTTCCATTGGAGACCACCGTTCCATTGGAGACCACCTTTCCATTGCGGACCACCTTTCCATTGGAGACCACCTTTCCATTGCGGACCACCTTTCCATTGGAGACCACCTTTCCATTGCGAACCACCTTTCCATTGCAGACCACCATTGATCTTTTATGGTGGTTCATGGACAGGAGGCAGATCTTCACACCAAGGTTTAAGTTCTTCTTCAATAAATCAATCATCTGGCTGTTCTATGGAGCCAAATGACAATACACCTCAAGTTAAACGAAGAAAGCATGATCCAGCAAATCAGAAAGAACTGAGTCCTTCAGATTCCGATAATACGCATCATGCAGCTCAAGAGAATACTGGCTCTGTTGCTTTTCGTGGTAACGAAATGGGAAATTCATGTGTCTCCAGAGTGAGTGAAGATCAAGAAACTAAATTCATAAAAGGTAAAACTGATTAATGTTTAATCCCATTAACCTGTTTTGGTGCAAAAAAATCTCGTGATGAAGAAAAGTAATGGCTTATGATAACATCTGTAAATACAGTGGCATATCCTTTATGAAAAGCATCTACTTGTACTCACAAGAGGGTTGCTTTCTCTTGACTACAGTACGAAGTGAAATTACAATGCTGTTCTGTCTTACAATCAAAATTGGGAAGCACTCTTATAAGTAGTAGCTGAAGAATCTTACAACTTTTGAGGTTTTAGCAAGGGTTTTTGTTTTGCTTTGTTGTAAAAATGTTAAATGAATGTTAAACCCCCAACAGTCAATATTTGTATAGTTATTAAAAAAATGTTTTATTCAAGAAAGATGCATTAAAACGGGAATCTAGCACAGGAATGATCCTAAGCGTGCAACCATTTCTGGGTCTTTTTCACACTATATCCTGAGTTTGGATAAAGTTGGCTATAAATTAGATTTAAATGTGTGTTGGGGTGGGGGGGCAACAAAGTGCTTGCAGATGTTTTAAAAAAAAAAGTAAGAAATTTGACTGAACTTTGACTTTATTCAGAATACCTGCTTAACAATTTGTACCATTTTTAAACAAAGATTTTGCGCAAGGAGTTGCTAACACTTGCTAATGAGTTTAGGTTTTTTAATGCATTTAACTTGTCATAGAGTCATAGAGTTATACAGCACAGAAAGAGGCCCTTCGGCCCATCGTGTCCGCGCCGGCCATCAAGCCCTGTCTATTCTAATCCCATTTTCCAGCACTTGGTCCGTAGCCTTGTATGCTATGGCGTTTCAAGTGCTCATCTAAATGCTTCTTGACTGTTGTGAGGGTTCCTGCCTCTACCACCCTTTCAGGCAGTGAGTTCCAGATTCCAACCACCCTCTGGGTGAAAAAGTTTTTCCTCAAATCCCCTCTAAACCTCCTGCCCCTTACCTTGAAACTATGCCCCCTGGTTATTGACCCCTCTACTAAGGGGAAAAGTTCCTTTCTATCTACCCTATCTATGCCCCTCAATTTTGTACACCTCAATCAGGTCCCCCCTCAGCCCTCTCTGCTCTAAGGAAAACAACCCCAGCCTGTCCAGTCTTCATAGCTGAAGCGCTGCAGCCCAGGTAACATCCTGGTGAATCTCCTCTGCACCCTCTCCATGCAATCACATCCTTCCTATAGTGTGGCGACCAGAACTGCACACAGTATTCCAGCTGTGGCTGAACTAGCGTTTTGTACAGCTCCATCATAACCTCCCTGCTCTTATATTCTATGCCTCGGCTAATGAAGGCAAGTATCCCATATGCCTTTTTAACCACCTTATCTACCTGTCCTGCTGCCTTCAGGAATCTATGTACATGCACACCAAGGTCCCTCTGATCCTCTGCCCTTCCTAGGGTCCTACGATTCATTGTGTATTCCCTTGCCTTGTTAGTCCTCCCAAAATGCATCACCTCACACTTTTCAAGGTTAAATTCCATTTGCCACTGTTCTGCCCATCTGACCAACCTGTCTATATCGTCCTGTAGCCTGAGGCTTCCCTCCTCGCTGTTTACCACGCCACCAATTTTCGTGTCATCTGCGAACTTACTGATCATACCTCCTACATTCATATCTAAATCATTAATGTACACTACAAACAGCAAAGGACCCAGCACCGATCCCTGCGGTACACCACTGCACACAGGCTTCCAGTCACAAAAACAACCTTCGACCATCACCTTCTGCCTCCTGCCACTAAGCCAATTTTGGATCCAATGTGCCAAGTTGCCCTGGATCCCATGGGCTCTTACCTTTTTGACCAGTTTCCCATGCGGGACTTTGTCAAAAGCCTTACTGAAGTCCATGTAGACCACATCAACTGCGCTACCCTCATCCACACACCTAGTCACCCCCTCGAAAAATTCAATCAAATTGGTCAGACATGATCTCCCCCTGACAAAGCCATGCTGACTATCCTTGATTAATCCCTGCCTCTCCAAGTGGAGACTAATTCTGTCCCTCAGAATTTTTTCCAATAATTTCCCTACCACTGATGTTAGGCTCACTGGCCTGTAATTCCCTGGTTTATCCCTACTACCCTTCTTGAATAATGGTACTACGTTAGCTGTTCTCCAGTCCTCTGGCACCTCCCATGTGGCCTGAGAGGTTCTGAAAATTTGTGTCAGAGCCCCTGCAATCTCCTCCCTTGCCTCACACAGCAGCCTGGGATACATCTCGTCTGGGCCTGGGGATTTAGCCACTTTTAAGCCCGCTAAAACCGCAAGTACCTCTTCCCTCTCAACACTAATTTGTTCAAGTATATCACAATCCCCCTGCCTGATTTCTATGCCTACATCGTCCTTCTCCATATTTCTAGTGACACAGCAACTACTGATTTGTGTAAGACGTAACCAGATTTTAGTATTTTTGTCCCTTTTTGAGGGAAGCTTTGTTGGCGTATAATTTCACAGATACCTTTGGGACCACACGCCCTATTTTTTATCCAGTTTTATATGAACACTACCCCATCCCCGCCCCCAATTAAAACATTTATGCCAGGTGAACATAATGAGTCAGATTTTGCTGCTGCAGGGCATCTAACGGCATCTGCCATTGGTTAGACTTGCCCCTGCATCCTTTTTGGCCCACTAAGTGTGAGCTAATAATGTCGCAGCAAGGAAAACAGGGCATCTGGGACCTGAGTGAACAGGGTAACCAACTGTATCTCCTTAACCAATCAGATTGAAGGATTGAGAAATAAACAGCGCAAGGACTGAGAAGGTTGTGTAAATTAGAGTGGGTGAATGCAATGTCAAATCAGGCACAGAAAGAGAAAAAGAGAGGGAAAGAAATATTGGATTAAGACAGAGAGAAATTTTTAAAATTTGTCACATTTAAAAAATCTCCCAACAACAATTTACATTTATATAGCACCTTTAACATAGCAAAACGTCTCCAGGCGCTTAACGAGGGATATCAATAAAAGCATTTTTGACACTGAGATATCAGGACTTGGTCAAAGGGGTAGGTTTTAAGGAGCATCTTAAAGGAGGAGAGAGAGGTGGAGAGGTTTAAGGAGGGGATTCTAGAGTTTAGGGCCAAGGCAGCTGAAAGCACAGCCGCCAATGGTGAGCAATCGGGGATGTGCAAGAGGCCAGAATTGGAGGAGTGCAGAGATCTCGAAGGCTTCTAGGGCTGGAGGAGATTACAGAGATAGGGAGGAGTGAGGCCATGGAGAGATTTGAAAACAAAGATGAGGATTTTAAAATTGAGGTGTTGCCAGACCAGGAGCCAACGTAAGTCAGCAAGCACAGGGGTGATGGGTGTACAAAACTTGGAGCGAGTTAAGTTACGGGCAGCAGAATTTTGAATGAGCACAAGTTTATGTAGGGTGGAAGATGGAAGGCCAGCCAGAAGAGCATTGGAATAGATTAGTCTAGAGGTAACAAAGGTATGGATGAGGGTTTCAGCAACAGATGAGCTGAGGCAGGGTCGGAGCCGGGCGATGTTGTGGAAGTTGGAAGTAGGCAGTCTTTGGTGATGGAGCGGATATGTGGTCGGAAGCTCATCTTGGGTTCAAACATAACACCAAGGTTGCAAATGGTCTGGCTCCGCTTCAGACAGTTGCCAGGGGTGGAAACAGTGCCAAGAGAACGGAGTTTGTGGCGGGGGCCAAAGACAATGACAATTCAGTCTTCCCAATATTTAGTTGGAGCAAATTTCTGCTCATCTACTATTGGATGTCGGACAAGCAGTGGGACAAATCAGAGATCGTGGAGTGGTTCAGAGAGGTGGTGGTGAGTTAGAGCTGGGTGTCATCAGCGTACATGTGGAACCTGATGTTGTGTTTTCGGATGATATACCGAGGGGTAACATGTAGATGAGAAATAGAAGGAGGCCAGAGGTAACAGTGCGAAAGTGGGAAGAGAAGCCATTGCAGGTGATTCTCTGACTACGATTCGATAGCTAAGAATGGAATCAAGCAAGGGCAGTTCCACCCAGTTGGACGATGGAGGAGAGGCGTTGGAGGAGGATGGTGTGGTCAACTTTGGCGAAGGCTGCAGATCGGTCACGAAGGATGAGGAGGGATAGTTTACCACGGTCACAGTCACAAAAAATGTAATTTGTGACTTTGATAAGGGGCGTTTTAGTACTGTGAGGGGCTGGAAACCTGATTTTGGAGGGATTCAGATATGGAATTGCGGGAAAGATGGGCACGAATTAATACCTGAATGAATGAGACTTCACACTTGTAATAATTAATTTTCAGTACCAGAGAGGATCATTGGCAGTAATTAACAATTAACACGTAGTTTAAAGGCTTGAAATTATGATACTTAACTTTCTGTGGCGAGTTTAGTTCGTATCTACTGTGCAAATACAGCAACCTCATGTCATTCAAAGCATGTCAATGGTGAGGCAGACAGTGAAGTGCTGTTTTCGCAAAGCTAACAGCGGAGCAGTGCAACTTGGACAGCAAACTTTGGATATTGGCATTTAACCGCGCATCTGCTCCTCGCCTGAAGTTGCTGTACCATTTACTCATAAATAACAGCGAGCGCCATTAGCCTCGCAGTTATTTTGACAGCAAAATCTGGCCCATTCTCTCTGTTCATGCATTTTTAGAGCAGATGTTTCTTTACTGTCCTGATAGTTGTTCCAGTACACTGACATTAAATTGTATCAAAAATATGGTCAGAATTTTCAGTCATTTTACAATGTGTACCTACTTATTGTAGCAAAGGTAGGCAATGTAGTACAGGATCTCCATAATAGTTTTTGGGGATGCGAAGGGTAGCTGACCTCATGGTTTCACTCCTATTAACAAGCGGTTTCCCTTTTGTATTATAAGCCCTATCAGTGGATGTTTTATGGGAACCAATCAAAGTATCCGCTATAATAAAAACAGAAAATGCTGGCGATATTCAGCAGGTCAGGCAGCATCTGTGAAGAGAGAAACAGAGTTAACGTTTCAGGTTGATGACCTTCGTCAGAACTGGAAAAAAGCAGGAAATGGAACAGATTTTTAAGCAAGTGTAGAGGCTGGGAAAGGGGGGAGGGGATGAAAGAACAAAAGGGAAGGTCTGTGATAGGATAGAAGGCAGGAGAGATTAAAAGACAGTATCAGCAGTATCAAGCAAAGTATCAGCTACCACTGATGGGAGATCTTGTCCTAAATGGTTGTTGGTGTTCAAGAATCATGTCAAGTGGGAGTATTCTGATTCTGGAAGTAGAATCTGATCGTTTTCTCCTCCTTCCCCACCTCCAGCTATGAGAGAAGATCACACTCATGATGCAAGGTGATCCTGGCCATATTTATAGCTAGTGCGTCTGAAAACTCCTTCCTTTGGACCAAACAAAATTGTATCCCAACAATGTCTTTCTGCGTGAGGCCCTGAGGTTTTGCGTTGTGATTATGAAACTCTGGGAAGGTGCTGAGCGCTGTTTCAACCATCTGACTAACTAGTCATCCAAATATGCATGCAAGTGGAATGCTGCGTCCATAAATGCGCAGTAACTACTGAAAACCACATTGTGAACATGTTGGGGTTCCGATAGATCTTACACTGGTAGATGATGACTTGTAAATGAAGGCGGATGAACTGTGTTGACTGGATGTCAAAGCAAGCACTTGTAAGTCTTTGTTGCTACCAATCCCTAGAGTATTACTTGGGTGATGTGGGGTGGGGTATAAGACCATCTTGAACTTGTTTCGGAATAAATTTGACTTCCTAAGTCCTCCAATTTATTGGGTTCCACGATGTAATGGGAGTAAAAGCACCCAGTTTGTTGTTTGGGTGGACATGTTTACTCCACCCCACGCAGGAAGGCTATTTAGCGAGGGTATAATTGTTTCTGTAATAAGGATGCCGCAATTAATTTGCTGACTTTGTGTTTGAGGTCTCTGAGATTCTTCTTCTAACTACCAAAAATGCCAGTGCCATCCAAGGGTAAATAGAGAAGTTGGTGCTGCAGTTCTCCGCTGAACATAACTATACCATGCAGTTGAGCAGAATTCCATGCAACATATGCTTGGTACCTAATGCATGTACCATCACTTGCTGCAGTATCATGGCATGCCTGTATCTAATCTTGAATTAGTGCATTTTCACGTAGTGACAAGAAATATTCATAGAAAAAGGCTTGGCTAAACCTAGCAACTGTCTAAAATTGTGTAGCCCTGAGAAGACAAACATGTTGGTAACATGATCTGTGAGTCATGGCTAGTACCCTATGAGCATATCCTGCAACCTAGGTTGTCCACATTTTTAGATTCCCTTCAGGCATCTCATGGTTAATGTCCTGAATAGTGGACTTTCCATATTGGCTCAGGACCTGGAGAATCTTCCCGGGATGTGATTGAAGGATACTGCCAAACCTCAGTGAATTCTATATATCAGTTTTATCTTAGGATAGTCCTTGGTTTTCTTGTCAGCTCATACATCTGTAGCTGTGCCCTGTAGGGAGGTACATATGAGGAATCCCCAAAAAGTTGTAAGCTGTACCTGGTTGGAAATTTGAAGGAATAGCTTTACATGTGCTAGAGATGCCCCAGAAAGGATGGTATTGAGACTTGGTGTTACACAAGCATTATATGCCATTTAAATTTAAAGCTTTTAACATAATATCCCAAAACAGTTCACAGATACACATTGGAAGTGGAGGCCAAGTCAGGAAGAGAACTTTTAGGAGATATGATTGAAAAAATAGATTTTGTGGCGGTATTTTAAGGCAGAGCGCTGTCGGGAGAGTTCCAAAGAGCAAGACCAATTCTTCTGAAGGCTGCACCACCAGTGGTGGGATCAAGGGATGGGGGAGGGGGTAATGAATTAAACATTGAATCAAATGGATGGAGCACTTGGGAGTGGTGTAGAGCTGGGGGAGGGTCTGGAGTTAGGGGTGGGTAAAGGCCATGGAAAGATTTTTAGACAAAGACGAGGATTGTAAATTTAATACACTGGGGAGGGGAAGCCAGTGAGGACAGGGTTGATGGACAAATGAGACTTAGTATGGGATAGATACATATAGCAGAGTTTTGCACAAATTTAAATTTATGGAGGGATGAAGAAGGGAAGCTAGCAATGACAGCATTGATGTAGTCAGTGACAACAGTAGCAGAGGCAGCCACGCAGATGATCTCTCTCTCCGAGAAGTATGAGCAGCTCATGGGTTTCATGTTCTGCTTTGAAATTTCAACTGGTGCTGGGGATTTCTAGCTTCTGTTGACAAATTCTATGTGTGTTGCATCAGTTTGAGATTTACTCCTTGCTCCTGTGGGGGGTGGGGTGGATGAGGGAGAGAAACCTCAACTAGTGTTTTTTACAGTTTAAAACCATTTAAATAAAGATTCTGAACTAAGGGACTAGGTTTCTTTTGTCACTGGATGGGACTGATGTTTCTGCCAGGACGGGAGCAGGTGAGGTGCTTTGATGCTGACATGGACATTGAAACTGCAGTCAGCTCGGACTGGAACATGGCAAATGACTGAGGGAGGGGAGGGGGGGGGGGAGAACATTTTTGAATAGAAGAATAAATAAATGAAGTACTTGTATATTAAGCAAATAGTGCAACTCCACCCAGGGAGCTAGGGCAAAACAATATATATTCCATGATGTGCATAGCTGTTTTGTTTCCTCACCAAAATCTCTTATTCTCAAAACAGTTACTTCCACCTTAAGTTTTCTAAAGTGTTTGTTAAATAGTATTACAGAGCTATCTGAGACTTGAATCTTTCAGTATCAGTAATGTATATGATATTTTTACCTTGTCGGTTGTGTGATAGATAGTACTTTAGTAAATTTACTGTATTACCAAGCTACTTTTACATTTAGGCTGCTGCAGTTCATCCAAAACTCCAGGCTCCAGATATCAGAATACCAATGAGGAACACCATAAGCGAGCATACTAGTTTTTATATTTTTTAAAATCTTCTCCATTTCTTCCCCTGCAACACTTGCCTTCTTCATCAAAGAGGAGATCTGCTCCCAGGCCTTTATTGGTGCATTCAATAGCTGCTTGCTAAGAGGTATGTGTGCATAGTGCAAGGTGGCTATTTGTTCTCCTTTTCCCTCTCTGTGGGAAATAGGAAATGCTTGGCCTTCAGTACCCATTGCAATATGCCTGAAACCACAAGTTCATCGTTTGACGTACCTAAAATGTCATCACTCTGTGGTACAGCAAATTGGAGCATTCTTGAGTGTGGCCATTAAGATACTATGTGAGAACAAGGGTCTCAACGAAAAATTAGCACATAACACTACTATGTAATTATGCTGTAGAATACTTAAATTTAGTTTTTCTCATTTCTAATCTCTTTCCAGTAGGGGCAGTACATAGAAAATGGGAGGATTTTACTTCATTGTGCAAGAGCAGCCAAGGTACTAGTGAATCAAAAGGAACTTCAAATGGAAAACAGGAGGAAGTTTTTGATTTTTCAGTGATGTCGTACAATATTCTGTCTCAGGATTTGTTGGAGGACAACGATTACTTGTATAGACATTGCAGTCAGCCATTGTTGCAGTGGGGATTCCGATTTCCCAACATTCTTAAGGAACTGAAACAGTTGGATGCAGATGTAAGTAGTTCAATTAAGTGCATGCCTGTACGTCTTCCCAGTGGTTTAATGCATTTCATGGTGATCTCAACCAGGGAAAGAGGAAAGGGCAATTTGCCTCTGTATCCCTGGCCTAAGGAAGGGTTATGAATCAGCCAGGGTTCTCGCTCATTGCTGTTCATTCACCCACACTGAAAACGTGCATAGATGTGGCCATCAGGTAAGAACAGGGTTGGACTTGGCTTTTGACCATCACTGTCAAATACCCAGATGATGCTTAAGTTGAAATTCACACTTGGAAAAATAGTCACTCAGGAAAGTCAAGGAGGCTTGTGCCTGTTGAGTTATACCCAAACATAAGTAACTGATTTAAGGAGGGAAGGATTAAAGAGAAAATTGGGTTGGGGGGTGGTAAGGAGGAAAGGGACACCTGCTATAGATGATCAGTAATGCAGTGTGGACTGGTAGATTTATTCCCATTCACATTCATTAATTCCTATTCTTAAACTTGAATGTTCCTTTAGGGGAGAAGAGCAGAAGGCAAATCAATTTGTGACTTGTGCACACCTTTTAGCGGCCAGTTTTATAGAGCAGCTTGGTAGGTTTCCTTCCCACACTGGGGAAAAATAGCTTAAAATAAATAGGGAGATGAAATATGCATTTTGTTAATTATTTTCTTGATATAAGATATATGTGCTGGTTTAACAATGGGGAGGAGTAAGCAAACATAAATGGGTCTGACCTTTAAAAAATGAATAATTTAATTGTTCAACACCTTGTACATTCTTACAGTAGGGCACATATTAAAAATATGTAGCAGATCTGTCAGTATCTCAGCATCTGTAAAGACAAAAGGATAACTTAGGATTTTGGGTACAGACACTTTATCAGAACTAGAAACTAGACAATAAATGAGACCCTTCTGTAGGACCATTGCAGAATAGGGAAGAATTAGTGAAAGTCAAGAGTCAGGTGTGCTAACTTAGAATCATAGAATGATACACCACAGAAGGAGACCATTTGGCCCATTGCACCTGTGCTGGCTCTTTGAAAGGGCTATTCAATGAGTCCCACTCCCCTGCTCTTTCCCCATAGCCCTGCAAAACTTTCACTTCAAGTATTTATCCAGTTTCCTTTTGAAAGTTATTATTGAATCTGCTTCCACCACCCTTTCAGGCAGTGCATCCCAGATCATAACAACCCACTGCGTAATTTTTTTTTTCTTCATGTCACCTCTGGTTCTTTTGCCAATTACCTTAAATCTGTGTCGTCTGGTTACCAACCCTTCTGCCACTGGAAACAGTTTCTCCTTTTTTATTCTTATCAAAACCCTTCATGATTTTGAACACCTCTATCAAATCTCCCCATAACCTTCTCTACTCTAAGGGGAACAACTCCAATTTCTCTAGTCTCTCCATGTAACTGAAGTCTTTTATCCCTGATACTGTTCTAGTAAATCTCCTCTGTACCCTCTAAGGCTTGATATCCTTCCTATAGCAGAGTCCCCAGAATTGGACACAATACTTCAGCTGGGGCCTAACCAGTGTTTTATAAAGGTTTAACATAACTTCTATCATAAGGAAGTAGTTAATGGGTTTAACACCCTGTGAATACCTTTTGTTGTTTTAAAAAAAAATAAAGAGTTGAATGTGCAGGATAATATAGAAAGATTATCTCAGTGAGGCAGTGAAACAGCAAAGAGGAGGGATAGCAGCTCCAAAAAGGAAGGGAATTAAGTAGAAAGTGGGTAGGAGAGACTAGCAGAAAAATGGAGGAGACAATTAAAGTTTGAAGGTGCTAAAATCTGAGACTGGAACAGGCCTCCAGATCGAAATTTTAATGAAGACATTTCAAACATATCCAATCCAATGCTTCTTGTGAATTATGTGATTTTTATGTGTTTCAGAAACCTTAATTTTTAGTACAATGAACTCTATTTACTGAAAAACAAGGCAGCAGCCAAAACAATTTTTTTTAAAAAGTTCAAAAACTAATGGCCTAGAAATTCAGTTCCATAGCGCCCGTTGTTTGGGCGCTATGGGTGCCGAATTGGGACCAAAATGACTTCCGAACAGTGCACACAGACTTCTGGTGCGGGCCATGCTGGGCACCATTTTGGTTAGGGCGGCTGTTGGGAGCATGCACTAGAAGTATGGTAAGTATGCAGATCGTGACGTCAATCAGCGTGCAACACTGATTTGACGCCAGCGCTGCCATTTTTGTCATCATCGCTGGAGCTAACGCCGTCTCCTAACCTCTGACCAGAGAGAAGCAGATGGAGCGTGCATGTGGCTTTACCAGGATAGTGGACTTCCTCATGGTGCAGGGCACCATTGATTGCATGCGTGTGACTTTGCTGGCGCTATATATAAATGCTGAGATGTACTGCAACCGCAAAGGTTACCACTCGTTGAATGTGCAGTTGATGTACGACCATGCACATCATGATGGTGAATGCCCAGTGTTCTGGCAGCAATCATGATGCTTTTATTCTTCGAGCCACCAAGACAAACCAGAGGGTGCCTACTCGGTGACGAGGGCTATCCCTTGACCACCTGGCTCATGACTCCACTCCGCAGCCCAACCGCACATGGGCAGCATCCTTACAATGAGAGCCATGCTGTCACACAAAACATCATAGAGCAGACCATTGGCATCCTTAAACAATGCTTCCACTGCCTGGACCGCACTGGAGGAGCCCTACATTACTCCCCGGAGCATGTGCCCCAGTTCGTCGTGGTCTGCTGTATCCTCCACAACCTGGCCATCATGAGGGCACAGCCCTTGCCACCAGGAATGCGGCCACCAGCTCAGGAGCAGGAAAAGGAGGAGGAGGCGGAAGCAGAAGGAAGGAGGCAACTCAGGCAGCCCCTTTCTGGCCGGGATATCCAGGATTGAATCATCCGCCTGCGGTACGATTGAACGCAGCCCCTTTTCCCCCATTCAACATTAGTCCAAGACTTACCTTCCCTCTGTTACTGACCATCACCGCATCATCTTGGCCACAATGCTGAAATAAAAGCCACCACAAAGCCAACTTTCCAATCAAACTTTATCCATATATCCATCCAATATTACATCAAAATGTCCTTTAGTGACTGTCTTGCGTGTGCCTTTGACTATCCTAGTGCTCCTGTGCAGTACTACCTCAGTGGCTGCAGCATGGCTGGTGGAAGGCTACTGACTCAGTGGGGGAGACTGCAGATGGGCTTGCAGGATGACCTCGAGCAGCTCTGGGCCTAGAAGGCTCGGCTTTAGACTGCTCCACCTCGGCATGGGCGGCAGCAATCTAGGGTGGCTGGCTGACAGGAAACAGCAAGGGCACTGGCGGAGTGGCAGTGGTGGGAGGACTAATGCTGTCATCCTGAGAGAGGACAGCAGGGTTGGCCTCCACTGATCCATTGCCACTCCCCAGGGGGTCCTCGGCAATCCTCGTAATCTGCTGGAGTACAGACTGCTAGGCTGCTGTGACACCCTGCAAGCCCCTTTCAACTCTGGTAAACCCAGCCATGATGGCAGCAGTCTGTGGTTGCATGACTTCAGTCTGAGCTTCCACTGCAGCACTCAGACATTGGGTGGCTTGTGCTTCAATAGAAGCTGAGACTTCGGCCATCAGATGCTGCATGATGGTTGGGCCCACAAGTGCATTAATGGATCTGCCCAGCCCTTCCACGCTGGAAAGGATGGGCTCCAAGCTCTGCCCAAAGCCACGTGCAAGGCTGGAGCTGGACTCCTCCATGCTCCTTGACATTGCATTTATTTCTGGCAGGCCTGCCATTGCACCAAGCATGTCATTGTGCATACCCATCAGCCTTCTTTGGTAGGCCGCCCTTTCCCCCTGCCCTGGCTGCAGGCCACTTGTGCCCGGTGTGTCTCCACGTGCAGATCCCACGTCTAACCTAACCTCTATAGTACGCGGTGTGTCAGTATCTGAGCTGGTGGCTGGGAGTGTGAAATTGAGTGACAATGTTTCTTCTTCTGGACTCTCCTTTTCCTCTTGTTTTTCGACCACTGGCTGGGCAGGGTACAATTCTTGGGTGTTTGAAATGAGAAAGGCACAAGGGTAGGATTGTGGTGAGGTGAGGCGGGGGGGGGGGGCCGCGGGGAAGTAATAGCTCCATGCTTACACCATGTGCAGATTGTATCAGAAGAGATTGTGGGATGAGGGGCAAGTGGGATGCGAGAAGGAGGATATTGTATGAGGATACCGGCATCTTGAATTCCTTCTCTTTTCTCTCTTAGGCAGTCCCTTGGAACCGAGGATGACTTGCTTCCGCATTAAAAATGAGTTCGCAGGTGACTGATGAGTCCAATGCGGGACCTACAGTCTCTGTCACAGGTGGGGCAGACAGTGGGTGGGGTGCTTGGGTTGACGTGCGCTCGTTGCACTGCTTGCGCTTGGCTCCTGCTTGCTCCCGGCAAAGAGACTCGAGGTGTTCGGCGCCTTCCCGGATGCTTCTCCTCCACTTTGTGCAGTCTTGGGCCAGGGATTCCCAGGTGTCGGTGAGGATGTTGCACTTTTTCAAGGAGGCTTTGAAGGTGTCCTTGAAGTGTTTCCTCTGTCCACCTGGGGCTCTCTTGCCGTGTCGGAGCTCCGAGTAGAGCGCTTGTTTTGGGAGTCTCGTATCGGGCATGCGGACGGTGTGACCCGTCCATCGGAGCTGATCGAGCGTGGTCAAAGCTTCGATGCTGGGGATGTTGGCCTGAGCGAGAACACTGACGTTGGTGCGCCTATCCTGCCAATGGATTTGCAGGATCTTGCGGAGGCAGCTTTGGTGGCACCTCTCCAGTGCTTTGAGGTGCCTGCTGTACATGGTCCATGTCTCTGAGGCATACAGCAGGGCGGGTATCACTGTTGCTCTGTAGACCATGAGCTTAGTGCCGGGTTTGAGGTCCTGGTCTTCAAACACTCTGAATTCCTTCAGCCCCGCTGCTGGCCACGGGCTGTGCCATGCCCCTGCCAAGAATGGCCAACACTGTTGCCTCCAAGGGGGTGAGTTGATGCAGACGAGCCTGTCCCCTGGCAGTTAAGCTCTGCTGCCTGCGGTTATGTGCCACCTTTTCCTGCAAGAGAAAGGGAATTGTGTCAGTGAGTGTGGTGTAATGTGTTTAGGTGATGTGCCTGTTATGGTTGAATAGCTGACCGTGTGGGTGTGAGTCTTGCAGCAATGGCAAATGCGTGTGGGTGAGGTGAAGCTATGAATGTGAGGTATGTGTCTTGTTTGGTAGAGATTGTTGGTAGTTGAATGATGCGGTGTGGTGCATTTGAGCAGTGTGTGAGGCTAGTGGTGCAGATGGTGGGCTATGGCATTTGAAGATGAATTCACTGACCTTGATTACGCATGTGAGGTCATTAAACTTCTTCCTGCACTGAGTCCACATCATCGGGGCTACACTGCTGGCATTGACCATGTTGGCTATCTGCTCCCACTGCACTCTCGTCTGTTGCCTGGCGGGCCTCCTGGCCCCCTGTGAGAAGAGGACCTCTCTCCTGGAGTTGACCTCCTGGACCAACGCCTCCAGTGCTGCATCGGAGAATCTTGGAGCCCTTTCCCTGGCCTATTGAGCCATTACTCAATTTTGTTTTTCTGATAGCAGCCTTCACAATCACTTCCTCCACCTGTTGCAGGCAGAACTCTTTAAGAGGTGCAGATTGCCTTTAAGTTGTGCAGGCTAACTTTAATTGGAGTTATCCTCGCACAAACTTGGGCCCTCTGCTGAGCATACAGCAGCATGTTCAGCGCTCAGCTGAATGCTACAATTATGCAAAGTAGCAGGCAGCACGAATTTTACATGCTGCGTGCAGTCCTCCGAACGGACGCGGGTTCCTAGCACATCGTGATCCCCGCGCCTGTTTTCGGGGGCTACCGAATTTCTAGGCCAATATCTCTCTGGCATAACTCTGTACTCTTCTGGCTTTAGAACATTAGCGAAACTAGTAGGGTAGACTTCTGGCCAATTGTTTACAGGAAAAAATAACAAACTTGTATTTATAATGTAGCTTCCTAATCCTTAGGATGTCCCAAATTGCTTCACAACCAATGAATTACTTTTGAAGTACAAGCATAGTTACATAGGCAAAGTTACTGAGCTTTGCTCAGACCTCCATTAGGAGGAAAGGGAAGAAAAAGGTTAATTGAATATTTATGGGTGTTGTTTTTTGTATGCCTTTGTCGTACTCCTGTGGGTTTCTCCTGTTGTTGGAGAGGGGTATCCTTATCCTTACCCCTTACTGGCAGACTCTTCCAATCTGGTTAATCCATGCTATCCAACAGCTAAGAATCTTTGTGATCTTATAGTGTCTGGAGGCTATTTGTCCTGACACATTTGCCACTTGGAGGATGGTTGATAAAATATTTGGATTCTTGAACTAAGCTTCCTCAGTAGGGCACCTTAATGCAACAGAAGAATTGGGAAAATTACAAATTCCGAATGGACCCCTTGCAGCATAATAGGACATTAATCTAACACTGTTACTTATTTTGTAATTTATAATTGAGTGCTGATTAGTTTCCAGATGCAAAGGACAGGGAAAAGGGGTGGAAACCTGTGAGATTGTATCTCCTTTTGCGTCGCTCTGAGATTTCCCCAGGGAACTGGGTGGCAGATTGTTTGCCTCTTCAGCAGACTCGAGGAAAAGGATGACTTGCTAACGAGACAGGAGGGGTGTGTAACAGGCCCTTCCAGCGCATTTTCCCCTCTCAACCCCAGAAGAGTGCCAATTTTGAGAGGTGCCCAGAAGGAGTGGGCCTTAGGCCCTGCAATTAGACCAGAGAGAAGGGAAAGGAGCAAATTCCAGGATGCTGGAAAAAGGAAATTTCCTTTTTATTTTGACAAGACAAGGATAGGTGGATCTGTTTTTAGACAGAATCTACAAGACCTCAAATATGTCAAGGGTTTGGCTTGCGCCTAGGGTAATTACCTGAACTCATAAGTTCAGGTTCATGCCTTCTGTCCTGTTGTAAAATTACACCTCTTTAGAGCGAAGCATCCCCAGCCAGGTTTACCTCCGCTTTAACCCTCTCTTGGAGCCAATTATAAATTAATGACCCCTTGTCACTAACTCCACAAGCAGAGGAAATATTCTTTTCCTATCAAAGCCCTTCATAATTTTATTAAACCTCTTTTTAGCCTTCTCTGCTCCAGTGTGCATAATCACAGAATCTCCATTCGCTCCTCGTAGCTAATTTCTCATCCCAGGAATCATTCTGGTGAATCTACACTGTATGCTCTCTTGCAGCTTTCATGTTCTTTCTATAATGGTTGCCCAAAATTGCACAGAGTATCTTAACTGTAGTCTAATCATACCCTCTCTGTTCTTGTACTCTTATGCCCTTATTTATAAAGCCCAAAATACTTTAGGCCTTTTTTTGGCTTTATCTATCTGCACTGGCTCTTTCAAGGCATTATGCATTTGCACCAATAGGTGGCTCTGTTTCTCCACACCCTTTCCATCAAGTGTATCCTCCCATATTCCCTTCCAATATGCATCATTCAACACTTCTCTGCAATAAGTTGCATCTGCCACCTCTCTGCTCATTCTTTTAATCTGTGTGTCCTCCTGAAGTCTGTCAGTCATAAAAATTTACGTGAGAAGTCGCACAACACCAGGTTATAGTCCAACAGTTTTATTTGAAATCACAAGCTTTCGGAGCGGCTGCTCCTTCGTCACCTGACGAAGGAGCAGCGCTCCGAAAGCTTGTGATTTCAAATAAAACTGTTGGACTATAACCTGGTGTTGTGCGACTTCTCACTTTCGTCCACCCCAGTCCAACACCGGCATCTCCACATCATAAAAATTTACAGCAGAGAAGGCAATTTGATCTGTTGCTTTGAAAGAGCTATTAACTTCATCCCATTCCTCTGCCCTTTGCCCAAAGACTTTTATATATTTGTCCACTTCATTTTTAAAAGCTATTTATTGATCTGCTTCCAGCATGGTTTCTGGTAGGTCATTCCATGCTGTAACAACCTTCTGCATAAAAAAATCTCCCACTCTCCCCCTTCATTCATTTACTGATTTAAGATTGAGAGATGATCTAATCGAGGTGCTTAAAATGATAAAAGGATCCGATAGGGTAGATGCAGAGAAATTATTTCCTCTGGTAGGGGAATCCAGAACAAGGGGGCATGATCTTAAAATTAGAGCTAGGCCATTCAGGAGTGAAATCAAGAAGCACTTTTTCACCCAAAGTGTAGTGAAAATTTGGAACTTTTTTTCCCCCCCATCCAAAAGGTTGTGGATGCAGGATCAATGGAAACTTTCAAGACTGAGATCAATAGATTTTTGTTAGGTAAGGGTATCAAGGGAAATAAAGTAAAGGCGAGTAAATAGAGTTGAGGTACAGATCAGCCATGATTTCATTGAATGGTGGAACAGGCTCTAGGTGCTGAATGGCCTACTGCTGTTCCTATGATCTTAAATTTATGTTTTTGACTTGCCAACTTACTGACCAGTGGAAATAGTTCTTGCCGATTTGACCTTACCACAACCCTCATAATTTTTAACACTCCTTTCAGATATCTACGTCACCTACTTTCTTTCTTTAAATGTAAAGAACCCCAGTTTTTCCTCTGCTCGTCACTCTGCCAAACTTTCTACTTTTGTGCAGTCACCAAATTTCCCTGTGCCCAAGTTAAAATGATCCCAGATTATATATTTTCTCTTGTTGCGTTGTTCATGATGAGCACTCTGTCACTCTCTCTGTGTATGTCTCTCATTCTGTGCCTCAGACCTCTACCACATTTTTCTCTTTCTCTCTGACCCTGATCTCTCTCTCTCTCTCTTCTTGACCTATCTACCTCTTTCTCCTTGACCTATAACAACAACAACTTGCATTTATATAGCGCCTTTAACGTAGTAAAACATCCCAAGGTGCTTCACGGGAGTGCAATCAGACAAAAATTAACACTGAGCCAAAGAAGGGGACATTAGGACAGGTGACCAAAAGTTTGATCAAAGAGGTAGCTAGGAGGAGAGAGAGAGAGGCAGAGAGGTTTAGGGGGGAATTCCAGAGCTTGGGCCTCAAGACAACTGAAGGCATGGCTGTCAATGGTGGGGCGAAGTAAGTTGGGGATGCACAAGAGGGTAGAATTGGAGGAACACAGAGTACTTGGATGGTTGTAGGGCTGGAGGAGGTTACAGGCATAGGGAGGGGCGAGGCCAGGGAGGGGTTTGAACACAAGACTGAGATTATTAAATTCAGGGTGTTGGTGGACTGGGAGCCAATGCAGGTAACTGTCTCTTTCTTCTTCCCTCCTCATCCCTCTCTGAAATCTCTACCGCCCACCTGTCTGCTGTCACTCTCTCCTCAATGTTTCTAACGTCACCCTCTTGTTGACCCGATGCTTCTTCGCCCCATCTCCGTCTCAGAATGGCTGAAGCAGATGGCGACAACATTTAAAAAACAATACTTGGTATGACCCAAGACCGCGAACTGCTGAGGAGCATAGCAGGCAGCCATAAGGAGAACGGGACGTCAGGATCTAAGTGGCCGCACATGGAAGAGATGCAGATGAGGGTGCAGTGCGATCCCCAACAGCGAACAGCTGTACCTCTACATCACATCTCTCAATCTGTGCTGTCAGACTGTTTGTCTGACATTCAGTCTTGGGATGAGCTGCAGTTCCTCCAGCTAAACGTTGGGAAGGTCGAAGCCATCATTTGATGGCAAATGTAGAACATAAGAACATAAACAGGAGCAGGAGTAGGCCAATCAGCCCCTCGAGCCTGCTCCACCATTCAATAAGATCATGGCTGATCCAATCTTGGCCTCAACACCACTTTCCCGCTCTCTCCCCATACCCCTTGACACCCTTGTAGTTCAAATGTCTGTCAATCTCCGCCTTGAATAGATTCAATGACTCCGCCTCCACAGCTCTCGGGCAGAGAATTCCAAAAATTCACGACCCTCTGAGAGAAGAAATTCCTCCTCATCTCCGTCTTAAATGGACGACCCCTTATTCTGAAACTATGTACCCCCACTGTTTAAAAAAGGAGGGAGAGAGAAAACAGGGAACTACAGACCGGTTAGCCTAACATCAGTAGTAGGGAAAATGCTAGAGTCTATTATAAAGGATGTGATAACAGGACACTTAGAAAATATCAACGGGATTAGACAAAGTCAACATGGATTTATGAAAGGGAAATTGTGTTTGACAAACCTACTGCAGTGATTTTGAGGATGTAACTGGCAGAATAGATAAGGGAGAACCCGTGGATGTAGTGTATTTGGATTTTCAGAAGGCCTTTGATAAAGTCCCACATAAGAGGTTAGTGTGCAAAATGAAAGCACATGGGATTGGGGGTAATATACTGGCATGTATTGAAAATTGGTTAACAGACAGGAAACAGAGAGTAGGAATAAATGGGTCATTTTTGGGGTGGCAGGCGGTGACTAATGGGGTACCGCAGGGGTCAGTGCTTGGGCCCCAGCTATTCACAATATATATCAATGATTTAGATGAGGGAACCAAATGTAATATTTCCAAATTTGCTGACGACACAAAACTAGGTGGGATTGAGAGTTGTGAGGAGGATGCAAAGAGGCTTCAAGGCGATTTAGACAAGTTGAGTGAGTGGGCAAATACATGGCAGATGCAGTATAATGTGGATAAATGTGAAGTTGTCCACTTTGGTAGGAAAAACAGAAGGGTAGAGTATTATTTAAATGGTGATAGATTGGGAAATGTTGATGTACAAAGGGACCTGGGTGTCCTTGTACACCAGTCACTGAAAGCAAACATGCAATGCAGCAAGCAGTTAGGAAGGCAAATGGAATGTTGGCCTTCATTGCAAGAGGATTTGAGTACAGGAGCAAGGATGTCTTACTACAGTTATACAGGGCCTTGGTGAGACCACACCTGGAGTACTGTGTGCAGTTTTGGTCTCCTTACCTAAGAAAGGATATACTTGCCATAGAGGGAGTGCAGCGAAGGTTCACCGGACTGATTCCTGGGATGGCAGGACTGTCGTATGAGGAGAGATGGGGTCGACTAGGCCTGTATTCACTAGAGTTTAGAAGAATGAGAGGGGATCTCATTGAAATGTATAAAATTCTGACAGGGCTAGACAGACTGGATGCAGGGAGGATGTTTCCCCTGGCTGGGGGGTCTAGAACGAGGGGTCACAGTCTCAGGATACGGGGTAGGACATTTAGGACTGAGATGAGGAGAAATTTCTTCACTCAGAAGGTGGTGAACCAGTGGAATTCTCTACCACAGAAGGCTGTGGAGGCCAACTCACTGAATATATTTAAGAAGGAGATAGATAGATTTCTAGACACAAAAAGCGTCAAGGGGTATGGGGAGAGAGCGGGAATATGGTATTGAGATAGAGGATCAGCCATGATATTGAATGGCGGAGCAGGCTCGAAGGGCCGAATGGCCTACTCCTGCTCTTATTTTTCTATGTTTCTATTTTCAACCCCCGCTCTGAACTCTGTAACCCTGCCACCAATTCCATCCCACTCCCTCCCTGGCCACCATTTCAGATGAACCAGACTGTTCACAACCTCAGCATTCTTTGACGCCAAGCTGAGCTTCCAACTCCATATCCTCTCTACTCTATCACAAAGACCGCCGACTTCCACCTCCGTAACTTGCGCCGCCTCCGCCCCTAATTCAGTCCATCTGCCACTAAGATTCTCATCCATGCCTTTATCACCTCCAGATTTGACTATTCCAATGCTCTCTGAACTGCCCTCCCATCCTCAAGACTCTAAACTTCAGCTCATCCAAAACTCTGCTGTCCGTATCCTTTTCCGCATCAAGTCCCGCTCACCTGTCACCCCTGCCTTCACTAACCTACATTCGCTCCCGGTCCCCTAATGCCTCAAATTTAAAATTCTCAACAGTTTGTTTAAATCATGGCTTTGTTTCTCCCTATCTCTAACCCCAGACCCCATCCCTGAATTCTCCATTCTTCTGATTCTGGCCTCTTTTGTATTCCCTCCTTCCTCGCCTCACCATTGACAGCCGTGCCTTCAGCTGCCTAGATCCATAATCTAGAATTCCCTCCTTAAACCTCTTTTCCTTGTAAGACCTTCCTTACAACTCACCCCTTTGACCCAGGTTTTAGTTTACCTTCCTAATATATCTTGGTTTGGTGTCTATTTTATTTGATTATGCCTCTTTGAAACACCTTGAGATTTTTTCTACATTTAAAGTGCGAGATAAATGCAATTTGTTTTTGAAAATCTCAACATACTGGCCTGTTCTTGTTCGGACATACAAGAAATAAAGTAAAATTAAAATTGATACTGTTACCCTCTTTACAGGCTCAGCAAGAAGGAATCAATAAAAGCAAAATTTTGCTCTTTAGATTGTATGGCATAAAACTGCAGCCATTCTTTTTGGTTCCAGCCAGTACCTATTTGCCACTTGCTCAGGCTCCTCCTGGTTGCGTGCTGAACCAGATGTTGCATAATCTTGGCATTCTACTCTACCCTGAGCTGACCTTACTGCTCTGCATCCGGTCAGTCATCCAGACTGCATTTTTGTGCTTTGAACCTCTTCTGCTTGTGCATGCTCATGTGCATGCTCTCTTTTTTACCACCCCCGCTCTCACCAATTGCTCAAACTCTAATCCATAAGTTTTTATGATGCCCTATTATATTTAGGGCTTTTTAAACACTATTTCTCCTTCAGTGGCTGTACCAGATTCCCCTCAAGAAAACCTTTTCTTCTGGAGAACCAGAAATTTGTGTTACCCCATGCCTTACAATTAACATATTTTGCATTAATGCTGAGTATTGGAATATGTATGATCTTATTATGTCTTCTGTCAATTGGGAGACAGGAGTTATCACACTGGCAACCTACCTGGTACCAACTATCACAGCTAATCAATTCATTTTGAATAGTCTGTAAGTGGTTAATTTAGTTTTTTCGAATCTAGAAAAACTATTTATAGCTTTTTTAAATTTCTCAACATGAATCAGTGTCTTAGGATGAAACAAATGAACCTTCTTTTGTCCCTTGATAAACAAAGAATGCAGTTTTGAGGTATGGCCTCCAGGTGGAAATGTTATACATAGAAGTACATAGATGTGAGACCCATTGATAATGCAGAACTGCTAAACTCAGTTTTGCATTTTATATCTATTAATTCCTTCAAAATAGGCTATGGATCATTTGTGATCAAAGATACAATAGATTCTCGTAATATGTTACAGTATTTTTACAATCCTGTGGAATGCTAATGAGAAGGTAAACTCACATTGTCTGGAATCTTAGGGGGCGATTTTCCAAGGCCTGAGGAGGCGGGACAGTTGGTAAAGAAGCAAAAATTGAGTGCGGGTTCGGAACCCGCTGCCGCTCAACTTTACCGGAGGCAGGCTTCAGGAGTGCGATTTGGTCCCGCCTCCAAGAGGCGGGATAGGCAGTTAAGACCCTTACCAAGAGCTTAAGGGCCTCTTTAATCCTATTTTGACAGGCCTTTGTTATCTTCCCACATTTTCATCGTGTTGCACGCCGCTCCTAAACCACGCCAGCTAATCCTGGCGGGTTGACAAGTGACTGGCCTCCTCACAGCTGCAGCTTCAACATAAAAACGGAGCTTTCAACAGGGATCACTTGGAGGTGGCAGAACTTTTGTTCCACAGGTCTTTGAGCACTTTTTCCAGGCCTACTGAGATCTATCAACTTTGGAACCTCCTGGGAAAACCCTCTCCCCACTTGGACTGACCGTTTCCCCAACGGAGGTATCTACCAGCAGCATGGGAAACATTTATTTCCTTTCATCATGGACTTCAGATTCGGACGAGGAGCAGCCACCTGCAGAACCAGGCAGAACGGCAGCAGGAGTGCCAACCTCCTGCTCACCCACCTGATTCTGCACAGGGCAGAAGGCGCCAGCGCATGGCAGCGCCTCGCCGCAGGAGATACCCTCATCTCAGGGTTTGCAGACAGAGGATGAGCTTCCTCAACATGAGTGAGCAGCAGTGCCAAAGGAGGCTGAGACTTTCGCGACAGATTGTCGGAGACATCTGCGATATGCTGCACCAACACCTGGAGCCCAGAGGAGTGGGTGGACACCCCTTACCAGTGGCTGTCAAAGTCACCACTGCACTCAACTTTTTTGCTTCAGGCTCCTTCCAGGGATCATCAGCAGACATCAGCGGCATCTCCCAGTCGGCCTCACACACTTGCATCACACAGTTTACCGATGCCTTCTTCGCAAAGGCGCACAATTATATCCACTTTTCAACTGATGAAGCAAGTATAACCGCGCGTGCGGTTGGATTACCAAATGTGGCAGGCTTGCCTCTGGTGCAGGGCGTCATAGACTGCACACATGTGGCCCTTAGGGCACCCCATCACAACCCAGCTATTTTTGTCAACCGCAAGGGCTTCCACTCCCTCAACGTACAGCTGGTGTGTAACCATAAGAAGGAGATTTTGCATGTTTGCGCCAAATACTGTGGCAGTTGCCATGACTCCTTCATCCTGCGGCAGTCTAGTGTGCCTCCACTCATCAATCCTCCAAACCAACTTAACGGATGGCTACTTGGCGACAAGGGCTACCCCCTGAAGAAGTGGCTAATGACGCCGATTAGGAGGCCAGCGAACGAAGCTGAGGAGCGCTACAATGCCAGCCACATTTCGACCAGGTCCATCATCGAACAAACCATCGGCTTGCTGAAGATGCAATTCAGATGCCTTGACAGATCAGGTGGAGCCCTGTAGTACTCAGCAGCCAGGGTCTCCAGAATGGTCGTGATCTGCTGTGCGCTGCACAAAATCGCTCAGCATCGTGACTTGCAGCTTCCTGAGGAGCAAGTGGCTCAGTACATAGCCTCCTCAGATGAAGAGGAGGAGGAGGAGAATGATGACCAAGCGGGTGCGCTTCTCCCAGCAGCAGCAGCACGCGAGCATATTGCTGGCCGCAATGCAAGGGATGCACTCATCTTGGCCAGATTTGCTTAGGTTGCCCATTCTAGCTCATGTGCTTGGCTCCTTCTTAGCACAAGATAGACAATGGACATGACTCTCTGACTTCCCCTCACTCTGACCACTAACCTGGCCAAGCAAGTCTAACTGAGGCCGCAAAGTGGAACCTCCAAAACCGAAATCACATAGGCCATAACGTCAACAGTTTGCTATCACCAGAGTTTAATACAATGACAAAGGGATGGCATTTAATCATTAAAAACAAAAAACACCCAAGTGACTGCCCGTGTGACTACTTGTGCTTTATCTTCCTCTTACACATGCTCCTACGTGGTGCTTCCCCTGTGGCTTCAGCAGAAGTGGAGGCCCCTTGCTCATTTTCATGCTGCTCCTGCTTTGACACCTTTGGCGGGCGTCCTCTGGGATTGCGAGCCTGTGAGGGCTCAACAAAAGTCTGCTCCTCCTGCGGCTGTGCAAGGGCTGAGACGCTCATCTCAGTTGGGTGAGGACTCTGGTGGGGCTCTGACCGAGGGCAACGCAGCGGTATGGAAGTGTGAGCGCTTGGGGAGGAGCCCCCACTTCCTTGTTGCCTGCCACCAACATCCCTCTCATGGGTTGGCCCCACCTCAGCGCTAGCAAGTGGCGTGAGAGCACCTTGCTGCACATCAGGGGGGCCATGAGGACCCGTCTCTGCACTGGCAGTCCTACTGCTGGGGACTTCCATGAAGCTCTGGTCTCTCTGACCAATAGCTGGCCATCGCTCCTCCAGAGATGTCAGTCTAATCTGAACATTGACCATGTTTTCAACACTCTGGTGACTTCTCTCCCTCATGGCCGTGGCAATCGTCTGCAGAGAGGCAGCCATCGATACCACAGAGGTAGACATCGCTTCCATGGAGGTAGCCAACCTTTCCGATGAGATGCGCTCATGTGCCACAGACTCCACAAAGGCTCTGCTCATATTCGAGTTGGACTCCTCCATCCTCTCCACACACGCAGTGACCCTGAAGACAAAACCTGCCAGAGACTCCTGCACCTGTTCCTGGAGTTCCAGCACCGCTCTCCTTCTGGATGGACCCAAAGGCACAGGGTCCACATGCAGATGGGCAGAGCTAGGAGAGTCCTGCGACCTCCGACGAGGACTCTCCACTGCTGTCCTTGTCTCCACCACCTGCTGATGCTCACTTGTGAGCTGTGATACACACGGTGACAACACTATATGTTGCGAAGGTCCCACCGAGGTGTGTGTATCTGCGCTGGTGCTGGGTGCGCTTACATCTGCTGACGCTGCGCCCTCAGAGGTTGCAGGTTCCTCTGAGGAGTCTTCCACCTCAGGCTCTTCCTCCTGGACAGTGGGGAGGGGGGCTGTCGATGGTCCTGTGGGGGAGTAAAGGAATGAGTTAGTGGTATGGCATGCATATGCAATAGCGCAGATGATCAATTTCCATTCTATAAATGTACATCAGCAGCCATTTTAGTGACTCCTGCAATGTAAAAGAGAGAGATGCAAAACTATTCTGTCACCAGCTTGCTCTGCTGCGCCCGTCTGTCCGCCCCCACTTCCACCTCCACCTCGGCGCCAACGATTTCCAGGGCCGCCTCTTCAGCTTAGGTCAAATGGGCAAGGGAAGGTGGCCCTCCTCCAGTCATCGCCCTTTCCCTTTTATTGTGGGCTATCTTTTCCTGCAATGAGGGAGACAAGTGGAGTTTGAGTGAGAATGATGGAGTGAGTGTAGAGAGTCCAGAGCATAGATGCTTAGAAGGAGACAAAGATGGAGTGAGGTTCCATTTCCAAGGGCCCTCCCTGTGTGTTGTTCGTCGTTGTCATTGCATAACATTGATAGGGAGTGTGAGGGCAGCATAGTCGAATAGTGAAGTGATTGTGTTCATAGAGTAAGAGAGATGGTTAGGGTGTAAGGGTAAAGTGGGATGTGTAGGAGGAGGTTGACAATGCAGAGTGCTGGTGATGAGAGGAGAAGGGGAGCAGAATGAGGGTCAAGCTGATGGTCTACTCACCTTGGCTGATCTTACAAGGTCCTTGAACCTCTTGCGGCACTACAGCCATGTTCTGCTGCACAGAGACCTGGAGGTTACATCCCGTGCCAGCTGCACCCAGACAGCCTTGGTGTGTGCGGGAGACTTCTTCCTCCCAGATGAGGGGAAGAGCACTTCCTTGCTTGCTCTTACCCCTCAACCAAAATACTCAGCGAATCATCTGAGAACCTAGGGGAGGCCTTGGCTCTGGAGCTGGCCATTTCTTATGATAACAAAACTTGGCAAGGTGTGCAGCATCCACGAAACAGCAGTGAAATGAGCCAAGGCAGCAAGCAGCCCTTAAATGAAGCTGCATAAGTGATATCAGCAGAGGTGAGTTTCAGTCCAAAAAGAGTAATTGGCCCAGGGGAACCCACACGCCCGGAATTAATTGGGCAATTAGGGGAAAATCCAAACTTTCTCCCACCTGACAGTGGAGGCGGGTTCGGAACCCGCCCACCCCCGAACCCGCCTCCAGTGGGAAAATCGCCCCCTTTCTTGCCACTTTCATACATGTCCACCGACCATATCACTACGAAACATAAACTGACTGCAGGCACACAATATTGTTAGTTGTGACAGGTTGCAAAATTTTGCATTCCTAAGAACAATTTGCTGCCTACAAAGAGAGTTAACATGCTAATTCAGGATGGGGTGCTTGGGTCCCTTTTGATGATTCATCACTCTTGTGAACTATTCTGAGATGTTCCCCTATGTGCGGGAAGCTGTAAAAATGCTTGTTGCTGTTTCCTTCACATAGGGGAAAGCTCACAATAGCTCACAAGAGGGATGCTGAGTCAAAAGGGACCCAAGCACCTCATCCTCGGAAATTTCAAAGTCCCACTGGGGAATTTTTTGTTGGGGAGCCCCTGCTAACCGCACCTTCCCTAAACAGCCATATAGACAGCAAATAACGAAAACAAAAACATGCAAGCATTGGCATACAATGGGGCACAAACTAGAATTTTGCAGTCATCACACCAAATGTCCCCCCAGTTGGGCTGTGGTCAATCAAGACTGACCCAGGAAACATGTACTTAAAAGAAATCTAAGAGCCTCCACAATTCTGTCAGGATGTCTACCAATGCCTTTAAACACTGTGCCAAAGGCAGTAACACATTCACAGTTACTTATGCTTGTGGTCATTGGATACATTTTTTTTTGCTATATCACCATTCTGTGACTTGCCAGATTTTCCTTGGGTTTGCTAAATAGACCTGTAAATCTGTGATAAATTACACACAATCTCCAACGTGATAGCTAATTTCCTGCTGACAGGGGTTCCCCAACAAAAAATCCCCAACGGGACTTTGAAGTTTCCTAGGTGGCTTCAGACGATAGTCCAAGCATAATATAAAACTAATATCTCTTGGAGGAGGATATTTGGGAAGCTACCCAAACCTTAACTCAAGAAAATATGTCTTTAAAAAAAAAAATCAGCCCTCATACTCTAATCTACACTGCAGGGGATGGGCAGTCAACCATCATCACACAGATATGGTTCCAGTACAGACAGAGCTATTGTGGTTAACGATGGGCCAAAAATTGATCCCGGCGTATTCTCTCTCCAATTGCCGGTTTTCTGCATGCCCTGCGCATGCGCTGAAACCGGCACTTGGTCTTTGGAAAAGGGGGCGGTTCCTCGGTGCATCGCGTGCGCGCTACAGGCTGCGCGCACGCTGTACACTTCGTGCTTTGGACGCGCAGGTAAGGACGGAAGATTTTAGAAATGGAAAAAGGAGGAGTAAGACCCACTTTTAACAAGGTAAGTAGTGAATTAAGTATTTTTTTGAATTTTTTTTAACAGGTATATCTTTTTTAGAGCCTTTAAAGACAGGTAAGTTTATTTTTATAACTTTTTAAAAGATTTTAAATTTTTTCAAAAATTTAATTTTTTATTTAAAATGGTTAATTTATTTAACTATACTTATTTTATTAATGTGATGGTTTTTTTTTTATTTAATTGAGGTTTAGCTGTTATTTTGGGGGGGTGTAAGATTCATAGCTTTCACAGCACGTATGTGAAACTTATGAATGGAAGATGGTGTGCTGCCATTGGCTCTAACTGAGTCACGTGATCCCACAGCTCGCACGAATTCACTACGCCGGTGGGATACGCAAGCACTGCCCAGCTGATATCTGGAACATCAAGTTCGTGCGAGCTGCATCTGAAAAAGCCAACGCGGAGTGAGAGATCGCGCCTGCTCCTTACCCCCGCGGGAACAGAGCGAGATCAATTTCTGGGCCTATATGTTTACCCATCCTCCACAGTGCACCTGGAAGTACAGATGATGGTTTGCTCAGACGTACTTTCTTGAGTTACAGTTTGGGTAGCCTCCCCAGTACTTTGGGGGCATCTCCCTTTGAAACATTCACAGATTCCCTGTTGAAATTACATAGAATTTACAGCACAGGAACAGGCCATTCGGCCCATCTGGTCTATGCCAGTGTTTTTGCTCCACACTAGCCTCCTCCCATCCTACTTCATCTAACCCTATCAGCATATCTTTCTATTCCTTTCTCCCTCAAGTAGCTTCCCCTTAAATGCATTTATACTATTTGCCTCAACTACCTCATGTGGTAGCAAGTTCCACACTCTAACCACCCTCTGAGTAAAGAAGTTTCTCCTGAATTCCTTATTGGATTTATTAGTGACTCTTGTATTTATGACCCCTAGTTTTGGACTCTCCCATGAGTGGAAACATCCTCACTACGTCTCCCCTCCCTATCAAATGCCTTCATAATTTTAAAGACCTCTATTAGGTCACCCCTCAGCCTTCTCTTTTCTAGAGAAAAGAGCCCCAGCCTGTTCAGTCTTTCCTGATAGTTATAACCTTTCAGTTCTGGTATCATCCTTGTAAATCTTTTTTGTATCTTCCCCAGTGCCTCTATATCCTTTTTGTAATGTGCAGACCAGAACTGTGCACAGCACTCTGTTTTTGAAGAATAGGCCACCAATGTTAAGTAGTGCAAACAGAAAGAGGATTAACAAGAACACTGGAATGCAAGCTTTGCTTAAATGGTTCCCTGTTCTACAGACAAAAGGAAACAAATTTGTATTGGCACATTTTGTTAGCCAAAGCAAAATCACATTCTTGTGCCTGAACTTTTTTCACAGAAAAAGCTGGATCATGATTTCTTTCCCAGTAATGTAGTAAAATGTACAACTCTGTCTTGTCCTCCCTGTCATCGGTCTATGTCTCTCTCTCTCCATCCCCACAGTAGTCAACTGGGTCCTGTCCTGCACCCCTTTAAGAAGGTTTTGCTCCCACTCCCCACCCCCTCCCAAACCTGTCTCTGTCTGTTTCTCTTCTTTCATCTATTCTCAAGGCAGCCAAGCTGCCAAAATTGTTAGGAAGACAATTTGAGAAAGATGAAACAAACCTGGCATCCTTCCCCGAAGCTTTGCATGACTGATTTATCTCCCTTAATTAGATCATCCAGGCCTTGACAAACAGAATAAAACCTATGCTTTCATCCACTGCTGCGCCCCAAAGCAACGGAGATGTGACGCTCTGCTCAAGAACTTCCTATTGTGCTTAGTCAATTGGGAGCAAGATTTTCCTGACTAGGTGAGGTGGAGGATGTAAAAGGGAAATTACAACAGTATGCCCAAGGCAGGTTTGTCAAACCAAAGCTCCAAATATGCAGAGGAATTTACAATAACAACTTATAATTATACAGCGCTTTTAACCTAGGAAAATGTCCCAAGGCGCTTCACAGGAATGCAATCAGACATACATTGACTCTGAGCCAAAGAAGGAGCTATTAGGATGGGTGTGTCAAAGGGGTAGATATTAAGGACGGTCTTAAAGGAGAAGAGAGCGAGGTGTAGGGTGGGAATTCCAGAGTTTAGGGCCCAGATGGCTGAAGGCACAGCCACCAATGGTGGGATAAAGTGAGTGAGGAATGTACTAAAGGCCAGAGTTGGAGGAATACAGAGTTCTTGTAGGGCTGGAGGTGGTTACAGAGAAACGGAGAGGCAAGGCCTTGGAGGGATTTGAACATAAGGATGAGAATTTTTAAATCCAAACATGGCTGGAACGGGAGCTAATGTAGAACACCAAGCACAGGGTTGATGGGTGAACGGGACTTGGTGCGGGTTAGGATGCGGGCAGCAGAGTTTTGGATGAGTTTAAGTTTACGCAGGATGGAAGCTGGTAGGCTGGCCGGGGAGCATCAGAATAGTCGATTCCGGAGGTGGCACAGGCTCGACGGGCCGAATGGCCACCTTCTGTGCTGTAACCATTCTATGAAAGCATTAATGTGGTTTTCAGCCGTAGATGGACCAAAGCGGTGTGGAGACCGGCAATGTTACAGAGGTGGAAGTAGGCGGTCTTTGTGATGGAGAGGATATGGGGTTGGGGTCGAGAGAGTTAGTGGTGTTGATGTGGAGCTGGATGTTGTCAGTGTACATATGGAACCTGATGTCACGTCTTTGGATGATGTTGCTGAAGAGCAACATTTAGATGAGAACTAGGAGAGGGCCAAGAATAGATCTTTAAGGACTCCAGAGGTAATGGTGTGAGGTGCGAAGAGAAGTAATTGCAGGAGATTCTCTGGCTATGACTGGATTCGAAGTCTCGGCCGGGCCATGAGGTTACAGATTGTGGTGGAATACAATTCTGCTGCTGCTGATGGCCCACAGTGCCTCATGGATGCCCACTTTTGAGCTGCCAGATCTGTTCTGAATCCATCCCATTTAGCACGGTGGTAGTACCACACAACACGATGGAGGGTGTCCTCAGTGTGAAGACGTGACTTCGTCTCAACAAGGACTGAGTGGTGGTCACTGCTACCAATACTGTCATGGACAGATGCATCTGTGACAGGTAGATTGGTGAGGACGAGGTCAAGTAGGTTTTTCCCTCGTGTTGGTTCTCTCCCCACCTGCCGCAGGCCCAGACTGGCAGCTATGTCCTTCAGGACATGGTAAGCTAGGTCAGTACTGGTGCTGCCGAGCCACTCTTGGTGATGGACATTGAAGTCCCCCACCCAGAGTACATTCTGTGCCCTTGCTGCCCTCAGTGCTTCTTCCAAGTGGTGTTCAACATGGAGGAGTACTGATTCATCAGCTGAGGGAGGGTGGTAGGTGGTAATCAGCAGGAGGTTTCCTTGCCCATGCTTGACCTGAACCCATGAGACTTCATGGGGTCCGGAGTCAATGTTGAGGACTCCCAGGACCACTCCTTCCTGACTGTATACCACTGTGCCGCCACCTCTGGTGGGTCTGTCCTGCCGGTAGGACAGGACATACCCAGGAATGGTGATGGAGGAGTCTGGGACATTGGCTGAAAGGTATGATTCTGTGAGTATCACTATGTCAGGCTCTCCCAGTTTGGCATAAGTCCCCAGATGTTAGTGAGGAGGACTTTGCAGGGTCAACTGGGCTGGGTGTGCCTTTGTCGTGTCTAAGTCGATGCCGGGTGGTCCGTCTGGTTTTATTATTGTTTTTTGTAGCGGTTTGGTACAACTGAGTGGCTTGCTAGGCGATTTCAGAGGACAGTTAAGAGTCAACCATATTGCTGTGGATCTGGACTCACATATAGGCCAGACCAGGTAAGGACGGCAGATTTCCTTCCCTAAAGGACATTAGTGAACCAGATGGGGTTTTATGACAATCCAGTAGTTTCATGGTCACCATTACTAATACTAGCTTTTTATTCCAGATTTATTTAATTAACTGGATTACTAGTCCAGTAACATAACCACTATGCTACTGTACCCTTACTTCTCCGGATTGAATTCCATTTGCCACTTTTCTTCCCACCTGACCAGTCCATTGATATCATCCTGCAGTCTACAGCTATCTTCCTCACTTCAACCACATGGCCAATTTTTGTATCATCTTCAAACTTCTTCATCATGCCCCCTACATTGAAGTCTAAATCATTGATGTATACCACAAAAAGCAAGGGACCGAGTACTGAGCCCTGCAGAACCCCACTGGAAACAACCTTCCAGTCACAAAAACATTACCCTTTGCTTCCTGCCACTGAACCAATTTTGGATCCAACTTGCCACTTTCCCTTGGATCCCATGGGCGTTTACTTTTCTGACCAGTCTGCCATGTGGGACCTTGTCAGAAGCCTTGCTAAAATCCATGTAGCCTACATCAAATGCACTACCCTCATCAACCCTCCTTGTTACCACCTCAAAAAATTCAATCAAGCGAGTCACGACCTTCCCTTAACAAATCCATGCTGACTGTCCTTGATTAATCCGTGCCTTTCTAAACAATGATTAATACTATCCCTCAGTATTTTTTTCCAATAGTTTGCCCACCGCCCAGATTAGGCTTAGTTTTAAGCCCATATTGTAGGCCAGTTATGTTGGATCTGGCATTCTAAAAGGGCGGATCTTAAAATTTACCCAGAGTTTTTACCTAAATCACTTCCCAGTTTCATGTAGATCAAGAAATTGTTGTCAGCTGCCACTTATCATCTGCCATTTGTTGTCAAAACTAAAACATTCGCCCCAATATTGGTGGGGTGGTGGTGGCGGGAGGGGGGGGGAAGCAGTTTTGTGGTCGGATAACGCTGAAGAACGAATTTAACGGCAGGACCTGATTACCATTTTTGAAATCTGTTTCCTGGCCGCAGCCTGTTGGCACCAGGCCACAGCCGGGAAGCATAGAGGAGGAAGGGAAAGATCGTGGGTCAGGGAGGACATCGATGGGGGTGCATGGAGAGTTCATGGGTCAGGGAGGACATCAATGAGGGTGTATGGAGAGTCCGTGGGTCGGGGAGGAGCTCGATTGGAGGGGGCCTGGAGAGATATTGGGTCGGGATGAAGGGATTTTTACTAGTCCTAGCCTCTTTAGGGCTACCCCGGATCAGGCGTATTTCTCAAGATGTTCACTTTCAACTAAAGTTTGAGGTAG
Source organism: Squalus acanthias (assembly GCA_030390025.1). Classification (NCBI taxonomy): domain Eukaryota; kingdom Metazoa; phylum Chordata; class Chondrichthyes; order Squaliformes; family Squalidae; genus Squalus; species Squalus acanthias. The sequence goes on from CM059436.1 coordinate 42,721,947, forward strand.
CCGAATCCTAAAGACATTTAATTGGGTCTAAAGGTCCGGGCTATCTCTCCCTAAAGGAAAGGAACAACCCGAGAATGTTACCGTCCTCCAGATAGCGCTTTTAATTTTAGCTAGACTGTAATGTCCCGGATATTATGAGGGTCCGGAAAACTCCCCCAGAAATGTAACTCTTCACCAAAGAGTGTACAGAGATTGAGTTCACGAGTTTTTGATACAGAAGACTTATGTGAGACAATTCTAAAAATATAGAGAGATTTATTAATAGAACCGACATGCAATTTACAGTTGGTGAATCAGTCAATCGCAACATTAACAGTTCTAAAAAGAGAAAAAATACTATCTTTTTAACAGCGAATCTTACTTTTAAATCTTAACTTCGCTACAGTATTACAGTTCTTAAAGGTTTCTTATACAGGATATCCATCAATATCAAATACCTTTGATCCCCGAGGTACAAAGAGCCGCCTCTGAAGCCGAGAATCACTTTGCCCGATTAAAGCGAGTCTGATATCCCATTTGAAACTTCAATATTTATACCTTTTTCCAGTGGTATTTCCTTTAAGATTTTCTGCTGATGCAAGTTAATTATCCCTATTCATCTTTCTGCCGACCTCTGCAATTCTTACTGCTACATCAGCCAGAATCTTGTCTCATCTCCAGGTGTTCTGGGTTGACCATATAAAAACGGTGTGAACGGCAGGTGTTCCTTATTTTATGTCATCATTACGAGGGCAGATGTTCCTTATCTTATGTGCCATATTTACAAAGTTTAAATTAGAATACCTTATCCAGGGTGAACCATTGTTTTGTTCCCAAAAGGTCAGCTTGTCGGAGCCATTCACCTTCTGTTTCAATAAGGTTATTTATTCAGGGTCAACAACTGTCTTCTCTCAATAGCCAGAATTCTTTCATAGCTATTTCATAGTTAGGTTTCTAAATTTCCAAACCCAGTTTGTCATGTTTTAATAAGGCCAGAATTCTTTCATAAGATAGTGTATTTTTCTGAATAGATTATATGGCTTATTCCTTCACAGGGAGGGATATTGATGGGGGGCCTGGGAGTCTAAGGAAGAAGATCACGGAAGGGGCCGGAGAGATCGGGGGAGATGGGGAGAAGATGTCGGAGGGTCGAAGAGAGAGTGGGAGGAAGGGAGAAGATCGCGGAGGGCTGGAGAGGTCGGGAGGGGAAACATCGACGGAGAGGCCCGGAGAGATCGTGGGAGGAGGGTAGAAGTTTGTGGGGGGGCCCTTGGACATTGGGGGGGGGGGGGGTTTCGGGAGGAGGCCGTGGAGGACATTGGGAGGGCATCGGATCGCGGGGGGTTAGGGTGTCTGATCACTGGGGAGGTTAACAGTTTTACTTGGTGGGCTGGGGGGAAGCTTTCCTGCTTCTCCTGGCCCACAAGCAGTGCTGGAAAAGCACTTGCCTGTTCCATTTAGCAGTCCTCGCCTCCCTTTAGCTGCCAGGTTTTCTGTGATCCGGGAAACCCAGCCAGCCAGCGTTAAAGCTGGAATAGAGAAAAAATCTGATGCATGCAGCCTCATTAAAATATTTAAATGAGGGATCCACCTCCTGGAAGTGGTCTGGCCACCTGCTCCGCCCCCCGCCTCCGTTAAAACCGGAAGTGGGCGGGTTGGCTACGGATTTGAAATTTTTTACATATTTTCTACCCACCCAACCCAAACCCATGCATTTTTGGGGGTTAAAATTCCTCCCATTGTTTCCACGAGATGTTCACAGAGCCCTACGTTTGTGTCTCATGGAGGAATTTCTAAAGTCTTGACAGATATTTGTTTCCTGTGGTGAAAGATGTGAATTGGTAACTAAACAGCAGATAGCTAAATGCATGGCTGCTCTGTTATCATCAGGCAAAAGCAGCCCGAGTCAGGTTTAAAGCCGTTCAGTGGCTGCCTCCTGGCATCTTTTAATCAGACTTCAATTTATAGCTTCTGTAAGACAGCCACATAGTGATCTTTACACATTTAATAAACATTACTGTTTAGATTTCACTTCAGCACAAGATAATCCCCTGAACTGTACTGCATTTGTTCCTTTTTGCTTTCTCCTCTGGTCTGAAAATGAATAAGGAATTTAGATTACCTGCATTGTAGTGTCATAATTCTTCAATATCCTCTGCACACCATATCACACACCCCCTCCTCCCACACACCTGTCCCTGCAAGCCCCACACTGGGAGTATTTTTGCACGGGGAAAAGAGTTACAGGTCCATGATCAGTTTCTGTGTAAGCCTACCAGGTGGCCAAACTAGGCTTTACTCCTAACAATATTTGAAGGATGCAGATCATTTGAAGAATAAAAACTCTAGAGGGTATGTAATTTGTTTTTACACAATATTAATTAAAATTATTGCACAGTACAAATGGCAATTTATGACTACCAGCATGGCAGGAAATCAGTGAGGTTTTCAAGCAATAGCCTCTGGCACATCTTTGCTGAAGCTCTGAAAAGCGATGGTAATGCTCCCTTTAAAATAAAGCAAAGCAATTGCTGAGTATACCAATTTTAAATGGTATTGGGCAAGTATGTATGATAAACAAATTGCTAATGGCTAAACTGTTGCGTGTGGGATCACTGTAGCTTGTGTTGATTGATCTTTTCTAGATCTTGTGTTTACAAGAAGTTCAGGACAACCACTATGGACAGCAGCTGAAGCCAGTACTGGAATCACTGGGTAAGACTGACTGTTGTACAGTACTCTACTGGGGAAAAGCTAGGCCTTAACCACTAGATGCCCTTCAGTTTATATATGTTGCATAATTCTAAGCCTAATAGCAAATAAGTCTTGAACTTTGCTCAGCCCTCACGGATAGACTTCATTTTTTTTTTACCTTGCATGATTGAAGAACATTAAGAAAATATTCCGTGATTCTTACAATTTAGCAAATTCAATATTTTTGTTGCAGTGTGTTTGAATCATAACATTTTTATCTCTGGGTTGGTTTTGAAGTCAACCATGATAGAAGAGATGAACATCTCTTTCACAGCTATTTAATGTTCTTAAATGAAATGTATTTGGACACTTGCACTCAGCAGATACAAGTTCATAATCTCACAGCTGCTTTCTCAAATTTTAGTTCTCATGTTCTGTCTGCAGCTTCAAACAGAATGTAATAGTGGAGCAAGTGTTTTGTCTTCAGCAAGAAAAACGGTTATTGCTCATCTCACCCATTGTATTTATCGTGAGCCAGTTGGAGATCTACCTTAATAGCTGTAGCGATTAAAATTCCTCCAACTCGGGTCGAGGTGATGGCAGTAACCCCTCCCATTTGCCAATGGAAGAAATGGCAATATAAGGGCTTTTTAGAAACAATTCTCATGAAAACTACTTATCGTTAGAGTTAAATAGATGGGACTGACCTTTTCATGTCTTAGTTTGGAATTAAACCAGTTTTATACAATCACTTGTATATATTTAATATTCTGAAATTTGTTCTAGCAAGTTCTAATAGACATGTGCCAATTTTTATAATGAAAAAGCTTTTTGTCTTGATGCTTATTCTGCAGGTTATCAGTGTGAGTACAAAATGCGAACAGGAAACAAGAGGGACGGCTGTGCTATTTGTTTTAAGCGCTCTAAATTTTCGCTCGTCTCTGCTAGCCCAGTGGAATTTTATCGTCCTATGATCCAAATACTAGACAGAGACAATGTAGGACTTGTGCTACTGCTGCAACCAGTTCTTTCGCAATCTGCTGCTCTTGTGTGTGTGGCAAATACTCATCTCTTGTATAATCCACGCCGAGGGGACATCAAGCTGGCTCAGCTTGCAATACTCCTGGCTGAGATTCACAAATTGGCATCTAACGGGAACGATGGATACTGGCCGATCATCCTATGTGGAGACTTTAACTCTGTCCCTGGTTCTCCTTTATACAACTTTATTAGGAATGGGAAACTGATTTATGATGGACTTCCAATAGGAAAGGTACTGCTAATATCCTCAAGAAAGCCACTTCAAATCATAAAAGGGGGTAAAAATATTGTGCTTAGTGGATACCTTTTTGTTGGGAAACCATGCCAACCTCTTTCTCTAGCTTTAGTGAATTCCAAGACTCTGACATTCTCTCATGTTTAACCACCACATTGCAATAGAAACATGAGACTTTATCAAAAGAAAATTTGTATTGCAATCACAGGAAAAAAATTATCTTAATTTATAGTACTTGGGCACTATGAAGTAATATCTAGTAGCCAAAGAAAATGTTGCAGTGGTGTATGCATTAGATGTTCTCCCATGTATTGCTCAGAGGAAAAACTTTGGTTGGTTTTGAGTACTTTGTATTTCTCAAGAACATTCATCCTCCTGGACAAATACTGCAAATTTGTGTAAAATCCCTCAGGGCCATATAAGCAACACTTTCAAAATATAAACTTTTCTTTCCGATCTTTATTTAAAAACATTGAGGATGGATGTCTTTTTAAAAAGACAAGAACAAAGTTACATGTAAATGAGATTAAAAACAGGTTGTGCCTTTTAAAATGATTGCTGCAACCATGGATGAGGCCATGTGACAACTAATAGTCACTATATCGTTTTCAAATAAATTTCAGAAAAAGCCTCAATTTTTTTGAACTCCATAGAAGCTTGTCATAGTCAGTAGTCAATAGTGGCTGCAGTCCTCAAAATGCATTAAGTGACCAATTGGAAGCGTAAGTCACCTAATACCCACTGACCAATCGGATTGCTACCCCACATCCCAGGAATGAATATTTAAAAAAAAGTAATTGTAACTTGTGTTTTGTGGTTCCTTTAGACCAATTAGATTACCAGAAGGCAATTCCCTTTCTGCCAATCTGATTGACCAGTTAAGTGAAGCTCACTGTTAAAAATGAAAACAGAATATGTATTTATGCACTGTCTCAATTTTTATAGCTGAATTTCATTGACACTGTGCAACTCTGTTTATAGTTGTCATTTTCACCTGATGATTTAATTGTCATTAGAGCAATGACGATTGATTGTTGCACTTAACTGTTTACTTTTTGCCAGTGCTATTATACAGCAAAGCCATTGAGATCTTATAAATATGTTCCATTTATTAGAGTTAAAATATTCTCCTGATCTTCACTCCCAGGTGAGGGTTGGAGAATTTACCAATCATCATCCCCAGTTCTCTTCAGCGCACCAGTTCTGTGAAAAAAATTGCGACTGGATGACCGTGTTTATATTTGTCTCGATTTCTGAATGTAGAAATATTCTTTCTGTGCATACCCAGTATCACTGTAAACATCCATATACAAATGCAATAGAAATAAAGCCTTTTACATTATATTCAACTTTTATTCCATTTCAGCTAGTACATACCAATATTTTGCTGATTTAGCCAGATATGTTGTGAACCTATGATGTATATACTTTTTACAATATGACACTTGGCACCCTTCTTCCAAAACACCACCTAAAAACCCTAAAAGATCCATTACTCTTCTGTAAGATTATAAAACTACTATACACTAAGATACTTGCCTTTGTATCAGCTAGCATTCAAAAATGCATTTGCTCTCGTCTTTCTCATTTCATCCAGCACAAGCCATTTCCCCAGCCCTCCAGTGCTATGATAATTAAATAGCAACTCTGCAGTCTGGTTCCTGCTGCAGATTTTAAATCCCCTCTTCCTCTGAGCATTCTCCAATTTTAAATTAACAGCAGACGTCTCCAGTGAAGTCAGGATTGGGAGGGAAAGTAATCAACAACAACTTGCATTTATATAATACATTTAACATATTTACAAGAAGTTGTAAGGCACTTAACAGATAGGGAAAAGGAAACAAGCTAGAGTCAGGAAGAGAGAGATTAGGAGAAATGACAAAGCTTCGTTGAACAGATGGACTTTGAGCAATTTTTAAAGGAAAGAGTGGTAGAGAAGTTTAGGAGAATTCCCTCTAAACACCTCTGCCACCCCATTCCATTAAGATCCTCCTTAAAACTCATTCCTTTGACCAAGCTTTTGATCATTCCTCCTATACTCAGAGTTTTGTAGGAATGTTTTGTGGTACACTTTATAACTTACTATCTTTCGTCTAGGTATCAGGTCAGGAGCAAAGTCACAGGGGCCAGAGAGCTTTGACAAAGCCACTTTGGCCACCAAGTCTTGGGATTTCAGCAGCATGTCAATATGAGACATTAAATAGTCAGCAAACAATGAAAGATGCAGGTATGATTTCCAAGTTTCTTCTTGATGTCAAACTGCCATATGTCACGTATGATAACGCAATACAGTTCTGTGTGTGATGGGATGCCTGTTTTGAACTGTATCACAGTGGTTTTAGTTTTAAAATGGAGTTTACATTGGTTTAAGAAATTTGCTGCTGAACTTAACCAATTTTTTTTGCACAGTTCTTAACTCCATTAATATTTTCTATGTAATTTAAAGAATGTCCTTTGGATGCTGTGGACATTTCAGAAGAGTTAAAGGATGCTACGAATAAGAAGAATTCTTCTGCGAATGAACTGTAAGTTAACTTTTTGTTGAAAATTCAGAATTATTCAATGGTGAGGAGAATGTTGATTTGAGGCCCATTCTTCATAATTTTGTAACATTCAGCCTCCTTCGTTTTATATTAATTAATAAAATTTGACACTTTTGCTCTCCAGCTCAATACTTCTGACAATAATATCGTTAAGATAGTGAGTGTACAGAAGAAATAGAGATCATTTTTAAGTAAGACAAAGTTTATTTTTAAAATTAAATTTGAAGATAGAAGTTACTTTAAACCCTGATTTTAAAGGAGGGATGGGTATGGTGTACGCGGGCCCCGAAGCAGGCTGCACACTCAGAGTCTGGGAATGTGGAGGCCCTGCCGATCCTAACAGCTGGGCCTCATTACCATAACCTGAGGAGAGGTAACCATTTACAATGTCCATGATGCGGAGATGCCGGGTGGACTGGGGTGGACAAAACAGGTATTGATCTCTGTCTATATATGCTGTGCCCATTTGTATTTCTTCACTTCACCTGACGAAGGAGCAGCCGCTCCGAAAGCTTGTGATTTCAAATAAAACTGTTGGACTATAACCTGGTGTTGTGCGACTTCTCACTTTTATTTACAATGTCAGCTAGCATGGAGAGTGCTACCCACTGAGCCACAGCTGACACGGTAAACAAAAGATGTTGGATTTTTACTTCCTGAATCACAAACTATCGCCATCAATGCATGCTCAGAGTCAGCTGATAGCGTATTTAGTGAGAACTTGCCCAGTTTTATTTTACTTCATTCTCTCGGTATTCTAAGACTGAGACGCTTCACTAATAGATCTGATCAAGAACCTACAAAACTTGAAATCGGTCTTGTTTCCTTTGAGTCTAATTTCATATCATTGGAATCTGATTTCATATCATTAGACCTACCATCTGGCCTGTAAATTTATTGATGTGTTGAAGTCTGGCTGATGATTAACTATGATGTCAAATTTTTTGTGATATATCAATGTATGTAGCAGTCGTTAATAAATCAGACAATTGAAAACCAGTAATACGTTTCTGTTGATTTTTGCAGGACTTCATCTGCTATCCAGCACAAGTTCAGGCTAATGTCTGTGTACTCCCATTATATACCAGGCAGTGGTAAAACTGAGGTCACCACCTGTCACTCCAGAAGTGCTGTCACTGTGGATTATATTTTCTATTCAGCAGCAAAGAATACTGTCTCTGCACAGTCAGGTAACCAAAACAAACAGCTGATCTGAATTTTTAATTATTTTTTTCAAAATCTGTTAAAAAATTACAGGGAAAAAATGAACCAAATGGTCTTTATACCTGCATTAACTTAAGCTGGTAACAGAAATGTGTCTTTTTAAATTGAATACTTTTAATTTGTTTATTGCAGATGTCTCATAAGGAAGGGAGCCTGTAATTTTCTTGTAATGCACTAAAATCATGCTGACAATCAGCTGATTCTGCTGCTTAAAAAGGCTTCACACTCCCTTCCTTGTAATAAATGCCATGTCATTACCACAGTGTTACCAAATTAAATAGCAGCATCCAGAACCTGCTTCTAATATATAAGCATATATCTTTATACAGTAAGAACATTTATTTTAAAGACGACAAGAGCTAAGGAAACATTTATGGGGAAAAGTATTTTCTATACTTCCCTTTTAAGTGATTAGCTTAAATATATTTATAATTTACAAAAATCTTGCATGTATGCCACTAGCTGTGTACAAAACCTTACGTTCTGTTGTCAGGTTTTTGTGTCAAAGATTTCCATTATAAATTCATGTTTCCGCATTCATAATGGAAACTGCCTATGATTCAGCCTAAGCAACTCTATTTTGATTTTGAGGAAATGTGGAAGTTAACAGAAGCGTAGTCAACAATAACTTGCATTTATATAGCACCTTTTGAGATAGAAAAATGTCTCAAGGCAGAAGTGTAATCAGACAAAAATGGACACGAGCCAAAGAGTTATTAGGAGAGGTAACCAATAGCTTGGTCAGACAGGTGTTTTTTAAGGAGGAGAGGGAGATGCTGAGGCAGAGGGGTTTAAGGAAGAAATGCCAGAGTTTAGGGACCTAGGTGGCTCAAGGCATGGCCGCCAATAGTGGGGTGATGGGAGGGGGAGATGCACAAGAGGCCAGAGTCATAGAGTAATGGAGAGTTCGGGGTGAGGGGATTGTAGGAGGTTACAGAGTTAGGAAGGGGCATGGCCATGAAGGAATTTAAGCACGAGGATGATCATTTTAAACTTGAGGTGCTGGTGGAGCGGGAACCAATGTAAATCAGAGAGTACAGGGATGATGAGTGAGCAGGACAATGTGAGATAGGATACGGGCAGCAGAGTTTTAGATGAAGTTTATGGGGAGCAGAGGGTGGGGGGGAGCGCATTGATTAGTTGTGCCTGGAGGTGACAAAGGCATGGATGAGGGTTTCCGCAGCAGGTGGGCTGAGGTGGAGGCGGAGGAAAGCAATGTTACAGAGGTGGAGGTAGGTGTGACGGAGAGGATATAGGATAGGAAGCTTAGCTTGGGGTTGAATAGAACGCCAAGGTTACAAAAAGTCTAGTTCAGCCTGAGATATTGCTGGAGCAGGGATGGAATTAGTAGCAAGGGTACAGAGTTTGTAGCAGGGGCCATGACGATGGCTTTGGTGTTCCCAATATTTAACTAGAGGAAAGTGGAGTTCATCCAAGACTGGAGTTCATCCAAGACTGGACGTCAGACAAACAGTTTGAACACAGAGGCAGTGATGTAGATGAGGAAGAGGAGGGGGCCAAGGATAGATCCTTGGAGGACTCCAGAGGTAATGATGCCCGGGGCAGGGAGAAAAACTATTGCTGGAGATGCTCTGGCTGCGATCAGATAAGTAAGAATGGAACCAAGTGAAGGCAGTTCCACAGAGCTGGACATCAGTGGGGAGGCATTGGTGGAGAATAATGTGGTTGAACATGTCAAAGGCTACAGAGAGGATGAGGAGGGATAATGCATTACAGTCATAGTCACAGAGGATGTCATTTATGACTTTGGTTATGGCCATTTCAGTGCTGTATCAAGGGTGGAAACCTGATTGGAGAGATTTAAAAGTGGAGTTGCGCGAAAGGTGGGCACAGTTTTTTTTTAATTCGTTTTTATGGGATGTGGGTGCCGCTGGCAAGGCCAGCATTTATTGCCCATCCCTAATTGCCCTTGAGAAGGTGGTGGTGAGCCGCCTCTTGAACCGCTGCAGGCAAGAACATGTTCAAGGTAGTTTGCATGGACAGAGGAGTTGGGGATGGGTGTTTTGAGAAGAGGGGTGTGATTTTGGCAGTTTTAAAGGGAGGGCAAGGTACCTGAAGAGAGGTTAAAATTTACGATATCAGCTAGCAAGGGGTTCAGGAATGGAAATTGGATGGTCAGCAGTTTAGTGAGAATGAGGTCAAGAGAGCAGGAGATGGGTCTCATGGACAAGATGAGCTCAGAGGGGGCATGAGGGGAGCTAGGAGAAAAACTAGTGAAAGGCACAGGAGATGGGGAGCCCAGGGAGAAGTTTAGTGGGCATGACGTGTAGGGGCCAAAATTCTGTGAGTCCTGCTCTGCCAACAGAAGATACAAACATTGTCGGAAATTACGGGGATGAGGTTATTTATGTACCTGGGGCGGGTGGCTTGTGCCTGCCTGACATTGGACTTAAAAATTGAAGTGGTGCTATGTCGCTGCAGTGGCAGATTGGAGACCCGGGCAGGGCCAAATTTTTAAAAACACTCAAGGGATCTAAAGGACGCTGTTGGGCAGGTAATCGATCCCCTCTAGGATTAATTACCTTTGTCTGCAGGACTTTTGGGGCTTTCACTTGGCCTTGAAAGGAACTCTCGCCAACTGAAAAATGTGTAAATAGATTAATTCCCAGGGTAGCCTGGAAACTTGGCTTTATGAACTAGTGCAGGTCTCCAGTGGACCTTCTGGGGAAAAAGAAGTCACTTGTGAGCTTTAGTGAAAGCTCTACTATATGTCTTTGAGTCATTGTGTTAATGGATGCACAAACCTTCTCATTTGGGGAAAAAACCTAGCCTGCAATGAAAGGAATTTTGAAAACCTGTAGCATTTTAGTGTTGTTTAAGTTAACCCTAGTGGTCCAAAAGATGAACAGTGCTATAACATAATTTTACTTCAGCACCTTCTGATCTTGGTATCGAAAGCTATTAACGATTGTACGGTATAGAAGCCTCTAATTACTAATCCGGGTTTTAAACCTGTCAGTTCCAATTTTGCTGGAAAAAACTTCACTTTTCCAATTAAGATAAACTTTCAAAATCTTAACTACTGCAGCTGCTCTGGACGTAGAGTTGCCTAACCAGCGGTCCTCAATACCACTGATTTTTGTGGGGCCAAGTGGAGCATGAATGGTCCTCCTTACCTCACAAAAATATTGTGCCCCCCCCCCCCCCCCCCCCCCGCCCTTTTAAGGTTTAACTCCAGGCTGGACTCCATTGAGCATTTGCAGCTGATTTAACCAATTCAAATGAAATCCGACCACGAAAAAGGTTATGGTGTCTTGCTAGTGCCGTCGGGCAAGTGGTGCACCCGCCTGATGTGCAACATAATTGAAAATCAACCCCATTGATTTCCCAAGTCAGTTATAGAGCAACATTGACTGAAGTTTCAGAATAAGTTTACTGAACTGAAGATGGTACATGGAGACCAGAAGAGCTGAAGGGAAAAAGAAAATAAATATCTTATCAGAAAAATGGGCAGCATCAGACGTTTGCTCAATTATTTGTGCATGTGGTAATTAGTAATAACTGGCTAACCAGTGGAGCCAATGTGGTGGCACAGTGCATTTGTGCTCCAGTCTACTCTCTCAGAATTTTAGGACATGGGTTCACATCACAATCTTCCCCTCTGGTAGGCTCTGATCCATCATGGAGGCCACATGCTTTGCAACAAAGAAGGAAGGAAAGTTGGTGGACGTACCATTTTGCAAAAGGCCCAAGATTGCTTTGGTAGATGACTGAGAATAGTGTAAGGGAAGGGATCCAATTTTAAATAGAAAAAAAAATCCAATAAGAAACTTTTTTAGTATTCATGGAGAATTTTGTTTTTCAAACTTTGGTCCAGTACAGTTTTGGAAATTATGTGCTTTCCATAATTCAATTTCTGATTTATTTTTAATATTATTCCCTTTACCTTGTTCTTGGAGATTATACATACTGTAATGTCTTTTTTTTGTTGTTTCTGTAGGAGAAACTGCCCATGATGGTCACTTGCAGCTTCTTGGAAAACTTGCTCTACTTACTGAACAAGATCTATGGACTGTAAATAGATTACCCAATGAAAGCAACTCTTCTGATCACCTGCCTTTGTTAGCAAAATTCAGACATAAACTTTGAGACTAAAAAAGCTGCCTAATGATTTCTTCCTTCTGCATCTGTTCAGTATTTGATCCAAAATCATGCAGTATGTGGGGTACAAAATTTTTATTGTGCATCATTTTTCACTTTTGATAAATTTCTGAACGGTTTTAAATATTCTGTCCAAAAACTGGAAATAAAAAGTTTATGGTTTATTTTTACCTTTTTTAAAAACTTAGTAATGTGTAATAATAATGTACAAATATTTACTGCAGTTGATAATAGTGAGTATTAGTGCCACAGTATAAGCTCAAATGCTAGAGGGATACCTTTCATTATGCCCAAAGACAGACAAAAGCAAATAATTCACACCATTTAATAGGATTAATATTAAGGTATTGCCAGACTCCTTTAGTGTTAGGAACCAGCAAAGAAAGTGTAGCTTTGGTTTGGAGCTGAGGCCAAGACTAGGCAGGAAGCACAGTGAGGAGAAAATGCCATGGGCTTAGGACCAAGCTGGCAAGCAGGAGCAGTAGGTAGGACAGAGACGTTCACAGGTTGGGGATGGGGACAGGATCTTGGCAGGAGGTAGGAGTGGGCAGAATGAAGCTGAGGAACAACTGGTGGGAGGGAGGTAGATAGAATATTGCAAACGTGAAGCTCAGTGAGGGAGCGGTCGGGCAGTAAATGGGACAGGGAGGATGTGGGTGAGGCTGAGCAAGGTCAGTGGAGACTGCAAGATACCTTGCCTACTCATCCATTGCACAGCATGACCGCCCCCCCCCCACCACCAATTACCCCTACAGAAACTTAACTAAAACTGTTCCCAGCACTAAATTGGAATCTAGCCATTTGCTTTTAAAGCACTTGTAGCACTATATAGATGATAGCATTCTAGGTTGCTTCAAAAATAAATTGACAGTTCCAACCTTAATGCTGGGAACCGACAAAGGGGGAGAGTGTTACAGGTTAGTACTAGGGTACAGGCGTTTATACCTCTTTCCTGGGGTTTCCGCAGCTCTTCCACCGAAGTTACGGCGGATAAGCAGGAGAATCCCCATGGAAATTTATTCCCTAAATGTTTTGCATTTTCCAAGAGTGGAAAATAAAAGTGATGGGGGTTTGGGCTGTCAGATGTGTATAAAAATGGAGATGAGAAAGTAGCCAGAGCATTATATCATTGATGGAGATCTAGGAGATTTCAAGGTTCCATTGATTGAGGTGACTGTGTGTGTGTGGGTGGAGGAGTTGGCATGGAGGTTGAGGGACATGAGGAAGACAAATAGATCAGTGGAGGTAGAGGAGGAGTTGAGATGGAGGTTGAAATCAGAGGATAAGAAATCACTCAGTGCAGGCAGGGACTGAGGGCAGACAGAAGGAATTAAATTTCAGTGAGGAAAATACTAAGGGGCTTCAGCAAACGATTGACATAGCAATTAGAGTGAAAGACGTGATAGATTGAGAAACTTGGAGGGGTAGCCTCTATGATTGGGAAAATATCGCCATCCGTAGGCCTAGTCTCAGTAAGACCAAGGATGTCTGTAGGCTTCTCTGCAATTAAGTCAACAATGATAAGGGTCTTATTCAGGTGTGAGCCTTGGCTAGATGATAGCATTCTTGCCACTGAGTCAAACAGTCATGGGTTCAAAATAACAACAGAAAACGCTGGAAAAACTCAGCAGGCCAGGCAGCATCCGTGGAGAGAAACAGAGTTAACGTTTCAGGTCGAAGACCTTTAGTCAGAACTCTTCGACCTGAAACGTTAACTCTGTTTCTCTCTCCACGGATGCTGCCTGGCCTGCTGAGTTTTTCCAGCGTTTTCTGTTGTTATTTCGGATTTCCAGCATCCGCAGTATTTTGCTATTGTATTAGTCATGGGTTCAAGCCCCACTCCAGAGACTTGAGCACATAATCTAAGCTGGCACTTCAGTACAGTACTGAGGGAGTGCTGCACTTTTGGAGGTGCCGTCTTTTAGAGGAGATGTTAAACCGAGGCCCTGTCTGCCCCTCAGGTGGACGGAAATATCCCACGGCACTATTCGAAGAAAAGCAGGACAGTTCTCCCAGTGTCCTGGCCAATAAGTTATACCTCAACCAACACCTAAAATAGGTATTCTGGTCATTTATTTTATTGCTGTGTGTGGGACGTTGCTGTGCAAAATTGGCTGCCATGTTTCCTACATTACAACAGTGATTACATTTCAAAAGTACTTCATTGACTGTGAAATGCTTTGGGACGTCCTGAGGTCATGAAAGGCACTATATAAATGCAAATGATGTCTTCTTTCTTTCTATCTATTAACTAGGGAGATGATCTATTGAAGGGCAACAGAGGGTCGGCGTTGTTTATGCAAAAGATCTGGGGGTGAGACTTGCAGAGGGCCAGTGTGATGCTGAGTCATTCAGACCAGGAGGTTTTCAGGTAATTTGGTCTGTGCCAGATTAGCTGATCTGAGTCAGGGTTGCAGTTGAAGCACTATAATTGGTCTCCGCTCCCCTGGGCTAAGGACAAAAAAAGGAGCTAAGGGTCCTGCTCATTAGCAGAATGTAATGGCCCATGATGGAAAGTACACCTCTGTGTATCACCATCCTTATTTTTATTCCAAGCTGTGGGATAAGCATTACTTTTAGATTCGGTTTCCTGATGATAGCCAACTGCAACAATGTAATAGGCTCAAGAATATACTTTTAGTTTTAATATTATCAAAATATAAAGAACGTTTCATCTGACAAAGGTTATGTTGGGTAATAGCAGGTATCCGACTGCAATAAAGAATTGTTGCATGGATAGTTGGCAACTTGAGCTTCAGATCACTAACAGATTTTTATTCCAATATCACAATGTAAATCTGAAGATGGAGAAAAAAATCTAAACTAAGGCAAGTGAAATGTAAAGTCGTTTTTTTACACCTGCTTGTTTAGAAAAACAAATGTGAGCGATGTATTTTTAAGTTTCTAAAATAAGGATGATGATCATGTGTTTCATACTTGATCTTTTTCTCATCAAATCAGCTGTTAATCACAAATAGGCTCTATATACCATAGCACACAAAGCATTAATAGTAATCATCATAATTGTTCTTCTTCAATATCCTTATTTCAAAAATATTCTGAAATTAAACTCAATTTCCCCATGTCCTTGTTATTAAACCACCTTTCTTAAATTTATGAGATATATTGAATAGTTATTTAAAATCAATGGCCTAAAAATTCGGTTGCTTTGCGCCTCCCGTTAGCGTTAGGGCGCTAACGGGGCGCAAAGCAACTAGCGCCCGGGCGCCGCCAACGCCTCCTGCGAAATTCAGCGGGAGGTTAGCGGCGGCGGTAACCGTTAGTGCGCTGTGCCGCTGGCAATGACGTCATCGCCATGCGCAGCGCCCCGCTAGTACCCCAGCCGCGATCTTCGGTAGCGCCCCCTGACTTACCGCCGGACGCTATGTCCGACGGGGTCAGGGGGGCCTACCTGCAGGCTGGGGCGGCGCTGATTAAAGGCGAGGTGCCGGGCGACCATTTTTGTTGCTGGCCGCCTGCCAGCACCTGCCCCTGTTGCCGTCCCCGGCCTCCTGACCAGCCCCCCACCCCCCCGCCCCCGTAGAGTGCCGGCTGCGCTCCGTGAGCCCGGCACTTCTCGAGTGCCAGGCTCTTTTGCCGGCACTCCGATCCCTGGTGGCCCAGCTGGGCCCCGGGTCGCGCTGTGCAAGGCCCCTCCCCTTTAAGAAGGAGAGCAAGGCCTGCGGCACATAGCACCGTGATATTCCCTCGCAGCGCCCCAAGAGGGAGGCGGGGCACTTCCAGCTTCTCTCTCGGGGCGCTACCGAAGAATTTAGGCCACCAGGGTGCTAATTTTTTCGGGGAGCTAATAGTAGCGCCCCGGCGAAGTTAGCGCCCCAAAGGGGGCACGACTCAATTTCCCCCCCCCCCCCCCCCATCTGATTTTTTAAAATTCACTGTTACTACAATGCTACCCCTTAAAATAGGATTATCTTTAAACATTTCAGCAGCTTCAACTAAAATAGAAGTATAGCAGCCTGCATTTATCAGGAATGTCTTCAGAATTACTAATAACTTCCTGCAATTCAATATGGTCCCGGTAACTGAATGTACTAATGAGCTATTTGCACATTCTGACTGGCAGATTTGCATAATGACTCATACAAGAAAACTATAATTGCAAATTGAGAAAAGTCAATCACATTTGGTTCAACTGCTGAGGTGCATTTTAATTTCAATATATATTCATACTATTATATCAATGTAACCAGCTTTGACATTAATTTAATAGTTCAACACAGAAATCGTCATCAGTGTATCATCTGTCATAGTAATATTGAGGACAAGCTGTCTTGATTTCAATAGGGAACTCAGAGCTCACAGAAGGCACCTAAAACACCACCTCACCCATTGTGTCTATAACAACTATAATGTGTAAAGTGCCTTTAATTGTAAAAATGTCCCACGGTGCTTTACAGATGGGCACTGGAATAAATGGCAAGCAGGGAAAATATAGATTAAATGTGACAACAACTTGCATTTATATATGGTTTTTAAAGTAGTAAAATATCACAGGAGTCTAATCGGACAGGAAAATTGATACTGAGCCAAAGAAGGAGACATTAGGACAGGTGACCAAAGGCTTAGTCAAAGAGATGGGTTTTAACGAGTGTCTTAAAAGAGGAAAGAGAGGCAGAGAGGACCGGGAGTCAATGAAGGTCAGCGAGCACGGGTTATGGGTGAACAGGACTTGGAGCGAATTAGGATACGGGCAGCAGAGTGTTGGATGAGCTCCAGTTTATAGAGGGTACAAGACGGGAGGCCGACCAGGAAAGCATTGGAATAGTCGAGGCTGGAGGTAACAGAAGCATGAATGAGGTTTTCAGTGCAAATGGGCTGAAGCAGAGGCAGAGACCGGTGATATTACGGAGGAGGAAGTAGGCGGTCTTAGTGATGGAGAGGATATGGGATCGGAATCTCAGCTCAGGGTCAAATAGGACGCCAAGATTGCAAACAGTCTGGTTCAGTTTGAGACAGTGGCCAGGGAGGGAATTGAAATCGGTTGCTAGATAACAGAGTTTGTGGCGGGGGCTGAAGACAATGGCTTCAGCCCATCCGACATTTAATAGGAGTACATTTGTGCTCATCCAGGACTGGATGTCGGACAAGCAGCCTGACAACACAGAGGTAGTGGAGGGGTCAAGAGAGGTGGTGATGAGGTAGAGCTGGGTGTCAACAACGTACATGTGGAACCTGGTGTGTTTTCAGATGATGTCGTCGAGGGGCAGCGTGTAGATGAGAAATTGGAGACTTTATAAGAAATAGTGACAGAAAGCTTTACTGCAGGGATGGGTTTTGAGGTTTTTAAAGGTAGAGAGGTGGAGAGATCCACAGAGTCGAACCAATGAACCTGAAGGCTCTACCGCCAATGGGGAGTTGAAAGGAGCAGGGGATGAATGGGAGGCATGATTCAGAGGAACAAAGTATTTGGGAGGGCTTGTAGAGCTGGATGAGCTTTCAGAGGCACAGTGGGGCAAGGCTGTAGAGGGATCTATAGTCCGGGACCAGTATGTAAAATTTAATACATTGGAAGATCAGTGACGACAGGGGTTATGAATGAATGGGACTTAGTACAGGACCTGAACAGCAAAATTTTGTACATTTTGGAATTCATGTAGTGGGAGGTCATTAGAGTGGTCAAATCTGAAAGTGACAAAGGCATGTATAAGGATTTCAGCGGTAGGGGTACTGAAATGGAGTAGAGGTGGGCAGTGTTGCAGAGGTGGAAGTAAGCGATTGTGAACAGTCAGATTCAACCTGAGAGTGCGGTTGTCGAAGGGGCTGAAGTCAGTGCTGACCGCATTTAAATATCCATGTAATTTAAGAAAGATGGTAATTGTAGGTAGTGTAATTAATGAATCTTTGTTGAACATTAGCTGTAATTAAGTTCAGAATAAATAAGGGAGAAATAGAAACAAATGTGTGTGTTTTGAATAGTGCTGTATCTATACTGATAATTTTAACTTATTTTAATGGGAGGCCCATTGTTTGTCAAATTATATTAAAAGAATTGATTTCGGGTCATGCATGCATTCTGTCGGACTGGAATTTTTTTCTTGCCAATTTTCTTTCTGTCCTGAAAATAGTTGACTTCAGACTCTGGCACAGTTACATGGGCACTTACCTAGCAGTGCCTCACCATTTGGTCACAAAGGGAATCAAGGATATTGGGATAGGGCGGGAAAGTGGAGTTGATGCAGAAGTTCAGCAATGATCTTATTGAATGGCGGAGTAGGCTCGATAGGCCATATGGCCTACTCCTGCTCCTATTTCTTATGTTCTTATTAGCTTCATTATTCATATATTTGCCTTGACTATTAGTCTTGGCAGGTTATTCAACTGTGGGACAATTGCATCTGATTCTGTGCTCACCTAACTATTTTCCCCTGCCTAACCCAGGGAGCTTAGGCTTGTTGTAGCATTCCTATAGCTGCCCTGGCTGAGCTCCACTAACTCAGTACAGACCAGGCATCAAACCTCGGGCCTTCTTGACCTGTATGGCTGAGCTTCTTGCTGGATAAAAGTCACCGTAGCATTAGAGAGGCACGAGTATGTATTAAACATTAATACAAAAGCAAAATACTGCAGATGCTGGAAATCTGAAATAAAAACAGAAAATGCTGGAAATATTCAGCAGGTCAGGCAGCATCTGTAAAGAGAGACAGAAACAGAGTTAACATTTCAGGTCGATGACCCATCATCAGAACTGGAAAAAGTTGGAGATGTAACAGGTTTTTAAGCAAGTGTGGGGGCAGGGAGAGGGGGGAGGGGTGGAAAGAACAAAAGGGAAGGTCTGTGATAGGATGGAAGGCAGGAGAGATTAAGAGACAAAAGGGATGATGGTGCAAGGGAAAAGGAGATGGTATATGTATTAAACATCTTGTTTGTAATATTGTAGTCAACTTGTAATGATACTGATTGGTACATGTTACAATTTTTTTTCGCAATGGTTTGATTGATCTATAGTGAACATATTAAACAAATAACAAATGGTTAACATAGACTGGTGCTGGGATCTGGTTATATCACAGGTACAATTTGTCATTTCAAATACCTAACAGTACCGATCAACCAATCGCAGGTCAGGTGTCTTTACAATCTATATTAACGATTTGGAGGAAGGGACCAAGTGTAACATATCAAAATTTGCAGATGATACTAAGATGGGAGGGAAAGTAGTGAGTGAGGAAGACATAAAAAACCTGCAAGGGGACATAGACAGGCTAAGTAAGTGGGCAGAGATTTGGCAGATGGAATACAACACTGGAAAGTGTGAGGTGATGCACTTTGGCAGGAAAAATCCTAGAGCAATTTATTATCTTAATGGCAAGAAACTGGAGAGTACTGAAGTGCAAAGGGATCTGGGGGTCCTGGTGCACGAAACTCAAAAGGTTAGTATGCAGGTGCAGCAAGTGATTAAGAAGGCAAATGGAATGTTGGCTTTCATTGCTAGGGGGATAGAATATAAAAATAGGGAGGTATTGCTTCAGTTGTACAAGGTATTGGTGAGACCGCACCTGGAATACTGCATACAGTTTTGGTGTCCTTACTTAAGGAAAGACATCCTTGCTCTCGAGGCAGTGCAAAAAAGGTTCACTCGGTTAATCCCGGGGATGAGGGGGTGGTCATATGAGGAGAGGTTGGGTAGATTGGGACTCTACTCATTGGAGTTCAGAAGAATGAGAGGCGATCTTATTGAAACATATAAGATTGTGAAGGGGTTGGATCGGGTGGATGCGGGGAGGATGTTCCCGATGACGGGTGAGACTAGAACTAGGGGACATAGTCTTAGAATAAGGGGCTGCTCTTTCAAAACTGAGATGAGGAGGAACTACTTCACTCAGAGGGTGGTAGGTCCATGGAATATGCTGCCACAAAAAGCTGTAGAAGCTACATCATTAAATAAATTTAAAACAGAAATAGACAGTTTCCTAGAAGTAAAGGGCATTAAGGGTTACGGGGAGCGGGCAGGAATTTGGACATGAGTCTAGGTTCGGATCGGTCATGGCCCTGTGGGTAGTGGAGCGGGCCCAGGGACCGTGTAGCCTGATTCTGCTCCTATTTCGTGTGTGCAATTCTGTTAGATGCAGGAGATGGTTCTGTGATAGTAGATAGTAGATTGGCGGTTAGGATCAGATCAGCCATGATCTTATTGAATGGCGGAGCAGGCTCGAGGGGCCGATTGGCCTACTCCTGCTCCTATTTCTTATGTTCTTATGTGTCTTAGGGTGCTTATTGTACTACAGGTGTCAGTCTGACACTGGTACCTTCATCATTGTGGAGCAGTCACAAAGAATGAAATTATATGGGCCATCTGCGCAACTACAGTTTTAGTACTGGCATAGCTGTGGCCGTTTCATGCGCAGAATACAAACATCGACAAAGTGGAACTCGAATGCTTGAGCATTCACCTACATAGAGCTTACTAATATCGAACTATTAAACCCCGAAGTATAAATTTTAGGCGAAAAGTGTGCCTAGCAAGACAGCTACTGTAAGAAGCAGTGCATTTAATTTACTTTTTAACTGTACAGAATGTTTTGCCAGCAGTATGTTGTTGTCTGCCCAAGCTCAACTAGAGCGATACTACAATCAAAAAGCTTATTGGCCTCCTGAGGTATACTTATGCTTTTGCATTGTTGTGCAACAGAAATTATTTTGCATCAACTGCACAAGAGATTATTAGCAAAAATGAGACTCCACGGAATTGGAGGTAACCTTGTGACATGGGTCGGTAATTGGTTGAGAGGTAGGAAACAGAGTATGGATAAAGGGAAATGTTCTCTGATTGGCGGAATATGACAAGTGGTGTTCCCCAGGGATCTGTACCATGGCCTCCGCTTTTTGCCATATATATAAGTAAACTCTTTCGTATCCGGCCCCGACGGGACCGGGATGGTGCCGGTTGATTGAAAATTCCGGATAACGGAGAGGTATATCAACCGAGGCTATTTTTAACAAACACACTCACATTTCAATCTCTACCTAACTCACCAACAGCCAGTCACCTTTTTCTTCTGGGTAAGTCCCTATGAAGTATTTATTATTCCCTACCAACTATATATTATTCCCTATACAACTGAAGATTTCTGACCTATCACCTGACAGCCATGAATCCATCGGGTGGTTAACACACACCTGTAAACCTCCAAATGGAGAAAATTCAGCTCTTTCTCCCCGACAGGGATTGAGTACATAATCTGACTGTCCTTGATGTTAACTTCTCTCACCAAAAAGTGCTCCATTTCCCAGCACTGTCATTTGTTACAATGATGAGCAAAGAGAAACAGCAAAAAACAAACCCCATAAGTGATTTCAGAAAATCAATTTCACATCAAATCGGCAATAGAACCTGGGACTTCCCTAGTCTATGGCACAGTAACACACTGAAAAATGAACTCATCCATTGAGTCTCTGGGAAACACATATTCAATTCTAAAGTAGCTGCCACTCTCAATATTCTGAAGCAAACAGAAACTAAGACTCGGACTCGGCAACATTTCTGGTTATTGAGGCGTTGTTTTCTGAGTATCAATTTTGCCGGTTATTAGAGAATTGAGTTTACTGTGTGTGTGTGTGTATTTATATATATATATATATTGACTTGAATGAAGGAATAGAGAATTGTATATCCAAGTTAATTAGGAGGCACTGTAAGTTGTGTAGATGGGAGCAGGAAGTTACAAAGGGATTAAGTAAGTGGGCAAAGCTGTGGCCGATAGAGTTCAATGTAGGGAAGTGTGAGGTCATTCACTTTGGATCCAAGAAAGTCAAATCAGGATGCTTTCTTAATGGTGAGAGACTCTGAGCTGTGGAGGAGCAAAGAGATTTAGTAGTCCATGTACACATCACTAAAAGCTAGTGCACAGGTACAAAAAGTAAACAAATGGAATGTTGGCCTTTATCTCAAGGGGATTGGAATTCAAAAGTGAGGAAGTGATGCCTCCGTTGTACAGAGTGGGTCATGCTCAGTAGGAGCTGAGTTGAGACTGCTCAAATTTACAACATGCAACCAGTAGACAAGAGATTTATTGCAACAGTCCAGGCTGAATCCTCCACACTCCACTCATTCATTCCCTTTGGTGTTTCAAGGCACGCTGTCTTAGAGAGGTCATCCTTTCATGTAATTTTTCCAAGCATACATGGCGTGGTACCAGTTCACTCGAGCAGTGTGTGGAGGATGCCCCTTATGGTTGTTTTATGTTAAAGGGCTGCTATCCACTGTAGATGGGGTATTCTTGCCGGCAGTAGTACTTAAAGATGCCACCTTCTGATTGGAGACCCATAATTTCATAGGTCTGACGAGCTACTGTCACATTAGCTTTCTTCTGCAGTGTGGCACTAAACGAGTAGGGCTTGTTCCATTCGTCCACACACTGCTGTCGTGACTCAGTTTCACATCATGATGCAAGAATGCACACACAACCACAACTATATGAATTCACCAGTAGCACAAACTGAATCAATTGTTTCTCAGACACACGTTCACTTTTTAAGAAAAATGAAAGCCAAGATTACCCAGTTAAATGGGTCTTCTGCATATGTGGTTAAAAATTTTCATGGTGCAAACCAGCCCCTAATTGCCCTTCCTAAAGAACAGCGCAAAGAGGTTGCTGTTGTTTGAACACTGTTTTCCACAGGGCCACATTATAAAGTAAAACCAATGTTACATTTAATGCTCATTCCAGATACTTTCTCCTTGTCCCTAATGCAAACAGTCCACTTCCACAGGCAAGTTCTCACTCTATGAACCAAAACATGATCTTGTGTGAAAAATAATCTGGGATAATGTGCCTGAGGTGAACAATGAGAGCTTCTATTGGTGCCAGATAGCAGATAGGATTTCCATTAAGTCTCAGGTTACTTAGGAAGATAAATATCAGCCACATTAGACACTTTTCATAACAGACTAAACTTTCAAACAGGTTCAGTGTAAGAGATATTGGACCAGATCAGATGTAGCATTCTGGAGCCAGTTAACAGGATTAAACAGACAGACTAGTCATGGGGTCCTTTGCTAGCTTAGTTGTAGAACTTGGGATAAAACAAATGGGCCTTGAAAATTCACAACTATTTTGGCATACCATGGGTACACCAGAACTAGGCTGGGACCCAAACCCCCGCCAAGTGCTGAAGTTTCCTGAATATCCAGTTGGGGACAGAGCTTCTGCCAGCCGCAAAGGTGGCCAGCAATATAGGAGAGGTTCACCTGGGTGTGTGTGGGGAGGGGCGCGGGAGTTTGGAGACTCAGAACCTCAGTTCCTATGCTGTAGACCTTTCATTGGAACCTGGTGTATGATCAGTGGAAGTACAGGTGTACCTTACTGACAGGGGTTGAAGTGAGGCACACGTTGGGGGGAGCGGTCCAGGCCAAGGTCTAGGCCTGGCCCCCTCAAAGATCCAGGTGCTGAATTTTTTCCCTGCTTTTTTTTAAGCAGTCTCCTTACCAATGGGACCATAGGGGGGCATTCAGAAGTTTCTTCTAGGGGAACACCCGGCAGCGTCTCTGACTCAGCACTCCTCCATCAGTCTTTCCGGGGTCTCATACATGACAGGTGCCATTGATGCACCCCTAGTACTGTGGGAACCTGCAATTTGCAGATGAATTAAGGAATCTTCTCCAGATTCTGGAAAGTGCACCAGGGTCATTGGCAGAGGTTTAAGGCAGGCATAATCCCAGCCTAAGTGCCAAGATCACGGATCCATGGATTTTCAAAGCCATGGTTTTAAGAGATTGGGAGATAGCAGACTGATTCCTTTGCAAACCAACAGAGAATTGATGGATGTTCACTCCGTCGTCAGAACTGTGACTGACACCTGCCAGACTGTCCCACATTCGAGTGATATGTCATTCACATAAAGGGGAGTTGGTGGCCACACCACTTACGTGCCCCATGAGCGTCCAGCCCACATGGAGCCGGGGTGGGGGGGGGGGGGGGTTGCAAGTAGTGGGTCATTCCAGCCAAAAATGGCGCCACTTTCCTAGGAAGCCATAATTGTGGGCCACTTCCCGATCAGTGACATCCAAGTACAACAGCAGCATGCACCATGCACACATACTTTATGTTTAGGGCAAGGGAGGCATAACTGGTGGGATTTCTGGCAGATGATGTCATCCTGCCAGTCCCATATCCTCTTCTGACAGCACAGGAGGCAGACAAAAGAAGCACCTCCCATTCACCATTAAAATTTCTCATCAAATCAAAAATTGGGATGGTGGCCCTGCAGAACTCAGTCCCGCCCCAAATTCCAGGTCACCCTGCCCAACTTAAAATTTGGAAACGCCCCCCCAGGCCCAGTAAGTTTGAGCCCACAATTTCTTGTAGACCGTTCATGCAATCTGATGACTCCTGGACCAAACTAATCAGCCTTCCTGATTGGATAAAGTGATCATTTCTAGTGATGCATTCGCCCTTAATAACATCAAAATATTCAAATCTTAAAGATATATTTATTCCTGTGTTTCTGCAGATGTCTCAGAGTGGATTTTCCTCAGGAAAACTAGCGGTTTTCAGGTTGTCCCAGGGTGGGGCGGAGAATGTAGGGAAATGGGGTGCAGAGGCGTTCTGCCAAATCCTTACCCATAAAATTGGTTGCAGATGTTTTCCGCCACCGTTCCTTGGGGTTGGATTGCAGTGCCTATCACATGCCTGCCCTGCCCCGTTTAAATGATGGCACGTAGGTGGGGATTAGGGCTCCATACCATATCCCCCCCCCCATTGTGCTGCTGCTCCACCTTCGGTAAACAATGCCTGCGTAGAAGATATAGAGGACCTATTGTGATGGAAGCCAGACTGCTAAGACATTACAAAGCATCAGTTTCTTCCCACGATGTAACACACCACCTCTGGACTACTGCCCCTCTCCAGCACTAAATTTTCCCCAAGGTTCCTGCCAATTCATTTGCCCTGGCATTACGAAACATTGCTGGCTGGCCCCTGGCCGTTACTGCAGTGAGCACACCGCTGCTGCAGCACAGCATTTCTCCCCCCCACAGAGGGGGACTCCTAGTGATGAATGACATTAGTCCTGGGAGCCCACCATGACTACTTAATTGACTTTGACCTAGAAAAACAAGACAGGGTCAAATTGGCTGGTGCAAGTCTCACCCCGACTTATGCTAGCAACCTTACTGTTGAGGAAAATCCAGCTCTGAAAATATTATTTGCTTTTAAAGGAATGTGTAACTTGCATTTTGAGTGTGAAATTTTAAAATGAATTCAAATTTAAGAGAGACCACATAAAAAAGAAACCATGGGCCAAATATTTCACTTATTGTCAAAGCAACAACAACTTGCATTTATATAGTGCCTTTAATGTAGTAAAATCTCCCAAGGCGCTTCACAGGAGCGTAATCAAACAGAATTTGACACTGAGCCACGTAAGGAGATATTAGGACAGGTGACCAAAAACTTGGTCAGAGTTAGGTTTTAAAGAGCGTCATAAAGCAGGAGAGAGAGGCGGAGAGGTTTAGGGAGGGAATTCCAGAGCTTAGGGCCTAGGCAGCTGAAGGCTCCAATGGTGGAGCAATTAAAATCGGGGATGCGCAAGATGCCAAAATTAGAAGAGCGCACAGATCTCGGAGGGTTGTCAGGCTGGAGGAGGTTACAGAGATAGGGAGGGGTGAGGCCATGGAGGGATTTGAAAATAAAATTGAAAATTTTAAAATCGAGATTTTGCCGGACCGGGAGCCAATGTAGGTCAGCGAGCACAGGGGTGATGGGTGAACAGGACTTGGTGCGAGTTAGGACACGGGCAGCAGAGTTTGGGAGGAGCTCAAGTTTACGAAGGGTGAAAGGTGTGAGGCCGGCCAGGAGAGGCGAGACTAGCGGTAACAAAGGCATGATGAAGGTTTCAGCAGCAGATAAGCTGAGACGGGCGATGTTATGGAGGTGGAAGTAGACGGTCTTGGTGATGGAGAGGATATGGGGTCGGAAGCTCAGCCCAGGGTCAAATAGGACATCAAGTTTGCGATCGGTCTGGTTCATCCTCAGACAGTGGCTAGGGAATGGAGTTTGTGGCGGGGACCGAAGACTGGCTTCTACCTTCCCAATATTTAATTGGTGGAATGTTCTGCTGATCCAATACTGGATGTTGGACAAGCAGCGTGACAAGTCAGAGGCAGTGGAGGGTTCGAGAGAGGTGGTGATGAGGTAGAGATGGGTGTCGCCAGCTTACATGTGGAACCTGACATGTTTTAGGATGATGTCGCCAAGGGGCAGCATGTAGATGAGAAATAGGAGGGGACCAAGGATAGATTCTTGGGGGACTCCTGAGGTAATGGTGTGGGAGTGGGAAGAGAAGCCATTGCAGGTTTAATGACCTTTTAGAAAAATGAAGAAAAGCCGATAAAGGTATGTTATCTTTCCATCTATGCCAGAAACAGAATAATGACTAAACAAATCATGGAAGACAATAGGTC
Source organism: Squalus acanthias (assembly GCA_030390025.1). Classification (NCBI taxonomy): domain Eukaryota; kingdom Metazoa; phylum Chordata; class Chondrichthyes; order Squaliformes; family Squalidae; genus Squalus; species Squalus acanthias. The sequence continues at coordinate 42,748,207 of CM059436.1, forward strand.
CGGAAATCATTGTAAAAATTGCTTTAAATGTGAATGTATGAATAGAATTGCTATCATATACTCAAGTAATCTGGTTCTGATTAAGTGATAAGGTCCATGTGTTCAATTCAGTCTCCTTGACTTGTCAAGATATGAAAGATTTGTTAAGAATGTTTGTTCTACCTAGAATTACATCGAATATACAGCACAGGAACAGGCCATTCGGCCCAACCAGTCCATGCTGGCGTTTATACTCCACCCGAGCCTCCTCCCATCTTTGCTCATCTAACTCTATCAACATAACCTTCTATTCCCTTCTCCCTCATATGCTTATCTAGCGTCCCCTTAAATGCATCTATGCTATTCGCCTCAACTACTCCCTGTTGTAGCGAGTTCCACATTTTCACCATTCTCTAGGTAAAGACGTTTTTTTCTGAATTCGCTATTTGATTTCTTGGTGACTATCTTATATTGATGGCCTCTAGTTTTGCTCTTCCCCACAAGTGGAAACATTCTCTCTCTGTCTACTCTATCAAAACCTTTCATAATTTTAAAGACCTCTATTAGGTCACCCCTCAGCCTTCTCTTTTGAAGAGAAAAGAGACCCAGTCTGTTCATCCTTTCCTGATAGATATAACCTCGCATTTCTAGTATCATCCTTGTAAATCTTTTTTGCACCCTCTCCAGTGCCTCTATATCCTTTTTATAATAAGGCAACTAGAACTGTACACAGTACTTCAAGTGTAGTCTAACCAAGGTTCGATACAGGTTTAGCATAACTTCTCTACTTTTCAATTCTATCCCTCTAGAAATAACCGCTAGTGGTTGGTTTGCTTTTTTATGGCTACATCGCTACTTTTTAGTGATTTGTGTATTTGACGTCCAGATCCCTTTGCTCCTCTACCCCATTTAGATTCTTATTTTCCAAGTAATATGTGACCTCCTTATTTTTCTTACCAAAATGTAATACCTCACACATCTATTGTAGGTTTGATGAATATTTATGAACTCTGTTGTAGAAAGCAGTAGGATAATTTGTGACAAATGGCAGGAAAACACATTCTGCGGAGCAGGCTCGAGGGGCCGAATGGCCGACTCCTGCTCCTATTTCTTATGTTCTTATGCAGGCATTAGTAGATTATGAACCTGTTTAATTGATGGGCAGAAAGATATGGCAAATGTGCAATAGAAGCAGATTTCCACAATTGTTTAAAAGGATCCCTCTTTCGATTACTTGAAGCTGGAGATGAATGCATTAACAAAGGCTTCCTGCTTCATTGTTTTACCCTTGCCTCAAGTCAGCTGTACAGGGTAATAAATTATATCAATTTACTTTAATCTTAGTGTGTGCACTTTTTAGGTGTATTTTACTGTTAAAATAATGGATCTGATTAAAACCTTTTGTCTGCTATATATTTACCGCCTCAATTACCAACATGAATCATCTAATGTATTATTTCCCAGATTCTGTGCTGTAGAGTTTAGACATAAATGGTATTTCACATATTATACAGGTTCCTGTCTTCCATAGTTCTCTGTTTGAACAAGCTGAAATATCCCTACTTTTATTATATTTCACATACCAACAAAACATTGTTTATCCAGCTTTAAAAAAATCAAATGAGCACTTAATCTTGTATGACCTTTGAATAGAACTATGCATTCCTCCTCCCTGTGTTATATAAAGGTACCCCCTTGCCAACACTCCTCATTTCTTTCCCTCCTATTGTCAGTAGCAGTTGCACAATTTTGACAAACTTGTTTTTCATCCAAAAAAGGACATTATGCAAATATATGTTCCACTGCAGACCCTCGTCAGAGATTCACCGCCGCATTGAAATTACAATAAATGTGATAGGTAGTTCTGCAAATCTTACAAATATTTAGCTCAAAACTTTTACAGTTAACTTTTAATATTTCCTTTATTTTCTTCTTCCTGGTAACTTTACGTTAGAGCCTTCAGAACATCCTTCCCGTTGTACACAGTTAGAGCTGGGACTCTCTGAAGTGGATTGCTAACACTTCTGATTTAAATTGGCATTTCAGATATTTGTAAGCCATTTTGTGTAAGTTTTGGATTAGCAAAATCATTTTCCCAGTTAAAGTATCAATTAAAGTCTTTAGGCAGTGAGAAAGCACCATTATTGTATGTTGGTGTTTTTACTGTTTAACTTAAACAGATTCAGATTTAAAAACTAAAATTGAGGCAAAGTGGTATGCTAGTGTCAATCTTGTTTTGTATTCGATATTTTTCACCAAATATTGGGTACTTACCTATTATTCAGAAAAAGAGGAAAATCTAGCTCAATGTGATAACTCAGTCTAGGTTGTAAAAATATCATTGCACTGCTTGTATATGTCATAACAGTAATGATGTACATTTGTATGGCTTTTCTTTTCCTGGCAACAAAAAGCACTGCCCTTTTAAAACCTGTGCTATGTACCACGTAAACCAGTCCAGGACCTCCAATTATCTCAACGTCCATTTCAATACAAGGCCATGTTCCATCCAGCATTCATTACCTGCATTGCCATTGTCTTCCTTTAGGCCTTATGTTTCCAGGAACTCTGGCTCATACTTTACTGTATTAGCAATAATTATTCATCTATTTCTGTTTGTGAATATTACATGTCAATCAAACTGCTGGGTGCATCTGGGTTTCCAGTTGTCAATTTATGGCTCACAAATTCAGCAATATCACACAGCAGAAACTAGCCAAATTAAACCTGCACTTTCACATTTAAACAGCTAGCTGTGTTAAAATTCATAAATCCAACAGTTTAATCACAGAAATGTGAGGACAACACAGCATTGTCAGTTTACTGACCTGGAACATACTTCAGGAAAATAGGATCCAAGATTGTTGTATTTGCAAGTAGACAATTTCAGTGAGGTGAAAGGGAAGCTAGCCCAGATTATTTAGTTGGAAAAAATGGCAGAACGAGCAGTGGACTCGCAGTGGGAGATATTTCAATACGAGATTAATAAGATGCAGGTTAAATATATTCTAAATAGAAGTAAATGAAGTATATCAGAGGCAGGGATTCCAGTGATAAAAGGCAGTCTGTAGTCGTCTGACATTGTACGCTGCACAGGCATTGTTCTCTGCCTATATATGCTTTGCCGATTCGTATTCCTTCACTTCACCTGACGAAGGGGCAGCAGCTCCGAAAGTTTGTGATTTCAAATAAAACTGTTGGACTATAACCTGGTGTTGTGCAACTTCTCAATGATAAACAGGGGTTAGAGCAAAAATTAGCTTTTAAAAATAGGCGTACGATAAATATTGGGGAGTAATACATAAAACAACTGAGGTTTATAAAAGATATAGAAAGGAAGCAAAATACACTGCAATAAATACTCTGCATCAGTTTTACAGAAGAAGAGGAAAGTTGGTGTAAGAGTATCTGAAGAGGATGTGGATTAAAACTAGGAAAACCATCAGGCCTAGATGGTATGCATCCCAGAATACTGAAGTAGCTCAGGGAGATGATAGTGAGTCACCAACTATAATTTATTAGTTAAAATGGCCACAGCTTACCCCCTCCAATCTCACTGCCTTCCCGGGGTTTGCAATTTTAACCCACTAGAAAGCAGCGGAGTCCTTTAAATATGTAGATTGGGCTCCGCTAATGTCATCAGGGCCTGACTAATTTTAACCCGAGGCCTGCACAGTGAAGTCATCCTGGGTTCCCTGCCAGGTCAACCGGGGGGGGGGGGAGTGGATCTGGGGTCACAAGAGCCCCAGAAAGGTAAGTAATTTTCATTTTTTTCTTTGTTTCCTTGTAGGCCAAGAGGTGAAGGAGTGCTTCTCTGGGCCTCACAAGGAAACCTTGATCTTCCCCTGGCCTGGGCTTCCCTCCCACTTCCCCCGCCCATGATGCCCTTCTGATCCCTTCCTAAGCACTTACTGACAGCCGGCGACCTTTCCTTCGGCTTCCTGCTGCCCGAAATCTCCCCCCTGTCCCCAGGGAGGCTGACAGGATCCATACAGATGAGGCCAGGGAGTTAAAATCCAGGCTATAGATTCCACAAAATGGGAATTAATTAGTTAACACTTAGAAAAGCACGGAAAAATTGGGGATATATCAACATGGATTTTAAAGGGCAGTTCCTGTTTGACTAATTTTTTGAGACAATCAGAGTATATTGATCAAAATAATTGGTAATGGATGTTTTCCCAGTTTAAAGCATCTTAGTTACCAAGATAGGCTCAAAGAGCTGGAACTCTACACTTTAGAGAAGCGTAGACTTAGGGGTGATTTGATCAAGGTTTATAAGATGATGAAGGGAATGGATTGTACTTGTGTGGACAGTTTGTTTCAACTAAATAGGTTAGGGAGGACCAGGGGTCACAATCTCAAGTTATGTAAGGCTAGAACTAGGTTAGATGTTAGGAGGTGGTTCTTTTCCCAGAGAATAGTGGGCCTGTGGAACAGGCTGCCGGCTTGTGCGGTGAACACTGATTCATTAAATTCTTTGACCAAGCTTTTGGTCACCTGTCCTAGTATCTCCTTATGTGGCTCGATGTCAAATTCTATTTGATTACGCTCCTGTGAAGCGCCTTGGGACGTTTTACTACATTAAAGGCGCTATATAAATGCAAGTTGTTGTTGTATAACGTCAATCAGGGCCAGAGTGATTTCCTTGACTAGTTTTGAAGGGGTCAGAGAGGAATTTTCCAGGTTTCTTTCCCTAATTGGTCTGGGTTTTATTCGTTTTTCGCCTCTCCCAGGTGGCTTTCAGGTGGGGTGGGGAGTGTATATATGGTGATACACAAGGCATTGCAGTTATGTAGGCAGGCTGGATGGACCAGTGGGTTATTCCTGTCAATAATTATCGTATGTTTATAATGTACATCTATATATATCAATCCTTAAAAGACATTTTATGAGAGACTTGTTAAGAAATCCAAGATGCATAGTATCGAAATGAATGTAAATGGATGAATAGAGATATGGCTTGGGAATATAAAGCAAAGGTAGAAGTCAATTTTCTTTTGGATTGGCAGGATGTAGGTAATGATGTTTTCCAGGGATCTATGCAGGGACCCCTTTGGTTTTCCATATATATATAAATAATTTGGACATAGGCAAAGCAGGAATAATATAGAATTTTTCTGCTGATATAAAATTAGGTAGCAAAGCAAACTGAGAAAAAAGTAGAAGTTCATAGACTGTGAGGAAAAGCAGAAAGGAGGTGCACCAAAGTCTTCCCTGTTGCATAATGGGTAACTGAAGGAAGCATCCAAGGCAATGACCGATTGGGGGGGCGAGAGAGTAGGGGTCATGCCCTATAGAGTTGAAACATAGAGATGTGAGTGTGGTTTCCTACTTTAGTACACCTAGTGAGGTTATTGAACTTCTTTCGGCGTCCCTTCTCTCCCTAAATTGCTCTACAAAGATTTTTTCAGTCCCACCCAAAAACTGAGGTTGCCTACCACTCCCTTGATTGCCAGAAGATTTTAGTTGCCATGGAGACACGTTGCTCTTTGAACAGGAAAAATGCACTGCCGTTTAGGCTGCTGTAGACCTTTAAGACCTAGGGGCGGATTTGAACTCAGAGTGAGTTTCTGGCGAGTTAATTTCCCACCCATCAGTGGCAGCAGGACGCCATGGCAATTTTAACTGCTGGAACTCGTTTAAATGCCAACAATGTATGTCCCCCCCAGAACAAACGTAAAAAGGGCGCAACCAGCTGCCAAAGATCGGGAGGCCCTTGGCCACCCACCAGCTTTCAAGTAAGTGGTGAGGGAGAAGGTTTCGGGAGGATCTCGCGGATGAAAAGTAGGGGAGTCCAGGGCAGGGGAAGCACTCCTGCTTTGGCCGGATAATTCAACCCTTTATACCCCATCAAGCACCAACAGTAAACTTGTAGTGTTAATGTTACCAGTTCTTGAAAATCCGGTGTTAATACTAACTCCATATTGGTCATTATTCCGTGATGCAGCCTGGTATTTTAAAAAATAATCTCTTAAATGCAAATTATCAAGGACAAAATAATAGCATGCTGCAAGGGAGGGAGGAAATCAGGCAGCCTCCTACTGCACTAAGGAAAAGCTACTTACTTTTGAGATAAGGCTAATCCAGGTAACGCAGACCTGGAAGGAGTCGGCATCAGAGGCGCCAGTACTTTAACAGAGCGGGACCCGAGGACAGCGTGGACCTGGAAGGTACTGGCCATAATCTTCCAATCCTCCTTAGAAACAGGGCTGGTGCCAGAGGACTGGAGAATTGCAAATGTTACACTCTTGTTCAAAAAAGGGGGTAAGGATAAACTACAGGCCGGTCAGTTTAACCTCAGTAATGGGGAAGCTTTTGGAAACGATAATCAGGGACAAAATTAACAGTCAGTTGGACAAGTGTGGATTAATTAAGGAAAGCCAGCACGGATTTGTTAAAGGCAAATTGTGTTTAACTAACTTGATCAAGTTTTTTGATGAGGGAATGGAGAGGGTTGATGAGGAGAATGCGGTTGATGTGGTGTACATGGACTTCCAAAAGGCACTTGATAAAGTGCCACATAATAGGCTTGCCAGCAAAGTTGAAGCCCATGGAATAAAAGGGACAGTGGCAGTATGGATACCAAATTGGCTAAGTGACAGGAAACAAAGAGTAGTGGTGAACAGTTGTTTATCGGACTGGAGGAAGGTACACAGTGGTGTTCCCCAGGGGTCGGTACTAGGACCACTGCTTTTCTTGATATATATTAATGACTTAGACGTGGGTGTACAGGGCACAATTTCAAAATTTGCAGATGACACAAAACTTGGAAGTATAGTGAACAGTGAGGAGGAGAGAGATGGACTTCAGGAAGACATAAACAGGCTGGTGAAATGGGCGGACACATGGCGGATGAAATTTAACACAGAAAAGTGCGAAGTGATACATTTTGGTAGGAAGAATGAGGGGAGACAATATAAACTAAAGGGTACAATCCTAAAGTGGGTGCATGAACAGAGAGACCTGGGGGTATATGTGCACAAATCATTGAAGGTGGCAGGGCAGGTTGAGAAAGCGGTTAAAAAAGCATACGGGATCCTGGGCTTCATATATAGATCATGATGCGGAGATGCCGGTGTTGGACTGGGGTGGACAAAATTGAGAGGTCGCACAACACCAGGTTATAGTCCAACAGTTTTATTTGAAATCACAAGCTTTCGGAACTGAAGGAGCGATAGTTCCGAAAGCTTGTGATTTCAAATAAAACTGTTGGACTATAACCTGGTGTTGTGCGACCTCTCAATTTCATATATAGAGGCATAGGCCGCGAGTTTCTGCTTGAAGGTGGGTTGGCTTCGGGAACATTAGTCGGCGGGTTCCGGTCCCGCTGCCGGCTCTAGCCGGCCTGCTGACACAATTTTACGTTAATTGGGCTCGTTAAGCCCGCCGTGTGCGTTACCTGCCCTGATCACAAGGTGCGGGTCTGCTGAGCTGCTCTGCTGATGCGTTTGGGGGTCATTTCACAGTTAGATCTCACGTCGTTTCTGATGCTCCTGAGTCCTGCTGCTCTCCACGATGTCTGCAGAAAGACAAAAGGCAGCTCCCCGATTTAACGAAGAATCCCTCCATGTTCTTGTGGAGGGAGTCAGAGGACGTCGGGAGGTCCTATACCCAGGTGATGGAAAAAGGAAACCTCCTCAGCAGACAAAGGCAGCCTGGCTGCGAATAGCTGAGGAGGTCAGTGCCAGGTCCCTGGTCAGACGCACCTGGGTCCAATGCAGGAAAAGGTTCAATGATTTCCTGCGCTCTGGAAAAGTGAGTATAAAAACACTTACCTTAATTCTGCTGTGCCTGTCATCACATCCCCATCACTCTGCATTGCCAACCCTACTCCTGCACATCCTAACTCAACCCAACATCCCTTGCACCATCACCCATCCCTCTCTCCCTATGTACAGAATCATTTCCCTATCTAACTATGCACCCCTCACACCCACCCTCAAGGTTATGCAATGATAACAACTCAAAAGGAGGGAACTTGGTAATGGGAACCCACTCCATCACAGTCTCCCTCTGAACATCTATCGTATCCGTTCTTTATGCTCATTCCATCACTCTCACTGAAACTCCACTTCTTTCCCTCATTGCAGGAAAAGAGAGCCCGCAATAAGAGGGAGAAAACAGAAGGAGGACCACCATCCTTCTCACAGCTAACCCACGCTGAGGAGGCCGCTCTCGACATAGCTGGATCAGTGGAACAGCTCAAAGTGGAGGATGCAGAGATGGGCTCAGTAGAACAACCGAGTGACAGAATGCTTCTCCATCTACCATGGCTAACAAAAGAAATTAAGGATAGTATTAGATCCAAAGAGGAGTCATATAAAGTTGCCAGAAAAAGTAGCAAGCCTGAGGATTGGGAGCAGTTTAGAGTTCAGCAAAAAAGGACCAAGAGATTGATTAAGAGGGGAAAAATAGAGTATGAGAGTAAACTTGCAAGGAACATAAAAGTGGATTGTAAAAGCTTCTACAAGTATGTAAAAAGAAAAAGATTAGTGAAAACAAATGTAGGTCCCTTACAGTCAGAAACAGGAGAATTTATAATGGGGATCAAGGAAATGGCTGAGCAATTAAACAAATACTGCGATTCTGTCTTCACGGAAGAGGACACAAATAACTTCCCAGAAATGCTAGGGAACCAAGGGTCTAGTGAGAAGGAGGAATTAAAGGAAATTAGTATTAGTAAAAAAATAATGCTGGAGAAATTATTGTACTGAAAGCTGATAAATCCCCAGGGCCTGATAATCTGCATCCCAGAGTACTAAAAGAGGTAGCCATGGAAATAGTGGATGCATTGGTTGTCATCTTCCAAAATTCTATAGATTATGGAACAGTTCCTGCAGATTGGAGGATGGCAAATGTAACCCCACTATTTAAAAAAGGAGGGAGAGGGAAAACAGGGAACTACAGACCAGTTAGCCTAACATCAGTAGTAGGGAAAATGCTAGAGTCTATTATAAAGGATATGATAACAGGACACTTAGAAAATATCAATGGGATTAGACAAAGTCAACATGGATTTATGAAAGGTAAATCATGTTTGACAAACCTACTGGAGTTTTTTGAGGATGTAACTGGTAGAATAGATAAGGGAGAACCAGTGGATGTGGTGTATTTGGATTTTCAGAAGGCCTTTGATAAAAGTCCCACATAAGAGGTTAGTGTGCAAAATTAAAGTACATGGGATTGGGGGTAAGATACTGGCATGTATTGAAAATTGGTTAACAGACAGGAAACAGAGAGTAGGAATAAATTAGTCTTTTTCGGGGTGGCAGGCGGTGACTAGTGGGGTACCGCAGGGATCAGTGCTTGGGCCCCAGCTATTCACAATATATATCAATGATTTGGACGAGGGAACCTAATGTAATATTTCCAAGTTTGCTGACAACACAAAACTAGGTGGAATTGTGAGTTGTGAGGAGGATGCAAAGAGGCTTCAAGGGGATTTAGACAAGTTGAGTGAGTGGGCAAATACATGGCAGATGCAGTATAATGTGGATAAATGTGAAGTTATCCACTTCGGTAGGAAAAACAGAGGGCTAGAGTATTATTTAAATGGTGATAGATTGGAAAATGTTGATGTACAAAGGGACCTGGGTGTCCTTGTACACCAGTCACTGAAAGCAAACATGGAGGTGCAGCAAGCAGTTAGGAAGGCAAATGGTATGTTGGCCTTCATTGCAAGAGGATTTGAGTACAGGAGCAAGGATGTCTTACTACAGTTGTACAGGGCCTTGTTGAGACCACTCCTGGAGTACTGTGTGCAGTTTTGGTCTCCTTACCTAAGAAAGGATATACTTGCCATAGAGGGAGTGCAGCGAAGGTTCACCAGACTGATTCCTGGGATGGCAGGACTGTCGTATGAGGAGAGATTGGGTCGACTAGGCCTGTATTCACTAGAGTTTAGAAGAATGAGAGGGGATCTCATTGAAACATATAAAATTCTGACAGGGCTAGACAGACTGGATGCAGGGAGAATGTTTCCCCTGGCTGGGGGGTCTAGAACGAGGGGTCACAGTCTCAAGATACGGAGTAGAACATTTAGGACTGAGATGAGGAGAAATTTCTTCACTCAGAGGGTGGTGAACCTGTGGAATTCTCTACCAGAGAAGGCTGTGGAGGCCAATTCACTGAATATATTTAAGAAGGAGATAGATCGATTTCTAGACACAAAAGGCATCAAGGGGTATGGGGAGAGAGCGGGAATATGGTATTGAGATAGAGGATCAGCCATGATCATATTGAATGGCGGAGCAGGCTTGAAGGGCCGAATGGCCTACTCCTGCTCCTATTTTTCTATGTTCTATGTTTCTATCACCGATATGAGGACTGTCAGTACAGAGACGGGTCCTCATGGCCCTACTGATGTGCAGCAAGGTGCTCTCCAGCTACTTGCTAGCACTGAACTGCGGGTGACCCATGAGAGGGATGATGGTGGGAAGCTACATGCAAGTGGGGGCTCCTCTCCAAGCGCTTATACTTCCATCCCCTTACCAATCCCTCGGTCAGAGCCCCAGATGACTACCTGAGCAGTGATGGCCGAGTCTGCCCCTGTGCAGCCGCAGGAGGAGCAGTCTTTGGTGGGGCCTTCACACGCTCCAAAACCCAGAGGATGACCGCCAAAGGCATCTAAGCAGATGCAGCAGGGAAGTGAGCAGGCTGTCTCTACATCTGCTGAAGCCACAGGGGTAGCACACGTAAGAGAAGCATGCGTAAGAGAAAGCCGACACATAAATAATCACAAGGGTTCTCACTTGGGTGTTCTGCTAGAATCCAATGTTAAGTTTCTGTTCTTTTATTCTGTTGGAATAAATGAATGTTGTATGAATGTTTGACATCGTTGCCATATGTGTGCTCACAATTTGAGGTGGCACAGTGAAGGGTGAGGGTGCCTTTTATGTCCAGCAATGCAGGTGACAGTGGATATAGAGTTAACACCACACACTTACAGCCTCGAGATAGAATGTGGCCGGGGTCTTACCTGAAGAGGCGCGTTGGGGGCGGGACTGCTGCCTTTCTGTTTCTAGTCTCGCCCCCAACGATGCACAGACCCTATTTTGCGTCAATTGACCTTGTTAAGCCTACCCTGTGGGCTTGCCGGCCAATTAAGAGAAAGCGGGTGTCAGATGATGTCAGTTGATGACGCGTCATCTGCCGGTTTTCTTAAAGGGGCCACCACCATTTCTTTTTGACATGATTTTTTCAGTGTTTGACAGCATTGAGGTGCTGCAAACACCGACAATCACGTACAAAGGTGAACCCTTGCATCCAGGCTCTCCAGTGACTCTCTCCTTAGGCTAAAACAGATGGCAGCTGCAGGTGAGGTTACAGAAGCGATCTGTCACTGGTGAAAGAGGTTCTCCCAATGAGGTGGGACTACACAAACACTTCAAAGCTTTTCTTACCTCTGCAACTCACCAGTGTCCCATTGGATCCTTCACACCACTTCTGCAGCTGTCATCTATACACAAACATTACAGTAGACCCACAGCACGCCACACTTACCCTGGCGGGGTTTCCTGACATCGGGAAGCCCACAGTAGAAGTGTCAAAATTGGAAAAAGCCTCTTAACTGCCTGTTAACTATCTGTTAACAAGCAGTTAAATGGCTATAATCCTCTTCCCGCCGCTAGGAGTCGGGTCCCTGCGCAAATCGGGGACCCGACTCCCGGGAAGATTGATTGGAGGTGGGTTGGAAGCGGGTTTGGGACCCGCTGCCAATCTTTTTGATTTTGCCAGCAATCCCGCCTCCAATCCCAACCCCTGAGCACTGGCAAAATCGCCGTCTGTGTCTCCCAAATCGTTAAATCAGCAACCTCTGACATTTGAAATTGAGCAGATGTGAGAGCGCAACTTTTAGACTGCAGTTGCAGCTGTGAAGTAGCCAGCTCGTTGGTCTTCCCGACACACTAACCTGGCGTGATCTGCAAACGTCGTGAAACCCATTGAAAATGTTGGAAAATAGCAAAAGGCTGTCAAAATAGCAGTTAACAAGCACTTAACAAGGAGTTCAGTGCCTTAAATCCCTTACCCACCACTTGGTGTCGGGTCTGTTGTGAAATAGCAGACCCGACACTCTTGAAACTCACACGGAGGCGGGTTCGCCCGCCATCAATCATTGCAACTTTAACAGCTGACCCGCCTCCGAACCCGCCCTTTGAGTGCCGGCAAAATCGCGGCCATAGAGTACCACAGCAAAGATGTTATGATGAACCGTTATAAAACACTGGTTCGGCCTCAACTGGAGTATTGTGTTCAATTCTGGGCACCGCACTTTAGGAAGGATGTGAAGGCCTTAGAGAGTTTGCAGAAAGGATTTATGAGAATGATTCCAGGGATGAGGGACTTCAGTTATGTGGATGGACTAGAGAAGCTGGGGTTGTTCTCCTTGGAGCAGAAAAGGTTGAGAGGAGATTTGATAGAGGTGTTCAAAATCATGATGGGTCTAGACAGAGCAGATGGAGAGAAACTGTTCCCATTGGCGGAAGGGTCGAGAACCAGAGGACATAGATTTAAGGTGATTGGTAAAAGAACCAAAGGCGACATGAGGAAAAACCTTTTTACGCAGCGAGTGGTTAGGATTTGGAATGCACTGCCTGAAAGGGTGGTGGAGGCAGACTCAATCGTGGCTTTCAAAAGGGAATTGGATAAATACCTGAAGGAAAAAAATTTGCAGGACGATGGGGAAAGGGCGGGGGAGTGGGACTGGCTGAAGTGCTCTTGCAGAGAGCCGGCATAGGCTTGACAGGCCAAATGGCCGCCTTCTGTGCTGTAACCATTCTATGATTCTGCATTTGAAGTTTCCAGAACAACTATTGGGGGAAATGTAAACCATTGGAATGAAGTCACTAGAAAGGCTCTATTGGCGGAGTGAGCAGCAGATATGTCCGAGCACAGGCTTCTGGGAAAGTAATCTCAGCAAGAGTTTTACTGCTATTTAATTTCAAATTCCTTCTACTAGGTACTGGAGTGCACTTTGTGGTTATGGAACCTCACCCAGCATAATTTAATTGTAATGCATTCCGTTTTTTAAATTACAATTATAGTACCAGAAAAATTTTTTATATAATTAAGTCAAGGAATCTGAACGTAAATGGTTGCAGGTATATTTATGAGTGTTTTTTTGTTTATGAGGCAAAAGAGCCTTAAATCATTGAATTAGGCGGGTTATGAAAATGTCTTCTGTAATTCTGAATGATTACTTCCTCCAAGTATTCACGAGGGAAGACACGAGCAACATTCTTCTTCCCAGAAGGAAATCGCCAAAGTAAAGTTAGGATTTTGCAGTAAAAATAATGGTGAGGCTAACAGCGCTCACCGATATTACCGTGTAAATCAGAGAGCAACTTCTAATGACAGCACATGCGCAACTAAATGTGTAAATCAGGAAGTTGCTGTCAGAGATGCCTTGCTCCACCAGAAGCTGTGTGATAATGGGCGTCTCGCGGAGAGACTCGGCATTGACATACATGGAATGGGGTGCAGTTGCTGTATTTACCTGATATATACACACTAACCTCGCCAGTAAAAGCTAGGGTTTGTCCATTCCAGTGTAAATTCCCTTTTAACGGCGTGATAAGCCTTAATTTCTGCCAAACAACCTCTCTGCCATTGAAAGTTAACTTTAACAAGTGTGGAGTCTCAATCTTTCAGATTTTAATTATTGTTGGAGATTTAAAAAAATAAAAAATTCAAATACAACATTTTTTTAACTTTTCCTTACTGTCTCTTTTATCTCTCTCTCTTAATCCAATCTTTCTTTCCCTCTCTTTATTTCACTTTCTGTACCTGATTGGACATTGAATTACATTTTCTAACTGACACTTCCTGGTTCAGATTCTGCGCTGCTCATTAACGATTCTATAATCTGATTGGTTAAGGAGATACACAGTTGCTTGCCCTGTTGACGCAGGTCCCCAGATACCCTGTACAGGGCACTGTGCTTTTTCGATAGTTGGCTGACAGGAACTTCCACTGCAAAAACCCATAAAAAAATCTTTGAGTAAGTTCGCCGCTGACTGAAAAATCCGGCCCATTTATGATTTCAATATAAATGAGATGGAAATCCTGGACAGGCTAAAAGGACGCGAAACAAATAAATCCCCAGGATCGATGGCACTTATTCCAGAGTTCTGAGGAGACGAGGGAGGAGATTTGTGAGACTCTTAACAACCATCAGCTAGGGTTGCCAGCTCTGGTTGGACATGTTCCTGGAGGTTTCATCTCATGACCTCCCTCCTTCAAACGCCCCACCCCTGTTGCACCTGCCAATGGTTGCCCGACATGTCCAACCTTGTGGCACACCGCCTTCTCACACCAATTGGAATGCGAAGACACTTCGTTATCCGATTGGATGATTCTTCACTGTCAGTCAAACAGCCTTTTTTGCCCATCTTCAATATTTTTATAACTAATAAACAGAAGTAGTCAAAGAAAGTAAGAAAGAAAGATGAAAACGGGGAAAAAAACCACTTTTTTAAGGCCCCTGTGACTTTTCTCTGGTTTGCCTGCAGCAGTGTCCTGGAGATTAATCTGTAATTTACTGGAGACTCCAGGGCAATCCAGGAGGGTTGGCGACCCTAGTCACTGGACATTGGAGATTGGAGAGTGAAAAATCAGACACAGGCAACTACAGACCCATTAGTCTTATTTCCATAGTCTTATTTCCATCCTATGTAATGTAATGGAATCCATTTTCAGGAGTAAACTTGAGGATCATCTGTACAACAAGAGCCTATTAAACAGTACTCAACATGGCTTCAGAAGGGGAAGGCCCTGTCTGCCCAACCTCTTCAGCTTCTTTGAGGAAGTGGCATTCCAAGTGGATTGGGAAAAACCATGCAACATAAACTTCCAAAAGGCATTTGACGTAGTTCCACACAAAAGGCTACTAATTAACCTCAAAGCTGTAGGGATTTGGGATAAACGCTGGAAATGAATTAGAAGCTGGCTGAAGGATAGAAAATGGCGAGCACTTGTTACAGGAGTTATATCGGAGTGCAGGGAAGCACCCAGTGGGGTGCCCTAGGGCAGGGATTCTCATCCGGGGCTCCACGACCCCCTAGCTGCCCGTGAGGAGGTTTCAAGGGATCCACCAAAAATAACCAAAGAATGTGTAAAAAAATATTGGCTCATATTTTCCGATGCCTACATGGTGTGGACGCGCCCGTAAGGCCCCCGTAGGTTCAGTGTTTTCACACGCGAAGACCCAGGACTTGCTATCTGTCAAGAATCTTCTTGACAGCTCGTAGCCATCCCCAGGAAAAGGGCATCTGCGGGCAGAGAGTTGGGCTATTTGCCCAACTACTACCCAGCGAATGCCCATGAAATTCTTAGAACTGGTAAAAGCAGGCGTAATGCCTGCTTTTACCAGCATAAGAGTTTAAATGAATATTTTTTTTAAAAATCAATTATTGAAGCATTAAAACATCTGTAAAATAAGTTAAGGTTATTGTTAGCCCCTTTAAAACATTTAAATTTATTTTTCAAAATATAAAATTTTTGTTTTAAATGTTTAATTAAATTGTACTTTAATTAATTTTAAATATGACCGATGATACAGAACTTTCTTCATCAAGTTCAACTGTAAAGGCTGAAGAACACCGAGGAGGTGCGAGTAAAAAAAAAAAGCTGCCATTAACCCTGCAAAATTAAGGAAATACGAAGACAGCTACTTGAATATTGGTTTTATTTGTACTGGAAGTGGAAACATACCTCAAGCGCAGTGTGTAATTTGTGCACAAGTACTGTCCAATGAACCTTTGAAACCTTCCATAATTACAGAGACACTTAATTACCAAGCATGAAATATATAAGGACAAGCAACATTCATTTTTTTAGCGAAAGGCTAAGGAACTGCTCGGTACTAAAGCAATAATTAAATCTACAACTACCGCTGATAAAAGCTTGTAGTCTCATCCTACTTAGTGACACAGAAAATTGCTAAAGCAAAAAAATCTCGTACAATTGCTGAGGAGTTGATAATGCTGTGTGCCATTGAAAATGTAAGGGAAATGTTTGGAGACCAAAAGGCCGAGGAACTGTAAAAAAAAAAATACTGATGTCAAATGACACTGTCAAACGGCGGATTGATTTAATGTGAGAAGACGTAGTTTTGTAATGCATTGACCGGCTGCGTGACAATGACTTTGCTATACAACTTGATGAATCCACAGGCATTTTTAAATGTCCCATTTACTCACCTATGTTTAAATTGCATTGGAGTCTACACTGATGGGGCTGCAGCAATGACCGGAAAGCATTCTGGTGTTGTGCAAAAAATAAAAAACACTGCACCTCGCGTTATTTGGATGGATTGCTTTTTACACCGAGAGGCACTTGCTGCGAAAGATTTTGAACCAAGTCATCACTGTGTTCTCAACACAATGTTAACACTTGTTAAATTTATTAAACCAGCGCAACAAACTCCAGGTGTTTGGCTGCACTTTGTGAGGAAGTGGATGCAGAGCACAATTCCTTGCTCATCTTTACAGAGGTGATATGGCTATTTCGAGGCAGAATGCTTACCCATATATTTCATCTCAAGACTTATGTACCTTCTTAGCTGATAAGAAATCTGAACTTACTGAGGTGCTGAAACATGGCGTGTGGCTGACTAAACTGGGTTACCTCACAGACATAGTGAAATAAATAAACTGAATGAAACTATGCAAAGTGGGAGAACTCATTTTTTTGCCCAGGGTGAAAGAATTGGCGCATTCAAAAGAAAACTGCAAGTTTGGAAAGTTCGGGGGCGCATTCAAAAGAAAACTGCAAGTTTAGAAAGTTCGGGGGGGGGATTATAGATATGTTTGAGCGCTTACATTCTTTCATTCATGAAAGAAACATTGACTTTGACGTCATCAAAACCACAGTTGGCAGCGCATCTTTCTAGTCTACTCAACAAATTTCATACTTATTTTCCAGAACTCACGACGGAACAATCTGCTACACCCCTGTGGGCTACAAACCCCTTTAGTGAGAATATTGAAGCTAAACTGCCACCCTCTGTCCCATCAAAACTATTAGAAGAGCTCATTGACATTTCACCAGACAGCTCCCTCAGATCCAAGTTCAGTGAATTGCGCTGGAGACATTTTGGTGCGAATGCTCCGATGAATACAGCACTGCTTCTTCTGCAGCCCTGAAAGTGTTGGTCCCATTTAGTACAAGCTACTTACGTGAAGCTAGATATTCAGAAATGACATTAATGAAAACAAAGTACAGAGCCAGGATGAACACTGACCCTGCCATGCACGTGTGCTTGTCGAAGATATCTCCACGTCTTGGTAGAATTTTTGCCCAACACCAGCAACAAGTTTCACACTAAATATGGAAAACAAAAATAATAAATATATATGTTTAATTGTATAACTCATTTTTATACAGAAAAACTACTGTGTTACAAGGGGTCCGTGGAATTTTTATAACACGAGAGGAGGGCCTCAGAAGCAAAAAGGTTGAAAACCCCTGCCCGAGGGCTCACTTATGGCGCCACTGCTCTTTCCAATTTGCATAAACCACCTGGCTTCAGAAATTCAATGCAAAGTAACAAGTTTGTGATAATACCAAACTGGGAAGTGCAGTAGAATTGGAGGAGGCAACTCAGAAATTACAGAATGAATTGGCCAAAATCTGTACGTGGGAAGTACAATAGCAGATGAAATTTAATGCAAACATGTGCGAAGTAATGCACAAAGGAAGGGAAAAAAATAATCGCATGAATGGCGTTTAAATAAGCTGAAGAACCTCTTGGAGACTAAACATATCCAACCAAAGCAGAGCAGCATTTGACAAAACAATAGAATATTGAAGCACCTAGCCAAAACAGTCAAATGTAAGTCAAGGAAAGTTATGACCAAACTGTACACTGATCTGGTCAGATTGCTCCTTGAATACTGGATCCAGCTGTTGTCATCACAGTGTCGATCCCTTGTATTTAAGATATGGGTTTTGAGGAAAGACTGGAGAAATTTGGGCTTTTCAGCCTTAAAAAGGAGGCATCTGAGGTGATCCTATAGAGGTATATAAAATAATTAGGGTAATAAAAAAGGTAAATCTGAAATACTACTTTAAATTAAATTATGAGAATAGGACAAGGAGACACAGATTCAATCTAGTGTAAGAATACACCGTTCACGGTATACTTGACTGAAGCTAAAGTGACCAAATGTACCGACAAGCTTTGAGGGTAAGAGACTTCTTGGCTAAACATTTGTAAAATAAATGATGCGCTTGCAAGCTGTTTTTTCCTCCAAAAGATAAGATCTTGAAAAGTTCAGTGAGAACAAGGAGTAAACCCTCAGATGCATAAACAAGGACTTTTTCCACCCCCTGAACATCTTAGCCTTGGTTAACGAAGCAGCAAAACAGATAGGAAAGCAAGTGAGAGAGAGAAAACAATTCTATTCACACAGTTCGGGACATGAATGCTGTGGGCGAGTTGCCAAGTTTTGGGGTATAAAAGATGCTGTAAATTGGCCACTCGTTGCTGCAGTCGAGGGCAGCTTGGTCAGTTGCCAGTTAAAGTCATACGTCTAGTCATCGCTGAATTGACCTCTCACTGGTAGTACGTATGTGGTTGCTTATGATCACGAGCTTAAAGTAAATGATTTAGATTTGTGCGTGCTTACTTGTAATAAGTCAATGAATTAAGTACGGGTTGTATTTGGTACTTATTTGTAACCTCTTGCTGATTAAAGTAAAGAATAGTTTACCCTGAAATCTTTGTCTCGAGTTGTCTGTTCCACAGGTCTGACCTCTTATTAACTGTCAGACAATCTGAACGACTTGCACTAGTAAAAGGTAAATTTAGGTCTAATGTTCAGGGAATTCCTCATATAAAGAGTCACATACTTATGGAGAGAGTAGTAGAGGCAAAAACCCTGTAATCATTTAAGAAACAACTGGGTGCTGAAATGGGAGGACTTTAAGATCTTTCTAAATGGAAGAATTTAGATGGGCTGAATCATCTTGTGATCTAATAATTTTACTATAGGTGTTTTTACCTTTCTCCAGCGCCATTGACTCCCAAAGTGGATGACTTCTGCAGCCAACAGGCAAATGTAAACTCACCAGCCTCTGCACAACCAATGGTAGCAATGATCCAGTTTTTGATTGGTCTCCCCATCTGCTGCCAGACTACAATTTTTCTGTATGTCTGTCACTATTTACGTGCTCCTTCAACTAACAACATCTGAAGAATACTTCTCTGCTTATGTGATATAAGACAGGGAACAGACCTGAATTGAAGAAGGGCTCATAAATCACGAGACCTCCCCCTTTGGAGGAACCTACCCTGGACATCGATGCATATGAAGTAACAGGGGAAGCTGCAGACATCCCCCCAGCTCTGGGTTGGTATCACCCTGTTCTTATGTCTTGCCCTCTTCATACTAATTGCCTTCCCACACAGGCAAACACACAACTAATATATTGCAAGGTAACCTCTGAAGGTATTTGCTGCAACCAGCACTCTAGCATTTGTTTCTTTTGTGTCATTGTATGTCTGTAAGAGCAGCCAGCCATACTGCTGGCAAACCCTGAGCAAGACAGCACCCTGGGCCCTTCTCACCAACACTTACAGGCACCAGCAAAGCTTCGCACATCCTGGAGGATACAGTTTGTGAACTTGTAGTGGTAGTACCGAGTGAGTCAGAATGCTCAGGTGCAGAGGAACAGAAACTTGCTGGTTGGATGACCACATGGCAGCCATCAGTGACCCCTGGTCCTTTCTCAAAAGCAGCAGGGTGGTCAAATTGAGCAGCCGTGCCATGCTCCTGATGCTCTTTAATAGGAAAGATGAATGCGCTGGCCGTAGTGACTGATGCATCAGTTCGCTGTTTGATACATGTGGTGCCAGCATGTTATCTGACATAACAGTGCTACCTGGAATGAATTGGAGGCAGAACAATTGAGGGTAGTGCGGACCTTGGCAGTGCAGTGCCTATGTTGCAGGTTGTCTGCAAGTGTTCTTGCAGCAGATGACAAAACTCTGCAATTGACTTCCTGTTGACCCAGAACCTGTGGAGTCATTTGTCCTTGTTCATTGGCAGGTAGGTGTGGCAGCACTGGCAGACACAGTTGATTTCATTACAGCACTGTGGTGAGAGCAGCTCACATGCCCGAACATGTCTTTATTCATCTTGTTCCATTTCAACCATTAAACGCTTTATTTTGGAGCGCGTCAAAACCAGTTCCATCATTAACTTTTCCTTCACTTGCTGCCCACAATGGACTCTGCACCTTGCATCTAGATACCTTGTCACTCCCTGAGCACCCGTGAAAATTGGTAATTGAAGGATTCCTTTTCATGTGCTCTTTTTTCACCTTTCCTATTCTGGTGAAATCCTGTAAATGTTAGTCTTTCCAGTAACTTAGTTGGTAATAATGGATTATTTATTACAGGATGTTGAAAAAACAAACCTACCTTAAGGAGTACAATTAATATTCATCCCCCAGAGGTTATTCCAAAAATACATTTTCTCAATAAAAATGTTCGAAATAATTGAAAAAATCTGTAATAAAAACAATACTGAAAAGCTGCTGTAAGCGTTGCAACCAAAATTAAAATCTTAAGTCGATTCTCTTTCAAGATTGCCTTTGTGCATGATTCCACTCATTCAAAATGGGCTTTCTCGGTTAAGAAGTGCATTCCTGTCACAAAAGTCAGGAAATTGCACCAAATGTTCATTTAAATATTCGTATGTGCATTCTGGGGCCTTTGAGAGACTATGGCACAAAATGTGTACAAGTAACCTCTAGCACACAAAACACAGCAGGCAGGAAAATCACTTGCAGAAGGAATTCGGCGCAAATCATGCCCAAGGCCTGTTCACCCAACTTTCCAATTCCCTGCAGTTGAGTGCAATCGCAGCTCCATAACTCATGCCAATATATATGCCATTTTCCTGTGTTTAGAACATATAAAAGCAAGCCTGATTTACGTACTATTTTTTATATTAGTTGTTTAACAAAAGTAGTTGGGGTTATCACTGGCTGGATGGGAGCACGGACTGTAGCATGTCCTCAGTATTAAGTGACTTCTCTGTTGCCTACTTTTCTATCCAGCAAGACTCACCGCTGAATTCAAAACTGACCCTTTTATTGCTTTTGTTGTGAGCCACAAAGGAAGAGGTCCAGCCCATATGAACAGGGCCCAATTAAGTTTTTAAGATGGCGCACCTCCTCTGACCTTCGTGCGGCAAATTACTCCGCACAGGATGGGAGTGTTGGGAGTGCTTTATTGTGAGTACCCCAATAGGTCAGGTGGCCAAAGAGATCTTTTGTGCTTTTTTAAAAGTAAATTAATTAACAATATTCTGCACTTTGCCTTACAATCCTGCAGAGACAATGACCTCTGCAGTTGTGATGTGCCATTAAAAGCAATTTTCTCCTTGCTGCCCATATGGAATTCCAGCAAGTCTATGCAATTGTGGGCCAAAGCAGATAGGCTTATTATTAGTTACTCAGTGGCGCAAAATAGTGCTTCAGGCTGCGGAATAAAAATGGGAAAACAGTGATTTGACGTAATGAGTGCCCAATGAATCAGCATCCAAGCCAAAGTACTAAAAATTGAGGCTTAGAAATTGGATCGCACCTGAATCAGAGCACAACCATGGTGTAGCATACACTGCCTGCATTTAGAGGCTGGCAGCAGGACCATGATAAATTGGTCTGCCGGCCTTATTAGGATGGCACCGGCAAGTTGCGGGCACCATTCACGGTCCCTTAAGCAGCTCAAGGATTGCGGGGGGTGGAAGCAAGTGGGCCTCATGATAGTCCAGGAGAAAAAGCGGTGGCTGGTGGATGGTTTTCATGTGGAGCCTGGGGGAGCACCACTGCTCCTCCTGGCTCCACAATAACATAAGTAAAAAAGGTTAAACTTACCTTTTGGATGTTTTCTTAGAACAATACATTGTGGAACCAACCTGGGAGAAGGCTATTTTAGATCTGGTATTATATAATGAGATAGGATTAATTAATGATCTCATAGTAAAGGATCCTCTAGGGAAGAGTGATCATAGCATGTTAGAATTTCAAATGCAGTTTGAGGGTGAGAAACATTGATCTCAAACTAGTATCCTGAACTTAAATAAAGGCAATTACAAAGGTATGAAGACAGAGTTGGCTAAAGTGGACTGGGAAAATAGATTAAAGGGTAAGACGGTAAATAAGCAGATAAGCATTTAAGGAGATATTTCATAATTCTCAGCAAAGATATATTCCAGTGAGAAAGAAAGACTCCAAGAGAAGAATGAACCATCCGTGGCTAACTAAGGAAGTTAAGAATGGTATCAAATTGAAAACAAAGGCATAACAATGTTGCGAAGATTAGTGGAAGGCCAGAGGATTGGGAAATTTTTAGAAACCAGCAAAGGGCGACTAAAAAAATAATAAAGAGGGAGAAGATAGATTATGAGAGTAAACTAGCAAGAAATATAAAAACAGACAGTAAGAGCTTCTACAGGTATATAAAAAGGAAGAGAGTAGCTAAAGTAAACGTTGGTCCCTTAGAGGATGAGGCTGGGGAATTAATAATGGGAAACAGGGAAATGGCAGAGAATTTGAACAAATATTTTGTATCGGTCTTCACGGTAGAAGACACTAAAAGCATCTCAATAATAATAGATAATCAAGGAGCTATCGGGTGGGAGGAACTTAAAACAATCACTATCACTAGAGAAAAAGTACTAGGAAAACTAATGGGACTAAAGGTGGACAAGTCCCCTGGACCTGATGGCCTGCATCCTAGAGTCTTAAAAGAAGTGGCTGCAGAGATAGTGGATGCATTGGTTGTAATCTACCAAAATTCCCTGGATTCTGGAGAGGTCCCAGTGGATTGGAAAACCACAAATGTAATGTCCCTATTCAAGAAAGGAGGGAGACAGAAAGCAGGAAACTATAGACCAGTTAGCCTAACATCTGTCATTGGGAAAATGCTGGAATCCATTATTAAGGAAGTAGTAGCAGGACATTTAGAAAATCATAATACAATCAAGCAGCGTCAGCATGGTTTATGAAAGGGAAATCGTGTTTGACCAATTTGCTAGAGCTCTTTGAGGATGTAACGAGCAGGGTGGATAAAGATGAACCAGTATTTGGATTTCCAGAAGGCATTCAATAAGGTGCCACATAAATGGTTACTGCACAAGATAAGAGCTCACGGGGTTGGGGGTAATATATTAGCATGGATAGACGATTGGCTAACTAACAGAAATCAGAGAGTCGGGATAAATGGGTCATTTTCAGGTTGGCAAACTGTAACTAGTGGGGTGCCACAGGGATCAGTGCTGGGGCCTCAACTATTTACAATCTATATTAATGACTTGGATGAAGGAACCGAGTGTAATGTAGCCAAATTTGCTGATGATACAAAGATAGGTGGGAAAGCAAGTTGTGAGGAAGACACAAAGAATTTGCAAAGGGATATAGATAGGTTAAGTGAGTGGGCAAAAATTTGGCAGATGGAGAATAATGTGCGAGAATGTGAGGTTATCCACTTTGGTAGGAAGAGTAAAAAAGCCAATTATTATTTAAATGGAGAGAGTCTACAAAATGTTGTGGTACAGAGGGATCTGGGGGTCCTTGTGCATGAAACACAAAAAGTTAGCATGCAGGTACAGCAAGTAAGTAGGAAGGCAAATGGAATGTTGGCCTTTATTGCAAGGGGGATGGAGTATAAAAGTAGGTAAGTCTTGTTACAACTGTACAGGGCATTGGTGAGACCACACCTGGAGTACTGTGTACAGTTTTGGTCTCCTTATTTAATGAGGGTTATATTTGCATTGGAGGCAGTTCAGAGAAGGTTCACTAGGTTGATTCCTGAGATGAGGGGGTTGTCTTATGAAGAAAGGTTGAGCAGGTTGGGCCTATACTCATTGGAATTTAGAAGAATGAGAGGTGATCTTATTGAAACATATAAGATTCTGAGGGGGTTTGACGGGGTGGATGCAGAGAGGATGTTTCCCCTCATGGGGTAATCTAGAACTAGGGGGCATAGTTTCAGAATAAGAACATAAGAACATAAGAAATAGGAGCAGGAGTAGGCCAATCGGCCCCTCGAGCCTGCTCTGCCATTCAATAAGATCATGGCTGATCTGATCCTAACCTCAAATCTAAAGAACACAAGAAGTAGGAGCAGGACCCGACCACTCAGCCCCTGGGCCCGCTCCGCCACCCACAGGGCCCTGACCGATCCGAACTCAGCCTCATGTCCAATTTCCTGCCCGCTCACCGTAACCCCTAATTCCCTTTACCTCTAGGAAACTATCTATTTCTGTTTTAAATTTATTTAATGATGTAGCTTCCACAGCTTCCTGGGGCAGCAAATTCCACAGACCCACTACCCTCTGAGTGAAGAAGTTTCTCCTCATCTCAGTTTTGAAAGAGCAGCCCCTTATTCTAAAATTATGCCCCCTAGTTCTAGTTTCACCCATCCTTGGGAACATCCTTACCGCATCCACCCGATCAAGCCCCTTCACAATCTTATATGTTTCAATAAGATCGCCTCTCATTCTTCTGAACTCCAATGAGTAGAGTCCCAATCTATTCAACCTCTCCTCATATGTCCACCCCCTCATCCCCGGGATTAACCGAGTGAACCTTCTTTGTACTGCCTCGAGAGCAAGTATGTCTTTTCTTAAGTATGGACACCAAAACTGTATGCAGTATTCCAGGTGCGGTCTCACCAATACCTTATATAACTGCAGCAATACCTCCCTGTTTTTATAATCTATCCCCCTAGCAATAAAAGTCAACATTCCGTTGGCCTTCTTGATCACCTACTGCACCTGCATACTAACTTTTTGATTTTCTTGCACTAGGACCCCCAGATCCCTTTGTACTGCAGTACTTTCCAGTTTCTCACCATTAAGATAATGGCCCAGAAATTGATCTCGCTCTGTTCCCGCGGGGGTAAGCCTTCCCCGCGATGTCTCACCTCGCTTATGCTTTTTCTGATCCAGCTCGCACGAACTTGATGTTCCAGACATCAGCTGTGCTGGGCTTGCGTATCCCAGCGGCGTAGTGAATTCGTGCGAGCTGTGGGATCACGTGACTCAGTTAGAGCCAATGGCAGCACACCATCTTCCATTCATAAGTCTCACAGCATGGCTGTGAGACTTATGAATCTTACACCCCCCCAAAATAACAGCTAAACCTCAATTAAATTTTTTTTAAAAACCATCACATTAATAAAATAAGTATAGTTAATTAAATTAACCATTTTAAATAAAAAATTAAATTTTTGAAAAAATTTAAAATCTTTTAAAAAGTTATAAAAATAAACTTACCTGTCTTTAAAGTCTATAAAAAAGATATACCTGTAAAAAAAAATTCAAAAAAATACTTAATTCACTACTTACCTTCTTAAAATCGGGTCTTACTCCTCCTTTTTACATTTCCAAAATCTTCCCTACTTACCTGCGCGTCCAAAGCATGAAGTGCACAGCGTGCGCGCAGCCTGTAGCGCGCATGCGATGCACCCAGGCCCCGCCCCCTTTTCGGAAGAGCAATTGCCGGTTTTCAGCGCATGCGCAGGGCATGCAGAAAACCGGCAATTGGAGTGGGAATACGCGAGAGTATGCAGTGCGTACTCTCGCGTCCCGGGATCAATTTTCGGCCCAATAACTTGCTCTCTGATTTTTCCTGCCAAAGTGCATAACCTCACATTTTCCAATATTGTATTGCATCTGCCAAATCTCCGCCCACTCACCCAGCCTGTCTATATCCCCTTGTAGGTTTTTTATGTCCTCCTCACTTTCTACTTTCCCTCCCATCTTTGTATCATCTGCAAACTTTGATATGTTACACTCGGTCCCCTCCTCCAAATCGTTAATATAGATTATAAAGAGTTGGGGACCCAGCACCGACCCCTGCGGAACACCACTGGCTACTGGTTGCCAGTCCGAGAATGAACCATTTATCCCAACTCTCTGCTTCCTGTTAGATAACCAATCCTCCACCCATGCCAGAATATTACCCCCAATCCAGTGATTTTTTATCTTGAGCAATAATCTTTTATGTGGCACCTTGTCGAATGCCTTCTGGAAGTCTAAATACACTACGTCCACTGGTTCCCCTTTACCCTTTATCCACCCTGTACGTTATGTCCTCAAAGAACTCAAGCAAATTTGTCAGACATGACTTCCCCTTCATGAAGCCATGCTGACTTTGTCCTATTAAATTATGTTTATCTAAATGTTCCGTTACTGTCTCTTTAATAATAGACTCCAAAATTTTACCCACCACAGATGTTAGGCTAACTGTTCTATAATTTCCAGCCTTCTGCCTACTACCCTTTTTAAATAAGGGTGTTACATTAGCAGTTTTCCAATCTGCCGGGACCTTTGCTGAGTCCAGGGAATTTTGGAAAATTATTACCAAAGTATCCACAATCCCTACTGCCACTTCCCTCAAGCCCCTAGGATGTAAGCCATCAGGTCCAGGGGATTTATCCACTTTGAGTCCCATTATTTTACTGAGTACCAATTCCTTAGTGATTTTAATCGTATTTAGCTCCTCCCCCCCTAGAGCCCCCTGTTTGTCCAGTGTTGGGATATTCTTAGTGTCCTCTACCGTAAAGACTGAAACAAAATATTTGTTCAGCATTTTTGCCATCTCCATGTTTCCCACAATTAATTTCCCGGTCTCATCCTCTAAGGGACCTACGTTTGCCTTAGCCACCCTTTTTCTTTTTATATAACTATAGAAACTCTTGCTATCTGTTTTTATATTTTTTGCTAATTTATTTTCATAATCTATCTTCCCTTTCTTAATCAATCCTTTAGTTACTTTTTGCTGTCTTTTGAAGACTTCCCAATCTTCTATCCTCCCACTAAGTTTGGCTACCTTATATGTCCTTGTTTTTAGTCGGATACTATCCTTAATTTCTTTACTTAGCCACGGATGGCTGTCATTTCTTTTACACCCTTTTTTCCTCAGTGGAATATATTTCTTTTGAAAGTTGTAAAATAACTCCTTAAATGAACACCACTGCTCATGTACCGTCGTCTTACCCTTTAATCTATTTTCCCAGTCCACGTTAATCAATTCCGCTCTCATACCATCATAGTCTCCTTTATTCAAGCTCAGTACGCCTGTTTGAGAACCAACCTTCTCACCCTCTAATTGGATATGGAATTCAACCATGTTATGGTCACTCATTCCAAGGGGATCCTTAACTAGGACATTATTAATTAATCCTGACTTATTACACAGGACCAGGTCCAAGGTTGCTTGCCCCCTTGTAGGATCAGTTACATACTGCTCAAGAAATCCATCCCTAATACACTCAATAAACTCTTCCTCAAGGCTGCCCTGCCCAATTTGATTTGTCCAGTTAATATGATAGTTAAAATCCCCCATAATTATAGCTGTTCCCTTATTACATGCCCCAACTATTTCCTGATTAATACTTCTTCCAGCAGAGTTGCAACTATTAGGAGGCCTATATACTACTCCCACTAGTGTTTTTTTCCCCTTATTATTCCTTATCTCCACCCAAACTGTTTCATTATCCTGATCCTTTGACCCAATATCATTTCTCTGTATTACAGTGATTCCTTCCTTTATTAACATAGCCACCCCACCTCCCCTTCCTTCCTGCCTGTCCTTCCTGATTGTTAAATACCCTGGCATATTTAGTTCCCAGTCGTTGTCACCCTGCAGCCATGTTTCTGTAATGGCCACAAGATCATGCCCATACGTAGTTATTTGTGCCGTTAACTCGTCCATTTTGTTACGAATGCTACGTGCATTCAGATAAAGAACTTTCAAATATGTTTTGTGACACTTAGTTCCTGCTTTTTCCTTTTTAAACACTTTACCTTTTACTCCATACCTTCTGTCCCTTCCTGACACGCTTTCCTCTGTCTCCCTGCTCAGGTGCCCAACCCCCTGCCACTTCAGTTTAAACCCTCCCCAACAGCACTAGCAAACACTCCCCCTAGGACAGCGGTCCCGGCCCTGCCCAGGTGCAGACCGTTCGGTTTGTACTGGTCCCACCTCCCCCAGAACCGGTTCCAATGTCCCAGGAATTTGAATCCCTCCCCCTTGCACCATTCCTCTAGCCACGTATTCATTTGAAATATCCTCCTATTTCTACTCTGACTAGCACGTGGCACTGGTAGCAATCCTGAGATTACTACCTTTGAGGTCCTATTTTTTAATTTACCTCCTAACTCCCTATATTCTGCTTTTAGGACCTCATCCCCTTTTTTACCTATATCGTTGGTGCCTATGTGCCCAGGGGTCGCCCATTTAAAACGGAGATGAGGAGGAATTTCTTCTCTCAGAAGGTCGTGAATCTTTGGAATTCTCTACCCCAGAGAGCTGTGGAGGCTGGGTCATTGAATCTATTTAAGGTGGAGATAGACAGATTTTTGAACTATAGGGGAGTCAAGGGTTATGGGGAGCGGGCAGGAAAGTGGAGTTGAGGCCAAGATCAGATCAGCCATGATCTTATTGAATGGCGGAGCGGGCTCGAGGTGCCAAATGGCCTACTCCTGCTCCTATTTCTTATGTACTTATGTTCTCCTGCAGTCCCTTTAAGGATCACTGATTTGACTGATGAATGCCTAACAAAACTGACCGCAGCATGCACAGCGCATGCTGTGGTCATTCACAATCCAATTTCTCAAAGGGGCCTGAAGCAGGCATTAGTCCCCCGATTTGCAAATGCAATGAGCCCAGTACCAGTTTCAGGCGTGCGCCTTAGGCTCCTACTGAACAGCCTGTTCCAATATAGCAGGCTGCACACTTCCTGCACGGAATGAGCACATGCATGCCACCCCCCATATTGGACCCTTAGGTGCTTCATCTATGCTTGTAAAATAGGCATAGCCCAATCAAATTTCTAGGTCCAAGTTTCACACTTATATCTGCTTATATATCTTTCGTAACTTTCACAAATAACTACATAGCACCACTATCCACTCTCTTCGGTAGTACTTTGTCATTATTCTTGTTATCAATTGGTGACTAACATTACAGTTATTATAGTCTTTTCTCTCATCTTTTTATCCACTGTGAATGCATTGTATTTGGGTAGCACAATCTCTGGAGTCCACTTTAGAAGCTGTAGATTGCAAACACAGGGCTATGCTATTCATTAGGAATGGATAAGTTATCTCAGAATTCTGTCATTTAACAAGCAAAATGTATATTATAGGCCTCAAAACAGTGGGAAGGAGATAGCAGAGCAAATCTGCAGGCAAATTTCAGAAAGGTGCAAGTAGTGATAATGGGGCACTTCAATTATCCAAATATAGACTGGGGAAATAACTATAAACAGCAAAGAGGGGGAGAAATTCCTGAAATATGGACAAGAGAAATTTCTTGATCAGTATGTTTCCAGCCCAATGAGGAAGGAAGCAGTGCTGGATCTGGTTCTGGAGACTGAAGTGGGGCAAGTGCAGCATGTTTCTGTGGGGGAGCATTTGGGAAACAGCGATCAAAATATCATTAGGTTTAGAGTAGTTACGGAAAAGGACAACGAAAAATCGAATGTGAAAATACTCAACTGGAGGTGGTCTGATTTCAGTGAGTTGAAAGAGAATCTGGCCCAGGTGGATTGTAATCAAAGGTAGCAGATAAAACAGTAAATAAGCAATGGGAGGCCTTCAAAGCAGAGATAGTTCAGGTACAGACAAAACACATTCCCGCGAGGGGGAAAGGAAGGGCATCCAAAGCTAGAACTCTCTGGATGACTAAAGATAGAGGACCAGAGTATGCTGTCGAAATAACGATGAGGCTAATGGCACTTGCAGCTTTAGGTGAGGAGCAGATGCGCGATTCAATGTGAATATCCAAAAGTTGCTGTTGGAAATACGCCGCTCCACCGTTAGCTTCGCAAAAACAGAATTTCACTGTCTGTCTCACCATTGACATGCATTGAATGTCATGAAGTTGCAGTAGTTGCGCAATAGATACGAACTAAGGCCACCACAGATATTCAGGTTTTGTAATTACAAGCATAAGTGTACTTTTCATGGCATGATAAGTGTTAATGATTGACAAATAACCTCTCTGGCATCGAAAATTGGCTATTACAAATGTGGAGTCTCATTCCTTCAGGTTTTGAATTTTACAAGATTTTTAAAATGTCAAATTTAAAATAAAAATTCTTCCTTTTCCTTTTTCTCTCTTTTTTTTCTCTCTCTTAATCCTATCTTCCTTCTGTGCCTGATTTGATATAGAACTCACCCCCTTTCATTCACCCTGCTTCCGCTGTTTATTTCCCAATCCTTCAAACTCAGTGGTTAAGCAGATAGCATGTTGGTTGCCCTGTTCACTCAGCTCCCAGGTGCCCTGTTTCCCTCGCTGCGCCATTATCAGCTCGCACTTTCAGCAACTTTGTGGGCAAAGATTATTTGAGCTGAAGGGTGCAGGGGCAAGTCTAACTAATGGCAGTGCCATTAGATGCCCTACTAGAGTAAAGTCACACCTATTGAGATTAAAATGAAACAGAAAAAGGAGGCTTATGATAAATGTCAGGCTCATAGTACAAAAAGTACAGAGGAGAACTGAAAAAGGAAATAAGGGGGCTAAAGAGAGTTTATGAGAATAGATTAGTGGGTAACATAAAAGGGAACCCAAAAGTCTTTTATAAGCATATAAATAGTAAAAGGGTAGTCAAAGGAAGGGTGGAGCCGTTTAGGGACCAAAAAGGAGATCTTCTTGTGAGGCAGAGGGCTTGGCTGAGGTACTAAATGAGTACTTTGCATCTGTCTTCACTAAAGAGGAGTTGCTGCCAATGTTACAGTAAAGGAGGAGATAGTAGAGAAATTGGATAGGATAAAAATAGATAAAGAGGATGTACTTAAAAGGTTGGCAGCACTCAAAGTAGAAATGTCACCCTGTCCAGTTGGGATACATCCTAGGTTGCTGAGGGAAGTAAAAGTGGAGATGGCATCGGCTCTGGCCACAATCTTCCAATCCTCCTTAGATATGGGAGCGGTGCCAGAGGACTGGAGGATTTCAAATGTTACACCCCTGTTCAAAAAAGGGGAGAGGGATAAACCCGGCAACTACAGGCCAATCAGCCTAATGTCAGTGGTGGGGAATCTTTTAGAGATGAGGAGAAATTTTTTTACACAGCAAGTTATTATAATCTGGAATGTGCTGCCTGAACGGATGGTGGAAGCAGATTTAATAATAACTTTTAAAAGGGAATTGGATAAATATTTGAAGGGGAACATTGGTAGGGCTATGGGGAAAGGGCAGGGAAATGGGACTAATTGGAGAGCGCTTTCAAAGAGCCGGCACAGGCACGATGGGCCAAATGGCCTCCTTCTGTGCTGTATCATTCTATTATTCTATCATTCTAAGTGAAAGAGATTTCTGTAAATTACTGATTTCCACAAGAGAATGCCCCATTCACATTGATCATCATATGGTTGGACATTATCCTACCTTTTCTTCAATGGACATTGAAAAGTTCTAATCTTGTACTATTTGACATTGTATAAAAATGCTCCTATGGTCCTCACAGCGTCAACCAATCTCATGCACAACTGAATGTATAGCGTGTATGTAAAATTCAACCCACGAATGTCATAAGGTTTTATTTCAATTATCCTATTAATTCTTGCTTCAAGTGATTTTCTGTTCAAAGATATACAAATAAAGAAAAAGAAAGACTTGCATTTATATAGTGCCTTTCACGACCACTGGACGTCTCAAAGCGCTTTAGAACCAATGAAGTACTTTTTTGGAGTGTAGTCACTGTTGTAATGTAGGAAACGTGGCAGCCAATTTGCGCACAGCAAGCTCCCACAAGCAGCAATGTGATAATGACCAGATAATCTGTTTTTGTTATGTTGATTGAGGGATAAATATTGGCCAGGACAATAATGGCTCATAATTTTGTTACATTATACTTTCCATATTTCTCTTGCCTCAGTTTCTCTTCATTCATTTTATTGCTCCCTTTCAATTAAATTTACTTTATTTCTGCAGAAGCTTAGGCCGCGATTTTCTGAGTGGAGGCGGGTTGGAGTCGGGTTGGCTTGTCAGCGGGTTCCGATCCCGCTGCCGGTTTAATCCGCTCTGCATTAAGTATTTTGCCTTAACTGGGCTTATTAAGCCCATCGTGCGTGTTGTCTGGCCCAATCAGTGGGTTCGGGTCTGCTGCTCGCCTCTGCTGACGTTTAAGGGGTCCATGCAGCCTTGTGATTTTTCCTTCATTTTCTGATGTTTTTCAGTGTGGCAGATAGAGAGATGAGTGGGTCAAGATCAAAGGCCTCTCCACGATTTGATGACGACTCCCTCCGTGCTCTTGTGGAGGGAGTGAGAGGGCGCAGAGGTACTGTTCCCCTCCAATGGACGGAGGAAGCCTCCTCAGCAAACCAAAGCAGCCTGGCTGCAAATTGCTGAGGACGTGAGCGCCAGGTCTTTGTAATCACGCACTTGGGTTCAGTGCCACAAAAGGTTCAATGATCTGCTCTGCTCAGCAAAAGTGAGTATAACATCACACTTACCTTCAATCTGCTCCCCATCTCCTCTCATCACCAGCACTCTGCATTGTCAATCTACTCCTGCACATCCCAACCTACCCTTACATCCCTGGCACCCTTAACCATCCCTCTCTCTCTATGTACAGAATCACTTCACCATTCTACTATGCACCCCTCACACTCACTCTCACTGTTATGCAATGGCAACAACTAACAATGCACAGGGAGGGCCCTTGGTATTGGCACCTCACTCCATCTTTGTCTCCCTCTAAGCATCTATGTTATAGATTCTCTACACTCACTCCAACATTCCCGCTCAAAATCCACTTGTGTCCCTCATTGCAGGAAAAGAGAGCCCACAATAAGAGGGAGAGGGGCAGGACAGGAGGAGGCCAACCTTCAGTGGCGCACTTGATCACCGCAGAGGAGGCTGCAATCAACATTGTCGAAGGTGCAGAGGAGCTGGAAGTGGGGAATGGAGAGACAGGCGCAGTAGAGCAAGCTGGTGACAGAATAGATTTGCAACCCTCTCATTTAGATTGCATTAGTGACTGATATGGCATCTGATGTTCATACAGATTGAGTTCTGATCATCTGCACAATTCGATGTGCCTGTTACATTAATATCACATGTCTAACTCATGCCTTTACTCCCCCACAGGACCATCAAGAGCCCCCCCTCCCCACTGTCCAGGAGGAAGAGCTGGATGACTCCTCAGAGGAAGCTGCAACCTCTGAGGGCGCAGTTTCAGCAGAATTGAGCGCACCCAGCACCAGCGCAGAGACGCACACCTCGGTGGGTCATTCGCGAGATAGAGTAGTGTTGTCACCTGGTGTATCACAGCTCACAATTGAGCATCAACAGATGGTGGAGACAGGGACAGCAGTGGAGAGTCCTCATCGCTGGACGCTCCTAGCTCAGCTCAGCCGCATGTGGATGCAGTGCCTGCACTGATGCCCTCTGCCCTGTGCAGCATCAGGTGGTTGAGGAGAAGGTTGGCGCTCCTGTTGTTGCTGCTGCTGTTGTGCCTGGTTCTGCTGCTGCCGCGGCTGCTCTTCCTCTGATGAGGACCAGGATGAGAGGGTATAAATGGTTCCCATTCCGCTGGTAGATATCTCAGTTGAGGAAGAGATGTTATAAGTGTTCAGTCAATGTGGAGAGAGGGCTTTCCAAGGAGGTCACAGTGCATATGGATCTCAGCTTAAACACTTACAACTCAATAGACCTGCAAAATGTGTTCCAAAACCTCAAAACACAAAGTTCTGCCATCTGAAAGTCAGCCATGTTACAGGTCCGCTTTTATGCTGCAGGAGCAGCTGTCAACAATTCAGTGAGTTGCTGAACCCGGCACAATCAGCTGGCGTGTTTGTTGCACAACGAGCAACACGTTGAAAATGTACTAAAATGGGAAGAGCCTGTAAAAATGGGATCTAAATCTGTTTTCATATTACTCCAAAATACAGTGGGATCTAAATCTGTTTTCATATTACTCCAAAATACAGTGCCCTTATAAAGGAAGGATATAAAAGCAATGGAAAAGATGCAGCGTGATTGCCTAAGATGTTATAAAGAGAAACTTTAGAAGGTAGGACTTTTCACTAGCGCTGAGAAGGTTAAGCGGGACCTGATAGATTATGACGAGTTACAGTAAGGTAGTGATAGATTATTTTTTTTATTTTGAACTTTATTCATCTATGGGTGGGATTAGACTGGATAGCTCATATGGAGAATAATACTGGTGCAGACTTGATGGCCGAATGCCATATTTCTGTGCTGTAACATTCTACAAATTCTTCTTCCTTGTGCCTTAATTTGCTTCTCTAAATGTATTTTCTTTCTCTACAACAACCTTCTTACTGTTAGTGTGCATCCTGCAGTGAAGCCTGTGCCAAGGAGACAAGAGTTTGTACTCCTGTCTGTTATCCAACAGCCTTAAATAACATTACATTTACCATAGCTTAACCGTTCAACAGTCCTATGCAGATCAGTGCTGTAATATATATATTTTTCTGCTGTTCACAAGTTGAAGCTACAGTGCTTCGAGCCTCATGAATGAACAGCTGCTGCTTCTAGTGGCTTCAACACATATTAATGGAAATGCATTTCCAAAAAGTCAAATTCCAGTTGAACATGGAATTTGGGAGAGACAGGAAAATGGGCAAAAGAAAAGGAGATGTGAAGCCTTATCTTAGTGCAGTTTATTACCACAACTGTAAGATCTTGAGTTTATTAGGATTTGAAGAATTTCTCCAGTAATGGTCTCTCCTTGGATCTATTTAGTTCTAGTTGGCCCAGGTGCACAGTGTCATATGGTGTGTTAATATGTAGAGACTTACTCACAGGAGTAATTATAATTTCAAGCACTCGTGCACATAAAGAGCAGCTGTGTGCCAGCCAAACTACCCATGGATGCCACTGTGGGAGAGCACTGTTACCCAGTTACCATATTATAAATCATAGGCTTTACTCACCTCCCATCGTGCAACACGCAATAGCAGCAGCTCTGGAACTGCTTAGAAGTTCATTCTTGTGATGTCTTGTGGGCACTAAAATTACAGTAATCACCAACACAACTCTCAAAATTAGACTTTTTATTAATTTGAATAAATGCAGCTTTGAAACATAATCTATGATTTGAATGTCTGCATTATTTCTTTCTTTCCGAGGGGGGCAGTTTTGTGTTGCTCAAGGTGAGAGATGTCAGTACTAAGGATTGGAAGATTTTCAATTTTTATACCCAGTGTCAGGATCAAACACTCCCATGTTAGGTACAAAATGGGCCAGAAGTAAGATAAGTTTCCATTACTTTGTTCCGACAATCTAGGTCCACTAGGAACTGAGTTCAAAGTGTCAGAATTCACTTTGCCCTTTCTGCCAACAGGCAGAGGGGATTTTAATCTCTTCAGACTAAGGTGGATTCAGATCCAGATTCATTCTTTCATCCCTTTTGTCTCTTAATCTCCCCTGCCTTCCACCCTATCACAGACCTTCCCTTTTGTTCTTTCCTCCCCTCCTCCCTTTCCCTGCCCCTACACTTGCTTAAAAACCTGTTCCATCTCCAGCTTTTTCCAGTTCTGACGAAGGGTCATCGACCTGAAACGTTAACTCTGTTTCTCTCTCCACAGATGCTGCCTGACCTGCTGAGTATCTCCAGCATTTTCTGTTTTTATTTCAGATTTCCAGCATCCGCAGTATTTTGCTTTTGTATCATTCTTTCATTCGCCTTATTTCCTCTAGATTCTGATAGGAACATAGGAAAGTTTTTTTTCCACACTTTCTGCCTTCACTGCCCCCCTTCCACATGTTCTGCTAATTGAATCTAAACTGTCTAGGCCCCTCCCTCTTCTGAGCTTGAGCTCATGTGGCCTGGTTCTATTGTTGGGATTCAAATTATCTATTCCCTTAAGAATCTTCTATAATATCTCCCCTGAGCGTTCTCTTCTTGAGTAAACAACACAGTTTCTTTAACCTCTCCTCGTGTTTCGGATACCTTAAGCTAGGTATTCATTTGGTTGCCCTTTTTTGCACTGCCTCCAATGCCCGATTTCCTTGCATTGGTCCAACAACCAGAACTGTGCACAGTACTCCGGGTGTGGTTGTACCAGTGTCTTAACCAGACGCATTATCACCTGGGATTTGAGTTCTATCCCCTTAGCTATAAATCTCACTATCTGGTTAGTGTTCCTTACTGCTGCCACACATTGCACTGTTGTTATCTACCAGTACACCTCGATTCCCCTCCTGTTCTGTATCCTGTAGCCTGGAGCCATTTAGTTTCTATTCCCATTGTTTGTTTTCCTTCCCTGGTCTCTTTACTTCACATTTATCTGCTTCAAACATCCTTTGCCATTGATCAGCCCATCTTCCTAATTTATTCCTGTGGCACCCCGCTAGTGACCAACTCCACGTCATGCCCATGCCGCTTTACTCATACCCACTCTTTACTTTCACTGGTTTAGCCAATTTTCAATCCACCCCAGAAGTTTATTCCACGCCTACCTTGTGGACTAATTGCTTGTGTGGTATGGTCTCAAATGTCTTGCTGAAATCTAAATATATCACATCCACAGAATTTCCATTGTTAACAAGGTCCGCTATTTCTTCAAAGAACTCCAGTATTCCCTCCACCACCGGTGTACCGTGACTACAGTGTGTACTATCTACAGGATGCGCTGCAGCACCCTGCCAGGGCTTCCGTGGTAGCACCTCCCAAACTCATAACCTCCACCACTTAGCATGGGAACAACATTACCTCCAAGTTCCCCTCCAAGTCACACACCGTCTTGATTTAGACATATATTGCTGTTCCTTCATCGTCGCTGGGTCAAAATCATGGACCTCCCTACCTAACAGCATAGTGGGAGTACCTTCACCATGTGGACTGCAGCAGTTCAAAAAGAAAGCCTTCTTCTAGGAATGGGCAATAAATGCCAGCCTTGCTAGCAACAACCACATCCCAAAGAATGATTAAAAACATTGTGAGGCAAGACTACTCTCCCATAAGTCTCTTACCATACCATAAATATATAGGTGTTTCATTATCCCCTCATTCAGGGAGCCTTCAAATGCATTACTTACAGCAAATGTTAGTCTCACTTGACTGTAGTAACCTGCATCATCCTTATCTCCATTTTTTATGTATTGTGTTAACTACTTTACAATCCTTGGGCACTATTCCCATTTTGAATGATTCCCTAAAGATAGTGACAAGGATGTGACGCATTTCACCGTAAACTTATTTAAGTAGACTTATATGAAGTCCATTCAGGACTGATGCCTTGTCTTCCTTTAACTTCCTCAGACTATTAGTGCTCACCTTATCAGAAATGTCAATTTTTATTAACAATGCCCCGTCCCCTTCCCCCACAGAAATTCAGCTTCTGTGCTAGAGAGCCTGCCCATGATTCCCCCTGACCCATGATTCCCTCTGAGAACACACAGAGGAACAATTAATTTATTATATTTGCTATTGCTTGGTCGCTTGATATCATTTTACCTTTGGAATCTTTCAATGACCCTACACTAAAAGCATCCCAATAATAATTGATAATCAAGGAGCTATAGGGAGGGAGGAACTTAAAACAATCACTATCACTAACAGTAGCTACACTGTAGGACAGAGTATAAATCAAGAAATAATGGGGGCTTGTAAGAAAGGTACTGCAATAATCATGGGCGATTTTAATCTTCATATAGATTGGACAAGTCAAATTGGCAAGGGTAGCCTTGAGGACGAGTTCATAGAGTGTAACCGGGATGGTTTCTTAGAACAATACATTGTGGAACCAACCAGGGAGCAGGCTATTTTAGATCTGTTAATGTGCAATGAGACAGGATTAATTAATGATCTCATAGTAAAGCATCCTCTAGAGGAAAGTGATCATAGCATGATAGAATTTCAAATTCAGTTTGAGGGTGAGAAACTTGGGTCTGAAACTTGTGTCTAAACTTAAATAAAGGCAATTACAAAGGTATGAACACAGAATTGGCAAAAGTGGACTAGGAAAATAGATTAAAGGGTAAGACGGTAGATAAGCAGTGGCAGACATTTAAGGAGATATTTTGTAACTGTCAGCAAAGGTTTATTCCAGTGAGAAAGACTCTACGAGAAGGATGAACCAGCCGTAGCTAATTAAGGAAGTTAAGGATGGTATCAAATTGAATGAAAAGGCATACAATGTTGCGAAGATTAGTGGTAGGCCAGAGGATTGGGAAATTTTTAGAAACCAGCAAAGGATGACTAAAAAAATAGAAAAGAGGGAGAAGATAGATTGTGAGAGTAAACGAGCAAAAAATATAAAAATAGGCAGTAAGAGCTTCTACAGGTGTATAAAAAGGAAGAGAATAGCTAAAGTAAACATTGGTCCCTTAGAGGATGAGACTGGGGAATTAATAATGGTGAACAGGGAAATGGCAGAGACTTTGAACAAATATTTTGTATCGGTCTTCATGGTAGAAGGCAATAAAAGCATCCCAATAATAATTGATAATCAAGGGGCTATAAGGAGGGAGGAACTTAAAACAATCACTATCACTAGAGAAAAACTTCTAGGCAAACTAATGAGACTAAACGCTGACATTTTTCGAGGGGGTGACTAGGTGTGTGGATGAGGGTAGTGCAGTTGATGTAGTCTACATGGACTTCAGTAAGGCTTTTGACAAAATCCCACATGGGAGACTGGTCAAGAAAGTAAGAGCCCATGAGATCCAGGGAAATTTGGCACATTGGATCCAAAATTGGCTTAGTGGCAGGAGGCAGAGGGTGATGGTCGAAGGTTGTTTTTGTGACTGGAAGCCTGTGTCCAGTGGTGTACCGCAGGAATCGGTGCTGGGTCCCTTGCGTTTGTAGTGTACATTAATGATTTAGATATGAATGTAGGAGGTATGATCAGTAAGTTTGCAGATGACACGAAAATTGGTGGAGTGGTAAATAGCGAGGAGGGAAGCCTCAGGCTACAGGATGATATAGATGGGTTGGTCAGATGGGCAGAACAGTGGCAAATGGAATTTAACCCTGAAAAGTGTGAGGTGATGCATTTTGGGAGGACTAACAAGGCAAGGGAATACACAATGAATGGTAGGACCCTAGGAAGGACAGAGGATCAGAGGAACCTTGGTGTGCATGTACATAGATCCCTGAAGGCAGCAGGACAGGTAGATAAGGTGGTTAAGAAGGCATATGGGATACTTGCTTTCATTAGCCGAGGCATAGAATATAAGAGCAGGGAGGTTATGATGGAGCTGTACAAAACGATAGTTAGGCCACAGCTGGAATACTGTGTACAGTTCTGGTCACCACACTATAGGAAGGATGTGATTGCATTAGAGAGGGTGCAGAGGAGATTCACCAGGATGTTACCTGGGCTGGAGAGTTTCAGCTATGAAGAGAGACTGGACAGGCTGGGGTTGTTTTCCTTAGAGCAGAGAAGGCTGAGGGGGGACCTGATTGAGGTGTACAAAATTATGAGGGGCATAGATAGGGTAGATAGAAAGGAACTTTTCCCCTTAGTAGAGGGGTCAATAACCAGGCGCATAGTTTCAAGGTAAGGAGCAGGAGGTTTAGAGCGGATTTGAGGAAAAACCTTTTCACCCAGAGGGTGGTTGGAATCTGGAACTCACTGCCTGAAAGGGTGGTAGAGGCAGGAACCCTCACAACATTCAAGAAGCATTTAGATGAGCACTTGAAACGCCATAGCATACAAGGCTACGGACCAAGTGCTGGAAAATGGGATTAGAATAGATAGGGCTTGATGGCCAGCGCGGACACGATGGGCCGAAGGGCCTCTTTCTGTGCTGTATAACTCTATGACTCTATCTATGACTCTAAGTCCCCTGGACCTGATGGCCTGCATCCTAGGGTCTTAAAAGAAGTGGCTGTAGAGATAGTGGATGTGTTGGTTGTAATCTACCAAAATTCCCTGGATTCTGGAGAGGTCCCAGTGGATTGGAAAACCACAAATGTAATGTCCCTATTCAAGAAAGGAGGGAGACAGAAAGCAGGAAACTATAGGCCAGTTAGACTAACATCTGTCATTGGGAAAATGCTGGAATCCATTATTAAGGAAGTAATAGCAGGACATTTAGAATATCATAATACAATCAAACAGAGTCAGCATGGTTTTATGAAAGGGAAATCGTGTTTGACAAATTTACTAGAGTTCTTTGAGGATGTAACGAGCAGGGTGGATAAAGGGGAACCAGTAGATGTAGTGTATTTGGATTTCCAGAAGGCATTCGATAAGGTACCACATAAAAGGTTTTTGCACAAGATAAGAGCTCATGGGGTTGGGGGTAATATTTTAGCATGGTTAGAGGATTGGCTAACTAAAAGAAAACAGAGAGTCGGGATAAATGGGTCATTTTCAGGTTGACAAACTGTAACTAGTGGGGTGCCACAGGGATCAGTGCTGGGGCCTCAAATATTTACAATATATATTAATGACTTGGATGAAGGGACCGAGTGTAGGCAGGTAGTGCAGGGGTCCCCTGTGGCCATCCCCCTCTCAAACAGATATACCACTTTGGATGCTGTTGGGGGGGATGACTTATCAGGGGAAGGCGGCAGCAGCCAACTTCCTGGCACCATGGGTGGCTCTGCTGCACAGGCTGGGAGGAAAAAGTGTGGAAGAGCTATAGTGATAGGGGATTCAATTGTAAGGGGAATAGATAGGCGTTTCTGCGGCCGCAATCGAGACTCCAGGATGGTGTGTTGCCTCCCTGGTGCAAAGGTCAAGGACGTCTCGGAGCGGCTACAGAACACTTTGGATGGGGGAGGGCGAACAGCCAGTTGTCGTGGTGCACATAGGCATCAACGATATAGGTAAAAAACGGGATGAGGTCCTAAAAGCAGAATATAGGGAGTTAGGAGGTAAATTAAAAAAGAGGACCTCAAAGGTAGTAATCTCAGGATTGCTACCAGTGCCACGTGCTAGTCAGAGTAGAAATAGGAGGATATTTCAAATGAATACGTGGCTAGAGGAATGGTGCAAGGGGGAGGGATTCAAATTCCTTGGACATTGGAACCGGTTCTGGGGGAGGTGGGACCAGTACAAACGGGCAGGGCCGGGACCGATGTCCTAGGGGGAGTGTTTGCTAGTGCTGTTGGGGAGGGTTTAAACTAAAGTGGCAGGGGGTTGGGAACCTGAGCAGGGAGACAGAGGAAAGGGAAATAAGGATAAAAGCTAAAGACAGGAAGGAGAAAAACAAAAGTAGAAGGCAAAGAACTCAACGGTTTAAATCAAACATGGTCACAGTAAATAATAATT
Source organism: Squalus acanthias (assembly GCA_030390025.1). Lineage (NCBI taxonomy): Eukaryota > Metazoa > Chordata > Chondrichthyes > Squaliformes > Squalidae > Squalus > Squalus acanthias. The sequence goes on from CM059436.1 coordinate 42,789,408, forward strand.
CATATAGGTCTGAGAGCGTTAAAAAACAAGCCTGAAGGCTTTGTGTCTTAATGCAAGGAGCATTCGAAACAAGGTGGATGAATTAGCTGCGCAAATAGAGGTAAATGAATACGATTTGATTGGGATTACAGAAACATGGCTCCAGGGTGGCCAAGGCTGGGAACTCAACATCCAGGGTTATTCAATATTTAGGAAAGATAGGCAAAAAAGAAAGGGAGGTGGGGTAGCATTGCTGGTTAAAGAGGGGATTAACACAATTGAAAGGAAGGATATTAGCTCTGATGATGCGGAATCTGTATGGGTAGAACTGAGAAATAACAAGGGGCAGAAAATGTTAGTGGGAGTGGTATATAGACCTCCAAACAGTAATACGGAGGTTGGGGACGGCATTAAAAGGGAAATTAGAGAAGCATGCAGTAAGGGCACAGCAGTCATCATGGGTGACTTTAATTTACATATAGATTGGGCTAACCAAATTAGTAAAAATACTGTGGAGGAGGAATTCCTGGAATGTTTACGAGATGGTTTTCTGGAACAATATGTCGAGGAACCAACCAGAGATCAGGCCATCTTAGACTGGGTATTATGCAACGAGAAAGGATTAATTAGCAATCTTGTTGTACGAGGCCCCTTGGGTCAGAGTGATCATAATATGATAGAATTCTTCATTAGGATGGAGAGTGAAGTAGTTGAATCAGAGACTAGGGTCCTGAATTTAAATAAAGGAAACTACGATGGTATGAGGCGCGAATTGGGTAGGATTGATTGGGGAATGTCACTCAAGGGGTTGACGGTGGATAGGCAATGGCAAACATTCAAAGACTGCATGGATGAACTACAGAATTTGTACATCCCAGTTTGGCATAAGAATAAAACAAAAAGGGTGACTCAACCGTGGCTAACAAGGGAAATTAGGGATAGCATAAGATCAAAGGAGAGGGCATATAAATTGGCCAGAAAAAGCGGCAGCCCTGAGGATTGGGAGCAGTTTAGGATTCAACAAAGGAGGACAAAGGGATTAATTAAGAAGGGGAAAATAGAATATGAAAGTAAGCTTGCTGGGAACATAAAAACTGACTGTAAGAGCTTTTATAGATATGTGAAGAGAAAAAGATTAGTGAAATCAAGTGTAGGTCCCTTGCAGTCAGAAGCGGGGGAAGTTATAATGGGGAACAAAGAAATAGCTGACCAAATTAAATGCATATTTTGGTTCTGTCTTCACAAAGGAGGACACAAATAACCTCCCAGAGATGTTGGAGAACATACGGTCTGATGAAAGGGAGGAACTGAAAGAAATCAGTATTTGCAGGGAAATGGTGTTAGGGAAATTGACGGTATTGAAGGCCGATAAATCCCCAGGGCCTGATAATCTACATCCTAGGGTACTTAAGGAAGTGGCCCTAGAAATAGTAGATGCATTGCTGATCATCTTCCAACATTCGATGGAATCTGGAACTGTACCCATGGATTGGAGGGTAGCTAATGTTACCCCACTATTCAAAAAGGGTGGTAGAGAGAAAGCGGGGAATTACAGACCGGTAAGCCTGACATCGGTAGTGGGGAAAATGCTAGAGTCCATTATAAAGGATGTAATAGCTGAGCATTTGAAAAACAGTGACAGGATCAGACAAAGTCAACATGGATTTACGAAAGGTAAATCGTGCTTGACTGATCTACTGGAATTTTTTGAGGATGTAACTGGGAAAATAGATAAGGGAGAACCAGTAGATGTGGTGTATTTGGACTTTCAAAAGGCTTTCGATAAGGTCCCTGCATAAGAGATTAGCGGGTAAAGTTAAGGCACATGGGATTGGGGGCAAGGTATTGACTTGGATAGAGAACTGGTTGGCGGACAGAAAGCAGAGAGTAGGAATTAATGGGTCTTTTTCTGAGTGGCAAGCAGTGACTAGTGGGGTACCGCAGGGATCGGTCCTTGGACCCCAGCTATTCACAATATACATTAATGATCTAGATAAGGGAATTAAATGTAATATCTCCAAGTTTGCAGATGACACAAAGCTGGGTGGGAGTGTGTGCAGCGAGGAGGATAGCGAGAAACTCCAGGATGATCTGGACAGGTTGGGTGAGTGGGCAGAAGCGTGGCAGATGCAATATAACGTGGATAAGTGCGAGGTTATCCACTTTGGTGTCAAAAACAGAAAGGCAGACTATTATCTGAATGGCAATAGATTGGGAGAAGGGGAAGTGCAACGAGACCTGGGTGTCCTTGTGCACCAGTCGCTGAAAGTAAGCATGCAGGTGCAGCAGGCGGTGAAGAAGGCAAATGGTATGTTGGCCTTCATAGCGAAAGGGTTTGAGTATAGGAACAGGGATGTCCTGCTGCAGTTGTACAGGGCCTTGGTGAGACCACACCTTGAGTACTGTGTGCAGTTTTGGTCGCCTTATCTGAGGAAGGATGTTCTTTCCATGGAAGGAGTTCAGCGAAGATTCACAAGGCTGATACCTGGGATGGCGGAATGACATATGAGGAGAGATTGGGTCGATTGGGCTTATACTCGCTGGAGTATAGAAGAATGAGAGGGGATCTCATCGAAACATATAAAATTCTGACACGTCTGGACAAACTAGATGCAGGAAGAATGTTCCCGATGGTCGGAGAGTCCAGAACCAGGGGTCATAATCTACGGATAACGGGTAAACCATTTAGGACAGAAATGAGGAAGAATTTCTTCACCCAGAGAGTGGTGAACCTGTGGAATTCTCTACCACAGAAGGTAGTTGAGGCGAAGTCATTAAATATATTCAAGGATGAGTTAGATATATTTCTTAAAGCTAAAGGTATCAAGGGATATGGGGAGAAGGCAGGTACAGGGTACTGAGTTTAGATGATCAGCCATGATCTCATCGAATGGCGGAGCAGGCTCGAGGGGCCGAATGGCCTACTCCTGCTCCTATCTTCTATGTTTCTATGTTACTGTAGCCAAATTTGCTGATGATACAAAGATAGGTGGGAAAGCAAGTTGTGAGGAGGACACGATGGCTGGAATTTTGCCAGCGCTCAGGGGGTGGGTTTGAAGGCAGGACATCCGGCAAAATCGCAAAGATTGACAGCGGGTTGGAAACCCGCTGTCAAGCCGCCTCCAAACAATCTTCCCAGGCATCGGGTCCCCAATTTGCACATGGACCTGACACCTTGCGGCAGGAAGAGGATTATAGGCACTTAACTGCTTGTTAACAGGTTATTAACAGGCAGTTAAGAGGCTTTTTGCAGTTTTGACAGGTCTACTGTGGGCTTCCCGATGTCCGGACACCACGCCAGGGTAAGTGTGGCGTGCTGTGGGTCTACTGTAATGTTTCTTCATTGATGACAGCTGCAGAAGTGGTGTGAAGGATCCAATGGTACACTGGTGAGTTTCAGAGGTAAGAACATTTTGGGAAAATCATTTTTAATGCATTTACACTTTTCTGTAGGTGACAAGTTTTTGATTGTGTGTGTAGTCCCACCTCATTGGGAGAACCTCTCTCACCAGTGACAGATCACTTCTGTAATCTCATCTGCAGCTGCCATCTGTTCTAGCCTAAGGAGGGAGAGACTGGAGAGCGTAGGTGCAAGGGCTCACCTTTGTACAGTGATTGTCAGTGTTTGCAGCACCTCAATGCTGTCAAACACTGAAAAATCAGCTGTCAAAAAAAATTGTGCGTGGCCCCTTTAAGAAAACCAGCAGATGACGCATCATCAACTGACGTCATCTGACACCGGCTTCCTCTTAATTGGCCAGCAACCCCACAGGGCGGGCTTAACAAGGCCAATTGATGCAAAATCGCTTCTGTGCGTCCGATGTCGTTGGGGGCGGGACTGGAACTCGGAAGGCAGCTGTCCCGCCCCCAAGCCGCATCAATAGGAAAAATCACAGCCAAAGAGTTTGCAAAGGGATATAGATAGGTTAAGTGAGTGGGCAAAAATTTGGCAGATGGTGTATAATGTGCGAAAATGTGAGGTTATCCACTTTGGTAGGAAGAATAAAAAAGCAAATTATTATTTAAATGGAGAGAGACTACAAAATGCTGCGGTACAGAGGGATCTGGGGGTCCTCGTACATGAAATACAAAAATGTTAGCATGCAGGTACAGCAAGTAATTAGGAAGGCAAATGGAATGTTGGCCTTTATTGCAAGGGGGATGGAGTATAAAAGTAGGGAAGTCTTGCTACAACTGTACAGGGTGCTGGTGAGACCACATCTGGAGTACTGCGTGCAGTTTTGGTCTCCTTATTTAAGGAGGGATATACTTGCATCGGAGACAGTTCAGAGAAGGTTCACTAGGTTGATTCCTAAGATGAAGGGGTTGTCTTATGAAGAAAGGTTGAGCAGGTTGGGCCTATACTCATTGGAGTTTAGAAGAATGAGAGGTGATCTTATTGAAACATAAGATTCTGAGGGGGCTGGACAGGGTAGATGCAGGGAGGATGTTTCCCCTCGTGGGGGAATCTAGAATTAGGGGGCATAGTTTCAGAATAAGGGGTCGCCCATTTAAAACAGAGATGAGGAGGAATTTCTTCTCTCAGAGGGTCGTGAATCTTTGGAATTCTCTACCCCCGAGAGCTGTGGAGGCGAAGTCATTGAATATATTCAAGGCTGAGATAGACAGATATTTGAGCTACAGGGGAGTCAAGGGTTATGGGGAGCGGGCGGGAAAGTGGAGTTGAGGCCAAGATCAGATCAGCCATGATCTTATTGAATGGCGGAGCAGGCTCGAGGGGCCAATTGGCTTACTCCTGCTCCTATTTCTTATGTTCTTATTCTTTTGTTTCATTTTTTACCTGCTTGCTAGAAAAAGTATTTTATAGAAATGCTTTGACATTTCTTTTAATATTCCCTGATATTGTAACTTTTTTTCTATTTTAGCTCTCCTGAGCAGTTTCTTAGCCTCTTTCCCCTTGTTTTTTATATTCCTCTTGGTCCACCATGCTACCTATAACTTGAAATAATCTATTTTTTGCCCTTATTCTCTGCATTACTTCCCTTGTTGCCCACATTGGGCTGTTCCCTGTTACCTTTCTGCCCTAGTGGTATGTTTTCTGTTCTATATTCTGTGGCTTTTCTCAACATGATCCACGTTCCTTCCATGCTTTCCATTCTAACAGTGCTCTCCAGTCCAGTCTCCTAAGCTCACCCTTCATCAAAATCTGCCAAACTAAAGTATTTGGTAGAATGATTAGAGAGGAGTTGAAGAGAACTTTTTTTACCCAGAGGGTGGTGAGGGTCTGGAACTCACTGTCTGAAAGGTTGGTAGAGGCAGAAACCCTCATCGCATTTAAAGAGTACTTGGATATGCACTTGAAGTGTTGTAACCTACAAGGCTACGGACCAAGAGCTGGAAAGTGGGGTTAGGCTGGATAGTTCTTTTTTGGCCAGCACAGACAAGATGGGCCGAATGGTCTCCTTCTGTGCAGTAAATTTCTATAATTCTAAAGCTGAATGTTTCTATTCTGCTCATTCTCTTTTCCATCATAAGCCTAACCTTAAACTCCAACATACTGTGCTCACTGTTCCTGAGGTGCTCAGACTCTGCCCTTCTCTGCTATTTCCTGATTATTATTTAGTATCAGGTTCAATACCACCCCTGCTCGCAATTGTTCCTTAACCAGCTGTTCCAGATAATAATTCAATATTGTGTCCAGAATCATGTTTTCACTCATATTGCATCCTTTACAGATTTCTGATTCTATCCCTGAGAATGAATCACTCATAACAACTGTCTCTGTTCCTGCAATGACAATAAATAAGGGTCATTCATGAACAAAGGGCACAGGACGGCTTCTTTTCAATGCACCTTAAAACATACTAAACATAGTACGGCTGTGAAATCTATGAATCTTACACCCCCCAAAATAACAGCTAAACCTCAATTAAATTTAAAAAAAACCATCACATTAATAAAATAAGTATAGTTAATGAAATTAACCATTTTAAATAAAAAATTAAATTTTTGAAAAAATTTTAAATCTTTTAAAAAGTTATACAAATAAACTTACCTGTCTTTAAAGTCTATAAAAAAGATATACCTGTTAAAAAAAATTCAAATAAATACTTAATTCACTACTTACCTTCTTAAAAGTGGGTCTTACTCCTCCTTTTTACATTTCTAAAATCTTCAGTACTTACCTGCGCGTCCAAAGCATGAAGTGCACAGCGTGCGCGCAGCCTGTAGCGCGCACGCGATGCACCGAGGAACCGCCCCCTTTTCAGAAGAGCAATTGCCGGTTTTCAGCGCATGCGCAGCGCATGCAGAAAACCGGCAATTGGAGTGGGAATACGCGAGAGTACGCAGTGCGTACTCTCGCGTCCCGGGATCAATTTTCGGCCCATTATGTCTCTTAACCTCTCCTGCCTTCTATCCTATCACAGACCTTCCCTTTTGTTCTTTCATCCCCTCCCCCCTTTCCCAGCCCCTACACTTGCTTAAAAATCTGTTCCATTTCCTGCTTTTTTTCCCAGTTCCGACGAAAGGTCATCGACCTGAAACGTTAACTCTGTTTCTCTCTTCACAGATGCTGCCTGACCTGCTGAGTATCTCCAGCATTTTCTGTTTTTATTTCAGATTTCCAGCATCTGCAGTATTTTCTTTTTATACTAAACATAGTGTTGATTACGCTGTCTTCTTCTGCCATGAGGTTCTGGCTGGCACCTTCTTTGAACACTTCCTGTGTTAATCACTGAGCTGACTGTCTCTCTCAAAAACATGGAATGGACTCTTGCTAATACATTACTGTCCCATTGCATTAGTTCCATAGTCTCACTCCTCCAGCCAGGTCTCTGGTATCATCAACTTTTTCATGGTCACTGGCTCTGCTCATTCTCTTTAGGGCTACAAGCTTAATCTCTGCCACCTACTTTTGCTTACTCTATAGTCCATCTCCCTGGGATAGAAATTGATAAGCATTGTGCCTGGTTTTCGGTGGCATCTCAGACAGCCACCTAAAATAGGTGTTAGGCCACTTGAATATGTTAATTAGGAACCTAATTCAGTGCTAACTGAATGCTGGATTAGGTCAATCTGTCACGGATGGCTAGTGAAGGAAATGAAAAAAATCATATTGGTGTAGTAGGGATACTCTTCCCAGTTGAAGGTTGAGGTACATTCTTGGGTTAGAGCTGAGGGTGTTTTACCCTACATCTGAATGATCACACTGGCACCAAGTGCGAATAATGCAAAACTGTTCCATTTCCCATCACTTTTGTCTTTCACCTTATTGAACACAAAAAATCATTTAGAAGATGCAAAAGAAAATGGACTGTATGTCTTAATGGGATAGTCTTCAGACACTGTGAGACTTAAATAGAAACTTTATAATTCCAGACTGGTCATGAGTAAGATGGTGACACTATTGCTTCAATGCGGAGTAATAATATCACATGACCATTCTCTAGACTCACAGAAGCTCGCTGAGGCTTACAAGCACATTCTGCTGACATGCCTTATTTGTTTAACAGTGGAAGAGTCATGATCAGGCAGCCTTGATACTTGATCACTGCACATTCATATGATTTAGCAAAGCACTCTCAGATGAAATTATTGGCAACTATCTCAACTTCTCCCCAAGGACTGGAGGTTGGCAATTACTTATAAAAGGAATGTGCAAAATGTGCTGAAACAGAGGGGAAAATGTGACATAAATAAAAGAACAAGCAGCTCACATAGATTCAACATTACAGCAATGTTTGTCTCAACCCAATTCTACTAAATAATGAAATCATATTTACAAGATTTCGTGGATTGAAAAAAAAACACTAAACAAAAAAACAGAATTTTCTGGATTTTTTTTAAATACAGGAGACAAATAATCTCAGGAGGCCTTCTGGGGGCAGGTCAGGGGTGGAGCAAAATGCTTTCCCGTGCCCATCCTACTTTCCGAGGTTGAGGCATGTTTTGGGTCAGTGCTGAAAGAGCTTTACCCTATATCTGGCAATGATCACACTGGCATTGGGAGCAAATAATGAAAAACTGTTCCGTTTCCCATCACTTATATCTTTCACCTTATTGAACATAAAAAATAATTCAGAAGATGAAACAGAAAATGGGCTGTATGTGTTAATGGGATTGTCTCCAGATACGGTGGGACTTAAATAGGAAATCTATTATTTCAGCCTGGTCTCTGGCAAGGTGGTGGCACCATAGCACTTGCATGAATTGGGTGGGCGCCCGCATCATTAACAGCAAACTGGTGTGCCCATCTCAGAAAATGCATCACAGTGTAATGGTGCTGAATCTAAGGTAGTTAAAGTAAAAAATTGCCCTATGCTTTTGAGAGGCTGGTTTCTGTACTGCGATCAATAGCTCAGTGATCAAGTGCATTAGAGAAACCCTGGCCATTTAAAAGTAATGCTTCTGCTGCCCTAGCATTGCTGGATGCCAGGGATGCATAGATGTCCTCTGTAACCAGAAGTGCTAAGGGCACAAATGCAGCAATTACATTGTATGATATCATTCCCGCATTTGCACGTGCTCGTCCATTTGTGAGTGGCCATATTATGTGCCGATCCCAAAGGGTTGGAAATTTCAACAGGTGGAAAAGGGGCCCAATTTCTGCCCTTGCTCGCCACAGATATGGCATTAGTAAGCTGAAAATGTTGAGAAAATTTGCCCCACACATTTTACATATAGATCACTAGACGACTGACAAGTGCTTGGATTTGCATCCTTGCTAGACAACAACAACAGCAACTTGCATTTATATAAATAAAATAATCCATAGATGCTGCCTGACCTGCAGAGTATTTCCAGCATTTTCTATTTTTACTGCATTTATATAGCGCCTTTAACATAGTAAAATGTCCCAAGGCATTTCACAGGAGCGTTATCAAACAAAGTTTGACACCGAGCCACAAAAGGTGAGGTAGGTTATAAGGAGCATCTTAAAGGAGGAGAGGTAGAGAGGCGGAGAGGTTTAGGGATGGAATTCTAGAGGTTATTGCCTAGGCAGCTGAAGGCATGGCCACCAATGGTGGAGCGATTAAAGGATGTGCAAGAGACTAGAATTGGAGGAGCGCAGAGATCTCGGAGGGTTGGCGGGCTGGAGGAGGTTACAAAGATAGGAAGGGACGAAGCTATGGAAGGATTTGAAAACAAGGGTGAAAATTTTAAAATCGGGGCATTGCCGGACCCGGAGCCAATGTAAGTCAGTCAACACAGGGGCAATGGGTCAGCGGGACCTTATGCGAGTTAGGATATGGGCAGCAAAGTTTTGAATGAGCTCAAGCTTATGTAGGGTAGAAAATGGGAGGTCGGCCAGGAGAGGATTGGAATCGTAGACTTACAGCAACTACCAGGAAGTTCTCACAAGTGTGTGATTAGCAACACATCACCAAAAAATGGGTAACTGCATTGCCACTATCCCCCTGCCACATCAACTTCAATGGAAAGGAAATTCAAGTGGGGTGTATAGCGGACGGCCAATCCACTACCGCCTGTTTTACACCCCTGCCAAAGTTGAAAGTTTCACCCAATAAGACAAGTGACATTTTAGCCATCCCAAAAATCTGAGAGACAATGTGGGCACCAACTCAGTAGACTTGATGAATCTGATTGGCCAAGAAGCCAAAATAGGGCACTCTGATCCATAACAAACCTGAAATCGAGTTCCACTAAGGTAGGGCCTAAGGTGTTCTACCACCCAAATAACCAGAGAACTGTTTGGCTACATGTATTATACAGAACAAGCTTAATTGTATTGGGATTTTTTATATTATAATGTAAGTAAAATTATTAATATAATTTAAATAACTAAGAATAAAAGGCTATGGGGAGTGAACAAGGTTAATTGTATTTAAAACAAGTTTTCTACAGTGCTAGATGGATAGTATTATGTATATTATATGGTGAGGCCCCTATATTTCAATATCTGTAAAGTGTACAGTATTTTTACATTGTGTCAAGAATGGAATGCATTGCTTCAATAAATTTGCTGTATTATAGCAAAACATGAACTGCTATCACATTTAAGCTGCAGCAGGATCACATTAACTATCAGAACCACACTAGAAACTGGACTCCAGGTCCTGGACTACCCATGAGCAACACCACAGGATGTAGTGACCATCAATGGAAATAAGTAAGACTTGATAACTTTGATTTTGACCCCTGGAGTAAACATTATTGAGGGAGTATCTTCCCCCAGCAGGTTTGCCATTAAATAAATTCCAAATACCACCAAGTTTGGAAATAATTTGACTTTTATGACTTTATTAAAACATCTCATGCATAGTGTAAAATGTACACTTTCTCCCATCATTAAAACATGCAAACTAACAGTCTGAGACGACATCTATTGTTGTATTCATTAAAAACGCAGTTCACAAATGTAATAAATAGAAACGTTTTAACCAAGTTCAGCTAACAAACACTTTGATAAAAATCCACTTGTGATCAAAGGTTTCACACAAGATATTATTTCAAGTTGTGTAACAAAAAGTTCTCATTCAAAAACACTCTTAAAAAAAATTCAGTGGAGCTTGTGCGTCAAGGTTTGTTCTCACATGTTTACCTCAGCCCCAGTGCATTGATTCCAATACTGTCCCATAGACTATGCTCACTATTACAATGCAATTTTCGATCAGTGTAAAGCAACATCCTTTTTAAAAACATCTTCATCAATATTGAAGTAGTAGAAGGTCAAAGAGTTGTCAAACATTAAATGCAATAGTTAAAAACCATTGAGGAAGTGTTGCTGTCCTTCAGGATTAAAATTGTTTTTATAAAACATATGTTTCTAATCCATACTCAAACTATAAATACATTTTCTTAATTTATTCTCAGAATGTGGGCATCGATGGCAAGACCGGCATTTATTGCCCATCCCCTAGAAGATGATGTGCCGTCTTCTTGAACAGCTGCAGCCCGTGATTTGATACAACTGAATGGCTCACTACGCCACTTCTAGGGCAGTTAAGAGTCAACCACGTTGGTGTGGGACTGGAGTCACATATAGGCCAGACCAGGTAAGGACATCAGATTTCCTTCCCTAAAAGGACATTAGTGAACCAGTTGAGTTTTTACGACAATCAGATAGCTTTATGGTTACTTTTTTTTAAAACTGATACCAGCTTTATATTTCCAGATTTAAAATAAAATTGAATTCAAATTCTCAAACTGCCATGGTCAGATTTGAACTACACATTCTCTGAATCACTAATCCAGTAACATAACCACTACACTATCATACCTATGAATACATACATCAACTCTAATTTCTTCATGGCAGCCTTGTACCTTTCATGAAGGTAATTTTTTTTTGTATTTTTTATTTAAAGGACATCTTCAAGGGAAAGGCATGCAATTAACAAAATAGTAGCAGTTTCAGGTTAGAGTCCAGTTATTGGCACATGCAGGTAATGTTGAATACGGAGATTTGAACTAATTGCATGGCTTCCAAAAGCCAGCTTATAGAGAGAGGGTTACTGTGCATAACATACAGTATCCTCTCATTTTCACACACTTGGGCAAATCATGGCCACTGGTACAACCTGCATCATAGGGTCCTCTTTCATAAATGAAAAATAAACACGCACACCCTCATTCCACACTGCTTCTAAGAACACACAGGTCCCTAAGGCAGCATTACATAGAGGGTGCTTTGTATCCCTTACCACTGGATTTCTCACAGGATGTACAATTTTGGAAGTTGATGTTATAAGACAAAAATACCTTCAGATTTCTTCAACTTGAAAAGACCTTTGATCATTTTATAAAGGTGGATACTGAAAATAATCTGCATCTGTGACTTTCCCCATTCTTCACCTCCACCTCCACCCCCTTTACTCTTTCTCTCTTTGACTTTCCCCTTAGGTTTCTTAGCTTCATATATCTTCATGCAACTGGGAGTGAAGAGATAGAAATTCTGCTTCATAATCATGCAGAATATACTTTATACTGTAAGATACTTCAAACTGAATGAACATAAGAACATAAGAATTAGGAACAGGAGTAGGCCATACGGTCCCTTGAGCCTGCTCTGCCATTCAATAAGATCATGGCTGATCTTCTACCTCAACTCCACTTTCCCGCCTTATCCCCATATCCCTTGATTCCCTTAGGGTCCAAAAATAACCAACCTAACAGTTTTTCATTGAACTTTCCAATGAAATAGCACAATGGTCAGCTGATCCTATGGCCTAGAAATTCATCTCGGGCAGTGGTGAAAAACGGGCAGTATCGGAGTGGCCGTCCATTATACGCAGTGCCTGATATTCGGTTCCGTTGACTGCAATGGAACTGAATATCAGACACTGCGTATAACGGCGGCCGATCCGATACCGCCCGCTTTTCGCCACCGCCCGAGGTGAATTTCTAGCCCTTTGATTCTAGAGTGTACTTCAATAGAAATTCTAGAATCGCAGAGGGCAAATACACAAAGAATCATATATTGAGGATATGATAAGATAGAGCCATCTACTTTCATAAACTTGGGGAAGGATCTGTTAATAATACCCCAGAATTTGAAGCTGCTCGTCAAGAACTATTTAAAATAAATTCATGCAGAAGTATGAAGTAGTTGGGTATAAAAGTCACAGAGCCTTTGCCTTCAGTAGTTGAATGCAATTTTGAATGAATGTTGTCAAATTTAAGGGCGGATTTGGTGAAACAGAGAAAATTCATGCTATCTCTTTTCAATAGAATTGACTCAATTAGGATGTAAATACTTATTTGTCTAAACTATGAGTTTTCTATGCTCCCTGTCAAAGGTCATGCAAAACTCTTACAGACTATTAAGAAAGAATTATTGAAGTTTATCTGGGGTGGGAGAAGTTGAACTTAGAAGCTGTAGAAGTGCCAGGATGGAGCTTCTAGAGTCTGCAACTTATTGCTTTTAGACTGATTCATACTGATAGTGGTTTTGTCTCCAATTAAACCCTCACTTTAGCTACATTAAAGCATGAAGAAAGCACCTTTAAAGTGTCGGCAAATAGATTATTCCATCAAAGGGTATTCTAAAATTAAAGTAGAAAACTCTATTATTGCAGTCACTTTTAGATATGTAACAAGAATACAAAAAATGCAGCAAGATGGGTGTGGCCCATTCAAAGCCTTGTTGGACAGTCCTAACTGACAGTAAGATCTGCATTTGGAAAATATGGAGACAAGTAGAAGCTAATGAAACAGAGGATTTCTGGAGAGAGCAGGGATATAATTATATTTTTTCCAGATTTTCCAATTAAGACATATTTAGGTATTGGTCATCAAGGCTGGCAGTTAAGATGGAAGACTACTATGTATCCAATCCACTGGATGGCCTCTTTAAACCAAAGTGAAGACTCCACGCTGTACCATGGAGGTATTTGCACTTGTGTGTGATCTCAAAAATATTACTAAAGCCCAGTTGACTTGTGAAAGGAAATCGGGGTTTTTTGTCTCAATCCCACCTATAGGAACGCAATTTGATCTGGTATGAAAGAACAACTCTTGGCATCATACTGTCCAACTTAACATACTATACCAAATGTATAATGTCATCTCAAAGATTTGGCAGGAGTGAGCCTTTGGCTTAGTGGTAACATTCCTGCCTCTGAGTCAGAAAAAAAGACTTGCATTTATATAGCGCCTTTCATGACCACCGGACGTCCCAAAGCACTTTACAACCAATGAAGTACTTTTAAAGTGGAGTCACTGTTGTAATGTAGGAAATGCGGCAGCCAATTTGCGCACAGCAAGCTCCCACAAACAGCAATGTGATAATGACCAGATAATCTGTTTTTAGTGTTGTTGAATGAGGGATAAATATTGGCCCAGGACAACTCCCCTGCTCTTCTTCTAAGTAGTGCCATAGGATCTTTTAAGCCCACCTGAGAGAGCAGACGGGGCCTCAGTTTAACGTCTCATCTGGAAGACGGCACCTCAGACAGTGCAGCACTCCCTCGGTACTGCCCTGGAGGGTTAGCCTAGATTTTTGTGCTCAAGTCTCTGGAGTGGGACTTGAACCCACAACCTTCTGACTCAGGCGAGAATGCTACCAACTGAGCCAGGGCTGACATGCATTGTTCTCAAACTGCTCCAGACAATCTTGGCAAGTGGAGACCGGAGCTCCACCTCTGGTTGACATCCAGTTGGATACTCATGGCCAGTGGACGTGAGTGGCCCCCCCCCTCACCTTATGGGTTGTGGGAGCCCATAAAACCCGACCATGGTATAGGATTAACCACCCTATTTTGCTGGTATAAAGATGGTTATGGCCATAGAAGAAGTGTTCATGTCGAGATCTGTCAGACTGTTGTTTTCATATCTTCACACTGTTCTCCAAGGGAAGTGTGTGAAGATATGAAAACAACAACAAAGATTTGACAATCTGAGGAGGCAGATTTAGAGTCCTGCAGGAGGTATGGAAAGGGAAAGAGTGATTTGATTCATGGATTAGGTCGGGGACTACCCTGCCATTTAGGAGCTTTAGAGAGAGATAATGGGCTGGTTTAAAAAAAACAGTCCCAAGTCACAGGGACAGAATCCCCACAGCAATGTTTGCTTGAAGACTGAAGTCATCAAGAGGCAGATCAAGGTCCTAAACTTTTGAAAGGCTTCAGGTTCCTCATCACCAGCAAGTAAGTGGGCTTTCAGATAAAACACCAAGACCCCAAAGTGCCACTGGGGTTCTACCAGTCTCTTGTTGTAACCAGTGGAAACGCCAAGGCAAGAGGGGAGACTCAGTTGCATCAGATCTCCACTATTTCTGCCAGTTTCTACATTGGCTTGTAAAGGGCAGAACTTCGACCATCCCTTACTGGGGAAATGATGGGCCGGGGTAGGAATTCCCTAAACTGGAAATTCCTGCCACTGATCCTCAGTGAGGAAATTACATTGACCGATGCACCAAGAGAGATGAGGCATACCAGCCTCCTCAAGGGTGTACGTGGACCCCAGCTGTGTGATCCAGGCCTGACAAAGGGCATGGACTCATGAAGGAGGACAATTAAAAAAAAAACAAATTACTTATGCCATTGGTCTTCTTGGTTGGCGACATGGCCGGGGTCGACGAGGGTCCTGGGCAACCCATGGGAGATTGGCCACCCCAATTTTCTGGTGCATGGGGTAGGCGAGCACCAAAGAAGTGCCATGTTTCCGGCAATCAGCCTGATGCAAATGACTTGCCTTCCTACTGACCCCACAAACTCTAGCGGAGGTCAGTATAGGAGGAGCAATCCTGGCGCAACCGCTAGTATTGCCATTCACAGAATTTCAGCCCTAAGCTTATTGGAATATCTTACAACTTTGATTGATGTTGAAAATGACTATTGGTGCACAAGGGCAATTGTGGGTACCGTTTGAGCATTTCTTACGGTTCAGGTGTGTTACACCCAGCAGAGGTTCCTGCAATTGTAATTATATTTGTTAGTTATTTCTAAAGTTAAAATGAAATGACATAATCAGAAAAATAAAAGCCACACTGCTCATTAGAACATACAGCTCCTAGCTGCGCACAGAGCACCTTGTCCTCCTTAGCAATAGATTTATCAAAGGATTTCCAATTTATGAAGCCCGTTATAAGACCAAAAAATTCCTTCAGATTTTCCTAACCTAAACGGCCATGTGACCATTTCGGGGTAATGAACAGTTAAAACTGTATCTGTGAGAATTTACATTCTTTGCTCCCTCGATTTTATATTTTTCCCCATCTCCTTCACAAGGCCTCTCACCTCCTCACATCTTTGTGCAGTAGGGAAGAGAGTAATTATGAAATGTTCTCACTGATTATACAGAAGATTTCATGAGAAATCATTTAGTATGGATCTAAAGCTTATTAAATTG
The DNA here is from genome assembly GCA_030390025.1 of Squalus acanthias. Lineage (NCBI taxonomy): Eukaryota > Metazoa > Chordata > Chondrichthyes > Squaliformes > Squalidae > Squalus > Squalus acanthias. The sequence continues at coordinate 42,805,161 of CM059436.1, forward strand.
TCTCCCACCATCATGTTATGGCACAGATACACACCTAAGTCACCATTCTTCATTTATAAGCACGTACAATGATTGTTAGTAGAATACTCAACTCTGGGGGCATCACAGCCAAGCTTTATCTGTCCTCACCTAACATCCCACCTATTTTCAACCACCGTGGAACAATCAGAAGCAGGACCCGACTGATTTTATTTACCTCTATAACCCAGGGACACTGAGGCCTGGCTGAGATCAGGTAACCCAGTACAGACCAGAGATCAAACCTGGGACCTTCCTGGTCAGTATGGTACATTTACCCACTGAAAATAACCCAAAATACTGGTTTCTTCCATTTATCCTAGATTGTATTAAAAAATCTTTACAAAACACGTTGAAAATTATTAAGAGCGGTTGCTCTGGAGAGTGGTTTTTCACTTTCATTGGCTACTTCTAGTACTGGAAAGTAAACTTTTTTCCCACAGCAGTTCTCTATTGCTTTATTTGACTTCAAAATTACTCACATATTCCTATTTACAGACCCCAAATATCAGCCACTATTTTAGCATTGAGGAAGCGCTGCCATCTGATTTTCAGTCTAGCATTAGGTGTGGGGGTCACACCATAATGTCTCCCAGCAATTGCAAATCAATAATGGGAATACTAATCACAGTGCTACAATTGGGGAATTGAATGATGTACAATTAAAAAAAAATAAACTGGATGAATAGATTAATGCATCACTTTTTTGACCTTCTGGGTTCTGTAGTCCAAACACAAGTGTACACAAATCTTCATAAATAGTGTTGATCCGTTAAAACAAACGCCTGGAAAGTAAAGTGCAAGGTAGAGCACCATTGAAGATAGTGAAAAAGTACAAGCTTTCACTCCATGGCTTCTTTAGATGCGGATTTGATATCCAACATCATTCAGTGTGCTGAGTTCTGCTGGCTTCCGTTCGGTTATTGCAGGTCTGAAAGAACAACATAAACAAGAGCCTAAGAATTGGGTTTGACTGTAGAATCTATAAACACACAATTAAAACTCACATCAATCACCCACACTGCTAAGATTTGAAAGGTTTAATAATTATGACCAAACTTCAATTGTGGTTTGATTACACGAGGGGGACGATGACGTGGTCTGAGCACAGTAACGTGGGACCATTGCTCTGCGGGCACCGTGACACTGACATTGACATAAGCGGACCTTGCGCTATGATGCAAATTCAGCTCATTTAAATATTAGCACTGTGCACAGAGTATGATTCGCTGGGAATACACAAAGATGAGGGTGCAAGGTATCCAGCACCAGCAGCTCTTAAAGGGCTGGTGGCCATCCTTAATGGGGAACCGGCTGAAAATTTTAAAGAATGTTAGAAGCAAGGTCCAGTTTTAGGAAGCTGCCTAAGTTTATTTCTTGCCGAGCAGTTAAACAGATTAATGTAAACAGGTAACCGCCAAAGAAGCTCATAAATAGTTGCAAGCAAGACATCCACCCTATTAAAGCTAAAAAGCCAAAGATATGGGAAGGGAGTTCCCCACACAGCACGCGTTTCATTTGGGCACTGAGTGTCTGGAGCACTCTTCAGGCACTGCAAGCACATTATGGAGCGATCCCTTAGTTTACATAAAATTCATGCCTGCATGGAGTCTAGTGCACAGGACCATATTAAAGCTCAGCCTGTGCACCAGACATTTGATAGGCCTAAACACCCCATAATACAGCCCAGGGGTGCCAATGTGCAGCAGTGCTGTGGGCACCAAAGATGGCATTATCGGCTTTAGATTTATTCCAGGGACACAAAGGATGATTTTCTTTGCAGTAAGTGATCTGACAGCAATGTTTAAAATACAGAATGCATTTAAAATAGAATCCCACACAGAAATGAAAGAGAATACCATACAATTAGGAGCTATGGAAACCTATCCAGGCATGTTCACAGCTGTTGTACTTGGGTTATGCGTCTTTCATTTTTTTTACATCTTCTGGTTTAAATTCTTTAAATAAGTTTAGACTGTTTTACAGAAATTCGGTCTCATTTTTATTCCTGCCACCTGTACAAACTATTTGTGGTTTTAATTAGCTAAAGATAAATACATAGGTGCAGATTTTTGGCTATTTTTCAACAGTGTGTAACTCCGTCATAAGACTGAGACTTCTTTTAACCAGCAGGGCTAATATTTTACAGAAAGCAAAGTGTTGGGAATGAGATTTTAAAACAAAGTAAACAGCCTCGATACAAACACAAAAATAAAAGTGGGTAAATATCTGCGGAATTAGTGAACACAACCCTGAAAAATCTTCAACTCTTAAAAGCGTCCAGCCCATTAGTTGTAAACTTCCTGCTGAGCAGCATATGGCTTTACTACATAGAAAATGAACCCTGGATCTCCTCCGGCCCACTGTCAATGGGCAGTGTATCCAGAAATTTCAAATCTGAGCCTGTCTGGAATCAGGTACCTGTCTGTGCCTGGAACTGTGGTTCCGGCTAGCAGTAAAAAGGTAAACAGATACCTGGCCAGGGTGGAAAAACTTGGACCACATTTTAAAAATCTAAATAAAGAAATAAAGCCTTGCCCCAGCTACAGGCCCCAACAAATGGAGTGCTTCCCTGCTAGATTCAGGACTCCAGATTTAAATACTCAGAATGATGATAAACTGAGTTGACATTAATAAAATTCCATGAACTTTGCATGTAAAGTATAAGCAAGTGATAATTACCACACTGGATACACATACAGTATATCAAATACCCACAGGAGCATGAAGTCCTATGGGACCCCAGCAGTAACAGATCTGCAGGCAGTGGTGGACAAATGCTTAGCACTAATGGTTAGTAAACCAACTAACACTCCGAAGATCAGACCCCTGGTACTACTAACAAGCGAGAGCGTTCCTCGAACCACTGCTCTCGCCGCATCCCGAGATCCACGCTCAACGCCATGCGCCGCCACATGCACGCTCTCGACCTCCCTCTTCAGCAGCACCGACTCACTCTATCTCAAAGCTGTCCTGCTCCGCAGTTCCATTTCAGTCTTCGCCTCATCCGGCGCTTTAACAAAATACTTTTTTTCTTCCTTTCAGGTGTCAAGGATCGTAAGCTTCAACAACTCTTGGACGCCAACGCCCCTCCGGAACCTTCTTCTCTTCACTTTCCTCTGACCCCATCCCTTCTTACAATCTCACCCCTTCTTACAACCCTCCGCCCCCCACCCCCCCCCCCCGACGTGTTTTCACTATCCCCTCTGACCTTCCCCTCTCTGATCCCGAACTATCAGTCCTCAGCAAAGGCCTGAGCTTCATCTCCTCACGCCCCCACCTCAATGAATTTCGAGCTTGGCATGACGCTGAGCTCTTTTTCCGTCGCCTTCGCGCCCACTTCTTTGGCCAGGAGTCTTCCCCCCCGCACAGCTGACCCTTTCTCCCTTTTTCAGAATTCTCGTTCTACCTGGACCCCTCCCTCTGGCCTCTTACCCTCGCTAGATCTTTTCATTGCAAACTGCTGGCGTGACATCGGCCATCTCAATTTCTCTGCTTCCCTCCCTCACTCCAACCTACCTCCCTCTGAACTTGCAGCATTCCGTTCTTTCAGATCCAACCCCAAAATTGTCATTAAACCTGCTGACAAGGTGGCACTGATGTTGTTTGGCGAACTGACCTCTACCTTGCGGAGGTTGAACGCCAATTCTCTGACGTCTCCTCCTACCTCTCCCTGGACCATGACCCCACTTCCAAACATCAAGCCATCATTTCCAAGACTGTTACTGACCTCATCTCCTCTGGAGATCTTCCCTCCACAGCCGCCAACCTCATAGTCCCCCAACCCCGCATAGCCCGCTTTAACCTCCTTCCCAAGATCCACAAACAGGACTGCCCTGGTAGACCCATCGTTTCAGCCTGTTCTTGCCCCACGATACTGATTTCTTCCTATCTCCCCTTGTCGAGTCACTTCCCATCTACATCCGCGATTCTTCTGACGCCCTCCGCCACTTTAACAGTTTCCAGTTTCCTGGCCCCAACCGTATGCTTTTCACTATGGATGTCCAATCCGTCTACACCTCCATCCCCCACCAAGATGGCCTGAGGGCGCTCCGCTTCTTCCTTGAACAGAGGCCCAACCAGTCCCCATCCACCACCACCCTCCTCCGCCTGTCTGAACTTGTTCTCACATTGAACGACTTCTCCTTTGACTCCACTCTCTTCCTCCAAATTAAAGGTGTTGCTATGGAACCCGCATGGGTCCTAGCTATGCCTGCCTTTTCGTGGGATATGTAGAACATTCTTTGTTTTAGTCCTACTCAGGTCCCCTACCTTACCTCTTTTTCCAGTACATTGATGACTATTGGTGCCTTTCCTGCTCTCGCCCTGAACTAGAAAATTTCATTCACTTTGCTTCCAATTTCCACCCTTCCCTCACCTTCATATGGTCCATCTCTGACTGTTCCCTTCCCTTCCTCGACTTCTCTGTCTCCATTTCTGGGGATAAGCTATTGACAAACATTCACTATAAGCCCACTGACTCCCTCAGCTACCTGGACTAGACTTCCTCCCACCCCGCTTCCTGTAAGGACTCTATTCCATTCTCCCAGTTTCTCTGTCGCATCTGCTCTGATGATGCCACCTTCCATACTAGTGCTTCCAATGTCTTCCTTTTTCCTCAACCGAGGATTCCCCTCTACCGTGATTGACATGGCCCTCGACCGTGTCCGTTCTATTTCCCGCACTTCTGCTCTCACCCCATCCCCTCCCTCCCAGAACCACGATAGGGTTCCCCTTGTCCTCACCTTTCACCCTACCAGCCTCCACATTCAACGGATCATCCTCCGCCATTTCCGCTACCTCCAGCGTGATCCCACCACCAAACACATCTTCCCCTCCCAGCATTCCGAAGGGACCGCTCCCTCCGCGACACCCTGGTCCACTCCTCAATCACCCCCAACACCCCTTTCCCTTCTCACAACACCTTCCCGTGCAAGCGCAGGAGATGCAACACCTGCCCTTTTACCTCCTCCCTGCCCACTGTCCAGGGCCCCAAACACTCCTTCCAGGTGAAACAGCGATTTACTTGTACTTCTTGCAATTTAGTATATGTATTCGTGCTCACGATGCGGTCTCCTCTACATTGGGGAGACCAAACGCAGATTGGGCGACGGCTTTGCGGAACACCTCCGTTCAGTCCGTAAGCGTGACTCAGAGCTTCCGGTTGCCTGTCACTTTAATTCTCTGCTCCACTCTCACTCTGATCTCTCCGTCCTCTGGCCTCTTACACTGTTCCAACGAAGCTCAACGTTAGCTCGAGGAACAGCACCTCATCTTTCGATTAGGCACTTTACAGCCTTCTGGACTCAACATCGCGTTATTTCAGATCATAACCTTTTTTTTTTCACATGGCAGCTGTTGATGATTCTGCCATTCCCATTTACACCTCATCTAGACTCATCTTTTCTTTCTCAACTTGTCCCATTCCCATCTCCTTTTGCCTTGCACCATCATCCCTTTTGTCTTTTAATCTCTCCTGCCTTTCATCCTATCACAGACATTCCCTTTTGTTCTTTCCTTCCCTCCCCCCTCTCCCTGCCCCCAAACTTGCTTAAAAATCTGTTACATCTCTAACTTTTTCCAGTTCTGACGAAGGGTCATCGACCTGATACGTTAACTCTGTTTCTCTCTCTACAGATGCTGCCTGACCTGCTGAGTATTTCCAGCATTTTCTGTTTATATTTCAGATTTCCAGCATCCGCAGTATTTTGCTTTTGTACTAACAATTACTGTTTTTAGCAAGTTATTAGAGTCCAAACAATAGACGAACACACAATTGCAACACTACAGTCATGGCACATGAATAACTTAAATCAAAATTGAAAGTGAATTCTATCCAGCCCAGTAGTTTTCATTCATTCCCAAGAGCCCACAAATGAAATAGCTTTAAAGTCTGATTGTTTTCATGGAATCTTCCAAATTACCTCAAAACAGGCAACTAAATTCTTTCAATAGTCGAATTTTTAAGAAATATTAAAGAAACAACCTACAATTTAAACCATTATATTTTTATACTTTAAAAAAATGCCTTTCGATTGACTTATTACATTTCAAGGGCAGGCAAGCCTAACCTATTCATCTTTACAAAAATCAATAAGCCATCTGAGATTGCTTTGCCCTGATAATGAACTCTGTGGCTGAGACAGCAATAGTTCCAAGCAAACAGGACACTCACTCTATTATAGCTAAAAATCCAAAATATGGGAAGGGAGTTGGCACACAGCACCCATTTAATCTGGGCACTGAGTGTCTGGAGCACATTATGGAGCGATTCCTTAGTTTACATAAAATTCATCACTGCATGGAGTCTAGTTTTATCCACAGCCTGTGGGCTCGTACTGACGGGTCATTTTCGGGTTGGCAGGCTATAACTAGTGGGGTACCACAAGGATCAGTGCTTGGGCCTCAGCTATTCACAATCTACATCAATGATTTGGATCAGCGGACCAAATGTTTTCTGATGATACAAAGCTAGGTGGGAATGTAAGTTGTGAGGAGGATGCAAAGAGGCTTCAAGGGGATATAGACAGGCTAAGTGAGTGAGCAAGAACATGGCAAATGGAATATAATGTGGAGAAATGTGAAGTTATCCACTTTGGTAGGAAAAATAGAAAAGCAGAGTATTTTTTAAATGGTGAGAAATTGGGAAATGTTGGTGTTCAGAGGGACCCGGGTGTCCTTATACACGAATCACTTAAAGTTAACATGCAGGTACAGCAAGCAATTAGGAAAGCAAATGGTATGATGGCCTTTATTACAAGAGGATTTGAGTATAAGAGTAAAGACGTCTTACTGCAATTATATAGGGCATTGGTGAGACCACACCTGGAGTATTGTGTACAGTTTTGGTATCCTTACCTAAGGAAGGATATACTTGCCACAGAGGGAGTGCAACGAAGGTTCACCAGACTGATTCCTGGGATGGGGAGATTGTCCTATGAGGAGAGCTTGAGTAGACTAGGCCTATATTCTCTAGAGTTTAGAAGAATGAGAGGTGATCTCATTGAAGCCTACAAAATACTTACAGGGCTTGACAGGGTAGATGCAGGGAGGATGTTTCCCCTGGCTGGGGAGTCGAGAACCAGGGGTCACAGTCTCAGACTAAGGGGTTGGCCATTTAGGACTGAGATGAGGAGAAATTTCTTCACTCAGAGGGTGGTGAATCTTTGGAATTCTCTACCCCCGAGGGCTATAGAGACTCAGCCGTTGAGTATATTCAAGACCGAGTTTGATAGATTTTTGGATATTCAAGGGAATGAGAGATATGGGGATAGTGCAGGAAAGTGGAGTTGAGGTAGAAGATCAGCCATGATCTTATTGAATGGCAGAGCAGGCTCGAGGGGCCGAATGGCCTACTCGTGCTCCTAATTCTTATGTCACCATGGCAGAACTTTCTATGGTCCTTTCACTGCTTGTGGTGTAGTAAATACGATGTTTTACATAAGTGCTCGGTAATTTTGTTCTGTAATTTCATCCTTGAGACTTGCCTATGTTTAGTGTAGAAAGTGAGCTTTGTTTGCAGGATTTCATGCACCCATCTGTTTGGCACCTGATACTACATATAAGCTGTACACAACCTATAAGCTGTACACAACCTATTTAATGAGAGCAACTAACTAAGACTCATTAAATTAAGTAAGAATAGAATGCCTTCTTTCGTTAAAGAAGTTTGAAATTGATACATAAAAGATCAGATTGTCTCGAGATTTTAGTTGCCCTAGACTATAAAAAATTTCTTATATGAACCTGGTAGCCTGCATTCATCTCATTTTCTTTAATGATTGTTGATAGATAATAAATCCCTCAACCCTTATGAAAACCTCATGGTGGAACTTCCCTAAGATTTCCACTTAGGTGCATCCCCACATGATTGCATTTCATGAGATCATGAAAATTACATGAAAGATATAGGCCCCGATTTTAACTCCCCCCGCCTGGCAGAAACTGGTCGGGGGGACAGTTAAAATGAGGGCAAGCACTTACCCCCTCTGATCCCGCTGCCATCCCACCGTGTTATGATCTGAATTTGCTCCTTTGATTAGGCAAGCGGAACACCCGCAGGAAGGCAGTGGGGTCCTTCTTTAAATATGCGGATCGATCCCAATGATGTCATGGGGAACCGATCTGTAACTTTAGTTGGAGGCCCGAGCGGGGGAGAAGTGATGGCTTCCCCATCAGGCCAGACCTGCCGGGAGGTGGATCGTGAGCCTGAAGAGGCCCAGGCAGGTAAATTTTAACATTTTATTTCAAGTTTCCCTGTGGGCCAGAAGGAGCAGGAGCGCTCCTCCGAGCCTGACAAGGAAGCCTTAGGACTCCCTTGACCGGGCGGGCTCCCCCTCCCTCCCTGTTCACGTTCAGATCCCCTCTCACCACTTACCTGGATCCCCGGCTGCTGCCTCCTGTTACCAAATTCCTGCCCGGTGGCCAGGTAGTAGAGCTGGCCATGTTCAGAGGGGTCACTGAGAAAATTTATGGAAATGATTTTGGCTGTTCTTCGGGGCTCGTGCGCTCGTATCACTGTTATATGGAATTTACTCCAGTTCTCTTCTAGGACTGGACTAAAACCATTCATTCAGTCATATCCTTTCTCTCACGCTGCCTTAAGATTGGTCAAAAACTTTGATTCTAATTTAAAAGATATTAATAGCATTTGTATAGTACGGACTCTTCCCCCAGGAAGTACCTTAGAAAGACGCAATCTGATCAGATTTCTAAGAGGTAGTCAGTACGCCCGAGCTGTATTTACTTGAAACTCGGTGGTGTCAATGGTATGACCTCTGTATTCGAAAAGAAGTTACAAAGCCTTAACCGATGCAGGCACGTCCTTTGGCACACACAGGCCCGACTCCTCAGTTTGAACAGCCAACTGAATAACTGAGAATGGTTTCTACTCCTTTTTTTATTCCTCGGTCATAAAATTTGGTCTTTACTTGCTCCAGTCTTCTGCAGTGTGAAGACATCTAGGGCTGAATTTTAATCTGCGGGAGCGCGTGGGTTTGGGTGCGGATGGGGCGTTAAAACTGGTGACATTTGCAGCGCATCGGGAATCTGGCTCCAACCCGCCAACTTCCACATTTCACTGCAGCCCGTTCGGTTGCTCGCACGCAACCCCCTCAGGAGAGGCGGGTTACCACTTAACATATATTAATCGCTCAACTAGAGCAATATTGACATGGGATTTCTACTTTAGCTTTGTGTCCACGGGATTCCCAGGCTTCCTGGAACTCGCCAGTGAAAGCAAGGTGAGAACACAGTGGCAATTGAGGGGACTGAAGCTATGCCAGGGAAAATGCCAATAAGTACTCGGTACTCACAGCTGCTCTCTTATCGGCTTGTGGGAAAGGGTTGGTTCACAGTATTTGTGCTGAGAGGTTACTTTACACACTTGAGGTTTCTTCAACACTTTTGGAGTTGTCATCTACATTTTGGAGGTTTGGAGGTCTGATCTGCACTTTGGAGCTCAGATCTATCAGATCAGCATGGGTGCTGCTTACGCTGCCTTACATTGGACCTCAGATGAGTACGAAGGTGACCAGCAACAGCACCAGCACCAGCAGGCTGCTGTATCTCCACAGGCAAGAGGGACCAACAGAGAGCTGCAGCTCACAGGAGGCCATACCCGGCACACAGGGTCTACAGGCAAAGGATAAGCTTCCTCGACATGTCTGAACACTAGTGTCTCAGGGTATCTTGTCAGGTGGTGGCAGACATTTGCAGGCTGCTGGAACAAAGCCTGCTGCCAGCTGGACCTGGTGGCCACGCTTTACCAGTGGCTGTCAAAGTCACCACCGCCCTCAACTTCTTTGCCTCTGGATCCTTCCAGGGCTCTGCCGGAGACATTTGTAGGATCTCACAGGCGGCTGCACACATGCATAATACTGATGGCTTGTTTGCCAGAGCTGCCAATTATGTCAACTTTGCCTGCGATGACACCAGTCAGAATGAGTGGGCGCTCGGGTTTGCATCTCTGGCTAGCTTCCCACAGGTGCAGGGCGGCAATCGACTCCATACACGTGGCAATTAAGGCACCCATAGATCCCCCAGGAGCGTTCGTCAACTGCAAGGGCTTTCACTTCATCAATGTGCAGCTGGTGTGCAACCACAAAAAGACTTTTATGCGGATGTGTGCAAGATTCCTGGGCAGCTGCCATGCTTTTGCCCTGCGGCAGTCCACCCTCCCAGACGTCTTTGCACCTGGAAGCAGGGTTACTGGCTGGCTGCTCGGAGACAAGGGATACCTACGTAAAACGTGGCTTCTGGCACCTCTCAGAAACCCGAGGAATGAGGCCCAGGAGTGCTATAATGAATGCCATATTACCATCAGATGCGCTTCAGGTGCCTGGCCAGATCTGGAAGCTCCCTTCAGTACGCACCAGCCAGGGTGTCCAGGATGGTCATGGTGTGCTGCACTCTGCACAACATTGCGCAGCAGCGAGGTTTGGTCTTGCAGGAGGAACAAGGCACAGCGCACAGAGCCTCTTCGGAGGATTCTGGAGGAGGAGGAGGAAGACGAGGAGACGGAAGGTGATGCGGGCAATGTACCAGCAGCAGCACACATTGCTGCCCGGGATGGCCTGATTATTGCAAGTTTCACTTAGGTTCCACCAGTGCACCTATCTAACAACCACATGTTCCACCAGTGCACCTATCTAACAACCACATACAAGAGCCACTTCTGCCCAATACCACTAACACAAAACAGTCCTGCAAACAACCAAGCATCCCTTTCACAGCCACCTCCCCCCCCTCCCATTGGTCGCTGTCAAGTCAGGTCTTCACAATCATCATCAAACAACTGAAATGGCCGCTTGCCAGCCAGCAACCAAGAGTGGGCAAGACGGGAAAGTGGTGCAAAAGAATAATATTTATGTGCTTCAAATACACAACAGAAACTTAACAATGTAACAGTGTCTAACACACCCATGTGCATACCCTTGTGCAACTACAAATCTTTACTCTTCCTTTTCCTAGCGCTTCTATGTGGTACAAGCCCTGTGGCTTCAGCCAAGGTCGAGGAAGGCTGCTCAAATCCCTGCTCTGACTGTTGAGTTGCTCTTGGCCGACGTCCTCTGGGTTTTGGAGCCCGTGAAAGCCCCCGCCAACGACTGCTCCACCTGCACTTGTGCAGCGGCAGACTCGGCCACTGGGACACGAGGCAGCGTGTGGGGTACTGACTGGGGGAGGGGGGGACAAGTGAGAGGTGGAAGCGCTTTGAGCGGAGTCCCCACTTCCATATTCCCTTTCACCATCATCCCTCTCACACACTTTGCCGCAGATCAGTGGAGCAATGAAAAGCCAAGGCTAGGATATCATTCATACGATTTAAGGTGGTATTCAGAGTGTGCAAGCCATTGTTAAAGGCCTGCATGCACTCATGTGATTGCCGTCTTTGATGCTCCATGCAGTTGGCCACTTTCTCCATGGAAGAAGACATCATGGCGAAGGCCTATGACATCATGCCACTCATGCTCGAGGCGGACTCCTCCAATCTAACTGCAATCATGCACAGTGCGCTTGGAACGCCTGCCAGTACACCGCACATTCTCTGCTGCTGCTCAAGAAGTATCCTCTTCATCCTGTGGTAATAGGTCCAGCTGAGCAGAGCTTGGAGAGTCCCTGCGCCCTCTGATGCGGACTCTCCACTGCTGTCGTTGACTCCACCATTTGCTCTTGCTCACTTGTGAAGTGCAATTCACCATGTGAGAACCCAACTATCTCTCTAACTAGTCCTAACTAGTGTGAGTATCTGAGCTGGTGCATCGTCTGCATAAGTCCTGTGACGGTGCATCGTCAGAAGGAGTGAGCTCCCCTGAGGTGTTGTCATCATGGGTGACCTCAACCATCTCCTGATGGACGCGTGAAGGCCCTGTAGGAGATAAAAGACATGAATGAATTTTGTCAAGGTAAGAATGCTTTGTTATCATTATGCACATGATCATATTTCAGTCGCTGTTGACACCAAGTCAACATGACTGACTGTTGTATGCCATGTGGCTGTCAGATATTTAATTTTGTCACCAGATAGCTGGCAGGCCCCCCATCTCCAATGGCCAGGCACGCCGAGACTCCGCTGATCTCCAGCGCCTCCTCCTCTACAGCTGTTAAGTGAGAGATCTGTGGAGGGCCACCTCCGGTTCTTTGCTTCTCCCTGGTGTTCTCTGCTCTTTTCTCCTGCAAGGAGAGAAAGAAGAGACCAATGAATGAGAGTAATGGCATGTGTTCACCCGATGAATGGAGAGCATTTGTTGAGGGTGACTATGAAGCGCTTCCTGCATTGGATCCAGGAGTGCGGCACCACACTCCTGCTGCTGAACTCCTGGGCAACCTCCGACCACGCCTTCTTTGTGTCAGCAGCAGGCTTCTTCTTCCCATTACTAGGGAACAGTATCCCCCTCCGGGTCCTTACAGTCCCCAGCAGCACATCCAGGAAGGCGTCGGTGAAGCGGGGTGCAGCCTTTTCCCATTTCGACTCCATTTCAAGACGAGTTTGTCTCTCCATGCCAAATCCAACTGCTTCAACTTGCATGTTTGGAGTATCCCTTTAAATACTGGAGTTGAGATCGCGTCATGCGGGTCGTCATCACACCTGCTGTTGCTGATTGGACGGGAAACCCGGAAGGAAAATGATAATGAGCTGGCCGAGTTAAAAAACCACTGACAGACACGCTGCACTTACTTCCGGGTTTCCCACGCGCTATCGGGTCCCCACCCCCGCTCTCTGCACGTCTGCGAATTAAAATCCAGCCCCTAGTTTCTGACAGAGGATTATGGGTAAGAATGTAATTAATGCTTTTTAGCCTCATGATTTTTTTTTTACTTAAAACAAGAACATTTAGAGGATTGATATTACCTGAAATCTATGATGACAGGACCAGAAATCTTGGCAGGGAAAAAAAAATAAACTCACATGGCATAATCAAGTGAATGCTTTGACCAGAAGTATTTTCAGGAATGTGCACATATAAACAAAATAATTACAGCTATGGAGCTGCCCTAGAGAGAGCCAGCAGTACTAACGGTACTAGGCCCCAGTATACTGGGATACAAACACTGTCTTGGTTATAGGACTAGAGACAGCACAGCCAACCGATGAATTGCAGCATTTGTCTCCTGACAACAGCTGATGTAACTGCGGTCTGTCTTATGCATAATTTCTGGGTAAATTCTGGGGTCAGAGGTCAGCTGTAACATAACACTGAATTTAAAGTTGAACTAAATAATGTGAAATCAAAGAGCTAATACACAGTGGGTGCAAGATACAACAGTTAGAAAATCACCTGGCCCTAGAAAGAAAGTCAATCAGTAAAACAAAAATGCAAGCCATTTGTCTCCTCATGCCTCGGGCGTTCCTACTATGTGAAACGCTCAGCTGCTGAAGGACGACAGCAGACAACACAGATGACTGCACATGGTCCCCAGGGTTAATTGCTCAGGTCAGGCATGCTGTAGCGTCCACATCATCATCTACTTTAAATTTGTCATTTAACTGCTGAAGTCATTCTCTCATGTCTGGAGGACGAGTTCATGGAATACATTCGGGACAGTTTCCTGGAACAATATGTCATGGAACCAACCAGGGAACAGGCTATTTTAGATCTTGTATTGTGTAATGAGACAGGGTTAATTAGCAATCTCATAGTAAAGGATCCTCTGGGGTAGAGTGATCATAATATGATAGAATTTCACGTTAATTTTGAGAGTGATTAGCCCAAGTCCGAAACTAGAGTCTTAAACTTAAATAAAGTCAATTACATAGGTATGAGGGGTGAGTTGGCTAAGGTAGATTGGAAAAATAGATTAAAAGGTATGGCAGTAGATAAGCAGTGGCTAGCATTTAAACAAATATTTCATAATTTTCAACAAAAATATATTCCACTGAGAAACAAAAACTCCACGGGAAAAGTGATCCAACCATGGCTAACTAAAGAAGTTAAGGATAGCATTAGATTGAAAGAAGAAGCTTATAATGTTGCAAAGAATAATAGTAAGCCTGAGGATTGGGAGAGTTTCAGAAACCAGCAAAGGTTGACCAAAAAATTGATAAAAAGGGAAAAAATAGAATGAGAGAAAACTAGCAAGAAATATAAAAGCAGATTGTAAGAGTTTCTACAAGTATGTAAAAAGGAAAAGAGTAGCAAAAGTAAACATTGGTCCCTTAGAGGCTCAGACAGGAGAAATTATTATGGGGAATAAGGAAATGGCAGAAACGTTAAACAAATATTTTGTATCTGTCTTCACAGTAGAAGACCCAGAAAGCATACCAAAAATGGTGGGGAACCAAGGGTTTAATGAGGGTGAGGAACTTAACGTAATTAATAAGTAGAGAAAAAGTACTAGAGAAACTAATGAGACTAAAAGCCGAAAAATCCCCATGACCTGACGGCCTACATCCTAGGGTTCTAAAAGAGGTGGCTGAAGAGATAGTGGATGCATTGATTTTGAGCTTCCAAAATTTCCTAGATTCTGGAATGGTCCCAGCGGATTGGAAGGTCGCAAATGTAACACCACTATTCAAGAAAGGAGGGAGAGCAAAAACAGGGAACTATAGGCCAGTTAGCCTGATATCAGTCGTCGGGAAAATGCTGGAATCCATTGTTAAGGAAGTGGTATCAAGTCACTTAGAAAATCATAACATGATTAGGCAGAGTCAACATGGTTTTATAAAAGGGAAATCGTGTTTGACAAATTTATTAGAGTTTTTTGGGGATGTAACTAGCAGGGTAGATAAAGGGGAACCAGTGGATGTAGTATATTTGGATTTCCAAAAGGCATTTGATAAGGTGCCACATAAAAGGTTATTACATAAGATTAGGGCTCATGGGGTTGGGGGTAATATAGTAGCATGGATAGAAGATTGGTTAACAGACAGAAAAGAGAGAGTAGGGATAAACGGGTCTTTTTTAAGTTGGCAGGCTGTAACTAGTGGGGTGCCGCAAGGATCAGTGTTGGGGCCTCAGCTATTTACAATCTATATTAATGACCTAGATGAAGGGACCGAGTGTAATGTAGCCAGGTTTACTGATGATACGAAGCTAGGTGGGACAGTAAGCTGTGAGAACACATGGGCCGGAATTTTGCTGGTCCTCAGAGTGCGGGATTGGAGGCGGGACCGCTGTCAAAATCGCAAAGATTGACAGCGGGTAGGAAACCCGCTGTCAACCCGCCTCCAATCAATCTTCCCAAGTGTCGGGTCCTTGATTTGCACATGGACCCCGACACCTAGCGGTGGGAAGAGGATTATAGCCACTTACCTGGCTGTTAACAGGTACTTGATACTTGTTAACAGGCTCTTTTTCAATTTTGCCCCGACATCTGGACACCACACCAGGTAAGTGTGGCGTGTTGTGAGTCTGCTGTAATGTTTCTACTTTGCTGACAGCTGCAGAGGTGGTGTGAAGGATCCAATGGTGCACTGGTGAGTTTCAGAGGTAAGAAAATGTTGAGAAAATCATTTTTAATGCATTTACACTTTTCTGTAGGTAACAAGTTTTGAATTGGCTGTCTAGTCCCACCTCATTGGGAGAACCTCTCACCAGTGACAGATCGCTTCTGTAACCTCACCTGCAGCTGCCATCTGTTCTAGCCTATGGAGGGAGTCAATGGAGAGCCTGGGTGCAAGAGCTCACCTTTGTGCAGCACCTCAATGCTGTCAAACACTGAGAAATGAGCTGTCAAAGAAAAATTGTGCGTGGTCCCTTTAAGAAAACTGGCAGATGATGTCATCTGACTGGCTTCCTCTTAATTGGCCAGCAAGCCCACAGGGCGGGCTTAACAAGGCCAATCGACGTAAAATCACGTCTGTGGACGGGACTGGAAGCCAGAAACCAGCTGACCCGCTCCCAAGCCGCATCTATTTGCAAAATCGCGGTTAAGAGTCTGCAAAGGGATACAGATAGACTAAGTGAGTGGGCAGTAAGGTGGCAGATGGAGTATAATGTAGGGAAATGTGAGGTTATTCACTTTGGTAGGAAGAATAGAAAAACAGAATTTTTTTTTAAATGGTGAGAAACTTTGAAATGTTGGTGTTCAGAGAGATCTGGGTGTCCTTGTGCAAGGAACACAGAAAGCTAGCATGCAGGTACAGCAAGCAATAAGGAAGGCAAATGGCATGTTGGCCTTTATTGCAGGGGGTTGGAGTACAAGAGTAAGGAAGTCTTGCTACAATTGTACAGGGCCTTGGTGAGACCACACCTGGAATACTGTGCACAGTTTTCGTCTCCTTATCTAAGGAAGGATATACTTGCCTTGGAGGCGGTGCAACGAAGGTTCACTAGATTGATTCCTGGGATGAGAGGGCTGTCCTATGATGAGAGATTGTGTAGAATGGGCCTATACTCTCTGGAGTTTAGAAGAATGAGAGGTGATCTCATTGAAACATGTAAGATTCTGAAGGAGATTGACAGGGTAGATGCTGAGAGGTTGTTTCCCCCCTGGCTGGAGTGTCTAGAACTAGGGGGCATAGTCTCAGGATAAGGGGTAGGCCATTTAAGACTGTGATGAGGAAGAATTTCTGCACTCGGAGGGTTGTGAATCTTTGGAATTCTCTGCCCCAGAGGGCTGTGAATGCTGAGTCTTTGAGTATATTCAAGGCTGAGATAGATAGATTTTTGGACTCTAAGGGAATCAAGGGATATGGAGATCGGGCGGGAAAGTGGAGTGAGGTCGATGATCAGCCGTGATCTTATTGAATGGCGGAGCAGGCTCGAGGGACTGTATGGTCTACTCCTGCTCTTACTTCTTATGTACTGTGGGCATTTATTTTTCAGCGTCCTGTCTACTGAACAGCTTGGCTATCAAAATGATTAAAGAATGGCAGAAAGCATAATTGTTCTCTTTTAGCATGACAGGTTTAAATTTTAAACTATAGTTTTTTGAACTACAGCTGAAATAAACAGAATGATTTCAGATTTAGGAGTTTCAATCCCTCTAAAGGCTTGGTGGATTAATCCAGTGAGGACCTAGTCTTACAGACCAGAAAAGTCCTGGTCTGTACTGAATTAACTGATTTCAGGTGAGACAATACAATTAGTCCTAGCTTCCTGAGGTTAGAGAAGTGAAAATTTGCCTATTGCACTTACTCCTAATCACCATCCAGCAAACACTGATGGAAGTGCTATTGTGTGGTCTTGGATGTGATGTCCCTCATAATTGAATAATCTGACACTCACTATCTAGTATTCAGGAATGAATAGTGGCTAATTGGGTAAATGGATTTGAATTTACACTGTAGCAGGCTCTCCAACCTTCACTACCAGAACTCTCGTAAACTAAAGACAGATTTTAAGTTGTACTTGTGTAAGTCAACCATTTTCAAATGTTCTGTGTGGGGAACCATTACAGTATTGACATCTTCCCTTAAGAACCCCTGTCTTAACTTCTGTATGACACTGTCAGCTACCCAAAGGAAAACAATACCATCATTGCAAATACATTTTCATTAATGTACTGCAACATCTAGACATTCAACCAATCTGGGAAAAATATACAATACAGATTCTGCCTGTCATTTTCTTTTTGGTCAGCTGTATGTTTGACACACGTGAAAACACATACCATGTTTAACAGTCTCCAATTCAAGCAGTTGAGAAATCTACCTCTAGGGTTTGTTTGCCCAATATAGAGTGCACACTCTTTCCCCACAATGAAAGATTCCACTTACCAAAGTCCAGAAAGCTTAGGTGCAGGTTGGCAGAGCAAAGGCTTAGGAACCCCCAAACATACACAGAGCAGTGCTGGAGATTAATCACCTAAAACTGCACTGCTTACCAGATGAAGTATCGATAAACTTCCGGCTGTGTGTCCAACCAGGGCCACCCTAATCCTTAGAACTTTGGTCTCCAAGATTATCTGGAGGTGAGTGCGAAGGATCCTGACCCCCAGTAATAGATCTACATCTTCCAGGTTCCATGAATGAGCCAGACTGGTGAATCAATCAGTAACAGTACCCTGAAGTACTGTGAACTTGTCTGGCTTGGGTATTAGATTACTGGGTTTGCCACTGAGGACTAGTTATGTTCCGAGCTTCCATCACCAAATGCGTCACCTTGGAGTCATTTTGACCCCAAAGACACCTTCCCCCTCAGGAGGATAGTCACCAGTTGGTCATTGGCCAACTGACAAGCATGGGTTGGAGTCCTTTCTAGGTGGACAGCAGGTACTAGGAGCTTATCATGAGCAGCACAATTCACATAAATTGTTTGAGTGCATTGCCACCCACCTCCTAACCACAGCATAGGCACACCATATCCTATTGAACAGTGAGTCCACCAGTTCGAGGTGTGGAACTTCAGCGGCAGCTGCTTGCCTGTCTGCAACCCAGTCATGGTAGGATTGTAGCAAAATCACAAGCACTTGCTTTATAAATAGATTTGCTATTTCAATACACATACCACACAGCGGAAAATTCTTCCCATAGGTTTACACTTAAATTTACATTTCTCCGTTAGCTATTTCTACTAGACTTCTAAAAATACCATTCTTATTGGCATAAACTCAAAATTAAAATTCTTGTAACACTTTCCCTAAACATTATTTGTTTAGATTCAGTTGTTTCTAAAACCAGACAAGTTGGTGCAATTGACTTTCACTGATTGATTGCCAGATAAGTAGCTCCATTCACACACAGTCAATGATGTTTAATAAAAACAGAAAATGCTGGAAACACTCAGCAGGTCAGGCAGCATCTGTGGCGAGAGAAACAGAGTTAACGTTTCAGGTCGATGACCTTTCTTCAGAACTGGAAAATGTTACAGATGTAACAGGTTTTAAGCAAGTACAGGGGCAGGGAAAAGGGGGAAATGGGAGGAAAGAACAAAAGGGAAGGTCTATGATAGGGCAGGAGAGATTAAATGACAAAAGGGATGATGGTGCAAGACAAAAGGGGGTGATAATAGGACAAGTAAAGAAACAAAAGATGGGTCTAGAAGAGGTGTTGGAAATAGCAGAATACTCAACAGCTGCATTCTGAAAAAATGGGAGCAGTGGTTATGATCTGAAATTGTTGAACTCAGTGTTGAGTCCGGAAGGCTGTAAAGTGTCTAATCGAAAGATGAGGTGCTGTTCCTCGAGCTTACGTTAGCTTCATTGGACCAGCATAGGAGGCCGAGGACAGAGAGGTCAGCAGTTCTGACGAAAGGTCATCGACCTGAAACGTTAACTCAGTTTCTCTCTCCACAGATGCTGCCTGACCTACTGAGTATTTCCAGCAATTTCTGTTTTTATGACAGAGAGGTCAGAGCAGGAGTGGAGCGGGGAATCAACGTGGAGTTAAAATCGGGGCCAACCTCTTGGGGTGAGTCTTCATTACCTGATAGCAACTGCATCACTTACAATGCAACGCTGCCACTGAGGTCGATGTGATCAGCAGCACCAGTGCTTTAATATTAAGGGACCATAAATAGCAAATAAACCATTGAACAATCCAGTAACCTAATCGTTTAAAAACACAACTAAACAAGAAATTAACCAACAACAGATGCTTCACTGCATGGCAACTTCATGTAAGTAAGGCCAATTCCTGGAAGTAGAGATAACAAAATTCTCTATTTTTCTACAAATGTGTTTCTCTACCAAAAGCAGGAGGATTCTCTACATTAAAAACCCTTCCAAATAATTGACTGTTATCCTATCTACTCTGAAAATGTCTCTGAGCAATCTGTGAGAACACACGAATCCACAGTGGAAAAGGTAGCATCAAAGAGGACAAAATGCTGCACTGAAAGTCTCATTCAAAACCCTATTGGTCTTCAGCTCCTGATACAGACTATATAGTACGATTAACAGTACAGTTTAGGAGCTAGCCCAGAACAAATGCAGTGTGACAAAAAGGAAAAAGGAGTTCTGTTCTCTTACATACAATCTGAATTGAACTGAATCTAATCCCTGATGGAAGCAGCTGTAAAATTTCCAGTTTTGGTAAATAATTGAGTAATGCGTGAGTTATATTGGTACCAGTCTCAGCTTCAGCAGTTATGCTGTAACGAAGAGAGACAAATTTGCTGCTACCAGCAGCACAAAGCATTACCTCAAGAGGTGGGTTTCCCCGACAATACACCAACCTGACGAGCTGCTGCCAGCTGAGCCGACACTGCTGGCATTTGTTCTGGTTGCAGACAGCTGCCTCTGAAAGCCATCAGTGGCATTTTCACATTGCTGTCCTCAGGAATGCGGAGCCAAACTGGAAATACGCATTTGGAGGGGAGCTAATCCCAGGGAAGGCCACTCAGTGGCCACCAGAACCACAGGCAATGTGATCTCCCCCCTCCCCACTGCGCATTCTATATTAAAATCGGCACCACTGCCATGGTTCATTTGGGAGCAGCCTCCACCGTTTCCTTTAAGGACCACAGGTTAGGCCGCTCTACATCCAGTACCAATGGGGGAAGATTGTGCCGTGCACGGTGCGCTCATCGGTACCTGAAGACTGCATTGGGTTCCTGCAACTGGTGTAGGATCCCGTCTTAAATATTTAAATAAGGCCTGTTTCGGGTGGGAGTGCTGGCCGGCCATGTGGACTCAAGTGGACCTCGGGTGGCAGGTTCATTTTTAAATTTCCATCTGCCCACCGCTTCATTATTCAGCACGAACGGGGTGGTAGGCAGATGGAAATCAACATCGCTGTAGCTACCACTCAGAGACCAACAGCTGCAGTAATATCGCAACATGAAGGCGTTATCAGAGACCTTGGTGTGAATCCAACTCCGAATCCTTTCCCAGGGCCCTTAAGTATCACAACTGAAAGGTGTTTGGGCAGCTTCAAACCAACTCCAGGTGTACCTAATTCTGTCGGGCAAAACTGCTCATCAGTTAAAGAAATAGTGATGCTACATCAGGGGAAATACCTCCATTGTGTACTTTGTCATTCAGTAACCTGCGGTTCATGTTGGGTGTGGAACTTTCAAATGGCTGTCGTATATGGATGTAGATTCTGGAGGTAGTTTTATGTAACATCTTTATTTATTTTTTTTACTTTATTTATGGCTTTCTGTGCTGCAATGAATGTGTTTTATAATTAAATTAAGATTTTTAAATCTTTTTCTTAAATTACAATTTGATATGCCGAGAGAGTGTGATAGCAGCACCATGGAGCTAGGCCACATGGTGCAACTCCAACCATTTTATGAATTTATATTAAATGGTCTCCCACTCAGAGGCCACATGGATAATTTGACTTGCCAATCGAAATGTCATGCTGGTACAGCAGGGGATTATACTCAGGGACTTGGGCTAATGCACCTTATTGAGGCAGTCTGGATGAATTTACGAACTGCATCAATCATTGCTTTGCCTGACTTGGGGTATGAAAAGTAGAAAATCTTCTGTCCCCTGGCCTTACACATCCATTTCCTCTTCATTGGCCTCCGGAGTGCCCCAGCAGGGCTGACTTTTCGGGTGGGTGACGCCCAGGGGGGCGCCGTGGTCAAGCGGGTCCGACGTTAACGGCGTCAACTTCTGCAAAGAACTTGGCTAGCTCCAAAGTCTGCTTCCAGCGGACTGTAGTGCCCCTCAAGAAGAGCAAACTTCAAGTTTCAAGAGCAAGTTCCCAAACACATGGATAGCACTCAGGATCCTACAAACCATGCCCGTACCGGTGGCGAGCAGTGAACGGAGCTTCTCGAAGTCGAAGCTCATAAAAACATATTTGCGATTGACCATGGGAGACAACAGGCTATCTTTGCTGGCCATCCTGTCTATTGACAATGATGTAGCTCAAAATATCTTGGTGAACAAAATGTTTTTTGTTATTTATTAGTTTAATGTTTATTTAATGTTTAGTTTATTTGTCAGTTAGATATAGTTATTTTTTTATGACTTATACTGTTGATCATTTAAATTATAAAAAACTTGTGAGATTACAGCTTTATTTCTGACACTTTCGCTAATACTACTTAAACTCAAAGAGAGGGCACCAAATTAGAAGTTCACCCAAGGCCGGCCCTGTGCCCCTGATGGTGGGGCTTGCACCAGCCACTTCTGCAGACCACCGTTGGCTCATAAACAATTAACAGCTCTTTGAGATCTGGGGTAGTTGCAAAGGACTGGAGGGAGGTTCGTGTGATCCCAATATTTAACACAGGGAAGAAATTGGACCTGTTATTCGATGTTGGCTGTAAAGCCGATTCAGGAAGGTATTACAGTGGATGTAATTTATGATCACAGCATTTCTTTATCTAATCTAATTGCGTTTTTTGAAGAGCTGACCAAATTAGTGGATGATGGCAGTCCAGTGGATGTTATATACCTTGATTTCCAGAAAGTCTTCAATAAAGTGCCACATAGATGGGATTGGTAGTCCACTACTGTGTTGGATAAGAAATTGGTTGCAAGCTTGCAGACAGAGGATCATTGCCAATGGGTGTAGATTTGTATGGGGCTAGGTAACATGTAGGGTGCTAAAAGGCTCCATGTTGGGATCATTGCTGCTTTCATAATTTCCATTAATGGTTTGCATGAAAGCATTATTAGAACCATCCAAAGTGTGCAGATGACACAAAATGACCACAGAAGTTGGGAATTTAGAGCAGCTGTAGTCTAATTTGAATAAGTTGGGGGAATAGGCCCATATATAGCAGATGTACTTCAATGTGGATATGTGCATTTGGGTTAGGTGAAACTCCCAGCATATGCATACAATGCAGGGGTATTCACTAAAGGTTATATAACAGGAGAGGGACCTGGGGATCATAGCTGATAAATCATTGAAGATCCAAAAGCAATGTGACAAGGCCATTGAAGAGGCAAATAGGTTTGGGGGGTTGTATTGCTAGAACAATACAATATAAAACTATAAATACTATACTTAGGCTACATAATGCCTTGGTAAGGTCCCACTCAGAGTTTTGTGTCCAGTTACAGTACCTACACATGGCGAAGTACATTCAGACCCTGGAGAAGCTAGAGGAGGGCAACCAAAATTACACTCAGATTTCGAGCTTGTAGTTATCAGGAGGGGCTCAAGTAGCTGGTACTACTTTCATTAGAGAAATGTAGGTTTAGAGGAGATAGGAATGAGGTTTTAAAATGATGAAAGGATTCAATTCCATTCAGTTGGATATGTCATTTGAAATGAATAGAATGGAGTACGAGGGAGCATGCATACAAAAAACATAGACAAAGAGTTAAGTCAGACACTAGGAGGTCATTCCTTTCACAAAGAATCATTGGATTACCAAAACATGAGCGGAGTACAGTTTCCCTGCAGTTCTTCAAAGGGCAACTTGCAAATTCTTAAGAGAGGTGGGCATTTCCAGTTATAGGAAGTATATTGTGGCTGGATTAAAAGGATTTATGTGTTACCATGGTCTTCAGGAGCTTTGCTAGATTGCCTTAAGGGTTCAGAGAGGCTTTTCCCCATAGTTATACCCAGAAAATATACTCTGACACGTTCCACTTCTGCTGTTATTTTGTTGGATTTGATTAAATCTCACGTTAGTCAGTCGTCCTTTTGTATTTCATTATGTTTACACTTTGGCAGCAGTTTTTGCATAGTTTGGTTTTTTTTTGCTTCTCCTAGGAGACGGGTAAATGGTATACATGCCTGCATGCCTAAATAGGGCAGACTTCAGGGCATGAATGGTTTTTTCCTGTCCTTTTTGCTTGTTTATATATTTGTAAGTGAGTGCTGTG
The DNA here is from genome assembly GCA_030390025.1 of Squalus acanthias. Classification (NCBI taxonomy): domain Eukaryota; kingdom Metazoa; phylum Chordata; class Chondrichthyes; order Squaliformes; family Squalidae; genus Squalus; species Squalus acanthias. The sequence goes on from CM059436.1 coordinate 42,828,804, forward strand.
AGAAGAGTATCTGCTTGACCCTTAGGCCTAAAAATTCAGTTGCTTTGCGCCTCCCGTTAGTGGGGCGCAAAGCAACTAGCGCCTGGGCGTGGCGCCGCCAACGCCTCCCGCAAAATTCAGCGGGAGGTTAGCGGCGGCGGTAACCGTTAGCGCCCCGCGGTGCTGCGCCGCCAGCGATGCCGTCATCGCCATGCGCAGCGCGCCCCGGCCATGATCGTTGGTAGCGCCCCCTGACTTACTGCTGCACGCTATGTCCGATGGGGTCAGGTGGGCCTACCTGCGGCCGGGGTGGCACAAATTAAAGGGGAGGTGCTAGGCGGCCATTTTTGTTGCTGGCCACCTGCCAGCACCTGCCCCCTCTGCCATCCCCGGCCACTTCTCGAGTGCCGGGCCCCGGGTCGCATTGAGTTAGGCCCCGCCGCTTTAATAAGGGGAGGAAGGCCTGCAGTACCGTGGCACGTCGTGCCGCAACATCATATTGCCACACGGCTAATTGTGTTTGTAGCTCACCAACCTTATTCACCACACTTTGTGCATTTACGTACATGCATTCTAAACCCATTTTTGAATTTTTCGTAGTCTTTCTTACTCTGCTCCTATCTAATGTGGTACTACTTCCGCCTCTAGTATTATCTTCTCTAGTACTATCCAACACACTCACTCTTTTATGCACCTTCTTCCTCTTTTCTACTCCTATATGCTGGTGCCCATCCCCCTGCCAAGTTAGATTGAACCCTCCCCAACAGCACTAACAAACCTTCCTGCGAGAATATTGGTCCCGGCTCTATTGAGGTGTAACATAGAAAAAAATAGCAGGAGTAGGCTATTCGGCCCTTCGAGCCTGCTCTGCCATTCAATATGATCATGGCTGATCCTCTATCTCAATACCATATTCCCGCTCTCTCCCCATGCCCCTTGATGCCTTTTGTGTCTAGAAATCTATCTATGTCCTTCTTAAATATATTCAGTGACTTGGCCTCCACAGCTTTCTGTGGTAGAGAATTCCACAGGTTCACCACCCTCTGAGTGAAGAAATTTCTTCTCATCTCAGTCCTAAATGTCCTACCCCGTATCCTGAGACTGTGACCCCTCATTCTAGACCCCCTAGCCAGGGGAAACATCCTCCCTGCATCCAGTCTGTCTAGCCCTGTCAGAATTTTATACGTTTCAATGAGATCCCCTCTCATTCTTCTAAACTCTAGTGAATACAGGCCTAGTCGACCCAATCTCATAAGACAGTCCTGCCATCCCAGGAATCAGTCTAGTGAACCTTCGCTGCACTCCCTCTATGGCAAGTATATCCTTTCTTAGGTAAGGAGACCAAAACTGCACACAGTACTCCAGGTGTGGTCTCACCAAGGCCCTGTATAACTGTAATAAGACATCCTTGCTCCTGTACTCAAATCCTCTTGCAATGAAGGCCAACATACCATTCGCCTTCCTAACTGCTTGCTGCACCTGCATGTTTGCTTTCAGTGACTGGTGTACAAGAACACCCAGGTCCCTCTGTACATCAACATTTCCCAATCTATCACCATTTAAGTAATACTCTGCCTTGTGGCGGATCGCCACCTAAAACGGGCATAATCCACTCTTCCATTTGTGGACAAATTTCCAGCACCTTCCCCTTTAAGGCACCTTACCTTTAAGGCAGAAGGGGGCGGGGCCTCAGGTTTTACCCAGAGAATTCTGGGAGCTTTTCTGTCTGCCATTTTTTGCCATGCTGTGATTAAAAAGTCTCTTGTTTAACACAAATGGATTCAGCCTTAATTCGTATTTCGCGGCAGCCTCAACATTGGTGACCCCGACGCTCAGAACGTATTCCGAGCACTGCAATGGCGGACACGAACGCAGTTTCCGTGAAACTGCCGGAGTTTTGGGAAAACCAGCCCGAAGCCTGGTTTCTCCAAGCTGAATCTCGCTTCCGGCTGCGAAATATCACCACAGATGGGACGAAGTACGACTATCTCGTCACATCACTCAGTAGCGCCGCAGTTTCCAAGGTTTGGACAACGCTGCAGAACCCACCAGAGGAAGGCAAGTACGCACACCTCAGGACAGCGCTCCTTAAAAAATTTACGGCCTCGGCATATCAGCGAAACTGCCACCTCCTCGACCTTCCAGGCCTCGGTGATGCCTCACCGTCAGACCTCCTCTCCCACATGCTCTCCCTCACCGACGAGAGCCCACCCGGATCCCTCTTCCGCATGCTGTTCATCCGCCAGCTCCCTCTCAGCATCCGCCCAGCAATCGTGGCGTCCGGCCTCACGAACCTGGAAGCCCTGGCCGATGAGGCCGACAAGCTGCTGTCCGCTCACTCCAGCCGCGACGTCACTGGCAGCCAATGCCTGGGCGCGCCCCTCACCATCCAGCACGCGGCCACAAGGGCCTGTCACCAGGCCCACGGGGCCTTCGCGCCCCACTAACCCGGGCCACTGTTACTACCACGCACGGTTCGGCGCCAGGGCACAACGGTGCACACATCCCTGCTCTTTCAAGTCCGCCCCCATTCCAGCCCCCGCGATGGCCGTGGGCCACGCGGGCTCCCTGCTGTTCGTCATGGATGACAAAACAGGCCGCCGGTTCCTGTGCGACACTGGGGCTCAGCACAGCATCATCCCGGCCTCCTCTCTCGACATCCAAAAGGGCGAACGAGGACCGGCGCTGGCTGCTGCTAATGGCTCGGAAATCCGGACGTATGGCACCCGGACAGTCACCCTCGACCTCGCTGGTCACCGCTACCGATGGGAGTTCATCACTGCCAAGGTGCTCTCCCCTCTCATTGGCGCAGATTTCCTGTGCGCCCACGGCCTACTGGTAGACATCCCTCGTCACCGCCTCGTGGACATGAACACCATGTCCCCCATCCTGGGCGCCATGGCCCCCCGTCAACCTGCCGACATGGCATCACAGTGCCACGCCTGGGCCACGGATGACTACTCGGCACTCCTGGCCGAATTCCCGGCCCTTACCAATCCGACCTTCTCCGCGGAGGCCGCCAAACACGGGGTGGAACACTTCATCCCCACCACAGGCCCCACAGTGTACGCCCACGCCCGCAGGCTGGACCCGGCCAAACTGGAGATCGCGCGGACCGAGTTTGCCACCATGGAACAGCTCGGCATCATCCGCCGCTCCAACAGTCCCTGGGCCTCCCCACTCCACATCGCCCCCAAACCAGGCGGAGGTTGGCGCCCCTGCGGGGATTACCGCCGCCTCAATGACGCCACCACCCCTGATCGGTACCCCGTGCCGCACATTCAGGACTTCTCGGCTAGACTGGCCAGCCGCTCAGTCTTTTCCAAGGTCGACCTGGTGCGCGGCTACCACCAAGTCCCCGTCCACCCCGCAGACGTCCCCAAGACGGCCGTAATCATCCCCTTCGGCCTGTTCGAGTTCCTGCGGATGCCCTTCGGCCTCAAAAACGCGGCCCAGGCATTCCAACGGCTCATGGACTCGGTCCTTCGGGACCTGAAGTTCCTGTTCGTCTACCTGGACGACATCCTGGTAGCCAGTTCCTCCAAGCAGGAACACCTCGAACACCTTCGCATCCTGTTCGGGCGCCTCAGCGACCACGGGCTCATCCTCAGCCCAGCCAAACGCCAGTTCGGCCTGGACAAGATCGACTTCCTCGGCCACTACATCACCCATGCTGGGGCCATTCCCCTGCCCACCAAGGTGCAGGCTGTCCAACAATTTCCCCGCCCCACCACCATCAAAGGCCTCCAGGAGTTCCTCGGGATGGTGAATTTCTATAACCGCTTCATCCCCAAAGCGGCGTCCCTCATGAGGCCCCTGTATGAAGCCCTCCGGGGCAGGAGCGGCAAGATGGCGGTCGAATGGACGGCAGACGCGTCCGCCGCCTTCGATTCCACCAAGACCGCGCTCGCCAACGCCACCCTGCTCGCGCACCCACGGCCCAATGCCAGGGTAGCGCTCACCACGGACGCCTCCGACCACGCGGTCGGCGCCGTGTATGAGCAGTGGGTCGACGGCGCCTGGCAACCACTTGCCTTCTTCAGCCGCCAACTACGCCCCCCGGAGGTCAAGTACAGCACCTTCGACCGCGAGCTCCTCGCGCTGTTCCTGGCGGTCCGTCATTTCCGGTTTTTGCTTGAGGGCCACCCCTTCACTGCGTTTGTCGACCACAAGCCCCTGACATTCGCAATGGCAAAGACAACCGACCCCTGGTCCGCCAGGCAGCAGCGCCAGCTCGCGGCAGTGTCCGAGCTCACCACGGACATCCAACACGTCTCCGGCCGAGACAATGTGGTAGCTGACTGCCTCTCCCGCCCTGCCATCCACGCCGCACACCTGGCAGTCGACTACACTCAAGTCGCAGCAGACCAGATCACCGACCCTGATCTGCTCTCCGCACCCACCAACCTACCAGGGCTACGCCTGGCCGACGTCGCCTGTGGCCCGACCGCAGTCACGGTCAAGTGCGACATATCCCTACGTCAACCTCGGCCCGTCGTCCCAGCGTCCTGGCGCCGCCGGGTATTCAACATTCTCCACAACCTCTCCCACCCCGGCGCCCGCGCATCCATCAAATTGGTAGCCAACCGCTTTGTCTGGCGCGGCCTTCGCAAGGATGTGCGTACTTGGGCCAACTCCTGCCTATCCTGCCAACGGGCCAAGGTACAGCAACACACGAAAGCACCCCTCGAGGAGTTTACCGTCCCCTCGCGGAGATTTGACCACATCCACGTGGACATCGTCGGGCCCCTGCCGCCGCCGCAAGGGCACACGCACTTGCTGACCATCGTTGACCGCACCACACGCTGGCCTGAGGCAATTCCACTGACCTCTACCAGCCACCGCCGACATCGCCAGAGCCTTCGTCAGCACCTGGGTCGCACGGTTCGGCGTCCCCTCCGACATGACGTCGGACAGAGGTCTGCAATTTACCTCTGAACTCTGGACCGCCGTCGCACGCAATCTCGGGGTGACCATTCACCGCACCACAGCGTACCACCCCCAAGCCAACGGACTGTGTGAGCGGTTCCACAGATCCTTGAAGGCATCTCTTCGAGCCAGCCTCCAGGACGGCGCCTGGACCGACCGACTCCCGTGGGTGCTCCTCGGCCTGCGCACCGCGGTTAAAGAAGACCTCCACGCATCGGCAGCAGAGCTCGTGTACGGTCAGCTGCTGCGCGTACCCGGCGAGTTCCTGCCCACCGCCACGGCACCCTGGTCAGCCGACCAGCAACGCCACGACTTCGCCTCACCGGCGCTGCAGTTCGCCCCGGTGCCCATTGCCCGACACGGCAAATCCACCTCACACGTCCCACTAAGCCTGCACCAGGCACGGTTTGTTTTTGTCCGGCACGACGCCCACCGCGGACCCCTTCAACCCCCGTACGACGGGCCCTACAAGGTGCTACAGGCTGGGGACAAATTTTTCACCCTGCAAGTGGGCGACAGGACCGAAAAAGTGTCGGTGGACCGACTCAAGCCAGCACACTCGGAGCCCGGTGAGCAGGTCCCTGTAGCTCGTCCACCTCCACGCGGCCGACCTGCCCTCAAGCCGGTTCACCCGGAAGCTCCACGCCCGGCCGTTCCACGTCCACCGGCGTCCTACAAGAGCCGCTCCGGCCGGCCCATCAGACCGCCGCACCGTCTCGTCCACACCTCCTAAGCGGATTCTGGGGGGAGCTGTGTGGCGGATCGCCACCTAAAACGGGCATAATCCACTCTTCCGTCTGTGGACAAATTTCCAGCACCTTCCCCTTTAAGGCACCTTACCTTTAAGGCAGAAGGGGGCGGGGCCTCAGGTTTTACCCAGAGAATTCTGGGAGCTTTTCTGTCTGCCATTTTTTGCCATGCTGTGATTAAAAAGTCTCTTGTTTAACACAAATGGATTCAGCCTTAATTCGTGTTTCGCAGCAGCCTCAACAGCCTTTCTGTTTTTCCTACCAAAGTGGATAACTTCACATTTATCCACGTTATACTGCATCTGCCATGTATTTGCCCACTCACTCAACTTGTCTAAATCGCCTTGAAGCCTTTTTGCATCCTCCTCACAACTCACAATCCCACCTAGTTTCGTGTCGTCAGCAAACTTGGAAATATTACATTTGGTTCCCTCATCCAAATCATCGATCTATATTGTGAATAGCTGGGGCCCAAGCACTGATCCCTGCGGTATCCCACTAGTCACCGCCTGCCACCCCGAAAAAGACCCATCCGGCTTGTACAGGTCCCACCTTCCCCAGAAACGGTCCCAATGCCTCGGGAATCTAAAGTCCTCACTCCTGCACCCTCTCTTCAGCCACGTATTGATCTGTTCTATCCTCCTATTCCTGTACTCACTAGCACGTGGCACCGGGAGTAATCCGGAGATTACTACCTTTGAGGTCCTGCTTTTTAATCTCTCTCCTAGCTCTCTAAACTCTGCCTGCAGGACCTCATTCCTCTTTCTGCCTATGTCATTGGTACCAATATGGACAACAACCTCTGGCTGTTCACCCTCCCTCTCAGAATGTCCTGCAGCCACTCAGTGACATCTTTGACCCTGGCACCAGGAAGGCAACATACCATCCTGGAGTCACGTCTGCAGCCACAGAAACGCCTATCTGCTCCCCTAACTATTGAATCCCCTACCACTATTGCTCTTTCACAATTTTTCCTCCCCTCCTGTGCAGCTGAGCCACCCGTGACACCGTGGACTTGACTCTGGTTGCACTCCCCAGAGGAACCATCGCCCTCACCAGTACTCAGAACAGAATACTGGTTGGAGAGCGAGATGCACTCTGGGGACTCCTGCAGTACCTGCCTGGTCCTCCTCTTCTGTCTAGTGGTCACCCATTTCCTCTCTGCCTGCACACTCTTAAGCTGTGAGGTGATCACCTCCTGAAACATGCTATCCACGTAACTCTCAGCCTTGCGGACACACCGCAGTGACTCCAGCCGCCGCTCATGCTCCGAAACCCGGAGCTCGAGTTGCTGCAGCTGGCGACACTTCCTGCACATGTGGTCGTCCAGGCTACACGAAGCGTCCATGACTTCCCACATGGCACAGGATGTGCACTCCACGGGACCGACTTGCCCTGCCATGCCTCTAGTTATTAGATTAATTAACTAAAGTATTTAGTATAACCTTCTGCCCATAGTTAAAGACAAAAAGGCTACAGACAAAAGAAAAATGCTCAAAAAAAGGAATAAACTTCTAAAACTTAAAAAAAACCTCACCAGCTACTCACCAATCAGCTCCTTCCCTAGTGCCGACGTCACTTTTTTCACTCGGACGTCACTCTTTTGAATTTTACCCCTCGGGTCCCGCTGCTGCTCCCACGCAGGTCCGCCTCCTCATACTCTCTCTTTGCCCCTTTTATTTTCTTTAGATCTCCTCTGTACTTTCTATATTCAGCTTGGTTCTCTACTGTATTATGTACCGTACCATATCAAGCAAGTTTACTCTATTAGAAATGTAGATCTCTATTAGTCTTACAAGAAATAAGCTTCTTTAATCCAAGCTACCAATCATTTCAGTATCTATTACTTGATTTGAATATTTTATATTATAATTCACCTGAACAATGCAATCTATTCTGGAACCATCTTCGCCCAGTGCTGGTTGAGTTCACATTCATTCTTAAGTATACTGCAGCTTTCATAGTGTGCTGTACCTGAATCCTGTGCTCCCATTCTGAAGTATCCTGTGTTTACTTCACCATCAAAAACCCCATTCACACCTCCTATAGCAATGGAATGCATAATTGAATTTAATTAAAAGGCAGGAACAAAGAGGTATGGACCGAGAGGATTCAACTGAATTCATGTTCATTCTTGGCACTAAATCTCTTTCACAAATTAGCATAAAATACAGTAACAGTAGTGTATTTGTTCTGGAGAACTTCAAGATTGCCAATGGGATGCGTGAATGTCAGTAAACAAAATATAAAATAGTTAGTGTATTGGAGTACAAAAAAATACGTGTAATCCACTGATTACAGCTCCCACTCCAGATTTTAATCTAATTACCACCAATGCTCATCAGTGTTCTTTATTTCCCTACTGTTTAGCCTCTTATTAAAGCTCAGTCATCAGTAGACCAGGAATTATTAAGGAATATCAGTCAATCTGATGCCTCTCTTGCTATTTTAATCTTATGCTTTTGGGAGGGAACTGCTTACACAAAATACCTAATTAGATTATTCTATTTTTAGAATTGTTACTTGCATAACATTGCGAAAATATAGTACATGCATCATGTTACATCAGGTTTGGGGTTAAACAGCAGCAACCATTTTTTCATATCCAATTATCACCAAAACAAAATTGCCAAACTGTCACAAAAATGAAGCTTTTCTGTCTGTTAGTTTATCGGTTGGTTTCTTTTTTATTGAACACGGTACACACAGGGTTAATTCTGTTTCTGTTACTCATTTCTGAAAGAGACAGGAATAGTTTGGTCAAGCAGGCCAAAATCAATGATTATGCCGATGTAAACGAGTACTTCTGTAGTCTGTTCCTGTCAGGTAATAGAGTTTAGTACATTAATTGTTTAAATGGCCATGGTTTTCATTTCAAAGCTTTGGAACGAAAGGGGATTTCAGGCATGTTTGATAAGCATTGTCCATGTTTGAATCCTGTTTGTGAATGTCTTTTGTTCCAACATGTCTTCAAAAGATCTTGAAAACAAGTCAGTCCAGTTCTGATGAAAGGTCATTGACCTGAAACATTCGATATCAATGGGGAGGGGGCGGGTGCAGTTTTGAAGTCAGGAAAGCTGGAAGAATGGATTTCCCTCAGGTCCTGCTGAATTTAACGGCAGGACCCGATTTCCATTTTTAGACTGCATTTCCCAGCTGCAGCCAGCCAGATTAAGAGGCTGTCGGGCGGGTAAGCCTTCGGCACCAGGCCACAGCTGGGAAGCAGAGAGGAGGGAAGAAGATAGTGGAAGGGGCCAGAGAGATTGGAGGAGGAGAGGAGAAGATTGCAGGGGGCCCTATACAGGACATGGGGGGGGGCCCAGGAGGAGATCGCGGGACATGGAGGGCATCGGCTTGCTGGGGAGGTTAGCTGGTTAGCTTAGGGTCCAGGAGAAAGCACCCCTGCTCCTCCTGGCCCACAAGCAGTGCTGGAAAAGCACTTACCTGTTCCATGCAGCAGTCCTCGCCTCCCTTTAGATGCCGGGTTTCCTGAGGCCCAGGAAACATGGCTGCCCAGCATTAAAGCTGGAAGAGAGAAAATATCTGAGGCACACAGTCTCATTAAAATAGTTAAATGAACAACCCACTCCTGGGAGCGGGTTAGTTGCCTGCCCCCATCCTGCCTCCATTCAAATCGGAAGTGGGCAGGTTGGATTCGGGTTTGAGATTTAGATTTTTACTTCCCACCCAACCCAAGCCCACCTTTTTTTGGGACTAGAATTCCTCCCTTTAACTTTTTTTATTCGTTTATGGGATGTGGGCGTCACTGGCAAGGCCAGCATTTATTGCCCATCACTAATTGCCCTTGAGAAGTGGCGGTGAGCCGCCTTCTTGAACCGCTGCAGTCCGTGTGGTGAAGGTACTCCCACAGTGCTATTAGGGAGGGAGTTCCAGGATTTTGACCCAGCGACGATGAAGGGTCGGCGATGTACTTCTAAGTCAGGGTGGTGTGTGACTTGATGGGGAACTTGGAGGTGGTGGTGTTCCCATGCGCCTGCTGCCCTTGTCCTTCTTGTCCAGCTACCTTACCTGAAGAAGGAGCGAACAGCTCCGAAAGCTTGTAAAATTAAATAAATCTGTTGGACTATAACCTGGTGTTGTGCGACTTCTGATTCTTGTCCTTCTAGGTGGAAGAGGTCGCGGGTTTGGGAGTTGCTGCCGAAGAAGCCTTGGCGAGTTGCTGCAGTACATCTTGTAGATGGTACACACTGCAGCCACGGTGCACCGGTGGTGGAGGGAGTGAATGTTTAAGGTGGTGGATGGGGTGCCCATCAAGTGGGCTGCTTTGTCCTGGATGGTGTTGAGCTTCTTGAATGTTGTTGGAGCTGCACTCATCCAGGTTAGTGGAGAGTATTCCATCACACTCCTTTCTTGTGCCTTGTAGATGGTGGAAAGGCTTTGGGGAGTCAGGAGGTGAGACACTCGCCACAGAATACCTAGCCTCTGACCTGCTCTTGTTGCCACAGTATCTATGTGGCTGGTCCAGTTAAGTTTCTGGTCAATGGTGACCCCCAGGATGTTGATGGTGGGGGATTCGGCGATGGTAATGCCATTGAATGTCAAGGGAAGGTGGTTAGACACTTGCTTGTTGGAGATAGTCATTGCCGGGCACTTGTGTGGCGCGAATGTTACCTGCCACTTATCAGCCCAAGCCTGAATGTCATCCAGGGCTTGTTGCAACGGGCATGGACTGCTTTATTATCTGAGGAGTTGTGAATGGCACTGAACACTGTGCAGTCATCAGCGAACATCCCCATTTCTGACCTTATGTTGGAGGGAAGGTCATTGATGAAGCAGCTGAAGATGGTTGGGCCTAGGACACTGCCCTGAGGAACTCCTGCAGCGATATCCTGGGGCTGTGATGATTGACCTTCACCACCACAACCATCTTCCTTTGTGCTAGGTATGACTCCAGCCAGTGGAGTGTTTTCCCCCCCGATTCCCATTGACTTCAGTTCTACTAGGGCTCCTTGATGCCACACTTTGTCAAATGCTGCCTTGATGTCAAGGGCAGTCACTTTCACCTCAACTCTGGAATTCAGCTCCTTTATCCATGTTTCGACCAACGCTGTAATGAGGTCAGGAGCCGAGTGGTCTTGGTGGAACCCAAACTGGGCATCAGTGAGCAGGTTATTGGTGAGTAGCACTGTTGATGACACCTTCCATCACTTTGCTGATGATTGAGAGTAGACTGATGGGGCGTTAATTGGCCGGGTTGGATTTGTCCTGCTTTTTGTGGACAGGACATACCTGGGCAGTTTTCCACATTGTCGGATAGATGCCAGTGTTGTAGCTGTACTGGAACAGCTTGGCTAGAGGCGTGGCTAGTTCTGGAGCACAAGTCTTCAGCACGATAGCCGGGATGTTGTCAGGGCCCGTAGCCTTTGCTGTATCTCTCTCCATTAATGCTGCCTGACCTGCTGAGTGTTTCCAACATTTTCTGATTTTATTTCGGTCATGCTATGTCACCAAGAATAAAGCCCAGCTGGAAGGGTGATTTTGATGACAGCTGTGTCTCAGGCCTGACGACAAAGCTGGCGATGGAAGCTTGGAATAGAGTGCACTCTCCAAGGCAGGCCCAGTAATCGGATCCCTCAACCACAGAGGTCTCCATACTTCAAAAATGAGAAGTCGCACAACACCAGGTTATAGTCCAACAGATTTATTTAATTTTACAAGCTTTCGGAGCGGTTCGCTCCTTCCTCAGGTAAGTTAGCAGTCTCCACATCCATACTTCAAGGCATTGTCAATAAATGAGCAGCCAGTCTGGCTCATTAATGGGACCTGGATGGGGTGGACCTATCACTGAGACTTGGAATTGTTCCCACCTAGCTCCAGACATTGCACTAATGGCTAGGGTGGGCCTGGCAGACAACAACTTCTTGCATTCATACAGCCCCTTTAGCATAGTTCTTTAACAGCACAGAACATGGATGAAACCCGCGATCTGCCTGTATGGCTCAGTACCACACCACGCAGGGCATCTATCCATTCAGTCACAGAAGATAGATGAATTAGTGGCACAGATAGTGATAAATGGGTATGATCTAATAGCCATTAGAGACATGGCTGCAAGGTGACCAGGGTTGGGAACTAGATGTATCGAAAAGACAGGCAGACTGGAACCAGGGGGTGGGGGGGGGGGGGGGGAAGCCCTGATAATTAAGGATGACGTAAGGACAGTAGTGAGAAAGGATCTTAGCTCAGAAGATAATAAAGTAATAAAGTAGAATCAGTATGAGTGGAGATAAGAAATAACAAGCGGCAGAAAACAGTGGTGGGACTAGTTTATAGCCCCCCTAACAGTAGCTATACCATTCGACAGAGTATTAATCAAGAAATAATAGGAGCTTGTAACAAAGATAATACAATAATCGTGGGGGACTTGAATCTGCATATAGATTGGGCAAATCAAATTGGCAAGGGTAGTCTGGAGGACGAGTTCATGGAATGTATTCGAGACAGTTTCCTAGAACAATAAGTCATGGAACCAACCAGGGAACAGGCTACTTTAGATTTTGTTTTGTGTAATGAGACAGGGTTAATTAGTAATCTTATAGTAAAGGATCCTCATGGGAAGAGTGACCATAATATGAATATCACTTTCAAACTCAGTGTGAAATTCTAAGTCCGACACTAGAGTCTTAAACTTAAACAAAGCCAATTATGTAGGTATGAGGGGAGAGTTGGTTAAGGTAGATTGGGAAATTAGATTAAAAGCTATGACAGTCGATAAGCAGTGGCAATCATTTAAAGAAATATTCCAAAATGCTCAACGAATATACATTCCATTGAGAAATAAAAACGCCACGGGTAAAATGATTAATCCGTGGCTAACTAAAGAAGTTAAGGATAGTATTAAATTAAAAGAAGAAGCTTATAATGTCGCAAAGAATAGTAGTAAGCCTGAGGATTGGGAGAGCTTTAGAAACCAGCAAAGGATGACCAAAAAATTGATAAAAAGCGAGAAAATAGAATGAGAGTAAATGAGTAAGAAATATAAAAACAGATTGTAAGCACTTCTACAAGTATGTAAAAAGGAAGAGAGTAGCAAAAGTAAGTGTTGGTCCCCTAGAGGCTGAGACAGGAAAAATTATATTGGGGAACAAAGAAATGGCACAGACTTTAAACAAATATTTTGTATCTGTCTTCACAGTAGAAGACACCAAAAAGAGTGGGGAACCAAGGGGTTAATGAGAGCGAAGAACTTAAAGTAATTAATATCAGTAGAGAAAAACGACTTCAGAAATTAATGAGACTAAAAGCCGACAAATCCCCTGGACCTGATGGCCTACATCCTAGGGCTCTAAAAGAGGTAGCTGCAGAGATAGTGGATGCATTGGTTGTGATCTTCCAAAATTACCTAGATTCAGGAACGGTCCCAGCAGATTGGAAGGTAGCAAATGTAACCCCGCTATTTAAGAAAGGAGGGATAGAGAAAACCGGGAACTACAGGCCAGTTAGCCTGACATCAGTTATTATTATTATTAAGGAAGTGGTAACAGGGTACTTAGAAAATCATAATATGATTAGGCAGAGTCAACATGGTTTTATGAAAGGTAAATAGTGTTTGACAAACTTATTGAGTATTCTGAAGATGTAACTAGCAGGGTAGATAAAGGGGAACCAGTGGATGTAGTATATTTGGATTTTTAAAAGGCATTCGATAAGGTGCCACATAAAAGGTTGTTCAGCAAGGGCACATGGGGTTGGGGTAATGTATTAGCATGGTTAGAGGATTGGTTAAGAGAGAGTAGGGATAAACGGGTTATTTTCAGATTGGCAGGCTGTAACTAGTGGGGTGTCGCAAGGATCAGTGCTTGGGCCTAAGCTATTTACAATTCATATTGATAACTTAGATGAAGGGACAGAGTGCAATGTATCTAAGTTTGCTGACGATACAAACTAGGTGGAAAAGGAAGATGTTAGGAGGACACAAAGAGCCTGCAAAGGGATATAGACAGGTTAAGTGAGTGGGCAATATGGTGGCAGATGGAGTATAATGTGGGGAAATGTGTAGCTATTCACTTTGGTAGGAAGAATAGAAAAACAGAATATTTTTTAAATGCTGAGAAACTATTAAATGTTGGTGTTGAGAGAGATGTAGGTGTCCTCGTACAAGAAACAGAGTTAGCATACAGGTACAGCAAGCAATTAGGAAGGCAAATGGCATGTTGGCCTTTATCGCTAAAGGATTGGAGTACAAGAGTAAGGAAGTCTTGCTACAATTGTACAGGGCTCTGGTGAGACCACACCTGGAGTACTGTGTACAGTTTTAGTCTCCTTATTTAAGGAAGGATATACTTGCCTTAGAGGCGGTGCAACGAAGGTTCACTAGATTGATTCCTGGGATGAGAGGGCTGTCCTATGAGGAGAGATTGTGTAGAATGGGCCTATACTCTCTGGAGTTTAGAAGAATGAGAGGTGATCTCATTGAAACATGTAAGATTCTGAGGGGGATTGACAGGGTAGATGCTGAGACGTTGTTTCCCCTGGCTGGAGAGTTTAGAACTAGGGGGCATTCAGTATAAGGGGTCGGCCATTTAAGACTGAGATGAGAAGTAATTTCTTCACTTAGAGGGTTGTGAATCTTTGGAATTCTCTGTCCCAAAGTGCTGTGGATGCTCAGTTGTTGAGTATATTCAAGGCTGAGATAGATTGATTTTTGGACTCCAGAGGAATTGAGGGATATGGGGATAGGGCGGGAAAGTGGAGTTGAGGTCGAAGATCATGTATGATCTTATTGAATGGCGGAGCAAGCTTGAGGGGCCGTGTGGCCTACCACTGCTCCTAATTCTTATGTAAGCCTCTTTCCAGCAGATTTGCATTGATTATTTGAGCTTCTGCAACTGAACTGTTTTAAATCAGGTTCACTCAAAGTTCATTGGAAGGGGCCTCAAATGGAGTTTTACTGTATACTTTGTGTGCAACAGGGTTGGGACATTGTAAGTTGAATGAGAATCCTTGTAGCAATAAAGCTTAAATGGAAGTTTAAAACATCAATACCACAAACACCAGATGCCAATATTGGTACTGGTTGTGTAAAAAAAACTGTTACTAGTAAAGATGACAGTATCTTGTGTGTTTTTGTAATTGCCATTTATACCTATCCCATTATCAGTAATAGTCAGCACCATACTAATGTTCAATATATGAACCAGATTCCCTCTTGTGTGGCAGCAGAAGCTTGTCTTCTTTGTAGTCAGATTCTGTTGCAATATGCTCCCACTTTATAGGACCAACCACTACTGGCAATTAACAGAAAGTAATTGCATTAGTATTAGCAAGTATCTAGAAGGTGCCAGGATAATACCAAAGGTGGGGTAAGAATGTGTTGAATTGTTTACTTTAAAGAATACTACTCATTTAAATTGGAAACTGAAAGATTTGTTTCTTTCAGTTACTGCCTTGTGAAAAACAGTTGTTCACCAGATGCCTCTCTGCTATGGCTTCTCAATGCCACTTTTACACTGAATCTCATTCCACATTTAAACAAAGCTCTGAAGCCGACAACATCCGAAGGTTGTTCCACTTTGGGCTTCACTCTTTGCAGCCTACGGCATCGATATGCACACCCCAGAAAGCTGCAGCTTACAGACTGACAGCCACAAACAGCTGCAGCAGCAGGATGAGCGACTTGTCAAAAATAATTTGGATGAAGATGGGAGTGTTCACATTGCATATCCTCACAGCACTAAGCTGTTTTTACAGTAAATCTCTTTATACTTCAGTCAGCGCTCTCACATTCATTGCAGATTTGTATTCCAGAACAACCCTTAAATATCTGCTGCCGATGGCAACAAAGACATTTTTTAACTTGCCTCACAGGAGAACAGAATTCTAGAAAAAGAAACACAGCTAGAATAGTTTAAGCAGCTGTATATCAGACTAATAAATACAAGACTTTCAGTACTCTCATTACGCTCAAAGGCTTCCAATTGCTGATACAACACATCCACAATTTAATTGAGCACATGACAAGGCACAGAGCAGTCAGTTTAAAGTAAATCTTCCATCTGTGCATTTTCTTCGGTAGTTGACTGTAACGCTTAACAATTCTTCTAGGATTAGAACACTGTATACGCACAATACTACTTACAGCCTCATAATCGGATGCTTGAATAGCTATGCACTACGATCCAAGTAGGTGCTTAGTGCTCAAGTTGAGAATGGAGTGGTTAATGATGATCCTACATGGGTAGCATTCAGACCTTCTCCTTCTCTCAATACAGTGGAACCCATTTAAGTGAATAGCTTACTTAAGTGGATGAAATATCAGTGCAGAAAATGCTCCCTGGAGCTGATAATGTAGCCCATGACACCCAAATCAACGTAGCACTTTGACAGCTTTTCTGAGTGCTGTCGGTTGGCGTGTTGGGATATGGGACTATGATCTGAGACAGTTTCAAAAACGCGAACAACTCAAAAGAACCCTAAATAAAGGCCAATGATCAAGGCCATTGCTTCAGGACAGCTGAAGAAGTTAACTTCCTTTTTATTACACTGGATTTCAGAATTTCTATTATTTTTCCGTGAAAACTGAAGTCTAATATTCTCACATATGAAGAGAGGTAAGGGCGGGAATTTCCTCGGGATTCCCCCAATCAGCCACCGTAACTTCCATGGAAGATTTGCGGAAACCGTGTTTCACGTGTCTATCCAGAGTTTCCGCTGGTCATCCGGCAAATTTTCAGCAGCCAATCGGGAGAACTCCCGAGAAAATTCGTGGTGGTAATTACAATAATAGTGCAGTGGAACGTTAACTAAGCTGCAGCTATACTCAATATTCTACCAGTTGCATTATAGTGGAAAAAACTGAAGCACACAAAACTGCAATTTTTGCAGAAATGAATCTAGAATTTTTTCAAAGGGAAAGTGAGCTCTGATGGTATGAAATGGAATTTTCAGTACCCTGCCCACCCCTCAGAAAACATTGATTTGTTTTGACACTTTTCTGGTACATTTCCCAGCATTTGAAGTATACTGCAATTCAGCATCTGAAATGGAAAACAACTTATTCTGGAACGGTTACTAATCAATCTCCCATGGTGCTGTACATGGGGAGACAAAAGCAACTGTAGTCTTCATGTGAAGCAGGGCTAAGAGCAGGGGATAATTGTGCCAGGGCATGCAGACATAATTCAGTCCCATGTTAAAGTCATACACTAAATGTATGGTATAAACAAAATATGTGACAGGACTCTGATTTTTTTCAAATCACTCATTTACTGGAGGTAGTGATTTATACTTGGGTATGGTTCCAGGGCCTACAACAGCCTAGAAGTACCTAGCCCAAATGACCGTTCTTTAGGTGTGACTGGACATAGAAACATAGAAGATAGGAGCAGGAGTAGGCCATTTGGCCCCTCGAGCCTGCTCCGCCATTTAATGAGATCATGGTTAATCATCCAAATTCAGTACCCTGTCCCTGCTTTCTCCCCATATCCCTTGATCCCTTTAGCCTTAAGAAATATATCTAACTCCTTCTTGAATATATTTAATGAATTGGCCTCAACTGCCTTCTGTGGTAGAGAATTCCACAGGTTCACCACTCTCTGGGTGAAGAAATTCCTCCTCATCTCAGTCCTAAATGGCTTACCCCTTATCCTTAGACTTCTGGTTCTGGACTCCCCCGCCATCGGGAACATCCTACCTGCATCTAGTCTGTCTAGTCCTGTTAGAATTTTAAGTTTCAATGAGATCCCCTCTCATTCTTCTAAACTCTAGCGAACACAAGCCCAATCGTCCCAATCTCTCTTCATACGTCATTCCTGCCATCCCAGGTATCAGTCTGGTGAATCTTCACTGCACTCCCTCCATGGCAAGAACATCCTTCCTCAGATAAGGTGACCAAAACTGCACACAATACTCAAGGTGTGGTCTCACCAAGGCCCTGTACAACTGCAGCAAGACATCCTTGCTCCTGTACTCGAATCCTCTCGCTATGAAGGCCAACATACCATTTGCCTTCTTAACCACCTGCTGCACCTGCATGTTTACCTTCAACGACTGGTGCACAAGGACTCCCAGGTCTCGTTGCACTTCCCCTTTTCCCAATCTATTGCCGTTCAGATAATAATCTGCCTTCCTGTTTTTGCCACCAAAGTGGATAACCTTGCATTTATCCACATTATACTGCATCTGCCATGCATCTGCCCAATCACCCAACTTGTCCAAATCATACTGGAGTTTCTCTGCATCCTCCTCACAACACACATGCCCACCCAGCTTTGTGTCGTCTGCAAACTTGGAGATATTACATCTAGTTCCCTCGTCGAGATCATTAATATATATTGTGAATAACTGGGGTCCTAGCACCGATCCCTCCGGTACCCCACTAGTCACTGCCTGCCACTCGGAAAAAGACCCGTTTATTCCAACTCTTTGCTTCCTGTCTGCCAACCAGTTCTCTATCCAAGTCAGTACCTTACCCCCAATCCCATGTGCTTTAACTTTGCACGCCAATCTCTTATGCGGGACCTTATCGAAAGCCTTCTGAAAGTCCAAATACACCACATCCACTGGTTCTCCCTTATCTATTCTACCAGTTACATCCTCAAAAAATTCCAGTAGATTAGTCAAGCATGATTTACCTTTTGTAAATCCATGTTGACTTTGTCCAATCCTGTCACTGTTTTCCAAGTGCTCTGCTATTACATCTTTTATAATGGACTCTAGCATTTTGCCCACTACTGATGTCAAGCTTACCGGTCTATAATTCCCCGTTTTCTCTCTCCCACCTTTTTTAAATAGTGGGGTTACATTAGCTACCCTCCAATCCATGGGAACTGTTCCAGAGTCTATAGAATTTTGGAAGATGACCAGCAATGGACATCGACTGTTGGCAGTCTATCCCACCAAGCCCGACTCTGTTATAGGAAACATAGCAACAGGAGTAGGCCATTCAGCACCTCAAGCCTGTTCTGCCATTCATTTAGTTCATGACTGATCTGTACTGTAACTCCATCTACCCGCCTTGGTTCCATAACCCTTAATACCTTTGCCTAACAAAAAACTATCAATCTCAGTTTTGAAATTTTCAATTGACCTAGCCTCAACAGCGATGTGGGGGAGAGCGAACCAGATTGCCACGACCCTGTTCACCCAAATACGGCACACAGAGGTCATCTGAGGTGATCAGGAGCAGGAACTCAGATTTCTTTACGCCCCTCCCACTTTGAAACCAGTTGTAGCACTCCCGTTATCACTAGAGGCGAGATCAGCAAACTCATCACAAAGATCAAACCTGGGGGTTTCCTGCGTTTCTGGCTCAGTGTCTAAATAATGGGAGAATGAATTACACAGAGCCAAAACTCACAGACATTATTTCAATTTAGCTTTGTATAGATGGTTGCAATTTGACCGC
This sequence comes from Squalus acanthias, assembly GCA_030390025.1. Lineage (NCBI taxonomy): Eukaryota > Metazoa > Chordata > Chondrichthyes > Squaliformes > Squalidae > Squalus > Squalus acanthias. The sequence goes on from CM059436.1 coordinate 42,847,827, forward strand.
ACAATTTCTCTGATGGCCTGGGAAATCTTACAGAGGTTGTCAGTTCAACGCGCTGAAGCCACTTTTTAAAAGCTTGAAAAAGTACAGGTTCTGGCTGAGGGAGGAGACACTGTCTGGCAGTAAGTTTCTCAACAGAAGCAGTGAATGGAACTTATTTTTACAACATTAAGGGTTAGCGGAAACGTATTCTACTTCAAACAGTAATACCATCTATACTTTATCTTTTTAAACATACTGCTGTATTCTCCTGTGGAAACCAATACAATTGCAGGAAGCAGTATTAAAAGTGATCTCTTTTCTTTTCGAGTTTCAACAGTGGATAGATCGTACAAACCAGCAGCTAATTTACCAATTTTACAAAAACAAGTTTATTTTTAATTGATACAGAACACAATTAGTCATGAAACATTCTAAAGAGATGTCTTTAAATTGGCTCAGATCAAAAATAGAAATGTAAGTGTAGAGAAGTGAAAGTTGGTGACTGGCTAGCACATGATCTTGTGACTTAAGGAAGCCCACAATCAGTGATGGACATTGTATGAGATCACATGCAGAAGTGGAGTTCAGTCTGGTGCTTGAGCTCAGGACGCTTTAACATTTAAAAAAGCTGCAAGGAGGGTTCACTGCATCCTGTCTGAGAAGCTACACTCCAGCAGAGGTCAGATTCTGGCCATGACTAGTTCATCCTTGAATACTCTCAGGCAGGTCACAGGGGTTTAACCAGTAGAACTCGTTTTTATTGGTTATTGAGTAAGGTATATATTTGTTAGCAAACATGCCAACCATTTTTAGCCCTCATTCACACTGGGTTTGGAAAACTCTTGATTTCCAGCCACCAATATGAACAGCAGAAATGGGACTAAAAAAGTTGATTGCACAAAGAGCATGTGTGCCATATTATAGGGCATGGAGGTCTGAGAATTATTCCACACCCAATGTGGGTAGCAAGTGCCTAGCCTCAGATATTGGACTGCTTACTATCCACCCCTACTTGCTGTCATTCTGAACTCAAGCCCCTACTTCCACCTTTCCTTTTCAGCCATTTCCAGGCCTGCTCCACTCCCTTGTCATCTACATCTCATCAAGCCATGCCCTTTTCACGGTCTCCTTGTCCAGCACCATGCTTCCTTTGAGCCATCCCCCTATTTAGCACTTTTCTCCTAACTCCATCCAATATTAAATCCCTTTTAAATAATCCTATAGATTCCCTTCTGCACTTCTCTGGCATTCTTCTTCATGCCTATCGTAGCATCCAACACTGGCTCTCCCAGAGCAGCCACACAAGTCTCATACTTTGCTCCTCAGAGATTAACCTCTCTAACCTACCTTCCATCTCTCTTCTACTGCCTCTCCCCATTTCCACCATTGGATCATCATTCAAAGCCCTATGTTGAGCACTAATGTAACGTTTCCTCAGTCAAATCTTCATTCTCAACTTCAAATCCCTGCAAAGTTTCACCCCACTCTATCTCTGCAACCTTCTCGGCCTTAAATCCACTCCGAGACCCTCTGTCATTCAACTTCAGCATTTTGTGGATCTCCTCTCTTCATCCCATCACTAGCAGCAGAGCCTTTAGCTCTTCAGCCTTGCTCTCTGGAATTTCCTCCCTAAACCCACTCTGCCCCTCCATTTCTCTCTCCACCTTCTCAAATCCTACCTTTTCAGCTAAGCTTCCAGTAACTTCACTTAAATCTCCTCTCACCATGGTTTGACATCCATTCCTCTATCCCTTTATTCTATATTTTTTCACCTCACTTTGTAAAGCACTTTGGGACATCTACTATACTACATTAAAGCTGTTATAGAAATGCAAGTTGTTGTCAGCAGTCCATCAAACAGATAGCAGAAAGTATGGCCACAGTATACAGAAAATGGATGATTTTGGAGTGCTGGTTTAGGCAGGAAACTTCTCAAATGTTGAATTCCTGGTCTCGACCTCAGAAGGTGGCTAGTGTAAACTAGATGTTTCCCATAGAAAGGGAAGAAACATTCAAAAAATAAAAATAATAAAAAGCAGAGTCCATATTGCCACTCTTGCATATCTCCTAATGACTGGAGCAATAGTACTGACATAGAGGGGGAGGGATTCACCTTACCAGTTAGTGCATGACACAGGAAATGTGCTACCAATCAGGTTACTAAAGTGACTTTGAGTGGACATTAATACTTGAAGCATAAGACTAGAGTGCACTGTGCAACAGGGTTCACAATGGCCTGAAAGATAATAAATATTTCCATAAGAAAAGCTGCCTCAGTAATTCGTGATTACGATAGTCCTAAGTGGACATATTTATTACATCCCATTACTGGCCATTATATTCTATCACAGATTTTAAATATAATTTTAAACATTAAAAAAAATTATAGCAATGTTTTTTTCTCATTTGTTTTTGGTTTTTTTCTTCCTTGTTCCATGTATTTTGTCTCTTCTCTTCTGAAGGCTTAACACCTTGCTTTGGTTGCATGAGCATTAAAGCAAGGAGCTAATGCCTTCAAAACCTCACCCAAGTGGCCATTCCTCATGTGTGAATCTGACACTGACGGCACGATTTTGTCAATGGATGCAGGTTGGGAACGGCTCAGCTGGTTTTCGGGTTCCAGTCCCGCCCCCAACTGCATCCGGCCCAAGGACGTGATTTTACGTCTATTGACCTTGTTAAGCCCTCCCTGCAGGCTTGCCGGCCAATTAAGAGGAAGCCGGTCAGATGACGTCATTTGATGACGCTATCATCTGCCGGTTTTCTTAAAGGGACCACACACAATTTTTTTTGACAGCTCATTTCTCAGTGTTTGATAGTATTGATGTGCTGCAAACACCGACAATCACTGTACAAATGCACCCACTCTTGCACCCAGGCTCTCCAATGACTCCCTCCATAGGCTAGAACAGATGGCAGCTGCAGGTGAGGTTACAGAAGCGATGTCACTGGTGAGAGAGGTTCTCCCAATGAGGTGGGACTAGACATCCAATTCAAAACTTGTTACCGACAGAAAAGTGTAAATGCATTAAAAATGATTTTCCCAACATTTTCTTACCTCTGAAACTCACCAGTGCACCATTGGATCCTTCGCACCACTTCTGCAGCTGGCATCAATGCAGAAACATTACAGCAGACTCACAACACGCCACACTTACCTGGCGTGGTGTCTGAATGTTGGGAACCCCGAGGCAGAAGCGGCAAAATGGAAAAAGAGCCTGTTAACAAGTATCAAGTACCTGTTAACAGGTAGTTAAGTGGCAATAATCCTCTTCCCGCCGCTAGGTGTCGGGTCCATGCGCAAATTGGGGACCCGACACTTGGGAAGATTGATTGGAGGCGGGTTGACAGCGGATTTCCTGCCCACTGTCAATCTTTGCGATTTTGACAGCGGTCCCGCCTCCAATCCCGCACTCTGAGGACCGGCAAAATTCCGGCCCATGTGTTCTCCTCACAGCTTACTTTCCCACCTAGCTTTGTATCATCAGTAAACCTGGATACATTACACTCGGTCCCTTCATCTAGGTCATTAATATAGATTGTAAATAGCTGAGGCCCCAACACTGATCCTTGCGGTACCCCACTAGTTACAGCCTGCCAACCTGAAAAAGACCCGTTTATCCTTACTCTTTGTTTTCTGTCTGTTAACCAATTCTCAATCCATGCTACTATATTACCCCCAATTCCATGTGCCCTAACTTTGTTCACCAGCCTCTTGTGTGGGACCTTATCGAAGGCCTTCTGAAAATCCAAATACACCACATCTACCGGTTCCCCTTTGTCTACTCCACTAGTTACATCCTCAAAGAACTCCAATAGGTTTGTCAAACAGGATTTCCCTTTCATAAATCCATGTTGACTCTGCCCAATCTTACTATTAGTTTCTAAGTGCCCAGTTATTGCATCCTTTATAATAGATTCCAGCATTTTCCCAACTACTGATGTGAGGCTAACAGGTCTGTAGTTTCCCGTTTACTCTCTCCCTCCTTTCTTAAATAGCAGGGTTACATTTGCTATCCTCCAATCTGCAGGAACCGTTCTAGAATCTATAGAATTTTGGAAGATGACAACCAATGCGTCCACTATCCCAATGGCCACCTCTTTCAAAACCCTAGGATGAAGGTCATCCAGTCCTTGGGATTTAACGACTTTTAGTCCCATTAATTTTGCTAGTACTGTTTTTTTACTAATAATAATTTCTTTAAGTTCCTCATTCTCACCACACCCTTGGTTTTCTCGTATTTCTGGGAGGTTTTTTGTGTCTTCCTCCGTGAAGACGGAAACAAAGTATTTATTTAATTTCTCTGCCATTTCCTCATTCCCCATTATAAATTCTCCCATCTCTGACTGTAAAGGACCTACATTTACCTTCGCCAGTCTTTTCCTTTTCACATACCTATAGAAGCTTTTACAATCCGTTTTTATATTTTTCGCTAGTTTGTGCTCATATTCTATTTTTCGCTAGTTTATCAATTTCTTGGTCCCCCTTTGCTGATTTCTAAAAAGATCCCAATCCTCAGGCTGACTGCTTTTTCTAGCAACTTAATAAGCTTCCTCCTTTGACTTAATATTACTCACTGCTTTAAACAGCTGAACCACTGGGGAGGCCAGTTCTGCAGCATTAGGGCTATGAAAATATCTCTACTTTAGAGTTCCAGTACTTGTATAAATCACATTCTTAAATCATTTGACGAACCCTTGGGTTAACAGATTTGTTCTATAACATTAACTGCAGTAGGTTTTTATTTTTTTCTAAACATTTATGTCCATATTCTGTTTAGTCCTGATTTCTCCATTGATTTGCTTCCTTTATGCTTGGTTTTAAATTCTATCATGTTGTATTGATCTTTCATTCTCAATTTCTTGGTTTATCTCCTTATTTACATTGCAGGTTATCTTCATTTTTCTTTTTTATTTCACCTTTAATTCTGGTTTAACTCTTAAGTCTGTCATTTTATCTGTGCTTTTTTGATTCTCCTTTCTATGTATTTTCTGCAATTTAGTTTTTTGTTTTAGCACCTTTTCACTGTCGCTTTCTCCCTTGATCAATGCAGATTTTTCTCTTGTACCAGGTCGCTCAATCAGTATACATCTTTCATTAGAGCTCTCGATTTGAATTGATCTCCAGTCTTTTGCAATTGTTTATGCCCAAACTTTTGCTTCTGTCATTCCTTCTCTCCAATAATCTTGCTGTTTCCTGAAAATTTCTGTGGAAGTTGGCTTCATTGACAGCAGGAGGATGACAAAGGGCCGATAAGATTGTAGTAGCTACCTTTGGTAACCTTAGAAAAATAGCAGTTTAACATTTTAGTATGAAATTAGTTTGTAAGGATTTTTGTAAATGTCTATTCACAGAGAATATCAGGTCACCTACCTTCAATACAGTCTTCCTCACTTTTTGAATTTAATTCATTTTCCAACCACTTTAAAATAGACCCAATCAGGGCAAATTGCTGGGACACAATCCTTTCATGAATTTTAAATTCCCTGATCTGCCTTAAGGACCATATTACCTTATCTCACTCAATAAAGCAGACAAATACCATTAAATAATGTACTAGCATGAGTTGGAAAGAGGATTACTTCTGACGTACTCAATGCAGCAGCCTGGTTTAGCTAGTGGTAGATAACCTTCCACTTCTGCATACAAGGGACTATAACATTTTGCCTACTTGGTCTGGGAGGAATTTCAGGTCAATTTATTTTAGATGCTGGGTCTATTCTAAGGTGAGTGGAAGATCAACTATTGATTAAATTTAGCCCACAGGGGTTAACCCCCACAACACACAAGCTATCTAGGATTGTCTATTAAACCCATTAGCTGGGGCCAGAAAAAGTGTCTAACAGAATTGTGTTTCTTGCATACCATATCAATTTGAGATAATGGTGTTAGTTAGCACATTTTAGAGACATTCATGCCTATAATGCGTTACGAATTTAGGTCTTGCTTTAGATATTCTCTCAGGTACAGTAGTCACTCCTGCAAGTCATACGAGTGTCCAATATCTAATTATGTAACAGCATAGCCCAAGGGTGTAACAATAGGACCCTCTTGTGATTTGAACTGGATAGTTGGCTCGTTCACATATGCACTCAAGTGCCTCTCCAATATTTATGAAAGCAGATCAAATAAATACTTAGTAAGAGGAAGCCAAATATGAATCCTTAAACTGCTTTATTTCACAGCAAGTGAACATATGGAGAAACAGCTATGATAGGATTCACGATGGGTAATTTTCACCATTTGCTTGGGCGGCAAATTGGTGGAGTGAATTGTCCACCAGTTATAAAATCCGCCCGATTATAATTTCCACTGAAATCAATGGAAGTGAACATTGGGAAGCTTCTATAATGGGCACGTGATCCGCTGTGCCAGTTTATCACCCAAGTGGTGAAGGTGAAAATGTCCCCCACATAGTAAAACCTCTCTTTGCAGAATAATACAAAAGAAAGAATATGGTGGCCTACAGTTTCCGCTCGGTTGTGCTGGTTTTTTCAGCGCAATTCGTTCGAAATTCACCCGAGGAATTTCAAGCGCAAATTATGTCTAGCGCAAATCGAGTTTCCGCAAAATTTTTTGCTGGTTTAAAAAACATTGAGCTGGAAGCCGGCCCCGCCCACAAAATTGGCCATGCCCCCAGGGTGAATTAATCACCATGACGAGTTTCCACTAATTGCACCCGTTTGCGGGCCTTCGAGGAGGCTCATAAAATTAAGCTTTTTTTTAGCGCAAGGACACCAATAGGAATGTTTTAAAAAGCTTTTAAATATTTTTTTTAATTTACTATGGAACTCACTACTGTACACCAATGTAACTAGTAAATGGTTCTGTGTAGTTTTTAAAGTCATTTTCAGTAATTTAAAATCAGGTTACTCACAGGTGGTGGACTGGAGACTCTGACTAAAAAGACTTATTTTTTGTGATAAACCTATTTTCAGCTGTTCTAATGGAACGGCAACATACTTTTTAATGCAAACATTTTTTTTAAATTGCGTTCTAAAATGCTGCCCGATTGTGTTGGTACATAAAAGATTTTACATTCAGTGATAAGCAAATGAGTTCGAGCGTCAACTTGAGCAAAAGAAAACTTTGAAAAATTAGCGCAATTTGCGGCCGGATCACCGATTACGCCCAAAGCAGAAACTCTTGGTCGTAATGTTTTGCCATATCAGTGGGTCACCTTGTTCGACGTAACCAAAACGACTTCTAATTACCCTCCTTCATTCTTACCTTCCGAGCCTGGTGAAAGCCTGCCCTTGCAGCTCTCAGTTTAAAAAGCTGATTATTAGTGTGTGCTTCTGTCCCTATTTTTATCTCCCAGTATACATGGCCAGAGAGAAGGATCTATTCCAGACAACCCCTGACAAGTGCCCAGGACCTGGGACCTCCCAACACAATGGGTGTGAAGCTTATTGATTACTGAGACGGGCTTATTATTTAGTGTCTTTGGAGCAACAATCTCAATGCTTAGCCCAATAGCACTTTAATCATCTTTCATCTCAGTGTATTATTTAAACTTGTATGACTACACTTTGTTTTAAAAACCCAACATTTAAATTTAATTCTTTTCAAAATCCTCTCTGTGGAAAAATTGTCAAAAAATGCTAAATGTTAGAATGGTTTCCTTTCACTGAGGACCGTGGAGGGACCTTTGCCGAACAGGCCAAGTCACTGCCATGGGGGTGGGAGGGGGAGAAGAATTTAAGATAGTATTAATGATTGACAGCATAACGAACCAATACTTGGCACAGAGATGAAGGTGGTGTCAGAGGTCAAGTCTGTAGCTTCCTCTCAAGCTGGAAAAAAAGCAGTCAACAGAAGTTTGATTTTGAAACAGTCAGGGAGACAGAGTCATCTGGCTGTCTAATCAGCCCGTAAGAGATGGAGAGTCTCATGGCTGGGATCTGAACAGGTACCTCCCATGAGAGAAAGTCTATTCCTGGCTCGTTTCAGGGATTGCCAGGCTGTAAAGTGAGTTTAGCCAGTTAACAGAGATATAGTGATATACTTTATTATTATGAAGAATGATATGAAATACTGTAGATTGAATTTCACTGAAAACTGCATTCTATTCAGTAATGTATTTCGTGCAAAATAAACCAGCTCGTTGGTTTACAATTGGCCTTATCTCACTAGAGTGTTTTTCAGCCTGCCTTCTGGAAAATGAGAAACAAGTATGAAACACGTGCATGATCACAATATCCAGTACACACAGGGTCTTATTGGGCTGGATTTTCTGACCCCCCACGGGTGTGTACGAGGCGTGTACGCACCCGTAGGGGCCTCGCAAGTGCCGGTTTCAGGCATGTGAAGCGCATGCGTTGAAAACCGGCACTTCCGATCTGTGAAGAATCCTCTTGACAGATCATCCGCCTGCCCGGGAGAAGGGCCTCCGCGGGCAGACAGTTCCGCTTTCTGCACAACTTCCGCCTGCTGAAAACCTTTAAAAATCTTACGCCTGGTAAAAGCAAGCATAAGGCCTGCTTTTACCAGCATAAGAGTTTAAAAATTTTTTTATTTTTTTTAAATTTCCACTCATTTATAATTTAAAAATACTTTAAAAAAAAGTTACGTTTATTTTTAGCCCCGTAAAAAACTTTAATTATTTTTTTTCAAAAAATTAAATTATTTAATTTAATGTAATTTTAACTAATTTTAAATACGTGATTTTTAAAAATTTATTTAATGTTTAACTTTTTAAATGTGATCCCCATTCATTCTTTTGACAGATCTATGCGTAGAGATCTATCAAAAGTATGAAGGGGGATTCCCTTCTTTGATTGGTTCCCCATGGCCCACGTGATCCCAGGGACGCTTGCGAACCGCCTGCGCCCCTGGGATACCTGGGCCTGTGCACGCGCGGACCAGGAGAGGCCCAGGATCGGAAGTATCAGGACCTACGGAGCCAGCAAGTAAGTGCGTAGATTTTTCCCGATCAGAGGCATCCACACGCAGGAAGCCTCCGATCGGAAAATCCGGCCCATTGTTATGGATCCCAGTTCATGCTATCATATGACTAAACATTGGGCAATAAAAGGTAAACTCCTGATCATAAGGGATTTGGCGTCCAATTATGGGAGTGTCCAGTGATGCTGAATCCAAGAGAATATTTGGTGCTGACCCAAATTCTGTAACAAGGCCCAAATTCCAGATTGCAGCACTATCTGGAAGTGAGCTCCCCAAACAGAAATACAATACAATAGAAAGCACCTTGTGTTCTTGGCACAAGCATAGAAGCCTAGTTTAAGAGCTGGCAACTGTCATGGTGTTGCTCTAGAAAACATCAGGCCATCTCTCCAATGTTGTGAAAAGTGGACATATGAGCCCTTCCTCATCAAGTCATCCGGCCTATACACAGAGTGTAAAAGCAAAATGTTAGTTTTCTCTGCAACCTTCCCAATGGGGTTAGCTTTGTAAAATACTGAAGCTGTCAATAGTGATGAGTAAGGCTCTGCTTTCTTGAGCATTTTCTAACGGCCTCTCTAACATTTGATGATATTCATCAGATAATTCGTGAAAATGACAAAGAACATAATCTTCGATTTATCATGAACAGTATTTGTATCATGAGGAATTCACGTATCTAGTTCAGCAGTTCATTAGATGCGCTACAAGAAAATAAATTCTGAAAATAAATCAGTAAAAGCGACTGTAAAGCTGTCAGACTGTCGTAAAAACCCCAACTGGTTCACTTTAGGGAAGGAAACCTGCCGTCCATACCCGGTCTGGCGTTTGTGACTACAGTCCCACACCAATGTAGCTGACTTTTAACTACCCTCTTTAGTGACCTAGCAAGCCACTCTGTTGTATCAAACTGCTAGAAAGAAACAAGCATCAAACCAGAGCACTTGGCTGTGACTAAGGCATCAAATCAGGACATGACAAAAGCATGCCCAGACCAGTTGGCCCTCACTAACATCTAGGGACTGGTATCAAAGTTGGGAGAGCTGTCCCGCAAACTAGTCAAACAACAGCCCGTCATACTCACAGAATCATATTTATCGGCCAACGCCCCAGATTCCTCCATCACCATCCCTAGGTGTGTCCTGCCCCACCGGCTTCAGGTCAAATATGGGAAGGAACGCTCCTGCCGATTACCACCTACTGCCCTCCCTCAGCTGATGAATCAGTATTCTTTCATGTTGAACACCACTTGGAGGAAGCACTGAAGGTAGCAAGGGCACAGAATACATTGTGGGTGGGGAACTACAATATCCATCACCAAGAGCGGCTCGGTAGTACCACCACTGACCGAGCTCTAAAGGACATAGCTACCATACTGTACCTGCGGCAGGTGGTGAGAGAACCAACACAAGGGAATAACCTACTTGATCTCGTCTTCACCAATCTATCTGTTGCTGATGCATCTATCCATGATCGTATTGGTAGGATTGACCAATGCAGAGTCCTTGTGGAGACCAAGTCCAGTCTTCACACTAAGGACACCCTGTATTGTGTTGTGTGGCACTACCACCATGTTAAGTGGGATAGATTAAGAACAGATCTAGCAGCTCAAAATTGCATATCCATGAGGCGCTTTGGGCCATTAGCAGCAGCAGAATTGTATTCCACCACAATCTGTAACTTCACGGCCCGGCATATCCCTCACTCCTCCATCACCATCAAGCCAGAAGACCAATCCTGGTTCAACAAAGAGTGTAGAAGAGCATGCCAGGAACAACACCAGACCTACCTGAAACTGAGGTGCCAACCTGGTGAAGCAACAACACAGGACTATATGCATGCTAAACTGTAGAAGCAGTATGCAGAAGCAGTAGAACAGTAGAAGACAAAGCTGAGCAATCCCACAACCAACAGATCAGGTCAAAGCTCTGCTACCCTGCCACATCCAGTCATGAATTGTGGTGGACAATTAAACAACTAACGGGAGGAGGAGGAGGCTCAATGAATATCCCCATCCTCCATGATGGCGGAGCTTAGCATATGACTGCAAAAGACAAGGCTGAAGTGTTTGCAAACATCTTCAGTCAGAAGTGCCGAATGGATGATCCATCTCGGCCTCCTCCCAAGGTCCCCATCATCTCAGATGCCAGTCTTCAGCCAATTTGATTCACTCCACGTAACATCATGAAATGGCTGAGTGGACAGGATATTGCAAAGGCTACGGGCCCTGACAACATAATGTTGAAGACCTGTGCTCCAGAATTAGCCACACCCTTAGCTAAGCAGTTCTGGTACAACTACAATACTGGCATGTAATTGCTCGGATATGTCTTGTCCGAAAATAAGCAGGGACAAATCCAACCCGGCTAACTACCGCCCTATTAGCCTACTCCCAATCATTAGCAAAGTTTTGGAAAGAACCGTCAATAGTACTATCAAGTGGCACTTACTCACCAATAACTTTCTCACCAACACTCAGTTTGGGTTCAGGATCACACTTGGCTCCAGACCTCCTTATAGCCGTTGTTCAATCATGGACACAAGAGCTGAATTTCAGAGGTGAGGGGAGAATGACTGCCCTTGACATCAAAGTTGCATTCGACCGAGTGTGGCACCAAGGAGCCCTAGTAAAACTGATGGGAATTAGGCGAAAACTCTCTAGTGGCTGGAGTCATACCCAATACAAAGGAAGATGGTTGTGGTTGTTGGAGGCCAATCATTTCAGCCCCAGGACAACACTGCAGTTCCTCAGGACAGTAGCCTTGGTCCAACCATCTTCAGCTGCTTCATCAACGACCTTCCCTCCACCACAAGGTCAGAAGTGGGGCTTGTCGCTGATGATTGCACAGTATTCAGTTCCATTCGCAACTCCTCAGATAATGAAGCTGTCCATGCTCGCATGCAGCAAGATTAAGACAACATCCAGGCTTGGGCTGATAAGTAGCAAGTAACATTTGCACAACACAAGTGTCAGGCAATGGTCATTTCCAACAAGAGAGAGCCTTACCACCTCCCCATGACATTTAATGGCATTACCATCACCATGTCTCCCACCATTAATATCTTGGGGGTCACTATTAACCAGAAATTTAACTGGACCAACAACATAAATGCTGTGGCAACAACAGCAGGTCAGAGGCTGGCTATTCTGCGGCGAGTGTCTCACCTCCTGACTCCCCAAAGCCTCTCCACCACCTACAAGGCACAAATCAGGAGTGTGATGGAATACTTCCACTTGCCAGGATAGGTGCAGATGCAACAACACTCAAGAAGCTCAACACTACCCAGGACAAAGCAATCCGGTTGATCAGTGCATCACCCACTAGTCTAAACATATAACACCAGTATACCTTAGCTGCAGTGTGTACTTTGTACAGGATGCACTGCAGCAACTTGCCAAGGCTTCTTCAGCACCATCTCCAAAACCACGACATCCACCACCCAGAAAGACAAGGGCAGCATGTGCATGGGAACACCATCACCTTGAAGTCACACACCACCCTCAGTTGGACATATATTGCTGTTCTTTCATTGTTGCTGAGCCAAAATCCTAGAATTCCTTACCTAGCAGTGCTGTGGGAGTGCCTTCCCACATGGACTGCAGCGGTTCAAGAAGGCGTCCCACCATCACCTTCTCAAGGGCAACTAGGAACAGACAATAAATGCTGGCCTTGTTAGCAATGCCCACATCCCAAGAATGAATAAAAATAAACAGCTTCTCAATGAATCTTGCTGCAGGACCCTATTGAAGACCTTACAAATATTTAGGGCTACTGTTTTATTAGCTTAGTGTTAGATGATGGAATAATTACATTTCTGGACCATGAAAACAAGAGTGTCACAGGTCATCTGGCTTGACCTGAAAACAAGTTAGCTACCTTGTTGTTGTGATTGAGATGCTGCCTCACTTGTCATTAGACTGGTGAATGAATCAGTAGCTTTTCTAAGTACATAACAACAGCAATACATTGAAGCTGACAAATTGAAACTGGTATTAGGTCACATGACTTCAAGGGGTGTAAAACTCCGAGACACCATCCGTGTAATTTTATTCTCCCGATATGCCTATTCTAAGGTTTATGGGAATAATCAAATGAGGAAGAATGTGAATATTTCTGACAAAATGTACTCGGTGCATCTTTAAACACTAGAACTCTTCCAACAATCAAAATGAATAAGATTAAACATGTGGCAGAAAGAGAAGACCCATTCAAACACAGCAGCTCTTTGTGAGAGGTTCATTAATACAGAAGCTCCACTGCCTCCTTCTGTATAACTGCAAACCTCAGCGGAGTCTTCGCTTTCTACCAAATACCCTTCTAGCAGTCACATAATTGATAGCTTCTACTTGACTAGGTCTAAAAGCTGATGCCATTGCACAATGTAAGATGCTTTATACAGCAAGTGGACTAACTGAAACAAGAAGAATTAAGTTTAATTCATTAAAAGATATTAAGGACAAGAACATTGTTAGATTCATTTGTTAATATATTTTTATTGTAATCATTTGAAATCCAAATAGGATTTTAAAATTTACATTAAATACTCTTCAGCTTTCCCTCCACTGGTTATATCTATTCCATCTCCATGAAGTTTCCTTTCTTTTCCTAATTTTCTCCTCTTAACCCTCCTCTCCCGAAAGCTGTGGGGGTTAAATTGGATAGCCCCCGCAAATGGGCACAGGAGCCCATCCTTTCCAGCATGGAACGGGTGGCCAACTCCATCAACACACTTGTGGAACCAAACATGATGCAGCATCTGATGGCCGATGTCTCAGCTTCCATTGCAGCACAAGCAGCAGCCACCCAATGTCAGAGTGCTGCAGTGGAAGCTCAGACTGCTGCCATCATGGCTCTAGATACTGGTGTTCAAATGGGCTCGCAGGGTGTCACAGCAGTCCATCAATCTGTCCTCCAACAGATTACTAGGATTGTTGAGGTGCTGCCCAGGGCGAGTGGCAGTGGCTCCATGGAACACAAACTTGCTGTCCTCTCTCAGGATGACACCATTCGCGCTCCCACCACTGCAGTTGCCTGTCAGCCAGCCAGTCCAGACTGCTGCTGCCCATGCCGAGGTGGTGCAGTCTGAAGCCGGGCCTTCTAGGCCCAGAGCTGCTCGAAGTTGTCCTCCAAGGCCATCTGCAGTCTCCCCCACTGAAAGTCAGCAGCCTTCCACGAGCCATGCTGCAGCCATTGGGGTAGCACTTCATAGGAGCACTAGGACAGGCAAAGGCACAAGGAAGACAGGTACTAAGGGAATGCACAAGGGTGACTAGTTTAATTTTGTATGCAATATGGCATGATTTGATTTATAAATTTGGATTGGAATGTGTATTTTGTGTTGGCTTATATTTTTGCATTGTAGCCAAGAGGATGGTGTGATAGTCAGTGACAGAGGGAAGGTAAGGATTGTGGGACTGTTGGCAAATGGGGAATTGGGTTGAGGTTACTGGTATCGCACTTGAATTAGTTCTTCATATACAGCCCGGGCAGAAAGGGGCTGTCTCGGTTGCAGTCTCCAAACCTCTTCTGCCTCCTCCTCAGCTTCTCGCCTGATAGGTGGTGGCAAGGGCTGTGTTCAGCTGTGTGAGGTTAAGAGAGGGCGTAGGCTGGAGTGTGGAGCTCCAAAATGGCAGCGCTGGTGTCAAATCAGCTGACGCCATGATCTGCCTGCTCTGCATACTTCCGGCGGACAAGGGTGCTGCGGACGCCATTTTGGAACCCTAAGGGGCCTCGTAGTGCCCAAAACATGGGCGCTACCAAGCCCAATTTCGCCCCCTAATGTCTCATACTTGAATACAGTTCAACAGCTACCACCAGCTCTCCAGCACCTTACTCAAATTGTCTCTCGGCAGTTGCTGAGTAAGGACGCAAAAGTAAATTGGTCAAGTTAAATACTTGGAACTGTAAATACTGTTGCAACAGCAAACTCCTTTCTCCGCCAACCCCACCGCAACATCTCTATCAAAATAGACCTGGTACTTGGGGAAGACTGGGGTGAGTTTTAAAAGAGGTAGTTAATCCACTGACACTGAAATGTATAAAAAGGACTTCCCAACTGACGGAAAAAGAAACAAAGCCAGCCAGCCAGCTCTTATCTAATTGTCAAGTATTACTTATAACGTTTTATAATCCTACATAACCTTTAGTAACAGTGGATCAGTTATCATATAGTAAGAGTTCCTTAATTGCCTTTGGTGTTCCTTAATTTACACAGCACAACATAACTTTTTTTTAAATGGGCCCAATAGTACTTACATATTGGCCCGGAATTTGCGGTTGTAATGATGGCGAAACTGTCAGCGTTCGCCATCATTACTCTGTAAAACTGACAGCAACTTCTGCCATCTGCACATGCGCAGTTAAACGTGGAAATCCTGAAGTTGCTATCAGTGATACCCCACTCTTCCACAGTTCACCGCTGTTGAAGTCCTCACTGATGGAAATCTTACAAATCATTTGAAGTGACGTGAACTTCCATTTTTTACACTCTAATTTTGCTGTAAAAACCCCCCAAAAAGTTAAGCCTTGTTAAATGAGGTGCAACTGTTTTTTGTTTTTTTAAACGGCATACTAAGTCATAATTACTGCTGAACAACCTCTCTGGCCCTGAAAAACTAATTATATATTTGTGGAATGTCAAATTTCTCTATTATGATACAAATTCCCATAGATTTTTAAAATAATAAAGTATTTTTTTTAAATGTTTGCTTATGATATTTCAGCTTCTATCATAATCCCTTGTGTATGTCCCAATCTTTATTTTGCTCTCTATAAAATGATTAAAAAGTGAAGGATAATCAGTGCTTTTTACTTCCTGGTTTGCTGTCTGTGAGAATTCTTCAATGTGATTGGCTGCTTAGCCTGCTTGATAACATCACTGTTGTTGGACACTGGAGATCTCCTATAACAGACGCCAGAATGAAATTCATGTTGGGAAAAGTGAAATCCATGCCACAGAGATCACTAGATCTTTGTGGGCAGTTTTCTTTGAGGTCAGCATCGAGCGCCATCACCTTGCCGCTGACCGCAAAATCCGGGCCATAGTATCTATCAGCCTAAAGGACAAATGGTGTCAACTTTAATCTGTATTACAGCACCTTTTGGTTATAAAATCTATCAAATTATCCCAAATGTGTTAATTTCAGACAATATAGCTATTTGAAAACAAATCATCTTTTAAAGCACTGCCTATCCAGCAGCACACCCTGAAAACTTTACTGACTTAGGTCGTGAGTTATGTATTATCGAATAGAAAGACTGATGCTTCCCAGACTTTATGACATTACTGTGCAACAAACATTATCAGGGTATAGTGGGAAAACAGGGTTAGTGATCATTTCCCTAATCTATAACATCACACTGCAATACAGTTACATTTACACATACAAATATCTTGGTTTATCAAACTATCTCTGGACCAAACAAGCTATAGGAATTTGGAGATTAGCTGCAAGATGTAGGAGAATAGATGGGCAACAAAAAGGCCTCAAAATTCTGCTGTACTCAACAATGCCTGTAGAAAATTGGTACCACAGAACCATTTTATGTTGATATGCAATAATGTGAAAGAACTATTCCATTACTAGGATTGGTCTGTCTCAGCTAAAACCCATTACCTAAAAGCAAAGGACTTACGATTTATCTCTTCGGTTAAGTCGTCTCTGAGGGCTCATCTGCCGACGGCGAGGTGATAAGGATTTTCCCCGCTGTCGTTCTTTAACTGGAGACTGGGAACCTGAGGTTTTTATAATCTAGTTCCAAATAAGAAATAAAATAATAATATTAATGCTCAATAGAGTGACTAGTGTCCCTGTGTGATTGCTTGGCTACTGTATGTACAATGGTTTCAAATAGGTTAACAGACAAAACAGCTTTTAAAGACAGGTTGATACAGAAACAATAAACATTCCCAGCTCATCTACAAAAGGGCATTGAGTAATAGAAGCTTTTTTTCTATATGCAATAGTGCTCTAAACACTTGGAATACCAGTAGCAGAGAAAAATGGGATTCTCAGGGCTGACCAGTCTTCTCCCCTCAATCATTCACCCTAGCTCAATGTGACAGTGCAGTCCCCATTCTTGCTTAATTATGGCATTGATTTCTGGCTATTGAAAATTTACTTTGGAAGCTCAGCTTCATGTCCTTATAAAATTGCACGCGGTTTATTTGGAGGTCATTCTCTGATGGGAGAAGATTAGTTGCAGCAAAAGATTCCTCCATTGCTCAGGTAGTAGAGTTATTCCCAAAGGGTATTAGTGTTAATAGGAAGCAAAGACAGCAGCATTTACTGAAAGGCATACATTTCAACACAGGGAGGCACAGCGATGGCGCTATGTGTTGCACGGCACAGTGGTAGGTTGTGAGGGAGAAGGAGCAATACAATCTACATCTGATAACTCAAAGTCATTTGTGATTAAAAAAAAATAAGTACCTCGTAATTCAAAATAAGTAATGTAAATGACATAAGGAATTAAGCACTTAAAAAAAACTGAATTATCAGCTGATTTCAAATAAATAACTTTAAATTAGGAGAAGTGATTATGCAGCACACCTGGTCACTCAGGTACAGAGCACACTGGTAAGCAACTGGTACTAGATATAAAACATTGTTAGAAGAAAATTAATTTTCTCTGGCCCAGGGATGCCAAGGTCAATATAAGGTCCTGATATAGATCAGCTAATTCAACGCAGTCCAGTGATTGGAACTGGCACCTCTCTGGTCTATAAGCGCATTACAATAATATGTAGTTTTAACACCTACTGACAAAAGCCTATATTAAGATTTTAGCTAAAGACACTTAAGTACAGCATTAACCTCAAGTTCGGTTTAGAACTATTTATGCCTTTATCTTAAATTATAAAATTTCACCTCTGGGTGATCTGCAACGATAAATTAAGTTACACGTGAAAAATGGAATTTCAACAAAATTACAAGATTAAAAATACAACATGGTATCTATGTCAACTATTGTATAATCTTATAACTGACTGCTGAGGGAGTCAATGCAGGAAAATATATACATATGTAATTTGATCTCAAAGCTGTTTTAATATCATAATACAAATAGGAGGTTATTTTGTGGGGGCAGTGAAAACAATTGAATTCTTTGAGAGGCTAATAGTCTGGAAGTAAATGAAATGAAGCAGTTAGATTCTGGGGAATATGTGAAAATATGAATTGGGAGGGAAGGTGTGATCTAAGATGGCTGCTAACCTTCACAGTGTAAATACAGTACTTTCACAATTATTTTTATATAAATGAACTGCTTTTCCCTATTTTCCATCTCACCTGAAAATTCAATAAATCTTAACCATGTTTAAGTTGTTTAAAGCTCTGTATACAGTTAAATCTGGACACTTATATTTTAAACTAAATAAAATTTGTACCATATCAAGGAATACTTGTACATTATTACAGTGAAACCATCTGGACAAGTCTGCTCATTTGCAAGTCTCTCAAGTGACAGACACGCCCTTGGGCAATTTTGTCTTTCATAATCAGTAATAGCAACAAGCCCCATCCTTCTCGTCTCTTGCAGATTTTTAGGTGTTGTTTCCCCAAGGCCTTCTACACTCTTAGCACTGTTTTAAATGCCTCGTTACAATCTAATGTGATAACGGACATAAATACGCATGTTGCAGTGAAAATGTCTCAATCGTTAAAAAATAGCAACATGGAAAATCAAAAATACAATACAATGTAAATCCATTAAACTCCAAATCTTCATTGGGATATTTGAGAGTATAAACAGTTCCATTAACAAGAATTAGTCCGTATGTACACTGATAGGGTTTGGCACCAGTCTGGTTAGGGTTTGGCACCAGTCTGGTTATGGATCAGTCCAGTTTCTCAACATGACTATATTTCTAGGCTGTCCAGAAATTTCTAAGAGTTAAACCAGGTGCTTTATTTCCCCCAAATAAATCAATTTATTTTTCACTTATCTCTGTATCTGACAGTGTGAAGATTTTAGTTATTGAGCTTATTAAGGATTTTGATGAATTTTCACCATTGGGAAAGCAAATGTCAGAATTCAGGCTAGAGTCTCCTGATTTTTGACCTGGCAAAATGTAACCACCATATATATATATATATATATATATATATATATATAAAAAAATAACTAAAGAAGATGTGATGAACGAATTACAAATGTGGCGCATTTACCTTCATTCTCATGTCTCGAGCATGCTTTTCCAATTCTTTCCTTGTCTCTTCTCTGCTCATCTTGCCCGTGTTTAGAACTAAATGCTTCCATTCGATCTGCTGGAAACTGTGCGGGTCATGTGATACATACAAGCCAATCTTCACCTTTTTCACAATGTGCAGGTACTTTCTGTAAGAGTCTTCAAATTCAAAAAATAGGTCACTAAGAGTTCGAAAGGTCAAGGGCTTATCCATCAAGTCCTCTCTCCTACTCATGCCTAGTGTACCATAGCGACCATTATAATAGACACCAAGCACCACATGGTGACAGCAGTTCCCTGAGAACTGGGTTTTAAAGCTGATTGGAAACCGTTCTACGGCTGCTAATCCATTAGTAAGGTATCTGATGATTATGATAAGGATTAAAATGTATATTTTAGGACACACAAATATCTTAGAACAGCTATTTATATTGGAGGAAGCTTGCATGGGACCAGTGTGACAAATAATAAAAATCCATACTAATGACCTGACTAAATAATTCAGTAGTAAACGAGTTGTGATAATGTTATATGGACAATCGTGGTGGAAAATTTGGATGAACTTAACCAAAATCAGAACAGGTTTTACTGGTCTGTGTTGAGTTAGCTGATCTTGGAAAGCAGTAAGAGCACTGAAATTGGTTCCAGCACTCAAGTAAAGGAAAGGTAACATATCCAACGTTCTGCTTCTGATCACTATCGTGACTCTGGAAAGTAACTGTTGGGACATCATGATAGGACAGGATTGGAGTCAGCTGTAATGCCCCTACCCCTGCCCATGGCAGAATAGCCTTCCCATACTCACTGTCTAAGCTCACACGTGAAGAATGACCATTTAGGATTTACAAGTATCCAAATCCTTCCAGAGATGAGGTGGGGAGAAAAGCAACAAAAAAAGACAAAACATTGAAAATCATTAACACTGAAAAATGCTTTTTTGGCCTTTGTTCCCACAGAGGCAAAGTGCTGTCTAAATCCCATGAGAGTTATTGCCATGGTGAACTGCTAAAATGTTCTATCAATCATCTACCCCAAGGTCATCACTTCAAGTCATAACAGTTCTGCCATGTTATGATTCCATTTATGAATTTATTACTGTGTTTTAATTGAAAGCATCACTATGAATTTTCTCTTCAACATCAATTTCTTGAACAGCGCTTTGGAAAAGGTTGGCTTCACTTTCTATGCAGTTCAATGAGAAATCTTGCAGAAGCCACTAAGAAAGTCAGCTTTCAAAGCAACATCTGCATTTCCAGTTCAAGATATAGGTAGAGAAATCATAGTTCATCTGTACCTTTTAATCTGCTTATAAATTAACCACTTACAACTATTTGATTTTGTTATAAGGCCATTAGCATTATCACTGAATTACTTTCACCAGCATCTAGGTTGCCTCTTTGATAGACATTCAAAGGTTAATTCAAGAGCTTTTCAACAAAGTTATAGCAAGTTGACTTCTTGTATTTGAAACTCAAAGAATGTCCACAGGATAGATGGTCAGAATGAATTAAGTATAAGATGGGTTAGGATTGGTTTGGAGCCTGCCCATTCATGAAAGTACAAACGCAATACTAATAATACTAATTAGTTCCCCTGCCATCTTTTGCATAATATGTAACATTTTTACTTTCGCTTAATTAGAGTATCGGACACAGAATATGCAAAAATATAATGCTCAGAAGATAGAGGGGAGGTTGATAATTAAGTCAAATGATTTGCCACAATGTGCCACCCTATCAAATCCCACAATTTTTTGGACGTGGCACAAGTAGCATTATTTTTAAATAAAAGAGCCAAGTCCATTTACAGCGTCTAACTCGACCTCTTCCTGCTGACTGACACTCTGTAGCCATTTCTGTTGATTTCTCAGCGACTCCCTTCTGTTGACTGAACTTTCCCCATTGTGCCTCCATATGCCTTTGAGGTCAGCCAGGTAAGCCTGTCAAATTTCATCCCTACTTTGCCTTGAGCATCTGAACTGTCAGATCGATCATTTTATTCTTCTGAGATTTGGCTTTTGCTGCAACTGCATGAAAGCAGCGTTAAAGGAGAAAAGCTTTCAATTCATTTCATATACCAAATTCCTGGGCAATTGCCCTGCAATTTTCTAGCTTTCTCCCACAACTGCCCCATGGTTGTTTAGCTTCCCGTATCATTTTCCCTAGTGATATTGTATTTTCTCTATACACCATAAAAGGATATATTCGCTATTTCTGATGTTATGCTCAAATACATCTTGGAGTTGTTACAATAACTCTCAGTTCAATATTTCTGAGTACTTCTTAGAACCACAGGCAGCATACCTTCAACAGGAATGTTTTCGTTAGAGTAGCGAATAGGAAGTTAAATAAATATAGTGGGCTCCACCATCCACAGGTCCACAATTCCTGCATAAGTGCAGGGGTACGCCTGCCATGAACCTCCATTGCTGATGCCACTGGACTTTCTGGGGTCGGGGCGGGAGGCGGGGTGGGGAGGTTCCCTAATGTACATTTTTCTGGCAAGTATCACACCACTATGGGCACACCTTGGGGACACGCCATTTGCAGAGGGGTCAGAAAAAATGGCGCTATGGAGTGCTACTGGTACAGTGAGCCATAGGCCCCCATTATAAGGGGACTGAAAAAGAAAAAAAATGTTTTGCAAAATCAATGGGGATCCTGGAGTTCCAGATGGGTCCCAGTTCTCTAGTTGGTAGACCAGGATATCTCCTCACACCTAGCGTACCAGGCTGACAACTGACCCTAGTCGGAGGTCAAAGGAAAATCCTGGCTTGGGAGCCCCTTCTCCTCTGGCCGTGACACCTCCGACGCGGGTGAACTTGTTTGGAGAGGGCAGAGATTCCAACCCAAACAAGGACCAGTGCAAACGGGCAATGAAGGCAGAGACCTGATGTACGTATCCCAACCTATTTCCCAGGCTTTCCAGCATGCTCCCACCTGGCGTACGATGGGATAGTATCAGAGATCTGCAGAAAATCAGGCCAGTAACTGGAAAGTTCTGACAGGGAGTAAATTATTGTTTCTAGATAAATAAGTATAGGTTGTGACTATCAGTGCCAACTCTTCTTGGCCATCTGTACCAGCATAGCATTGCAGGCACGATAGTTTTTCAGCGTAATGAAACTGGGGTTATTATATAACAATTTACCTGTGTTTATGTGCTAAAAACTATGATGGCAAAATGCAAAATACAAGCAAGTATACCTAAGAATCTACTAGTAATTGTGAATTCCCAAATGCCACATGACTCCAGGGCTGGAATTTCCTCTTGGAATCTGCTCACTTTTGGGCAGTCTCCGAGGATGCATAAAAAATTCTATTTGCTTCTTATGTAGGTTGTTATTGATTTAAATTGATATTAAATAGCTTAAATTGACTTATGCTGACATTTACCACTATTGCCCAAAAGACCTTTATCAATGAAAGGCCATGTTGCAAGTTAATTAATAATCTATATTTTATGGGCCTTCCTTTCTATTAAAGATAATCTTCATGGAAGATAATTCTTTCTTCTCATTCTCTCCTTCCAACCAAATCCCTTCTGTTTAAGGGGGGGAATAGAATGAAAATTATACATCATTTAAAAATGTGTATGGAGCATTAATCCCTCTCTGACCAGGGTACATTTGTAAAAATAATCATTATGGATGGATCAGAATGTTCAACATTTACATTACACCAAGTGTATGACTTATAAATTAACAACTCCAGATAAGATACTGGAACATTTGTACGCTGATGACACCCAGTGTGACCTCACTACCTCTTCTCTCGACCCCTCCACGGTGTCCAAAAATGTGCGGGTTAGGTTGATTTGGCTATGATAAATTGACCCTTAGTGTTAGGGGAGGATTAAATATGTGGGGTTATGGGGATAGGATGGGATATGTTAGGGGGAATTAAATACGTGGGGTTATGGGGGTAGGGTGGGATATGTGTACTGTGGGGATTAAAGCAGGGACAGGGTACTGGATTTGGATGATCAGCCATGATCGTATTGAATGGTGGAGCAGGCTCGACGGGCCGAATGGCCTACTCCTGCTCCTAGATTCTATGTTTCTATGTTTCTAAATTGTCAGACTGCTTGTCCGACATACAGTTCTGGATGAGCAAAAATTTTCTCCAATTAAATATTGGGAAGACCGAAGCCATTGTTTTCGGTCCCCACCACAAATTCTGTTTCCTAGCCACTGACTCCATCCCTCTCCCTAACATCTGTCTGAGGCTGAACCACACTGTTCGCAACCTTGGTGTCATATTTGACCCTGAAATGAGCTTCCAACCACATATCCGCAGCATAACAAAGACCGCCTACTTCCACCTCCGTAACATCGCCCGTCTCCGCCCTTGCCTCACCTCATATGCTGCGGAAACCCTCATCCATGCCTTTGTTACCTCTAGACTTGACTATTCCAATGCACTCCTGGCTGGCCTCCCACATTCCACCCTACGTAAACTGGAGGTCATCCAAAACTCGACTGCCCGTGTCCTAACTCGCACCAAGTCACGTTCGCCCATCTCCCCTGTGCTCGCTGACCTACATTGGCTCCCGGATAAGCAGCACCTCGTTTTCAAAATTCTCATCCTTGTTTTCAAATCCCTCCATGGCCTCGCCCCTTCCTATCTCTGTAATCTCCTTCAACCCCACAACGCCCCCCCACCTCCCCCACAACCGAGATATCTGCGCTCCTCTAATTCTGCCCTCTCTGATTATAATCGCTCAACCTTTGGTGGCCGTGCCTTCTGTTGCCTAGGCCCTAAGCTCTGGAATTCCCTCCCTAAACCTCTCCGCTTCGCTACCTCTCTCTCCTCCTTTAAGACGCTCCTTAAAGCCTACCTCTTTGACCAAGCTTTTGGTCACCTGCCCTAATTTATCCTTATGTGGCCTGGTGACAAATTTTTTGTCTTAAAATACTCCTGTGAAGCGCCTTGGGACGTTTTACTATGTTAAAGGCGCTATATAAATACACGTTGTTGTTGTTGGAATCCTTGGGGAGGTACCCAGATGGCCATTTTTCCCCACTTCTCATCCACCAAGACACAATTCACTAATTATATGAACAAACTCAACTTGGCCAAGAAATTTGTGTAGGCCGGAAATAGCACCAGCCAAGGCTAACGGCCACCCGCAGAGAGAGCACAGGCAGCACCAGTATTTGGGTGTCGAAGGTCACTTCTGTGTCCCGCTTGCATTTAAGGAGAACGAGGAAGAAACGAGCGAACCTGCAGGCCACGTACGGACAGTTGCCATATTTATTACAACAATTTGGCAAATTCATTTCAACACAGATAAATTAAAGATAAAGGAGGTATTACATTTTGGAAAGAAAAACAAGGAGGTCACATATTACTGTACTTGGAAAATAAGAATCTAAATGGGGTAGAGGAGCAAAGAGATCTCGGAGTACAAATACACAAATCACAAAGTAGCGACGCAGGTTAATAAGGCCATAAAAAAGCAAACCAAGCACTAGGGTTCATTTCTAGAGGGATAGAATTGAAAAGTAGAGAAGTTATGCTAAACCTGTATCGAACCTTGGTTAGACCACACTTGGAGTACTGTGTACAGTTCTGGTCGCCATATTATAGAAAGAATATAGGAGGCACTGGAGAGGGTGCAGAGAAGATTTACAAGAATGATACTAGAAATGCAAGGGTATACATATCAGTAAAGGATGAACAGGCTGGGTCTCTTTTCTTGAAAAGGGAAGGCTGAGGGGTAACCAAATAGAGGTCTTTAAAATTATGAAAGGCTTTGATAGAGTAGACACAGAGGGGGAGAAATTCGGTTGGTTAGCGCCTCCCGTTATCACCTCTGGAGGGGGGCGATAGCGGGGTGCTAACGACTTACCGATCGGGCGCGGCGAGATGAACAACTGCCGCTTACTTGGCAGAGAGGTTTGTGGTGGCGGTAACACTTGGCGCCACAATCTCCTGGGCCCGGAGATCGTGACATCATTGCCGTGTGCATCGCCCTGGTAGCGCCCAAGACCCGAACTTCGGTTCCGCCCCCTGCAGCATTGCCGGGCGACAATACCGCCAGCTGCAGGAGGCGTTGTTCGGGAGGCTGGGAGCTTTGGAGGCGCAAATAAAAGGGGATGTTGGCGTGGGTAGGAGAAAAAATTTAACAACGTTTCAAGTGATTTTTATCGATTGTTCCTGGCCCGCGATCGATCAGCTCGGCACTCTGCTGGAGTGCATGGGGCTGATCGGGCCGGATTGCGGCTGCCATCGGGCACCAGCTAACTGCTCCCAATGCAGAGTCTGCAGCGATGGCCCTTCCCTTTATTGTGCAGCGCAGCACCACTAGCGCCCCGCCTAGAGTCATAGAGTCATACAGCACAGAAAGAGGCCCTTCGGCCCATCGTGTCCGCGCCGGCCATCAAGCCCTATCTATTCTAATCCCATTTTCCAGCACTTGGTCCGTAGCCTTGTATGCTATGGCATTTCAAGTGCTCATCTAAATGCTTCTTGAATGTTGTGAGGGTTCCTGCCTCTACCACCCTTTCAGGCAGTGAGTTCCAGATTCCAACCACCCTCTGGGTGAAAAGGTTTTTCCTCAAATCCCCTCTAAACCTCCTGCCCCTTACCCTGAAACTATGCCCCCTGGTTATTGACCCCTCTACTAAGGGGAAAAGTTCTATGCCCCTCATAATTTTGTACACCTCTATCAGGTGCCCCCTCAGCCTTCTCTGCTCTAAGGAAAACAACCCCAGCCTGTCCAGTCTCTCTTCATAGCTGAAGCGCTCCAGCCCAGGTAACATCCTGGTGAATCTCCTCTGCACCCTCTCCAATGCAATCACATCCTTCCTATAGTGTGGCGACCAGAACTGCACACAGTATTCCAGCTGTGGCCTAACTAGCGTTTTGTACAGCTCCATCATAACCTCCCTGCTCTTATATTCTATGCCTCAGCTAATGAAGGCAAGTATCCCATATGCCTTTTTAACCACCTTATCTACCTGTCCTGCTGCCTTCAGGGATCTATGTACATGCACACCAAGGTCCCTCTGATCCTCTGTCCTTCCTAGGGTCCTACCATTCATTATGTATTCCCTTGCCTTGTTAGTCCTCCCAAAATGCATCACCTCACACTTTTCAGGGTTAAATTCCATTTGCCACTGTTCTGCCCATCTGACCAACCCGTCTATATCGTCCTGTAACCTGAGGCTTCCCTCCTCGCTATTTACCACTCCACCAATTTTCGTGTCATCTGCGAACTTACTGATCATACCTCCTACATTCATATCTAAATCATTAATGTACACTACAAACAGCAAAGGACCCAGCACCGATCCCTGCGGTACACCACTGGACACAGGCTTCCAGTCATAAAAACAACCTTCGACCATTACCCTCTGCCTCCTGCCACTAAGCCAATTTTGGATCCAATGTGCCAAATTGCCCTGGATCCCATGGGCTCTTACCTTCTTGATCAGTCTCCCATGCGGGACTTTGTCAAAAGCCTTACTGAAGTCCATGTAGACTACATCAACTGCACTACCCTCATCCACACACCTAGTCACCCCCTCGAAAAATTCAATCAAATTGGTTAGACATGATCTCCCCCTGACAAAGCTATGCTGACTATCCTTGATTAATCCTTGCCTCTCCAAGTGGAGACTAATTCTGTCCCTCAGAATTTTTTCCAATAATTTCCCTACCACTGATGTTAGGCTCACTGGCCTGTAATTCCCTGGTTTATCCTTACTACCCTTCTTGAACAATGGTACTACTTTAGCTGTCCTCCAGTCCTCTGGCACCTCCCATGTGGCCAGAGAGGTTCTGAAAATTTGTGTCAGAGCCGCTGCAATCTCCTCCCTTGTCTCACACAGCAGCCTGTGATACATCTCGTCTGGGTCTGGGGATTTATCCACTTTTAAGCCCGCTAAAACCGCTAGTACCTCCTCCCTCTCAATACTAATTTGTTCAAGTATATCACAATCCCCCTGCCTGATTTCTATGCCTACATCGTCCTTCTCCATAGTGAACACAGATGCAAAATATTCATTTAAAACCTCACCCACATCTTCTGGCTCTACACACAGATTGCCACTTTGGTCCCTAATGGGCCCTACTCTTTCCCTGGTTATCCTCTTGCCCTTAATATACTTATAAAACACCTTGGGATTTTCCTTTATTTTGCCCGCCAGTGTTTTTTCATGCTCCCTCTTCGCTCTCCTAATTTCTTTTTTAAGTACCGCCCTGCACTTTTTATACTCCTCTAGGGCTTCCACTGTTTTTAGTCCTTTGTATCTGCCAAAAGCCTCCCTTTTTTTCCTAATCCATTCTTGTATATCCCTTGACATCCAGGGTTCCCTGGGTTTGTTGGTCCCACCCTTGACCTTTACGGGAACATGTTGGCGTTGTGCTCTCTCTATTTCGTTTCTGAAAGACTCCCACTACTCTGATGTGGATTTGCCTGCGTCCTTTAGCGCTCCAGGAAGGAAATGGAACACCTGATTTAGCGCTCCACTTCCTTCCTATAGCGCAAACACTGAATTTTGAAAAAGCTGAAAATCATTAGTGCCTGGCACTAAGTTTCCCAGATTTCAAACGTTAGCGCCCCAAACGAGGCGATACTGAATTTCTCCCCCAGAGAGTTTCCATTTGTGGGGAAGAGCAAAGCTAGAGGCCATCAATATAAGATAGTCACCAAGAAATCAAATAGGGAACTCAGAAGAAACTTCTTTACGCAGCAAGTGGTTGAAGTGAGTAGTATAGATGCATTTAAGGGGCGGTTAGATAAGCATATGAGGGAGAAGGGAATAGAGGGTTATGCTGATAGGAAAGACGGGAGGAGGCTCGAGTGGAGCATAAATGTTGGCATGGACTGATTGGGCCGAATGGCCTGTTTCTGTGCTGTATATCCATGTAATCCTATGTAATTTACCTGCCACCCGCTCACCAATGTTACAGCATTGCATTCAGCTTTTGTGTAGAAAGCTCTTGTTTAAAGCGTAAAGTGACACAAGCAACGCTCCGGAACCTATGTATGGAAGTCACCTTTTAAATCATTAGAATATATATTACATAGAATATACAGCACAGAAATAGGCCATTCAACCCAACTAGTCTGCACTGGTGTTTATACTGCACACAAGTCTCCTCCCATTCCATCTGCCTCATATCAGCATATCTGTTTATTCCCTTTTCTCTCATGTACTCATCTAGTTTCCTTCTGAAAGCAATTTGCATCAACTACTTCCTGTGGTAGCAAGTTCCACATTCTAACCACTCTGAGTAAAGTCATTTTTTCTTATTTCCCTATTGGATTTATTAGTAACTATCTTTTATTTATGGCCCCTAGTTTTGGATTCTCACGTAAGTGGAAACTTCTCCACATCTACCCTTTCAAACCCATTTAAATTTTAAAGACCTCTATCAAGTCACCTCTAAGTCTTCTCTGTTCTAAAGAAAAAAGACCCAACCTCTTCAATCTTTCCCGATAGATTTAATCTCAAGCTCCGGCTTGCAAAATTTCTACAGATGGAAAAAGGGTTCGGCAACTTGTTTATGCATTTGTGGGGAGTCTGTCGACTGTGCCAGGGAAGCCTGTGGTTTGATCGTACTTCGAGTTTTATGGTATCGGAGGAGAAGGGGGGAGATGTGGGTGTAAAACAAGGCAAATTAATTATCTTGTTTGTGCTGAAGTCTGTACCTCTCATAGCGCTGAAAAAGGCATGCAGCATTCAGTGTGGCAAACCCTGCGGACGCCATAGCTGAAAGGGAACACTGTTCATTTTTTTTGACATTGAGCCAAGATGGCCCATTTAATGTTTTCAAGGACTCCCCTATCACTTTACCCACACATCTCATTCAAAAGGAATAGAGACTTAGCAAAGCTCTTTATTTTAAATGATTGTTTAAATTTCATGAAGCAGGAAGAAAAAAATATAGCACAGGAACGATCAAATCCAGCACTTTGTAGTTTTTGAATCCATTATACTGTAGTCATAATTTCATTGATATGCTGAGGTCACTTTAGTCACTGGCTTAGGAGGGTCGGACAGCTGAGGGCCTTTTACTATTCCATGGTGAGGACAGAGTGCTCATAGCTGATAACTTAAACAATTTGAGTTCACACTTCAGATTTCAGAGATCGAAACACTGAACATCCATAGCTGATTCCCAAGCCAAACCCCAAGCTTACTCTTAGTCACTCAGAAGTAATCACTTGCAATATTCTGCATCTTCCCATGTTACACATTCAGTATTACAATCACAGGCAGGACAGTTTCAAATAAGCAGACAATGAAAAAAAAATTTAATTTTACCTACAAATCTCGAGGGTTAGCTATCAAAACCTATGCTGGTGATTAATATAAAACACTGCTACGTGGAGATAATTCTAGCTTTACTTTCTGGCTGTCTTACATTTGTCACTTGAAGCATCCTCATGGAATTGCTGTTTACGTTGGTGAAGCGCTGTCAGCGGCTGCATGCACGGGCATGCTTTGGAGAGGACGTCAAGAGGAGCGGCGATCTCCAAAATGGATGAGCGGGCATCAACTCGCCGTTGCACGCCGATTGATGTCACGCTCCCAACTAACTACAATACTCGACGAGTGCGAGCAATGGCAGCGCTGCCGACAATGGCGGCCACCACAGGACCTGTCAGCAGCGGGCAGAAGGGAGGCGGCCGCCTTTTTCCCCCCAAAACGGGCCTTAATGGCCAGTGCAAACACTTTGAGTTACTAGACCAAGCAGTTTAATGACATTTACATGGATAAACATTCATAAAACTAGACAGGCAAGAAACTTAAATACAGTATGTATATTCTTTGTCATTGAAAAACAAACATAAGAACATAAGAAATAGGAGCAGGAGTAGGCCATTTGGCCCTTCGAGCTTGCTCCGCCATTCAATAAGATCATGGCTGATCTTTTACCTCATCTCCACTTTCCTGCACTATCCCCATATCCCTTGATTCCCTTAATATTCAAAAATCTATCGATCTTGAATATACTCAACGACTGAGCCTCCACAGCCCTTTGGGGTAGAGAATTCCAAAGATTCACCACCCTCCGTGTGAAGAAATTTCTCCTCATCTCAGTCCTAAATGGCCGACCCCTTATTCTGAAACTGTGACCCCTGGTTCTAGACTCCCCAGCCAGGGGAAACATCCTCCCTGTATCTACCCTGTCAAGCCCTGTAAGAATTTTGTATGTTTCAATGAGATCACCTCTCATTCTTCTTAACTCTAGAAAATATAGGCCTAGTCTACTCAATCTCTCCTCATAGGACAATCTCCCCATCCCAGGAATCAGTCTGGTGAACCTTTGTTGCACTCCCTCTATGGCAAGTATATCCTTCCTTAGGTGAGGAGAGCAAAACTGTACACTGTCTCACCAGGGCCCTATATAATTGCAGTAAGACGTCTTTACTCTTGTACTCAAATCCTCTTGTAATAAAGGCCAACATACCATTTGCTTTCCCAATTGCTTGCTGTACCCAGCATGTTAACTTTCAGTGATTCATGTACAAGGACACCCAGGTCCCTCTGAACACCAACATTTCCCAATCTCTCACCATTTAAAAAATACTCTGCTTTTCTATTTTTCCTACCAAAGTGGATAACTTCACATTTCTCCACATTATTTTCCATTTGCCATGTTCTTACTCACTTAGCCTGTCTATATCCCCTTGAAACCTCTTTGCATCCTCCTCACAACTTACATTCCCACCCAGCTTTGTATCATCAGCAAACTACATTTGGTCCCCTCATCCAAATCATTGATGTAGGTTGTGAATAGCTGAGGCCCAAGCATTGATCCTTGTGGTACCCCACGAGTTACAGCCTGCCAACCCGAAAATGACCCGTTTATTCTTACTCTCTGTTTTCTGTCCGTAACCAATCCTCAATTATATTTTCTTTACCCCTTGAAACAGCTTAAATATTGAAACAGAACAAGAAGGACTTTTCTCTGAAACTGAACTTGAATATAAAGCCACAGGAATGTGGTCTGTTCTGTGTTGGTTGGAAGGATGATTTCCAATCTTTTTATCTGCATATCACATTAGAGACAAAAACATCTCAACATTTTTATATCTTGTTATAAGTCATAAGTGTTTTGAATACAAATATGTCAAAATACCTTCTCGACTGTGCAACATACAAACAGAATGCAATACAAAACCCCCTTAACTGGAACAGTCTCCAGTAAATCATCATCTCCAACAACACAATCTCTTTCCAACTCTCTCACCAAAAGAAGCCTCTGTTCCCATTAAAAAGTGACTTGTTCAAATCACTGAAATATTATCGACTTTTTTTGTAATCGATTTGAAACAAACATGTCAACCACCCAACTCTATATAAACTGCTGGACTCCAGGATTAATCCCAGCCTGCTTCCCGTCGACTTTCTGCTCGACTTTCTCCGGGGCGAGGGGAGGTGCAAAATACCCGAGGGGAACAATGCAAGGTGCCAACGCCAGGTGAAGGGAAGAGGCGGAGAATGGATGAATGAATTGGACCTCCTGTTTCAACCTCCACTGGTGCCATCAGCTGATACTCATTACTCCATTAATCCACCCTCTCTCCACTACTAACTCTGAACCTGAACCTCTCTCCTTCATTGGTCAGTGGCCCCCCCTCCCCCAATTGTCGACATGGACGTTATCCCACCACAACCTCCCGGCACTCAGACTTTTAACTCTGAACTGTTTCATATTGCCTCCTCCCTGCCCGCAGTTTACAGCCACTACATGTCTCACCTAATCTCAGCCATACCTATCCAAACCACAATCACCCTTTGTGTCCATTCGCAAACATATTTTGCCTGCCGCTCCAGAGCTAAGCTCACTTCTACCATCTCCTTTTCTCAACCCTTCTCGACCCCATTCTCCTCCTCTTCCCCTCACCTGGCGTCGGCACCTTGCGTCGTTCCCCGCAGGTATTTTGCCTCCCGCCCCAGATTCCTATCCCAACCCATAACAGCTTCTTAATTACTGCCATCCCAGCCTTGAAATCCCCTTGAATAAGCCCGTGGCTATCCCTTTTTCAACAGGTCCATTGCGATATCCATTGCTGCCTCCTTAAGAGAATCAACCCTAATTGCTCCATCCTCCACTCTTGCTGACTTTCCTGCCCGGCATGCACATTGGAGTGTAACCGTACCAACTTCCTCCCTGTCCCCATCCATCCCTGCACCCCTGGCCTCTGCTGGTGAAGGAACAACCACTACCACATTCGACGTGCAAACAAAGCCCTCGCCACCTGTGGACGATTATACTAGCATCCCAGTTTTGACTAAAACTCACACTTTCTTCCTCACTGAAGCTTCCCCACCTGTCTATACTTTCCACCACCTACCCCGCCTGAAGCACTGGCAGCTGTGCCTTCAGTCACCTCGGTCCCAATCCCTGAAATTCCCTCCCTAAACCCCTTCTCTCAAACTCCCTCACCTCTTTTAAGACCCTTCTTAAAACCCACTTTCTCCACCCTCCCCCCCCCAATCTTTAATCTTTTCAATGCTAAAAGCGCTGTGTAAATACAAGTTGTTGTCGCAGGAAAATCAGTCAATTTATTTTTTGATAAAGAAGGATTGTACAGTGCAGGTAACCAATTTTTTGGAGTTGGTGGCATAGTTTACTTGAATTGGAGGGAAGTTTCATTTATTTAGTGGATAAGTTATTGGTAATGCCCAATTACAACAAATTCAAGTCTCAACCTTTAAGCCATCACTGACATTACTGAGGGACAGCTCCAAGCACAGCAGTACAATTACTGACCTTGAGACATTCATATGATTACCACACACACACACACACACACACACACACACACACACAGTCAAATTCCTTCAAATGGTATTCAATGCTCACTGTATTGACTATATGGCTCAGTAGCTTAATTGCCACTTTTGTGTTTCTGATGACATTACCCTTCTTATTCCTCCTCTGTGGTCACATAATGTTTGGTTAAAAAAAACTCTGCAGCATTGTTTGCATGAGTAGATGATTATACACTGTGTGAGCACGATTACACATCAAGAAAAAAAATCAGTTCTAGGAATAGGCAAATATTGTAGGGCAGTAGTACACTATCTGGCTGTACTACAAATGTGGTAGCATAAAGTAGCACAGAGTAGGCCCACAATCTCATTCTGCGGAGGTGGGGGGGGGGGGGGGGGGGGGGGGGAGGGGGGAGGGAAGAGAACATAACATAAGAATTAGGAGCAGGAGTAGGCCATACGGCCCCTTCGAGCCTGCTCCGACATTCAATAAGATCATGGCTGATCTTTGACCTCAAACTCCACTTTCCCGCCCGATCCCCACATCCCTTGATTATCCTAGAGTCCAAAAATCTATCTATCTCAGCCTTGAATATACTCAGCGATTCACCATCATAGCCCTTTGGGGTAGAGAAGTGACTTGAGTGCAGGAAAGAAAGAAAAGACTTACATTCCACCTTTCATGACCTTAGAACGTCCCAAAGCGCTTTACAGCCGATGAAGTACTTTTGAAATTTAGTCACTGCTGTAATGTAGGAAATGCAGCAGCCAATTTGCACACAGCAAGGTCCTACAAACAGCAATGTGATAATGACCAGATAATCTGTTTTAGTGAAAATGGTTGAGGGATAAATATTGACTAGGACACTGAGGAGAACTTCCTTGCTTGTCTTCGAAATAGTGCCATGGGATCTTTCAGGTCCACCTGAGAGGGCAAACGGGGCCTCAGTTTCAATGTCTTATCCAAAAGACAGCACAGTGCAGCACTGCCTCAAGTATGACACTGAAGTGTCGGCCTAAATTTGTGCTCAAGTTCCTGGAGTGGGAATTGATCCCATGACCTTCTGACTCAGAGGCACGTGTGCTACCATTGAGCCATATGGGGTGGAAGGGGTGGGAAACTATTCGGAGAGGTTGTTAAGTCATTAAAGAGCAGAATAAGCTGAAACTTGCAAAACGATGTTCTGTCTGCCTTGAATTATGGAATGGTCTCTGGCATGTGGCAACACAAAGTATGAGAAAATAATAAATCTAACTTTTTGTTCTTTGCTGGCTCCAACATTTTTGTGTCACATCCAACTCTCGTGTAATATTTGAATTCTCCATTTTCATCTTTATTACTATGAAGAGTCCTGCTTCACATATCATTTCCATGGTTTTTAGTATTATTTCAGGACATTGAGTAACCTCTAATTTCCAAAGTAGTATTTTAGAACAAGGAGGTGTTATGAGATCTGTTACAAAGTGGTGATTTAAGAACACAGAGCCTTGGGCTTGTCATTTCTTAAAAGGAAGCTGTAATTTAAAAGAGTTATAAATACAAGCTTCTCTCCAAAAAGAGGGTTGAAACCTTCCTTTGAAAGTTTAAAAGGAGCCATATGTATGTCAGCCTAATTGAAGATGGTGTAGCGATCACAAAAAGACTGTCAGTTTGTCCTCCTCCAGCCTCCATCACATTATCTGTGATGTGCTGTGCTAACCCACAACAGAGCAAACAACCTGATGGAAAATAGATTTGTTTTTCACAAACACACAACTGCCTTGTGTTCAGATGATTGATGCCACCTGATATTGTTGCAAAGCTACAGTCAGGTTTGGCTGCATTAGTTAGAAGTATCCGTGGGGGGAGGGGGGATTTTCAATTTTGGACCTTAACAGGCACGAAGTCAGCAGTGTGCCCGTGGCACCCACCCAAGGCCAAAATCGAGAGGCCCAAACCATTTTCAGGTTCAGGCTTCATTACCGGTGAGCTGCGGACACCAAACGAGCACTCCTCTACAGCTCGCCGGTTCTGGTTGGGGGAAAATTGACCAGCTTCTCCACAGAGCCATCCGTCATGTAGGGCCTGTTGGGTGGGGGGGAACCAAGAAAGGGCCAACAGCGGGCCAGAATATTTTTGTGGGGCATAAATGCTCCTCCTGACCCCACAAAAACCTTAAAAAGAAAACCCAACATCTTATCTTTTCCTGAGCGGCCTCCAGCGGTCCCTGCAAGGGCAACTGGTTAGGCCGCTCAACGTCCGGTATAAGTGGGACTAGCGTGTACGATACGTGCTCCGCCCATTTGTACATTTATAATTGCATATTTAAACAGCCCCCCCCCCCTCCTTTTTTGGGCAGAGGTGCTGGGCACCCATTTAAAGGCCTGCCTGAAAACTAAATCAGGCGGAAAAATGTGTGTCCAAGGTGCCCACCAGATTTTCTTGTGCAGCAAAACAAGCAACCGGCAGATGAAATTCTCTTCGCCCGCCCGCCGCCCCCCCCCCCCCCCCATTTCTTAAGGGGACAATACGGGGTAATTTTCAACTTCAGCAGTGGCGGGGAAGTTGCAGTCTGTCTGATGTCCCTCTCCTTTGATTTCAGTGTCCAGGGTGTTCAATGGGCTGCCAGTCCATTACTGGCAGTTTTCTGCCTCCGCTGAAGTTGAAAATTGCTACCTACATTTAGGAAGAGCGGTTCTCGCCTTCTGTAATTTCTCATTTCATTCTGTTTCTAATTTCCATCTCACTCTCGGTACCTCAATGAGCTGCACTATTTTCTAGCTGAAGGAATAAACAGACGACATTCCCAAACCGCTGCTGATGCCATTCTCTAGCCAGCCTCTTAAAATGGTTCAATCCCACTGTGGGGTGATGGTCGCTGATTTTCCCCTCCCTAGGTCAGGGGAGCAAACCATATACTGCAATCCGTAGTGAATGAAGGGCGGGCCGCAGAGCAAACAACAAATAAATCAGCTCAAATTTCTTCATCAAAAAGGCCAGAAGAATGGCTGGTGTACAAATCAGAAATATCATTTTGGTGTGGGATCTTCATCTGAGGTTGGGTTAAAGCATGTTGCTGGGCAGAGTAAAAAGGAGTTTTGCTGTAATCTAAATGAGTTTTACATGAAGACCAACACTGGATTCAATAGCTTGTAAAATGTATTTCCCATATCAATGAGCACAAGATTAAAAATGTAAATATCAAGATCCATTTTACTTATTTTAATAATTAACCATAGCCTACTGTACATAATCGCTTCACTGACAAAGGCAAGAATACTTTAAACTCCTCTGAGCCGAGAAACACTTTTCAACAGAAGCCATTTAAAAAAAATAAATGACCTTGTGTGGTAGTGTACCACCAGTTTTATTTCAACGAACAGCAGATTTAAATAAAGTTACTCCCTGTGTACTGTCCCACTTTCACATCTAACAGTGCCTCGTAAAATCTAGGCTTCCAAGCATGCCAACAAACTTACAAAACAATAGCAAAATACTGCGGATGCTGGAAATCTGAAATAACAACAGAAAAGGCTGGAAAAACTCAGCAGGCCAGGCAGCATCCGTGGAGAGAGAAACAGAGTTAACGTTTCAGGTCGAAGACCTTTCGTCAGAACTGGAAAAAAGCAGGAAATGGAATAGATTTTAAAGCAGGTTTAGGGGCTGGGAAAAGGGGGAGGCGATGAAAGAGCAAGAGGGAAGGTCAGTGATAGGATAGAAAGCAGGAGAGGTTAAGAGACATTGAGAGATATTCAAGGCAAGAGGAGGTGGTAATGGGACAGGTTAAGGAACAAAGGATGGCTCTAGATGAAGTGTGAATTCCACTGGCAGAATGAAGGACAGCTGCCATGTGGGAGGGAAGAAAAAAAGGCCAAACAAAAAGCGTGGATAAAAAAAGTGATAGGGGCCGAGGTTATGATCTGAAATTGTTGAACTCTATGTTGAGTCCAGAGGGCTGTAGAGTGCCTAATCGAAAGATGAGGTGCTGTTCCTCGAGCTTACGCTGAGCTTCCATGGAACAATGCAAGAGGCCGAGGACGGTGAGGACTGAGTGGGAATGGAGCGGTGAATTAAAGTGACAAGCCACCGGGAGCTCAGGGTCCCCCTTACGGACTGAACGGAGGTGTTCTGCAAAGCGGTCACCCAATCTGCGTTTGGTCTCCCCAATGTAGAGGATACTCACTCCAACCTACCTCCCTCTGAACTTGCAGCACTCCATTCTCTCAGATCCAACCCCGACATTGTCATTAAACCTGCTGACAAGGGTGGTGCTGTTGTTGTTTGGCGAACCGACCTCTACCCTAGCAGAAGCTGAACGCCAACTCTCCGACACCTCCTCCTACCTCCACCTGGACCATGACCCCATTACCGAACATCAAGGCACCGTTTCCAAGACTGTCACTGACCTCATCTCCTCTGGAGATCTTCCCCCCACGGCCGCTAACCTCATAGTTCCCCAACCCCGCTTCTACCTCCTTCCCAAGATCCACAAACAGGACTGCCCTGGTAGACCCATCGTTTCTGCCTGTTCTTGCCCCACGGAACTTATCTCTTCCTATCTCGACTCTATTTTTTCTCCCCTTGTCCAGTCTCTTCCCACCTACATCCACGACTCTTCCGACGCCCTCCGCCACTTTAACAGTTTCCAGTTTCCCGGCCCCAACCGCCTCCTTTTCACTATGGACGTACAATCCCTCTACACCATCCCCCACCAGGATGGCCTGAGGGCGCTCCGCTTCTTCCTTGAACAGAGGCCCAACCAGTCCCCATCCACCACCACCCTCCTCCGCCTGGCTGAACTTGTTATCACATTGAACAACTTCTCCTTTGACTCCACTCATTTCCTCCAAATCAAAGGTGTTGCTATGGGTACCCGCATGGGTCCTAGCTATGCCTGCCTTTTCGTGGGATATGTGGAACACTCTTTGTTCCAGTCCTACTCGGGTCATAGAAACATAGACATAGAAACATAGAATCTAGGAGCAGGAGTAGGCCATTCGGCCCATCGAGCCTGCTCCACCATTCAATACGATCATGGCTGATCATCCAAATCCAGTACCCTGTCCCCTGCTTTAATCCCCACAGTACACCTATCCCACCCTACCCCCGTAACCCCACGTATTTAATTCCCCCTAACATATCCCATCCTATCCCCATAACCCCACATATTTAATCCCCCCCTAACACTAAGGGTCAATTTATCATAGCCAAATCAACCTAACCCGCACATTTTTGGACTGTGGGAGGAAACCGGAGCACCCGGAGGAAACCCACGCAGACACGGGGAGAATGTGCAAACTCCACACAGACAGTCACCCGAGGTCAGATTCGAACCCGGGTCCCTGGCGCTGTGAAGCACCAGTGCTAACCACTATGCCACCGTGGGTCCCCTCCCTCACCTCTTTTTCCGGTACATTGATGACTGTATCGGTGCCGTCTCCTGCTCTCACCCTGAACTAGAAAATTTCATTCACTTTGCTTCCAATTTCCACCCTTCCCTCACCTTCACATGGTCCATCTCCGACTCTTCCCTTCCCTTCCTCGACTTCTCCGTCTCCATCTCTGGGGATAGGTTATTGACAAACATTCACTACAAGCCCACCGACTCCCACAGCTACCTGGACTACACTTCCTCCCACCCCGCCTCCTGTAAGGACTCTATTCCATTCTCCCAGTTTCTCCATCTCCGCCGCATCTGCTCTGACAATGCCACCTTCCATACTAGTGCTTCCAACATGTCTTCCTTTTTCCTCAACCGAGGATTCCCCTCTATTGTGGTTGACACGGCCCTCGACCGTGTCCGTTCTATCTCCCACACTTCTGCCCTCACCCCTCCCTCCCGGCAACCACGATAGAGTTCCCCTTGTCCTCACCTTTCACCTCACCAGCCTCCACATTCAACGGATCATCCTCTGCCATTTCCGCCACCTCCAGCGTGATCCCACCACAAAACGCATCTTCCCCTCACCTCCCCTTTCAGCATTCCGTAGGGACCGCTCCCTCCGCGACACCCTAGTCCAGTCCTCTACCACCCCCAACGCCCCTTCCCCTGGCACCTTCCCGTGCAAGCGCAGGAGATGCAACACATGCCCTTATACCTCCCCCCTTCCCACTGTCCAGGGCCCCAAACACCCCTTCCAGGTGAAACAGCGATTTACTTGTACTTCTTGCAATTTAGTATACTGTATTCGCTGCTCACGATGTGGTCTCCTCTACATTGGGGAGACCAAACGCAGATTGGCTGACCGCTTTGCGGAACACCTCCGTTCAGTCCGTAAGGGGGACCACGAGCTCCCGGTGGCCTGTCACTTTAATTCACCACTCCATTCCCACTCAGACCTCACCGTCCTCGGCCTCTTGCATTGTTCCACGGAAGCTCAGCGGAAGCTCGAGGAACAGCACCTCATCTTTCGATTAGGCACGCTACAGCCCTCTGGACTCAACATAGAGTTCAACAATTTCAGATCATAACCTCGGCCCCTATCACATATATATATTTTTTTTATCCACACTTTTTGTTTGGCCTTTTTTTTCCCCTCCCACATGGCAGC
Organism: Squalus acanthias; assembly: GCA_030390025.1. Lineage (NCBI taxonomy): Eukaryota > Metazoa > Chordata > Chondrichthyes > Squaliformes > Squalidae > Squalus > Squalus acanthias. The sequence goes on from CM059436.1 coordinate 42,887,174, forward strand.
TGTCCTTCATTCTGCCAGCGCAATTCACACTTCATCTAGAGCCATCCTTTGTTCCTTAACCTGTCCCATTACCACCTCCTCTTGCCTTGAATATCTCTTAATGTCTCTCAATGTCTCTTAATCTCTCCTGCTTTCTATCCTATCACTGACCTTCCCTTTTGTTCTTTCATCTCCTCCCCCTTTTCCCAGCCCCGAAACCTACTTTAAAATCTGTTCCATTTCCTGCTTTTTTCCAGTTCTGACGAAAGGTCTTCGACCTGAAACGTTAACTCTGTTTCTCTCTCCACGGATGCTGCTTGGCCTGCTGAGTTTTTCCAGCATTTTCTGTTGTTATTTATGCTAACATACTTGTTCCCCGAGAAGAAAAATAAAAGATCCCAGCAGCTAAAACAAGGCTCCTAAATCCTGACTATAAAAAGAACATCTTGAAAGCTATGACCACCAATTGGTTAAACTGCTCATTCCATTTTACCAATGGGCTAGACTTACTAATATTCTTTTGAGATGTTGTTTGTGCTCCAATGAGGACAGATACAAGTTCCATGTAGTACTGATTAAACAACAAGATGTCCATTGTTAGCCTCTTGCATTTGGAGTCCTGATGCAAATGTGGGTTTAATGTGGGTATTTTGCATTAATGCAATATTAGTATTCCTCCAGCCTGTCAAGAAATTTAAATGCATTCAGTCGTCAATCTGACTCCATCTGGAATTCAAGCTGCTAATTCTTGCTAGGATCCTCAGCACACTTCTTAACCTCTTAGTCTACAGATGTGTTGAACAAAGACTTCATTTCATGTTGTAGGGTAGTATCACAACATTAGAATTCTATCTCCACTCTCCCCCTCCGCAAGTCTTCAAATTAATTCTCAGGATGTGGGCGTCGCTGGCAAGGTTGGCATTTATTCCCAATCCCTAATTGCCCTTCAGAAGGTGGTGGTGGGTGGCCGCCTTGATCTGGTGGATGGAGTGCCAATTAAGTGTACTGCTTTATCCTGGATGGTGTTGAGCTCCTTGAGTGTTATTGCAGATGCACCCATCCAGGCAAGTGGACAGTATGATATCACACGTCTGACTTGTGCCTTGTATGTGGAGGAGGCTTTGGGGAAATCAGGAGGTGAACCACACGCCTAGAATACACAGCTTCTGATCTGCTCTGGTAGCCACAGCATTTATTTGGCTGGCCCAGTTGAGTTTCTGGTCAATGGTGATGGCAAAGCCATTGAATATCAAGGGGAGGTGGTTAGACTCTCTCTTGTCAGAGATGGTCATTGCCTGGCACTTGTGTGGCACAAATGTTACTTGCCACTTATCAGCCCAACCTTGGATGCTGTCCAGGGCTTGCTGCATGCGGGTACAGACTGCTTCACTTTCTGAGAAATTGCAAATGAAGCTGAACCCTGTGATCATCAGCAAACAGCCTCACCTCTGACCTTATGATGGAGGGAAGGTCATTGATGAAGCAGTTGAAGGTGATTGGGGAAATCAGGAGGCGTCCTAGGCCCAATCACCTTCAACTGCTTCATCAATGACCTTCCCTCCATCATAAGGTCAGAGGTGAGGCTGTTTGCTGATGATCACAGGGTTCAGCTTCATTTGCAATTTCTCAGAAAGTGAAGCAGTCTGTACCCGCATGCAGCAAGCCCTGGACAGCATCCAAGGTTGGGCTGATAAGTGGCAAGTAACATTTGTGCCACACAAGTGCCAGGCAATGACCATCTCTGACAAGAGAGAGTCTAACCACCTCCCCTTGATATTCAATGGCTTTGCCATCACCATTGACCAGAAACTCAACTGGGCCAGCCAAATAAATGCTGTGGCTACCAGAGCAGATCAGAAGCTGTGTATTCTAGGCGTGTGGTTCGCCTCCCGATTTTCCCAAAGCCTCCTCCACATACAAGGCACAAGTCAGACGTGTGATATCATACTGTCCACTTGCCTGGATGGCTGCATCTGCAATAACACTCAAGGAGCTCAACACCATCCAGGATAAAGCAGTACACTTAATTGGCACTCCATCCACCAGATCAAGGCGGCCACCCACCACCACCTTCTGAAGGGCAATTAGGGATTGGGAATAAATGCCAACCTTGCCAGCGACACCCACATCCTGAGAACTCCTGCAGTGATGTCCTGGGGCTTAGATGATTGGCCTCCAACAATCACGACCTTCTTTTGTGCCAGGTATGACACCAGCCACTGGAGAGTTTCCCCCCGCTCTCTACTGACTTCAGTTTTACCAGGGCTCCTTGATGCCACACTCGGTCAAATGCTGCCTTGATGTCAAGGGCAGTCACTCTCACCTCACCGATGGAATTCAGCTCGTGTCCATGTTTGGACCAAGGTTGTAATGAGGTCTAACTTAAACCCTAACCTACATAAAGCAAATCTATGAATAACCACCATCCCAAATATCATACACAGTAAATCAGGGAGATTTGCTGGGAATTCTCCTACCCACTCCCTCTGTTCCCATACACCATTACAAAATTGATTCCCATTCTCAATGTTCTGTGGCTAGCACAGAGCTCAGTTAACAAGGCTTTCTATTTTTAAACTTGAGCAAATGCTGAGGATGTTCAGTGTTAAAACAGGCACAGCCACGTAACCACAGCAGAGAATAACCTCACTCTGCAGGAGGGATTCTGACTTCAATGTCAAACAGAGGCCTACAGTCTATCCATTTATTATGGCAACATAATCTGGTCTGGACAGCAAATGTATTTCACATTTTGTACCAATAAAGTTTATTAACAAATCTAGAAAAGGAGAAACAAAAATTAACATAAAATCTAATAACAAAGAAAGAACTAGTATTTTTATAGCACCTTTCATGACCTCAGGATAGTGCTTTACAGCCAATGAAATACTTTTGAAGTGTAATCACTGTTGCAATGTAGAACAAATGAAAGTAAAGCAAGAGACTATTAATTTAAAAAATACAACACTCAGACCAGCTTCTTTATTGCTCCAGCCTGTAGCCTACCGTCACCTCAGTTGCTAGCTTATTCATCAGTTTTAAAGTAATTTAACTGACAAAATTAAAAATGGACTACTTGGAGGAACAGAATACTGATGTTGGATTTTTTTTTTGTTGCTTCCTTGTGGTCAGAATTTTTTTTTAATTCCTTAATTTTGCAGTGTTTACACTTGTGACCAGCAGGACAGCAAGTGTTGCTCAACTAGGTTTACAATGGCTCCACTCTTGTGTCACTACTGTGTCAGCAGTGTCCCCACAGTCTAAGTTCTACTACAGAATAAACAGAGCATAATTGAGGTGCAGGAAAGCAAAGTCAGGTACAATGATCCCATTGCCAGCCATAGGCAAGGTTTTGTGAGTATTCTACTTGCTTTCAGTAATGTATACATTTTCTTAAAACCATCTTAGTTCAAATTAATTTTCTTTGCAATGACAGATGTCACATTCCAAGATGTTTTAGCCATTTTTCCACAGAAACGATTTGGAAAATAGAGCTGGGTTTTAGAAAGCATAGGCCCAGAAATGTGTTGCTGCCGTGCATGCTTTACAGGCATTTAATATAAATTAACTGCATTTCATTTAAATCTACAGGGAACATACAGGTCTTTCCCCAAAATGTTCCTGTCGAAAGCTGGGAACCCTGGGAACGCACATGCAAACACACATTGCCTTCTTAGGGCTGAATATTTATAGCTATGTTTAGTCTAAGCTAGATATCTGATCTACAAAGTAGCCATCTACCACTGGAATTCCATGATCACTCCACCCTACACCCCAGCAAACTCTCTCAACAGCTGTAACGCTATATAATTGCCAAACACTGCATTCCACGCATTCATTAAATAATTATAACTTGAAAGCAAACACATTTTGTATTTGAAGATCCTAGGATTACATACAACAACTCAGATTGACTGTAAACACAAGACATTTGGGGGGAAAAATTTGGTTGATTTGCGCCTCCCATTAGTGCCCTCCAGCGGGAGTTTAGCAGCGGCGGCGGTAACCATTAGCGCCCCGCAGCGCTGCGCCGCCGGCGATGACGTCATCGCTGTGCGCAGCGCCCTGCTCTCGCGCCCCGGCCACGATCTTTGGTAGCGCCCCCTGACTTACTGCCGGACACTATGTCCGACAGGGTCAGGGGGGCCTACCTACGGCCGGGGCGGCGCAAATTAAAGGGAAGGGGCCGGGCGGCCATTTTTGTTGCTGGCCGCCTGCCCGCTTTGCCATCCCCGGCCTTCTGTTCAGCCCCCCCCTCCGCGGAGTGCCGGCTGCGCTCTTTTGCTGGCACTCCGATCCCTGGTGGCCCAGCTGGGCCCCTGGTCACACTGCGCTTGGCAGGGGAGGAAGGCCTGCTGTACCGCAGCGCGACGTGCCGCAGAGCGTGGCGCTGCGGCATAGCGCCGCAATAGTCACTCGCAGCGCCCCAAGAGGGAGGCGGGGCACTTCCAGTAGCGCCCCGCCTCCCTCTTGGGGCGATACTGGTGAATTTCGGGCGCAGGGGCACTAACTTTTTCGGGGCGTGACACAATTTTTCCCCCTTGAAACCTAAACAGAGTTCACTAAAACTGTACTGAAGGAACACAGGAAACCACAACAAAATGGTCACAGATCTAATTTGGTTGATCTAATGTTGTAACAGTGGTAACAAATAATAATAGTGAGCCTCATTGATAATCTAGTAGATAAATCTTTGCCTCTAACACAATCAATCCACTGTATCAATCAATTAGAGCACTGCGTTCAGTTCTGGGCACCGCACCTCAGGAAGGATATATTGGCCTTGGAGGGGGTGCAGCGCAGATTCACCAGAATGATACCGGAGCTAAAAGGGTTAAATTATAAGGACACGTTGCACAGACTAGGCTTGTATTCCCTTAATTATAGAAGATTAATGGGTGATCTAATTGAGGTGTTTAAGAGGATTAAAGAAATTGATAGGGTAGGTACAGAAAAACTATTTCCTCTGGTGGGAGAGTCCAATACAAGGGGGTATAACCTTAAAATTAGAGCTAGGCCGTTCAGGGGTGATATCAGGAAGCACCTTCACACAAAGGGTAGCAGAAATCTGGAACTCTCTCCCAAAAAGCTGTTGAGGCTAGGTCAATTGAAAATTTCAAATCGGAGATTGATAGGTTTTTGTTAGTCAAGAGTAATAAGGCTTTCGAAATTGAATGGCAGAACAGGCTCGAGCGGCTGAATGGCCTACTCTTGTTCCTATGACTGGGTCACATGACAAAAGGTGGCGATTTTACTGCCAGGTGGTGAAGCCGGATTGGCTTCCGGTTATACATCCCGCCTGATTTTCCTTTCCATTGACTTCAAATGAGGCTGATCCGCAATGCCAAGCCAAGTTTAGTGCTCGGTGGGGAAAGTTAAAATCTACCTCAAAGTGCTGTCCAAATCGTGTTAGTCTTATTTAGAAACAGGAGGGTGCAATGGTAACACTGATCTTGTCATTTGCACCTACTGATTATTTTTATTTTAAACACAAGCCAACAACAAAATTTTAAACGAAATTAAAGCTACTTAATTCATGATGGATATATCAAGGAGGGTGATCCAGGACCGGCTGTGTTGCAGGGCAGATTGGGCACGGAAGGTCATAGAATGGTTACAGCACGGAAGAAGGCCATTCAGCCTGTCGAGCCCGTGCCGGCTCTCGGCTAGTCCCACTTCCCCGCCCTTTCCCCGTAGCCCTGCAAATTTTTTTCCTTCAGATACTTAACCAACTCCCTTTTGAAAGATAAGATTAAGTCTGCCGCCACCATCCTTTCATGATGCGGAGATGCCGGTGTTGGACTGGGGTGGACAAAAGTGAGAAGTCGCACAACACCAGGTTATAGTCCAACAGTTTTATTTGAAATCACAAGCTTTCGGAGCGGCTGCTCCTTCGTCAGGTGAACCTGACGAAGGAGCAGCCGCTCCGAAAGCTTGTGATTTCAAATAAAACTGTTGGACTATAACCTGGTGTTGTGCGACTTCTCACTTTTGACCATCCTTTCAGGCAGTGCATTCCAGATCTTAACCACTTGCTGCGTAAAAAACCTTTTTCTTCTGTCGCCTTTGGTTCTTTTGCCAATCACCTTAAATCTGTCCTCTGGTTCTCGACCCTTCTGCCAATGGGAACAGTTTCTCTCTATCTACTCTGTCCAGACCCCTCATGATTTTGAACACCTTTATCAAATCTCCTCTAAATCTTCTCTGCTCCAAGGAAAACAACCTCAGCTTCTCCAGTCTATCAATGTAACTGAAGTCCCTCATTCCTGGAATCATTCTCGTAAATCTTTTCTACACCCTCTCCAAGGTCTTCACATCCTTCCTAAAGTGTGGTGCCCAGAAATGGACACTGTACTCCAGTTGGGGTCAAACCAGTGTTTTATACAGGTTCATCATAATTTCCACACTTTTGTACTCTATACCTCTATTTATGAAGCCTAGGATCCCATAAGCCTTTTTAAACTGCTTCTCAACCTGTGATGCCACCTTCAATGATTTGTGCACCTATACCCCCAGGTCTCTCTGTTCGTGCACCCACTTTAGGATTGTACCATTTAGTTTATATGTCCTCTCCTCATTCTTTCTACCAAAATGTATCACTTCACACTTTTCTGCATTAAATTTCATCTGCCACATGTCCGCCTATTTCACCAGCCTGTCTATGTCTTCCTGAAGTCTATCACTCTCCTCCTCACTGTTCACTATACTTCCAAGTTTTGTGTCATCTGCAAATTTTGAAATTGTGCCCTGTACACCCACGTCCAAGTCATTAATATATATCAAGAAAAGTAGTGGTCACCACCCAAAATCTGCTGAGGCGCATGCATGTTGGAGTTTTTGAAGAAACCACAGGATCTGAGCCTCAATGAGCTCTGTATATTTCACCCACTGAGATTAATTTGTTCAAACATAGTTTGACAGCATTTTGTTCAAGGTTATTTATCAACCTGTGTAGTATTGTAAGCCAAGGTCAATTATTTTCTTTCGGTCTTTGTCACTGGATGACAAATCAAGAGCAGGATCCCTGGCTGATTTTTGTTTGTCTGTCTCTAGCACAGAACACGGAATTCAATTATATTGTCCCCTCCCCCAACCACTACTGAGATCACCTAACAACACAAAGCAGGAATTGAATTAAGGGGTCGGCCATTTAGGACTGAGATGAGGAGAAATTTCTTCACTCAGAGGGTGGTGAGTCTTTGGAATTTTCTACCCCAGAGGGCTGTGGAGGCTCAGTCGTTGAGTATATTCAAGACAGAGATCGATAGATTTTTGGATATTGAGGGAATCAAGGGATATGGAGATCGGGCGGGAAAGTGGAGTTGAGGTAGATGATCAGCCATGATCTTATTGAATGGCGGAGCATGTTCGAGGGGCCAAATGGCCTGCTCCTGCTCCTATTTCTTATGTTCTTATGAATTTGGTATTTTCCCAATCTGTACGTGTCAGCATTACACCAGATGGTGAATTTACCCACTAGGCCATCCCGTCGTGGGCAGCTCAAATGTCTAATATTGTAGTGGAAAGGTCCCATCACACCGGCTCTTTTCGATTACTGGAAACTTAAAAGGCAATGCAGTGGGCCACCAAAGCCATTTTCAGATTAAAACAAGTTTAAAAAGTCAGTTTTACACCAGCTGTATTTCTACCGCAGGTGACCTTGGTCTTGATATTAAATGTTGTGCTGCAGAATTAGTATTAGTGCAGAGCCAGAGATGTGTGCCACCAACCGTGCACTGTAAACTTTGCGATTTGGACATCTCATCACTGTCAAGTACTCCTAATATCAGATACAGAATCATAGAATCATAGAAGATAGGAGCAGGAGTAGGCCATTCGGCCCCTCTAGCCTGCTCCGCCATTCAATGCGATCATGGCTGATCATCCAAATTCAGTACCCTGTCCCTTGCTTTCTCCCCATATCCCTTGATCCCTTTAGCCTTAAGAAATATATCCAACTCCTTCTTGAATCTATTAATGAATTAGCCTCTACTGCCTTCTGTGGCAGAGAATTCCACAGGTTCACCACTCTCTGGGTGAAGAAATTCCTCCTCATTTCTGTCCTAAATGGCTTACCCCTTATCCTTAGACTGTGACCCCTGGTTCTGGACTCCCCGACCATCGGGAACATCCTTCCTGCATCTAGTCTGTCTAGTCCTGTCAGAATTTTATAAGTTTCAATGAGATCCCCTCTCATTCTTCTAAACTCTAGCGAATACAAGCCCAATCGTCCCAATCTCTCTTCATACGTCATTCCTGCCATCCCAGGTATCAGTCTGGTGAATCTTCGCTAAACTCCTTCCATGGCAAGAACATCCTTCCTCAGATAAGGCGACCAAAACTGCACACAGTACTCAAGAGCAATTCATTGGTGTGAATTTTTCCAATTCCAACACCAAACCCTAGATTTTGCGATCGACATTATCCATTTTATTTTAAATGGGTTACCACTCGCATTAAAATAAAAATTTTCGGAAAACCTAGGCTCAACAAGCCTAATGTGCACTTGTACTATCCTTTTTATATATTTCCATGAAACAGCTTCTACTTCACTGATGCAAAATTTGCAATATAACTAGTTAAATTTGTCTCAGTTCCACATTTCCTATTGGGTGTGAGGCCACTTGGAGGCAGTAGTCTCGCACCATCGGAGCCTTGAGAAGATTGCACAATAACTGCAACTGGTGCAAAACTGAAAGAGAGAGCCCGTGTGCACTCTCCTTTTTAACAGACCAGGCAGAGGAGGATGCAATTCAGCACTGCCATTCCCATGCTAATAGAAGGTTTCTGTCAAATGGCACTTGCACTGTAATAACAGGGTAATTGAGATTGCCAATTTGTACTGTGGACTCACGTTCAATGGGAACTGCATAGAAACTAACTGAAGTCATTTCAAAGGAACTCCACAACCAGAGTTTTATCCTATCAGTATGGACAGGAATTGACCCATATCCCACAGATGAAAAGACAGGGTGCTTAATTCCCATGCACCATTTAGACTTGAATTTTTTCCTTGTGTGAAAGCCTTAATCAACGTACTAGGGTAGATGTTATGAATTTCAAATCCGGCACTGAGTTTCATATGCTGGGAGTGCATATCTAGCAGAGGTCAGTGGGCCCCATGGGATTTTTCCATCCATTCATTTTAATAGATAGAAAATCCTGGAAGACCCACTGAACTCCCAACCCGAATTCCCGATAGGCCTCAGGTCATGCAAAGCTCCGCATCAGAAGTGCAAATTCTTAAAATCTACCCTATCACGTCCAGAAAACATCAGAACCAATTAATATCAGCAGCAGAACAAAAACAAAGACCGAAAGAAGATGGCTGACCTCGGCTTACACTGCACAGGTTAAAAATAACCTTTAACAAAATGCTGTCAAAATATGTTTGAACAATTGAATCTCAATGGGTGAAACATGCAGAGCTCAGTGAGGCTCAGATCCTGTGGTTTGTTCAAATGCTCCAACACGCACACGTCTCAGCTGAACACAGAAACAGCACTAGCCATGGTACTTGTCAAATATCTTGGCTCTTTCCCCCATACTCTTGCAATTGGAGACTACAATGAAAGAAAACCTCTCCGTGAGTGGTGCAAATGGGGCAAAATGAAATGGTGAATAATATTACCACATTTAACGGGCTTTAAGTTGGGCCAATTTATTAGTTACAGTACCTAAAATCTTCGTTAGGTCAGCAATAGCTTCTTAAGTAAATCATAATGTGGAGCCTTTCTTCCACCCCCACCTCTCTAAATGGTTTATCTGTAAAACACTGAAGCTCACTTCCGAGCAACAGTGATTAAATATGTCAGCACAGAAGCACAATCCTTCCTAATACAGAATGAGAAAGGTCAAGTCATAATTCAGCTAAGGAAATGTGGATTAAAAGTAATAGATTTTATTTTGGGGAGAGAAAATGTCAAAGCATTAAAACACCCAACAGTGTATAGATTACAGTATACAGATCATTTTTGTGAATCTTGCTCTCTCTTGCGTTTTGTGCTCAGACAGCTAAACAAAACCTAGTACTTCAAGAGTTAAACTTCAATCTACCCAGCTTTTGTAAGTAGCTGGCAGTTGACCCAATTTAAATGACTTGCTGATAATCTACGGAACAAAATGAAGTCTTGCGTAAAAATTTCATATTCCTGGCTGCCTGCATAGGAATTCTCCTTCAGTTTCCTAGCAACAGGACTGTGTGACATGACCTTCCTTCTAGTTTAATATCAATTTCCATAGACCTGGCGCATGGATTATCGCGTATAATGAGCATTTAGCCCACAAAATGACTCACAAAAGCTACATAAACCCGTAAAATAAGGATACATTCCAAGAACCACAGCTTCAAGGCATTTAATTGGCAACGATTCACGAGTCATTTCTCTGGCTGTGTCCATCAACCTGAGGAGTACAGGAAGAAGAAAATAATTAATAGCAGCAAAAAAATAACAAGCAAATGCTTTAAATATGTAGCAAAAAAAAAGAAACTAGGTATCATGGGTATGCAGCTTTGACATTTTCTCCCTTCTCTGCACGAGACTAAAACTAGCTGTGCTTGCACAAAATAGCAAGCTGAACAGATAAGTGGTCTGCAGTTCATTCAAAGGGTGGCTGGTAATGGAAGGCAACACCTACAATTCCTGCACTGTTTCCAATAAAACAGAAATAACTTGCATTTATGCAACACCTTTCACAACCAACAGGATGTTTCAAAGTGCTTTACAGCCAATTAATTACTTTTGAAATGTCGTCACTCTTGTTATGCAGGCATACGTGGCAGCCAATTTGCACACAGCAAGATTCCACAAACAGCAATGAGATAAGTGCCCAGTTAATCTGTTTTTGTGATGTTGGTTGAGGCATAAATGTTGGACAGGACACCTCTTTAAATAGTGCCATGGGGGCTCTTCTGTCTCTTCTGTCCACCTGAGCAGTTTAACATTTCATCCAAAAGATGGCACCTCTGACAATACGGTGCTCTCACGGTACTGCACAAGCCGTTAGCCTAGATTATGTGCGCAAGTTCTGGAGTGGGGCTAGAACCGCCTGACTCCAGAATCGAGACTGCGACCACAGAGCCAAGCGGACACGTGTGTGCTTGTTTTACACCTTGCCCAATTTTCCTTTCCATTGAAATCAGGCCAGGTGGAAGATGGGCGCCTGCCCCACTGCTGCTTCTCTCCCGGCTGGTGGGAAGAGTTAAAACTGACCCGTGACAACATTCAAGATCAGATTGAAGGAAAAGGGGATGAAGGGTTGTGGGAGCAGGGTGGATAAATGCGATTAGGACTATTTACTGGCGTGGAGGGTAAACGTCGACACGGACAGGTTGGGCTGAATGGCCTGTTTCTGTATTCTAACTTCTATGTATTTCTATGTATCTGGAGGCAAATCAGATTGGAAATAGTCAGTCATTAACCATTAACGGCACAAATCATGGCCTATTTTGAAGGTACTTGGATCAAATCTCTTGACATTTGTGCTGGTTCATAAGATTATTGACCCACTAAAGCAAAGTCACCAGATGTGTACTGCTGTAAATAGGATTCCTGTAATATGTGTGTCAATCCGCAGTTATCTTTTTGTCTAGTAAGAGTGCAGGGAATGACCAGCCCAGGATATATATTTCTCTCACTGGCTACAGCCAGGTGCACAATGACCAGCCAAAAAATAACAATGTTGAGATTCCAATTACATGAGCAGGGATTATCACACATTCTACAAACTGGCTTCTTCCAAGAAAGAATGTTCTTCGAAAATAAGAGATTAGGCTGGGGTCTTTGTGCAATTTTTACATTTGACTGCAACATAAATTCTAGAGCATTTGTGCCCAAAGCCGATTTCAACTTCAGCTCTTTAAATTTCCCGGTTTGAGAGGACTGGGAAAGCTCATCCCTTTTGACCAATCAGGCAACAGACATTTTGTTGCACTAATCGGGAATTTGCCTTTCACAGTTCTTGCAACTTTAAAGAGCTGAAGCTTCCAAGTTTTCTAGCTGCCGGGGGACGGTGTGGGGGGGGGGGGGGGGGACGTGGGGCCTTGTGCTTTTTGTGTATGGGGGTCTTGCTTTGGTGTGTATGTGGGGGTAAGACAAAAAGGAAGCATTTTTGTTTAGTTTTAGCTTGGTATTTTCTCCTTTAAAATCAATCACTGTACATGAGGACTAAATGCCTCCACTAAAACCCAAACCCAGCTTAAATCAATACAAATGTTGCAAGGACTACTGTGGGTTGTCTCTAGGCAGTTGACTTGAAGGGAAGAGCAAGCCATACAATACAATACTTTCCCTGAGTAAAATTAGATACACAAATTTGATTAAACCTTGTAACTGTGAAATGACATTCTGTCCTTTGAAATAGATACTACCTTGGGTTTCTAAGTTGAAGTTCCAATCATGGAGGTTTACATTCACATGTAATGCAACCAGATCTTACCTAAATGTCCAATAAAAGATTTTGATACATTACCTGTACATTTAGCCATTGCTCCACTGACCAGACAATACCCAGGTCAGAATCCCAGGGTGCGATTTTACTTACCTCGGAAGGTCCATGACAGGTGATGTCGGTGGCGGGTCGCGGCCCCACTGTTGGCTCCATCTCGCTCTGTGAAATGACTTTCCGTTGATGGGGCTTGTTAAGCCCACCCAGCGCGTTTCTCGGACAATTAGAGGAAGCGGGTCTGGTGACGTCATTTCATGACGCATCAGCTGGTTTCCTTAAAGGGACCATGTCCAAATTTATCTTTGACATTTGTGCTGTCAGTGTTCTACAGCATTGAGGTGCTGAAAACACTTACAATGACTGCACAAGGCTGCACGCAGGTTCTCCTATGACTCCCTCCATATGCTTATGGTGTGAGTCACAGCACGCAGGGGGGTCCTCTTCCCTTCCCATGGGCAGAAGAGATCTCCCCAGGTTACCTAAACAGCCTGGTTGCACATTGTACAGGAGGGCACAAGCAAGGATGTGGTCAGGAGGACCTGGCTGCAGTGGCGCAAACCTTTCAATGATCTCAGTAGATCACGAAACGTTAGTACAAAGCCACACTCAACCTCATCCTGCTGTGCCTCTCATCACATCCCCATCGCTCTGCCTTCCCTACCCTACTCCTGCACATCCTTACTCACACCAACTTGCCTTGCACCTCCACCCATCCCTCTCTCTCTCTATCTATCTACATTATCACATCCCCATCTCACTAGCTACCCCTCACATTCACCCTCATCCCAGTGCAATTATACCAACTAACAACACACAAGGGTAGCCACTTGAGTGTTTTATCCAATTTTCATGTGAAGTTTCTGTTAATGTGGTGTCAAACATTGAAACCTTTATTTTCAACACTTTCCGGTCGTAGAGAGAGATTTGTGTGCACCTTTGGAAGTAATTTAGTGAGTTACAGTGAATGGTGAGACATAACTGTACCCCCCGCAATGGTGACGAGTGTGAAAGGAATGGCTTGGACATTGTAGGGATGCTTTATGGTGCTGGTGTGGGGTGGTGCCAACCTGGTGCATCATGTGGCAGCCAGGATGTACAGCATCAAGTGAAGTAAATCTGGCCATGGTGAGGCCATCCCTGGCCTCCCAGGCAGCAACGTGCTCGGGTGCAGATGCCCTGTGCAGCATCAGGTGATTGTGGAGAAGGTTGGTGTTGTTGTTGGTGCTGCTGGTGTGCCTGGTGCTGCTGGTTTTGGGGCTGATCATGGTCAGATTCTGAGGACCAAGGTGAAACAGTATAAGCGGTACCCATGCTGATGGAATAGATGGCAGGTGAAGTTGAGATGACAGAAGCAAGCTGTCAATGGTGAGAGAGGTTGTTCCAATGAGGTGACACTGGATAGAGAGTTTGCTCCAAGCACTTGCAGCCTGCATAAAGCTCAAGCTGTGTTCCAAATGGAGTAAGCAACAGCTTCTGAGCTTGGAAAGTGAACAGCTGTGAGGTGGGAGCTTTTATAGCACATTTCAAGCTGTCAAGTAATCAGCTCATTCAATGGCCATTCAACTCTCGCCTCAGCTTAACAGACGTGATTCCCCAAGCAGCATGGACCCCGTGGCGAGCAGTTAAAGAGAAAAGGTAAGGTTAAATGTATTATTAATGATCTGTCAACAAGGCAATCAACAGCTTAATTGGGTCGCCTGCCACTGCGTGTCGGGTCTGCTCAGCACCGACGGATCCGACATTGGGAAAGGCGCGTGGCGGCGGGTTGACAGCGGGGTCACGACATTTGTAAAATATAGCAGAGTCTGTTCATAATGCCAATACAGAATGTCCTAACTTTCTAGAGGAGTTTTACAGAATTTCAGATGGTCACTTCTCAATCCCAGCACCAGGTGCCATTTAGATTTTTCAGCCATTTGAGTTTCTCTGGAAAACTCTTAGATCGCCATCTTTAAAAGTGCAGCATTTTGGGTCCCCTGTTAACCCGATGTATAGCGAGAAATTCAGCGGTGTTGTGCTTGTAAAATCATTATTGACCCTGGCAGACTAATATAGGACCTGCAGTAACCTGCACCATGAGGTCATTACAGATACCAAAAGCAGATTTTTAAAAATATTGATTTAAAGATAGATGAGTGCTGGAACAGATGTGATTTTCCACATTGGAGCTACGAAGGTGAAAAAACCTTGCAGTACATTCAGCTTTCATTGGCAAAAACAGAAGAAACACAAGATTATAAACAGCCAGCTGCAGGGAGAGATGGTCATTAATCACATGTGCAGTGTTTCCAAGTGACTGAATAGCGACGCAGTACTGAACACTGCAGCATCTGCTCCAAACACAAAAGACACAGATCTGCACTGCAGTACAATTACAACTCAGTCTTATCACAGTGCATAGATGAATGATAGCTTATAGTGTCCTATAAAGCTATAACTGAACCTCCAGTCACAATTTCATTTTATGATATAAAAAGGGATTTAGATGTCCAGGTACGCAAATTATTAAAGCTGGTGCACAGTTACAAAAAGTAACCAAAAAGGCTAATGGGATGTTGGCCTTTATCACAAAGGGCCTGGAGTACAAAGGGAGGAAGTTATGCTTCAGTTGTACAAAGCCTTGGCCAGTCCCATCGGGAGCACTACATCCCATTTTGGGCATTGTACCTCAGAAAGGATATATTGACCTTGGGGGGGGGGGGGGGGGGGTACATCACAGATTCACCAGAATAACACTGGTATTTGATGGGTTAAGTTATGAGGACAGGTTGCATAAGTGTGGTTTGTACTACCTGGGTTTAGAAGGTTGAGACGTGATCTAACCAATATAATGAAATGTACTGCAGTCATCCTGTCTGTTCTGAGCTGATGTGACCTTGGATTTTAACTGTTTAGATGGTATTTTTAACAATACAAAATACAAGTTAAAAATTCAATAGAGACAAAAATCCACTGCATTACTTACGAGTGCGAAGTCATTAGTGAGTAGTACAGGTATCTTTCCCAAGTCTAATAAACAGGTATCTGTCATGTCTAATGAACATCCATATTAAACTTCTCCTGTGTTACTCCACGTATACAACTGATGTCTTCCAAGTTTCAGGTTTTATGGCTAAATGCTAAAAAAGAATGACGTGATTTTTGTCAGGGAGAATTAGTCCAGTACAGTGCTCTTTTATCATGTGGTGTTGTGTTGGCTACTGTAAGATAGCACATCAGAATGAGCTGCAGATGATAACATCAATGTCATTCCACAGAATGCTGTTTATCAGAACACAGTGTTGGTGGCGGAACTGTGTTATTTGGGCGATGGCTAATGACAAATGGTTGCTTTTTATTCCTGATCAGCTGTATTAGTGAGTTATGTTTGGGCTACAGACACCTGAGACAGCGCTCAATGGAAAGATGTTGCTATAGTTACTGACTGCTATCCGTGCTGCACCACGCAGATTCTTTTCATTTATGCTGCTCTAATTTATCTTCCCATTTTCTACCTTTACTCCTCCTCTCCTGAAAAGGTGGTGACTTCTACAACTGTTTGGCTCCACCGTACGCATCGACCTCTGGTACCTCGGTCACATTCTCATTCTTCATGAGTGAGCTTCGAGTGCAAATGTTAAATGATATTCAGCAGTGGCTGGACGAGGGATATAATAGTCAAACCTGATCTTTCCCTCATCTGCTGCATACATGCACATACAAAGGGCAGTAAACAGGACTAGGGACATTGGATGATTTTTTTCACTCCCATTTCCTGGCTCAGGAACATCATTATTTCAAAGTTCCCTTCCAAGTCACACACCATCCTGACATGGACATATATCACCATCCATTCATCATAGCTGGGTCAATATCTTGAAATTCCCTACCTATCAGCATTGGGACCGTACCATCACCTCAAGGACTACAGTGCTTCAAGAATGTCCACCACCACTTTCTCAGGACAACTAGGGATTGGTAAGAAATGCATCTTGCCAGCATTGCGCACACCCAGAGAACAAATAAAAAAATGCATCACACTTAGTTAGAGATGCAAAACATTCTTAATATGTCGCATGTTTTTGAGCTGCAGTTTGACGTGGATAAATTCATTCCAATTCACAAAATTTTCTAACCAAATAGCAATTAAACTCTTCCAGTCTAACATCTTGCAGTTTTCATGAAAGGTCATCGATCTGAAACATTAGCTCAATTTCTCTCTTCACAGAGGCTGCTAGAGTGTTTCTGGCATTTTCTGTTTTTATTTTATGTTAGCAATTAAACTCTAATTGACTTCTGCCTGTGCTTACTAAACAATTAGACTTTATGGCCCTTGAAGAACTACAACTCCATCTTAGCACAATATATTCCAAACAACCTGTCCTTATACAATAGCCAATCAACCAACTTGCCATAGCAATGCCATAGGAGATCTGCTATTATATTTAATACATTCTGTATTCTATTCACATGAGCACTATTTTGTCAGATTGTAATATTTAAAGACACAAGGCCAAAAAGCCACAGGGCTGATATCCCAGTGTAAATGCCGGAATACACACACCTGGAACCTCTGGCATAGGCATCGACAAAATTTACAGGGTCGGGGGAAGGTCACTTAACTTAAACAACCTGGGAAGGCACCCACACCACTAAGAAGCACATCTCAGGCACTGGCCTACTGAAGGAGGTTGGGAATCCTGGCAGACTGAGTTGGATCTGGGGCAGGGGGTGCTCCTTTATAAGGTGGCCAAAAAGGCAATACATAACTAAATCTCTCATAATTACATTAGATCAACAGCTATTCATAGAAAGCTGCAATCCTATTATCCAACATCTATATTGTCAATGGAAAGCCAATCTTTGGCAATGGCAATGAAGCCTGTGATTATATACTGTGGTTTTAGCCATTTAAACAATTAACACCCAAGAATCCCATTGTCATTTCCTTGATTTCTTGAACCTTAGGAAACTCACTGCAAACAACCTGGCTCTTCTCTGAGCTGATGCCTTTTCTTTGTGTGACCTTGGATTTTAACTCCCTACATTGTGCTTCTACTCTTCTTATTGGCCAATTAGGACGACAACCTCAGTGTCATCAAACAAAATAAAATGAATCTAAAAGTGCCCCCTTTTTTAAAGAGGTACAAACAATAAATACCCAAATTATAAATAAAACAAAGGAAGCTTATCAAATTAAATCACATTATATTCCATGTCTACAATGTACACCAGTCCCTGTGGTGCCCACCGGTCGCGGAAGGCCTCAAGCGTACCAGCGGACACCGTGTGCTCCCTCTCCAGGAGCACCCGGGCGTGGACAAAGCCACAGGAGAGAGGTTGGCAGCCGGAGTGATCACCTCAAGGCCGTGTCCAACCTGGACCTATGGATGGTCACCTTGGGCAGGCCCAGGAGCAGACCCACGAGGAGGTCCTCTGACTGGCCAGGCACTCCTCCACATGGGGTGATCAAAGATCAGGAGCATGGAACTGAAATGGAGTCAGAAATTAAGGAGCAGCCCTTCAAATAATGGAACAGGGCTGCAACCTCTCTCACTCCATATATAAACATGGAACACGGACTCAGCCAGGCCACAAAAGTCATAGGTGGCCTGGTAGAACATGAATCGACTTAAAACTTATTGGACGGGACTGCTCTGTGCTAAACTCTCCACGTCAGATCCCCAATCGTGCAGGGGAGGACTCCTGCCTAGAGAGCTCTCCACGGGGGCCCTCGCCGCCGCTGGACAACAAGATGGCGTGTCCGGATGGAAGACGAGGGTGAAGGAGCGGGGAGTGTGCAGGAGCAGACTGTACAGGAAACCCATCCGCGTGGAGTAGACTGGCGTGGAGGGAATTTCCGAGAGACGGTTCAAGTTCTTAGGCGCAGGTTCCCAGGGCAGGTTTCGGGGCTTCATGCTGATGAGAAATTCCGTCCGAACGGGGGTTAGCACAGATGGGATCGATGCACACACTGGAGCCTCCTCGACGCACCCAGTGGAATCAGGACCGAGTGCGACTTTTAGCACCTCGATGGCACTGGCCGCAGGCTGGACATAGCGCTAGGACATCCGTTCTGCCAACGTCTCTGGCGACATCCAACCCGGCCCTCCGCCATCCAGTACATTCTGACTCTGGTTACCTTGGCAACCAGGGCCCTCCTGTCCGGCAGGCGTGTGTCGCCGAAGCCGGCCACATGGAGATGCGGATTCCTGAGCAGCGGCTCCCGTAGAATGGCCATTGCCCCTGACGGAGGTGAACTCCAGCTAATCTAATCAACTAATCAAACTCAGAGGATAAAACCTCTAGTCTGGATGGATTGCATTTGCGCATATTAAAAGTAGTTAGGGAAAAGAGAGCAGAGGCACTATTACATATATATAAAAATTCATTCGAAAAAGGGAATAGTGCCAGAGGACTGGTGGACAGCTAATGTGATTCCTATAATCAAAAAGGGAGACAGAGCAGGTCCAGGGAACCACAGCCCAATTAGCTTAACGTCAGCAGCAGGAAAGATAATGGAATCCTTATTCAAAGGTGTAATGGAAAAAAAACATCTAGGCCTAGAAATCGGATAACAGGCGGTGCCACCGCGGGGCGAAGTTAACTCGCGCCTGTAAATAGTGTGCAGGCAGCACCATTATTTTGGCGCTGCCTGCTGATTTAAATGATTGCAGCGCAGAACCTACCATGCAACACGTCGTTTCAGGCGGGGCGCTCAGCAGGAGGCCCAATGTAGCGTGACCGTAGCGTCCCTGGAGCAGGGCAGCGTTTTCTTAAAGCTAGGCTGTTATTTTAGAAAGCAGTCTCCAGCCCTTAAAGGGGAACTGCCTTCTAAAATAAATGCCATGATGTGGAGATGCGTTTTCCATACAGAATCCAGCATCTGCCACATTTGACCCCTTGTGACTCATTGACCCATTGTCTTTGATGTAATGTCTTCCTGACTGACCTGTTTGGACACCATCCACACCTTTGATTGCCGTGATTATCTCCAAGCCGAGGTGTGATAAAGGGCAGTTAGTAATCATCTGGCAGTGTTCTCTGACTATATATGCTGTGCCTATATGCATTTCTTCACTTCATCTGACGAAGGAGCAGCGCTCCGAAAGCTTGTGATTTCAAATAAAGCTGTTGGACTATAACCTGGTGTTGTGCGACTTCTCACTTTTCTAAAATAAAAACATATCATTTAAAAATAGGCAGTCTTTAGCCCTTAGAGCTCAACTGCCTTCTGAAAAGAAACCTTAAAAATTATTCAAAATGTAAGTCTTCAGCTCAAAGCTGAACTGCATTCAGCACGTAAAAAAAATGGTAAAAGTGCACAAGCACCAAGACAAATGGCTCAACAAGCCAGGAAAAGGCACCCAGGGACTCGCATGCAGTACTCCAGCTTTGTGCAGGGGGTCAACACTGGAAGAAAGGTCCTCTACCCACAGGGGCTAGGAAGCCCTCCAGAAAGAAGGATATGGGACCAGATCACTGAGGCCATCACTGCCAGCAGTGTAATCCCCAGGACCTGGCTCCAGTGCCCAAAGATGTTTCATGATCTCAGACCACTGGGCAAGGTCAGTGAATGCATCTTCAAAAGCCATCTCCTACCAACTGCACTACTAGCCTCACACACTGCTCAATGCACAACCCCCCCCCCCCCATGACTCACCTTTGCTTTGTGATGGCTTTTATTTCATCATTGTGGCCAAGAGGATGCTGTGATGGTCAGTAACAGAGGGAAGGTAAGGTGGGACAAATGTTGAAAGGGGAATTGGGGTTATGGTCACTGGTACTGCAGGAGGATGATTCGATCCCGGATATTCCGGCCAGAAAGGGGCTGTCTGGGTTGCATCCTTCCTTCCGCTTCCTCCTCTTCTGCTTCCTCCTCTTCCCTCTGCGAGCAGCTTGTCCCCTTTTCTGCCTCTGCTTCATCTCCATGTGCCCCTACCAGGACTGTGAGTAAGTAGTCAACTAAGAGGCAAAATACTGCAGATGCTGGAAATCTAATAAAGCAGAAAATGCTGGAAATACTCAGCAGATCAGGCAGTATCTCGACCTGAAACATTAACTCTGTTCCTCTCTCCACAGATGCTGCCTGACCTGCTGAGTATTTCCAGCATTTTCAGTCTTCTCAGAGGCCTTCCTTTACCATCCAAAGCCTTGCAAGCATCCAGCAGCACTCCCTGCACTCTTAACAACTTTTAAAATATATTGCACCAAGCCAGTAATTCAATAAAATATAAAAAAAAAACAAAAGCTGAAATCCAAACTTACCTGAAAGATGCGTGTGTCCCTTTAAGAAGCGCTGACAGCGTCTCTGCAGGGCTGCTTCACGCAC
Source organism: Squalus acanthias (assembly GCA_030390025.1). Taxonomy (NCBI): domain Eukaryota; kingdom Metazoa; phylum Chordata; class Chondrichthyes; order Squaliformes; family Squalidae; genus Squalus; species Squalus acanthias. The sequence goes on from CM059436.1 coordinate 42,907,911, forward strand.
GTTTTTCTGTGCGTAGTGAGGACAGGGCATTATGGCGTGCGGCGACATCCAAAATAGCAGTCATGGCGTCAAATCAGGTGTTGCACACCAATTGACATCATGATCTGCTCATTTAAATTTGAAAGGCCAGCATTGGCAATGGCAAGCGCTATGGCCCTCACCAAAATAGCGGCTGCTGTGTCCTGCGCCGGATGCGGGCAGCCGCCATTTTTTCAACAAAACCAGCCTTAACGGAGATTTCTAGGCCTTAGAAACTGAAAATATAAATCAAGAATAGTCAGCAGGGATTCAAAAGAGAAAGTCATGCTTGACCAACCTTATTGAATTTTTTTGAAGAAGTAACAGAAAGGGTAGATAAGGGTAATGTAATAGATATAATATATTTGGATTTTCAAAAAGCCTTCAATAAGGTACCGCATAGTAGACTCATGACTACGGTCAGAACGTGTGGAGTCAGGGGACAAGTAGTAGAATGGATAGCAAGATGGCTACAAAACAGAAAATAGAGAGTAGGAGTTAAAGGTAGTTACTTGGATTGGCAAAAGGTGTGATGTGGTGTTCTACAAGGATTATTACTAGGACCACTGTTGTTCACCATTTACATAAATGATTTGGACTCTGGAATCAGAATTACAATTTCAAAATTTGCGGATGACACATAATTGGGGGGTATAGTTAACACAGAGGACGACTGTGACAAAATACAGGAAGACGGTAATAAACTAGCAGAATGAGCGTGTAATTGGCAATGAACTTCAATATAGATAAGTGTGAGGTGGTACATTTTGGTAGGAAGAATAAGGAGGTCACATACTCCTTGGAAAATAAGTGTCTAAATAGGGTAAAAGGAACAGAGGGATCGGGGCTACAGATGCACAAATCACTAAAAGTAGCGACACAGATTAATAAGGCCATTAAAAAAAGCAAACAAAGCACTGGGGTTCATTTCTAGAGGGATAGAATTGAAAAGCAGAGAAATTATGTTAAACTTATATATAACCTTGGTTAGACCACACTTGGAGTATTGGGAACAGTTCTGGTCTCCATATTATAAAAAGGATATAGAGGCACGGGAGAAGGTGCAAAAAAAATTACTAGGATGATAGGTATACCCATCAGGAAAGATTGAACAGGCAGGGCTCTTTTTTCTAGAAAAAAGACTGAGGGGTGACTTGATAGAGGTCTTTAAGATTATGAAAGGGTTTGATAGGGTAGACGTAGAGAAGATGTTTCCACTTGCGAGTGAGACCAGAATTCGGGGCCATAAATATTAGATAATCACTAATAAATCCAATAGGGAATTCAGGAGTGGTTAGAATGTGGAACTCACTACCATAGGAGTAGTTGAGGTGAATAGCATAGATGCATTCAAGGGGAAGCTAGATAAACACATGAAGGATAAAGGAATAGGAGGATCTGTTGATGGGGTTAGATGAAGAAGGGTGGGAGGAGGCTCGTGTGGAGCATAAACACTGGCATGAACCTTTTGGGCCGAATGGCCTGTTTCTGTGCTGTAAATACTATGTAACCATATTCCAGACCCTGATCAGATCTTGGTAAAAGACAGGCAGCTTACATGGTGTTTTTAACAATACAAAATACAAGTTAAAAATTCAATAGAGACAAAAATCCATTTTTTGTCATAAGGTCACTGCATTACTTCAGAGTGCAAAATCATTAGTGAGTTGTACAGGTATCTTTCAGAAGTGTAATAAACATCCATATTGAACTTCTCCTGTGTTACTCCACAGTTGCAACAGATATCTTCCAAGTTTCAGGTTAATACAAAACATACGAACAATGACGGACAGGTAAAGACCCTCTGGTCCATCGAGCCTGTCCCACACAATTGCAATATCTTGTGTATCACAATATATACTCTCCACCCCACCCGAAACCATGCGATCTCCTGGGAGAGGCGAAAAACCAGATTAAAAACCCAGGCCAATTTGGGGCAAAAAAAATCTGGGAAATTCCTCTCCAACCCATCTAGGCGATCAAACTAGTCGAGGAGATCATTCTGACCCTGAATTCCCTGAAATACCTACCTTTTGTAAGAGGTGACCTACACCCCAGCCAGAAACAGGTCCAGCTCTCGCTTATTCCAGAGGTCCACTATTCTCTGGGGAAAAGAATCACCTCTTGACATCTAACCTAGATCTGGTTTACACGACTTAAATTTGTGACCCCTGGTCCTCCCTAACCTATTTAATTGGAACAAACTGTCAACTGGAACATAATCTATCCCTTCATTATCTTATATAAGAACATAAGAAGTAGGAGCAGGAGTAGGCCATACGGCCCCTCGGGCCTGCTCCGCCATTCAATAGGATCATGGCCGATCCGAACCTAGACTCACGTCCACTTCCCTGCCCGCTCCCCATAACCCTTAATTCCCTTATCAGCTAGGAAACTGTCTACCTCCGTTTTAAATTTATTTAATGTCGCAGCTTCCACAGCTCTCTGAGGTAGAAAATTCCATAGATTTACTACCCTCTGAGTGAAGAAGTTTCTCCTCATCTCAGTTTTGAAACGGCAGCCCCTTATTCTAAGATTATGCCCCCTAGTTCTAGTCTCACCCATCAGTGGAAACATCCTCCCCGCATCCACCTGATCAAGCCCTCTCACAATCTTATATGTTTCGATAAGATCGCCTCTCATTCTTCTGTATTCCAATGAGTAGAGGCCCAACCTACTCAACCTTTCCTCATAAGTCAACCCCCTCATCTCCGGAATCAACCGAGTGAACCTTCTCTGAACTGCCTCTAGAGCAAGTATATCTTTTCTTAAATATGGAAACCAAAACTGTACGCAGTACTCCAGGTGTGGCCTCACCAGTACCCTGTATAGCTGAAGCAAGGCTTCCCTGCTTTTATACTCCATCCCCCTTGCAATAAAAGCCAAGATTCCATTGCCCTTCCTGATCACCTGCTGTACCTGCATACTAACCTTCTGTGTTTCATGCACCAGGACCCCCAGATCCCTTTATAAACCTCAATCAGATTCCCCCCATAGTCTACGCTTCTCTAACGTGTAGAGTCCCAACTTTTCTAGCCTATCTTGGTAACGAAGATGCTTTAAACTGGGAATTAGTCTAGTGGCCCTCCTCTGCACCCTTTCCAAAGCCTCAATATCACCCATGTGAGGAGACCAAAACTGGACACAGTATTCCACATGAGGCCTTGCCAAGGTCTTGTACAAGGTTGTATGGCTAAATGCTAAAAAAGAATGATGTGATTTTTGTAAGGGAGAATTAGTCCAGTGCAGTGCTCTTTCATCATGTGGTGTTGTGTTGGTTACTGTAAGATAGCACATCAGAACTCATTGTTGAGCTGCAGACGTTACCATCAATGTCATTCCACAGAATGCACGTGTTGTTTATCAGAACAGAGTTGGTGATGGCGCTGTGTTATTTGGGTGACGGCTAATGACTGTTCAGGTGGTTGATTTTTATTCCTGATCAGCTGTATGAGCGAGTTATGTTTGGGCTGCAGACACCTGAGAATCCCAAGCAACTCTCAATGGAAAGATGTTGCTATAGTTACAGACTGCCCTCCCTGCTGCACCACGCAGATTTTTTTTCCCCTCAGGACAACTAGGGATGGGCAATAAATGCATCTTGCCAGCATTGCCCACATCTAGGGAACAAATAAAAAAAATACATCACACTCCATTAGAGATGCAAAACATTCTTAAAATGTAACATGCTTTTGAGCTGCAGTCTGGACGCTGATAAGTTCATTACAGGTCACAAAATTATCTGACCTAACCGCAATTAAACTCCAATTGACTTCAGCCTGTGTTTACTTAACAATTAGGCATTATGGCCCTTAATGAGCCACAACTCCATCTTAGCGCAATATATTCTGAACAATTTGTTCTTATAGCCAGGCAACCAAATTGCCATAGCAACAACACAGGAGATCTTATATTGAATACATTCTGTATTCTACTCACATGACCACAATTTTGTCAGATTGTATAATACTTAAAGACATAGGGGGTACTTTTGACTTTGGGCAACCACCCGTGACATCAATGGAAACGAAAATCCAAAGTGGTGTTTAACGGGTGGCTGGGCTGAGCAAATATCACATATTTTACACTATCGCCCAAAGTCACAATAACCCGCACAAGGCAAAAATCCACAGGGCTGATATCCCAGTGCAAGTGCTGGAATACACCCACCTGGAACTTCTGGCATAGGCATTGCCAAGGTTTACAGGGTCTGGGGTAGGTCCATTTATTTAAATAACCCAGGTTAGCACCCACACCACTGACGAAAACATCTCGGGTGCTAGGAACCTTGGCAGATTAAGCTGGATCAGGGCAGAGGGTCCTCCTCCATAAGGGGCAAAACTGTACTTATAAAAAATCATGGCCCATAATTTGCTGTCAAAATAAAGGCAAGGCTAATGGCACTAAATGTCCCAGACTCCTCCATCACCATCCCTGGGTATGTGCTGTCCCACCGGCAGGATAGACCCACCAGATGTGGCGGCACAGTGATATACAGTCGAGAGGGAGTGGCCCTGGGAGTCCTCAACATTGACTCTGGATCCCATGAACTCTCATGGGATCAGGCCAAGCATGGGCAAGGAAACCTCCTGCTGATTACCACCTACTGCCCTCCCTCAAGCTGATGAATCAGTACTCCTCCATGTTGAACACCACTTGGAAGAAGCACTGAGGGTAGCAAGGGCACAGAATGTACTCTGGGTGGGGGACTTCAATGTCCATCACCAAGAGTGGCTCGGTAGCACCACTACTGACCGAGCTGGCCGAGTCCTGAAGGACCTAGCTGCCAGACTGGGCCTGTGGCAGGTGGTGAGAGAACAAATACAAAGGAAAAAACTACTTGATCTGCCATGACAGTATTGGTAGCAGTGAACACCGCACAGTCCTTGTGGAGACGAAGTCCCGTCTTCGAAGAGCTGAATTCCAGAGGTGAGTCAAGAGCGACTGTCAAATGCTGCCTTGATGTCCAGGGCAGAGTGTGGCATCGAGGAGCCCTAGTAAAATGAGGACACCCTCTATTGTGTTGTGTGGTACTACCACCGTGCTAAATGGGATAGATTCAGAATATATCTAGCAGCTCAAAACTGGACATCCATGAGGCGCTGTGAGCCATCAGTAGCAGAATTGTATTCCACCACAATCTGTAACTTCATGGCCCGGCATATCCCTCACTCTATCATTACCATCAAGCCAGGCGACCAACCCTGGTTCAATAAGGAGTGTAGAAGAGCATGCCAGGAGCAGCACCAGGTCTACCTAAAAATGAGGTGCCAACCTGGGAAAGCAGCAACATAGGACTACATGCATGCTATACAGCGGAAGCAGCATGCTATAGACAGGGCTAAGTGATCCCATAACCAACAGATCAAATCAAAGCTCAGCAGTCCTACCACATCCAGTCATGAATGGCGGTGGACCATTAAACAACTAACGGGAGGAGGAGGCTCCATGAGCATCCCCAACCTCAATGATGATGGAGCCCAGCACGCGAGTGCAAAAGACAAGGCTGAAGCGTTTACAACCATCTTCAGCCAGAAGGGCCGAGTGGATGATCCATCTCGGCCTCCTCCCGAGGTCCCCACCATCACCGAAGCCAGTCTCCAGCTAATTAGATCCACTCCACGTGATATCAAGAAACAGCTGAACGCACTGGATACAGCAAAGGCTATGGGCCCCGACAATATGCCAGCTGTCGTGCTGAAGACTTGTGCTCCAGAACTAGCCGTGCCTCTAGCCAAGCTGTTCCAGTACAGCTACAACACTGGCTTCTACCCGACAATGTGGAAAACTGCCCAGGTATGTCCTGTCCACAAAAAGCAGGACAAATCTAATCCTGCCAATTACCGCCCTATCAGTCTACTCTCAATCATCAACAAAGTGATGGAAGGTGTCGTCGACAGTGCTATCAAGCGGCACTTACTCACCAATAACCTGCTCATCGATGCTCAGTTTGGGTTCCACCAGGACCACTCGGCTCCGGACCTCATTACAGCCTTGGTCCAAACATGGACAAAAGAGCTGAATTCCAGAGATGAGGTGAGAGTGACTGCCCTTGACATCAAGGCAGCATTTGACAAAGTGTGGCATCAAGGAGCCCTAGTAGAACTGAAGTCAATGGGAATCGGGGGGAAAACACTCCACTGGCTGGAGTCTGAAGGTCAATCATCACAGCCCCAGGACAACGCTGCAGGAGTTCCTCAGGGCAGTGTCCTAGGCCCAACCATCTTCAGCTGCTTCATCAATGACCTTTCTTCCATCATAAGGTCAGAAGTGGGATATTCCCTGATGACTGCACAATGTTCAGTGCCATTCACAACTCCTCAGATAATAAAGCAGTCCATGCCCGTTGCAACAAGCCCTGGATGACATTCAGGCTTGGGCTGATAAGTGGCAGGTAACATTCGCGCCACAGAAGTGCCCGGCAATGACTATCTCCAAAAAGAACGTGTCTAACCACCACCCCTTGACATTCAACGGCATTACCATTGCCGAATTCCCCAACTTCAACATTCTGGGGGTCATCATTGACCAGAAACTTAGCTGGACCAGCCACATAAATACTGTGGCTACAAGAGCAGGTCAGAGGCTAGGTATTCTGAGGCGAGTGTCTCACCTCCTGACTCCCCAAAGCCTTTCCACCATCTACAAGGCACAAGTAAGGAGTGTGATGGAATACTCTCCACTTGCCTGGATGAGTGTAGCTCCAACAACACTCAAGAAGCTCGACACCATCCAGGACAAAGCAGCCCACTTGATTGGCACCCCATCCACCACCTTAAACATCCACTCCCTCCACCACTGGTGCACCGTGGCTGCAGTGTGTACCATCTACAAGATGCACTGCAGCAACTCGCCAAGGCTTCTTCGGCAACACCTCCCAAACCCGCTACATCTACCACCTAGAAGGACAAGGGCAGCAGGTGCATGGGAACACCATCACCTGCAAATTCCCCTCTAAGTTACACACCTTCCTGACTTAGAAGTATATCGCCGTTCCTTCATCATCACTGGGTCAAAATCCTGGAACTCCCTCCCTAACAGCACTGTGGGAGTACCTTCACCACACGGCCTGCAGCGGTTCAAGAAGGTGGCTCACCACCACCTTAAGGGCAATTAGGGATGGGCAATAAATGCTGGCCTTGCCAGCAACGCCCACATCCCAGGAATAAAAAAAACTCGCCGTTATTTATGTGCAAATGATACAGCAACCTTAGGCGATGCGCGATTAAACGCGGAAATCAAAAGGTTGCTGTCCGAGATGCGCCGCTCCGCCATTAGCTTCACGAAAACGGCATCTGGCTGAATGACTCACCATTAAAATGCATTGAGCGTTGTGCTGTTGCTGTATGTGTGCTGTTGCTGTATGTGTGCTGTTGCTGTATGTGTGCTGTTGCTGTATATGTGCTGTTGCTGTATGTGTGCTGTTGCTGTATGTGTGCTGTTGCTGTATGTGTGCTGTTGCTGTATGTGTGCTGTTGCTGTATGTGTGCTGTTGCTGTATGTGTGCTGTTGCTGTATGTGTGCTGTTGCTGTATGTGTGCTGTTGCTGTATGTGTGCTGTAGATACAAACTAAATTTGCCACAGAAAATTAAGTCTTGTCCATTTTAGTCTCAGTACCCTCTTAAAGTGATAAGTGTTAATTACTACCAGTCAACCTCTCTGGCACGGATAATGAATTATTACAAGTGTGGAGTCTCATTCCTTCAGGTTTTAATTGTTGGAGATTTTAAAAATGTAAAATTAAAAAAACGTTTTAATTTACTTTTCCTTTTTGTCTCTTATTTTTCTCTCTCTTAATCCAATCTTTCTTTCCCACTCTTGAGTTCTCTTTCCATACCTGATTTGACATTGAATTCCCCCACTCTAATTTACACTTCCTTCTCAGTCCTTGCGTTCTTCATTTCACAATCCTTCGATCTGATTGCTGAAAGAGATACACAGTTGTTTGCCCTGTTCACCCAGGTCCCAGATGCCCCGTTTCCCTCACTGCGACGTGATCAGCTCGCACTTTCAGCAACTTGCGGCACAAAATATCATTGCGATTAAACGTGCAAAGGCAAGTCGAACTAACGGCGGACATCGTTCGTTGCCCTACTACAGCAAATTATAGCCCATTGCTTCGGGGCTCCAGTCCATGATCCAGGCTGGACCCCCAGACGGGCCCACATCTGCCATCTGGCGGTCTGATATGTCCAGTTTCACTTGGCGTACGGGCTGCCAATGCTGTTCCCAACATTCCCCAAGCTGAGGCTGCAGGAACTTCCAGCCTGGGTCACTCCCCTCCTACACTGCTAACCTTGTTTGAGGCAGCAGAGGCTCCATCCTCAATAAGGACCCTTGGAGGCTCAAGGGGAAGTCCGGGGCCCGATGTATCTGGGTTCCGGCCTAATTTGCAATCCTTCTGTTGCACTCCTCCCAGAATGATGGCGGAATGCACGGATTTTTGGACCACTGCAGTCTGTTGTACAAACAGATAAATGGCTTATGTTGAGATTAGTCACTAGGATTATGGTAAGATGAAAGTACAAAAGAAAGTCTTTAAGAACGAATTGTCGCACACACTCGTCCACCAATCCTTAAAACTTACATCTTCAAGCATGTTATTCTCAAGTCTATCTCAGCTTTGCTGCTACCCCACCCCCCAAAAAAATAAAAAGTTTAATTAAGTTTTCACAGTTGAGATAAAGTACAAAATGCTTTCATTAAAACAGAGGAACTGCAACTTGCCAGCTAATCATCAGTTCAAGAGATAAAAACATTATTAATTTTAAAATAGCATATGATGCAACTTACCAGCCAGCTCAAACTAGCTGTTCCCATCTGTTTATTTTAAAATACTAACATGTAAATTTTGAAAAAGCCATTTTATATCAAAACTGCAGTATAACCGGTTTAAAAAATATTAATTGAACATAATGATCATTTGATGTGCCATAAGCAACAGAAAGCATTTTACTGCATCAAACTGATGGAGTACAACTTCACCCTCACAGAAATTAATACCCAACAATAGACTACAAATTCACAGAATACAAGATGAACAGCTGTGAAATACAAAATATATTCCAGGATTAACCAACACACACACACACAAATCAAGGGCACGGGCTGACTATGTGAGAAGACAGATATTTTCAAGAATTCAAGATCACATGGCAATAAAAGATTATCAGGCAATAAAATATTAGGTTTCTCTTGTTTCTCAATGATTAAGGGACTATGTGATCCAAAAAGCTTGTGAAAGTATTGTTACCTAATTAGCAGCTAAATAAAACAATTACATTTACTGCAAAGCATGCATGTATATACTGCTTCTGACTCACGCACTAACTGGAATAAAAAATAGCAGACCTTTGGCCCTCTGCACAGGCTTTATATGATAGAGACAGTAGCACAGTTGAAGTGATATTAGGGACGATTCCGTGATCCCAGCAGGAGGCTGTGCTCACAGGACACTCCGATCAGAGAATTAGAATCCTATCTCCAACCCGCACTCCCTGTGATGCAGCTTCCCTGCTGGGATCACCCCAATTTGATTTTATTTATTACAGTATTTAGTATTACATATTTGCTGACTCTGTCTCTGTACATTACAATAGTAGAGTATTAAATATTAGTGCTATATTACATTACATTAAATATTAAGTATTAATATAAAATTACAGTATTATGGTATAAATATTAGTGTTACATTATTAGGGCTATCAAGTGATTTAAAAAAATGAATCTCATGATTAAAATTTTTAATCCTGATTGATCATGGTCTTAATCACACACGAATTGAAACTAAGAATTTATGGGCCAACTTTACTTTTATTGTTTCTGGCTGACATGTTGGTTATATTGGCATCAGTTTTGGCCTGCGTGCCAATATGTCAGTCTTGTCTTTACTGTTAACGAGAGGGTGATTTGTCTGCCGGGACCAAGGTTGATTATAAACTGGATAAATTAGAACAAGGAGCATTGGTGGTTACACAGGTTAGAATGAACAGCATAATAGAGATCGTCAGAGGTACTCAAAAATCTCTTAAAACAGAAAACTAAAGGAAAAGTAATGGAAAGTTACTTTTCAAGTTATTCCCAGCCGTTGGTAAAGGTAAGGAGTTCCTGAGTAGATGTTTGGTGTAACTGACTGGATGGTGCTTCCAAATAGTTCAAGCTTTGCCATTCCTGCCTTCGCCCTGCTCCCTCCTCTCTCAGGTTTCCCCTTCCCGTATCCCATTCCTGCCTTCGCCCTGCTCCCTCCTCTCTCAGGTTTCCCCTTCCCATATCCCATTCCTGCCCTCGCCCTGCTCCCTCCTCTCTCAGGTTTCCCCTTCCCGTATCCCATTCCTGCCCTCGCCCTGCTCCCTCCTCTCTCAGGTTTCCCCTTCCCGTAATCACTTAACACAATTTCTCATTTTATTTTGAAAGCTACCAATGAGAAACCAACAACCACCACAAAACCAGGAGTGTCCAACCTTTCAAATCTAAACAGCAAGAAAAAAAAAGAATCGGGTTGAATTTCTGCAGGAGTTCTCCCACTTGAACGCTGTAACTTTAAATGCTTTGAAAACACATGATTGGTAGCTTTTAGTATCTGTCTATATTTAAGTGAATAAGCATGGTTAACTTAACAGATAGTAGTTATGTGAGCTAGTACGCCAATCAGCAAAGTGTAATGGATGATGTTTCAATTTATGGATGCATTTAAAGTGGGACATATACATTTAAAGTGTGATATACACTATACACAAGACTTACTGGACGCTGTTTTCTGCTCTCTGTTGCTCCTCTTTGGATGCAGATTGTTTTCCACCACTGTTTCTCAGTGCTGGACATACAACTGTCCAAACAACAGCCAGCAGGTCACACCCATGGTAGTTCAACTTATCAGAGGGAGAGCTGCACAACTGCCAATTTGAATACGGGGCAGAGCAGCATTTTAGCAATAGAAGAACTACAAGTGACTCACGAGCCACAGGTTGGCCAGCCCTGCACAACCAGTCAAATGCCTGAAAAAAAATTCCCATTGCTTTGAGTGGTCAGCTTGTTTACCCCACAAAGCTAAACACATATGTAACATAATGGGCCAAAAATTCATCCCGCGACGCGACTGCGTACTCTCGCGTATTCTCTCTCCAATTGCCGGTTTTCTGCATGCCCTGCGCATGCGCTGAAAACCGGCACTTGGTTTTTGGAAAGGGGGCGGTTCCTCGGTGCATCGCGTGCACGCTACAGGCTGCGCGCACGCTGTGCACTTCGTGCTTTGGACGCGCAGGTAAGTACGGAAGATTTTAGAAATGGAAAAAGGAGGAGTAAGACCCACTTTTAACAAGGTAAGTAGTGAATTAAGTATTTTTTTGAATTTTTTTTAACAGGTATATCTTTTTTAGAGACTTTAAAGACAGGTAAGTTTATTTTTATAACTTTTTAAAAGATTTTAAATTTTTTCAAAAATTTAATTTTTTATTTAAAATGGTTAATTTATTTAGCTATACTTATTTTATTAATGTGATGGTTTTTTTTTAAATTTAATTGAGGTTTAGCTGTTATTTTGGGGGGGGTGTAAGATTCATAGATTTCACAGCAGGTATGTGAAACTTATGAATGGAAGATGGTGTGCTGCCATTGGCTCTAACTGAGTCACGTGATCCCACAGCTCGCACGAATTCACTACGCCGGTGGGATACGCAAGCACTGCCCAGCTGATGTCTGGAATATCAAGTTCGTGCGAGCTGGATCTGAAAAAGCACACGCGGAGTGAGAGATCGCGGGGAAGCCTTACCCCCGCGGGAACAGAGCGAGATCAATTTCTGGGCCAATACATAAAGCTAAATAATTCTTGCCCTAGAAGTCAACCACTTTATATGAAAAATTCTTTCAAGAAGTTTAGCCCAGATAAGCCTAACTCTCTTTTGAGGCCAGGAGTTTGTTTTGCTGCATTCCTCATCTTGCATTATATGTACCTAGGTCTGAATGAAGAGGTTTAACCAAGTACTGTAGTTGGCTTTGCTACAGCAGGCTGGTGGACTACAATTTCCAGAATGCACTATTGGCATGGAGCATGTCACTCTGATGGGTTATAACTCCCAGAATGTAGCTTAAGTATGATATCTTCTACTGAGTCTAATACTGGGCAGGGAGAGGAACCTCCAATAATAATAAGTTGTGCGAACTATACATGACAATCACCATTTGATGTATTCCCACCCCGATTAAACAGGTAAGCACTGTCGTAGACAAGTCGGCAGCATTCAGTCTCCTGACAGGCAGTGAGTGGTTAAAGCTACAAGGATCCTAACGAGGGAAATGGAAAAAAAAAGAGGGGGTGAAACTTGGTCTTGGGTGATAGCACAAAACAGCCATTTGCTTTTTGGGCAGAGTATAAAACGAGTGGCCGATTCACTGTCACCAGTTTTGTACCACAGTCCAAGACCAGTTTCAACCCCAGAGTATTTTTTTTTCAGCATTCTTGGACTTTAAATAATGGAAACTGCTTCAAGCAAGGTGCACAACTGTACTGAATAATCCAGGATATTTTACAGCTCTGGTGAGTTTTCTGAATTTGTTTTAATGTTTGTTATCTGATTGCAAAAATATAACAAGCTCCTGTTTCTCTTGAGATTCATTAGTTTTAATTTTACAATTCTGTGCTCCACCCCCATGCCAGAATGGAACCACTCCAAACATTCAACCATGCTCCAGACCAGAGATTACCTGTGTGCAATATTATGGAAGATAGTAAGATACAAATCTGGACTAATTTTATTCTGTTTTTAAAATTTCTGTCCCTGACCACCTGCCTTCTTCTCTTCTGAGATGTTGACTCTTGCTTCACTACAATTCTAGGTGGAACATAGGAACAGGAGGAGGCCATTTGGTCCCCTGAGCCTGTTCCACCATTCAATGAGATCATTGCTGATCTGTATCTTAACTCCATCTACCCGCCTTGGTTCCGTAACCCTTAATACCCTTGATTAACGAAAACCTATCAATCGCCGTTCTGAAATTTTCAATTACCTAGTCTCAACAGTTTTTTTTGGAGGAGAGAGTTTCAGATTTCCACCACCCTTTTGAGTGTAGAAGTGCTTTCTGACATCACCCTTGAACTGACATAACTCAAATTTTAAGGTTATGCTGCCTTGTTCTGGACTCCCCCACCAGAGGCAATAGTTTCTCCCTATCTACCCTATCAAATCCTTTAATCATCTAAAACATCTCAATTAGATCACCTCTTAATCTTCTACACTAAAGCGAATACAAATCTCGACTATGCAACCTGTCCTTATAAGTTAACTCTTTTAGCCCTGGTATCATTCTGGTAAATCTGCGCCACAGCCCCTCCAAGGACAATACATCCTTCCTGTGGTGCGATGCCCAGAACTAGCACAGTACTACAGATGGGGTCTAACATAACTTCTACCCCTTTGTATTCCGGCCCCATGAGATATAGGCTAGACTTTTTAATTATATTTTGCACCTCTCCACTAGCTTTTAGTGATTTCTATACTTGGATCCCTTAAATTTCTCTGCTTCTCCACAGTTCCTAGCTTCTCACCATTTAGAAAATACTCTGATCTATCTTTCTTAGGCCTAAAGTGGATGAACTCACACTTCCCCACAATAAACGGCATCTGTTACAGTTTTGCCCACTCACTTAATCTATCAATGCCCCTTTGCAACTTTCTGCTCCCATCTACACTATTTACTCTGCCACCTAACTTACTGTTGTCAGCAAAATACATGGCTCTCTATTCCTTTGTCTAAGTCATTTATAAATATAGTGAAAAGCTGAGGTCCAGAACAGATGCCCGGGGGACACCACTAGTCACATCCTGTCAACTTGAGTACTTACCCATTATCCCTACTCTCTATCTCCTACCTCCTAAGTAATTCCCTACCCATGTCAATAGGATATTTATTTGCTTTCAACAAGCGCCCTGCCAGACAGTGATAGATAACACGTGATATGATATGTATTGAAGTCACATTGTACCACCTAACTGGAACTTTAGTGATTTTATTTCACTGTATGTAACTGGGGAATGGAACACCATCTATTATATCTTAAAATCTTACATCTGCATGCATTTCTTCTTGTCCCAATTTTGGTCACACTTTTGTGTAAACTTTCCCTATTCTAAAATCCTATACCTCTAATGGATATTGCCTGTGTAACTTGTCATTCTATAATTGCACAAACTGGCTACCAGGTGACCCTACATTATCTTTCCCACAGATTACTTAAAACATTATCTGAAAATGTTTCATCTTCTCTTCTACCTCCACCCCCCCAGCAACTGAAATGTCTAATAGAGAGTTAAACAATTTTTCTAAATCCAAACATACATATTTCATAATAAAGGATTACATTTATCTCTTGAATAATCTTGTGTGTATTTTAATTCAAGTTATGACTTAAAGGCCTCAGTCTCTTAAAAGCCTGGACTTTGACTTGGACTTGGTATGTTTGTCAGGAGCTGGGACGCTGTTGGATTGTGCAGTATAAGCATGTGCAGTGTACTCAATTTGCCAGGATGTATCAGTACTGGTGGAATGTTTTTCTTTAGCTTCTGGCAATTTCTGCTTAGTTGTTTTTAAAAATGATTTGAAGAAAAGCTTGAGGAAAAATTTCAAACGCTTTATTTGAAGCAAAAAGATTTACAAAGAGATCAGCTATAGAGAAGAGAATGAGGCAGAAGCAGAAGAGAAGAAATGGAGAGAAACTGTAACATAAAGATGGCAAACACAAATAAGAGTTACTGCGTGCAACACCACAGAGATCAACTAGTAATGTATTAAAAATCTTACGTCTGCACACACTTCCTGTCCACAGAACCTTACTCTCTGTCGTCACATATTTGTTATACTTTTGTGTCAACTTTATAAATTCTTATGTCCACATTAATAATGAAAACTGCCCATGTAAACTGGCCACTGGTGGTGCTGTAGCACCTTGGTTTTCCAGTCCCCAGCTCCTCTGCTGAGAAACTCCTATAATCCCAATGACTTTCTGCGTACAACGCCGTGGGAGATCGACTAGTATAATATAACTACATATCAACCACAAATTGCAGACACATTTGAAAATACAAAAGCACCTCTTTCAGTCTTCAAAATAATTAATATCTAGGTTGTAATTACAAAATATAAGCGCCCTGTTTAGACAAAGCAAATTTTAATCTGGATTTATTTTTTGCAAGGTTATATTAGATTTATTTCCCATTTGGCATAGTATCCAAGCGGAGATAGATGCATTTGCGGGAAAAAAAACAACTTTAGACAAGAATATGCCAAAAGAGGTTGGAAATAAACAAAACCATTGCCACCATGGCAAATTATGCATGAAAGCTTGCGCTCAACTCCATCAAAGAAACAAATTACTGTTAAAAATTTAAAGTCACTCTGAAGACAAGTCATAACACTGAAATCCAAACAGAACATTTTGTACAGAAGCCTATTTACTGAGCATCTACTGGAGTACAGCAAGTGAAAGTGGGTTCCTAGTCTTTTACAATTCCGACTCAAACTATACCATTTTTACACATGTATAAATAAATGTTAAAAGTTGTATGTATTCTCTGGAATGTTAGTCAAGCCTCAAATTGCACTCAAATGTGATTAGACTTGCCAGCACGGCAAAATTGTTACTCACCAACTCAAAGGTCTAATTTTCTTAATCTCAAAGAACTGAGTTCCAGTGTGATTGTATCTGTCATTTATTAAGCTAAGGAAACGTTGTAGACTGGCACTAGCTGTAACAGCATTTTTTCACTTTAGAGACAGAACTCAAAGAAACAACACCAGATATTACTTGAGCTTCTTTTACAGTTATGTTTCATCAAAAAACTACTCCACAAATTGCAGAATAGTCTTTATAAATTAAGTTAATTTTAAGCTAGCTGGATATTCAAATGAAAAGGGTGTCTGCTGCAATACAAACATAAAGTGAATTTGAAACAAAAGTACAATAGCTGCCCTGGATCAAGAGTGGCAGGATTGGGATTTAAGAAAAAAATGTCAAAGATCATGGAAATTTGTCATGATTTGTCCAGCACTGAATGCATTTACCGTGAAAAAGAATTATATAGCTAAAAACCGTATATTGAAATACAGCCTGGCATGGTAGCTCATTTCTGTATGTAGCTTTAACATTCAGACCATTCTGACACTCAAATCTCCCAGCTCACTTATGATGAGCTTTGTTGATTGCTGAATACTCAGCAGGATCCCTTGGCAACTGTTAAACTGGGAAGAAAAAACTGGGAAGAAGGAAATGATCAAACAACCAAATACAGTCCAGCTCGCCTATCAGCACTGACAAAACTGGTCCTCTTCAAAACCTTAGCTGTTCTCCCTGTGCTCTAGGCTGAAGGAAGCTGTACAAAGGACTGCTTTTGGGAGACCATGGAGGAAAGGAAGAAAGGAAGGATATTTTTGTAGTTAACAAGTTAATAAAAAAAATCAAAATGGAATTTAAGAAAAACAAAATTAATTTGAAACAGAAAATGAAATTAGCAAATAAAAAGAACAATCAGTAGAAGCTTGTAAATAAGAACACCAAGCACATCAAGATGTTTTTCTTTCTTCTTCCAGTAACCAAATAGTTAAATTTATTTTCAAAGTGGTGCCTCAGTCACCTGTTTATTTAATAAGGTACATCAAATCCAGCTGGCCATGAAATACTAAAGGCAAAGTAGCAATTCAATCACATCCTTCCTTCCTTTAGACTTTAGAAAACAGCACATCAAAAATGTATTGTATAAGCTGCTGGTTATCAATAGCACTGGTGCTTTAAATATAGGAATGGATGACTCAGGCTCAAATCACATGGGTATACATGGCCTATGCTGATTTGGGACAACCACTCAAGAACACACAAGGCAAAAAAAGGATCTCTTAGACCTTTGTAATCAATCATCGAACCGTCTGTTAGATTGTATAATGCGCTAGGCCCCCATCTACCTTAAAAGGCTGTGTGCTACAAGGTATTATATATTTTTATGGCTACACAATAATTGATAACTCTTTTAAAATAACTCCTTTATAACAGGTGTTCCTAAAAATGGGGCTGTATTTATAGTTAATGCATTGTGCTTATTGTATTCATAAAGTGTCCATCATTGGCTGAGAGAGAAATAGACTGCACAATTAAGAAAGACCATAGCAATGAACAAAGAGCATAGTTTCATACATATATTCTCATCAATTCTCTCATTTTGACAGTATACTTTGAAAAGGGGATTTTTTTTTTTTAGAAAATTAAATGGTCTCTTAGCAGATATTCTTAGTTACATAGACTTTTAGAATATTTACTTCAAAAAGACCACAATTTCAGTATTCAGTGTTTACAAACGTCATTAAAGGCAGCTTTGAGAGAGTCAATGTTATTAATTATCAGTCATTAAAAGAACCCTAGGTAAAAAGGTCAATAATAACATCAGCAATAATACGGATAAGGATAGTTATCAAAATAAGGTTAGAACCCAAGTTATTCAATAATGACTGGAATGAGGAATTAGGATTAGATATCGAGATCAGATGCACATCAAATCTAACCCCCAGAATAGCCTTGTACGAATGCTGCAGATTAATTTATTTCCTGACACTGATGAGTACCACAGCTAAACTTTTGGTTCAAAGATTTAAAGTAGAAAGGATACTGCAGAAGCTTCATGTAGCCTTGTATTGTGCGCAGCCATTCTGGAATGGACGTGGATGGCTTGTATTTTGGCAGTGATGGAACTGGAGGCTGAATGAACACAAAGGACAAATATTACAATCGAGATATAGGTCTTAAAGTGTTTATATTCTCATGTGCAATCCCCAAACCCACATTTCTGGCCAGCAACAACTCTTATTTATGTAACCCAATTTGTACATATCCAGTGATGGGAGTCATGGAATACAAAAAAAAGTTATGTCAAAAAGGTGCAAAAATAGGAACCCAAGAACAAGTAGCTTTTGTGTTTCCCAACATCACAATGAACAGTTAAGCTATTACCAACACTAGGGCTGGATGTGACCCAGGGAGAGAACATCTGCATTGGCAGAGGTCTGAAAGCAACGTCCTGCTTAATGGTTAATGCATGGCCTGGATGGAAAATGAGAGAGATTTCATCCAAATATGTTCACATTCAATCGCAAAATATTCCACTGTCTCTCAGACCACATGTGTCGAGTATATTGCAATATTAGACCCATTCTTGCTTAACCTGGCTAAATTCGTTCGGGGGGGGGGGGGGGGGGGAAAGAGGGAGAATTTATGGGGTAAATGATCAAAATGGTAACAATCAGAGTAGGTTAGTAGGAAGGCTGGCTCTACAGTCAACATAAATTCACCAGTGCTCTCGCAGATTGTTGGGTGAAATAGGGTGGACAGTACACTCATTCCTTAGAAAATGTCTCCTATCGACCAAGTTTCTGTTCAGCAGCAAAATCAGATGTTAAACGATCATGTGAAGTTTCTACCTTATCTGAAGTTAACGATGAGCTAAAGAACACAATGTGCAACGATCCCGAGGAGCTCGGCTGTGAGAAGATGAAATTGTGGCTCCTCCCACTTCAGGAGAGGAGCAAGTTAGGGATACAAGGCCAGATCCAGAGAAAAAAAGTGACGAAAGGACTATGCGCTCTGGGTTGCTGACTTGTAGAAGAGTTACCATTTATTTTTAAACATTGTTTATAACCATGTCTGGAGTTTATTCTGAAGACATTGAAGACCTTGTTATCAGGTTCTGTACATGGGCTTTCAACTCGCAACGAGAGGGTGCAGAGAATCATCACCTGGTTTGAGTCAAGGAAGAAAGGCAACAGGCACAGCAGAATTCAGGTATACTATGGGATAGGGGTGTGTGTGTGGGGGCTGGAGTGGCAGCAAAATTAGCCCCTAGAACCTCAACCCAAATGAGAAATGCAGGCAGCAATCCATACTACCCAAGACCTAATAGCTCTAATCCAGAATAAGGGACTGCTGCACAATGAAGATCCGGTGATCGGACTAGTCAGATGAGTATTGTTGGCTGGTCAGCCAGTAAAAAGGAAAACAGTTATTGTGGTCAGGCAGGAGGACATTGTGGCCCGTCACACTGAGCAGAATAGGCCATATATGATCGAGGCAGCCCCGCAAAGTTATGAATCACTTCCATGAAAATGATACTATGGCTGCACTAATGGGGCTTACTGGCAGGATTGGAAAAAAGATGCAATATAAAGTCTCATCATTTATGCCAGATTTCAAAACCATCACATTAGGCTCCAACAGGTTTAATATCCAGAGAGCCCACAGTTCCATGGGAGTACCTGGGGTGAGAGATTCTTTCCCCAATCCAAAAGGAGTAATTGTTAATTGTTGATATGTGTTGGCTTCTTAGGGCTGAGTTTACGAGGTGTGGAGTCTTACGGAGCCAGGAGCACGCATCAGGAAATCATTAAATTAAAATTGGCCCTTTTCTCTAAATGGGTTGCGACATTCCCCATTAAGTGTGCAATAGTTAAGGTGCTCAAACTTACATGATACCCGACTGTTACACTATTCACAAATAGTGTTCAACACAACAGACACATTTGGAATTGAACACCATATGACATTGCCTTATCTTTAGTTGAACCAAACCAAGTGTGAATATTGCAAGTCTTTCATAAGTGTTTATTTTGAGCTGAACAATTGGGAAAACAGGTGGCTTCTTTTTGAGCCCATTAACCACTGCCATCAGAGCTGCACTTCATGCTAGTACAGGTGATACACCAGCATTCGTCCTCTTTGAAAGGGATTTGGTAATTAATTTTGACTTGATTTTGAATCCTAGATCATCCAACAGAAAGTTTGCTAGTTCCTGGCTGCAACGTCTGCCTGAAGGTAGTATTATCAGGTAGTAAAAGACCCCTTGACTATTGCATATGCCACTCAAAAGATAAGTCTTACAACATGAGAAGCCAGGCAATTTGCTTCAATACTGGTGACTTGGTGAAATTAAGAACCCATCCTAGACTGATGGCAGTGCAAGGTACCATGACAAAACTAGCCCCTATCTACAAGTGTCCATCCATGGTGATTGAAAAAATATCAGACACAAATTGTCTGCTTCTGAAGGCATGGTGGCTGGTTCCCCATGTTAGTCTCATGCATTCATACTGAATGTGAAAAAGAGGGATGATGAAGAAGTTAGACATATTAACCCCTGACAAACTGAGCAAGATGCAAGCCAGAAACAGGAGATGAGGCAATTGGAGTTGCTGCTCTGGGAGATATAGCAACAGGCGCCACAGTGAATAGCAGCAGATGCATAGGGTAGAGCAGGGGGCACCTGAGGCCTTGTCTAAGAGGAACTCAAGTCTGGAGTGATGGCATGATAGGAGATGTCAGGGGAGTACGCTAAGTGGGGTGGGGAACATGGAGGGGTATATTGCAGAAAACGAGGGGAGTGGAAATGTGAGTACTTCTGGCAGAGGCTGGGGAAGCAGGAGATGAAGGGAAGCACAGTGGGCTGGAGGTGGCCAACAGTTTAGGTCCGGGGCAGCAGCGAGTATGTGCAGATGAGTGTTCACAGCAACAGTAATCTTAGATTATACATACAAAATGCAGAAGAAACCAAAAATGTCTAAGGGAATCTTTAAATAGCAGCTTGGGAAGTGGTGGTTGGGAGTTCAGACTAGACTGAATGGTAGAGTGTTCAGAAGTGTCTTGAGGTTGAGAGCCAAGGCTGGTGTGAGAAATTAGGGCAATTGAATCTGCTTTCTGGTCAAAGATAGTGGGCCTGTCTGACAGTCGATGTCCTGAGTCTGGGTGGTGGACAGAGGCCAGAGAGGAAGAGAAAAAAAATCATTTCACAAGAGTGCCTGTTCCTGATTACTATTCACTTACCTTTGCTAGAAAATGAGCATGTGTGTACATCGGGTAAGGACAGATCTGGTGAGGCTGCAATATCGCCACAGTTCAATAGTTTGCTAGGACTGCCAGCAACTGTGGAACCATAGCCCAACACGAGTTGCCACCTTTCGGATAAAAATGGGTAAAGGAAAGAATTGGGGGAAGAGGAGGAAAGCTTTATGTTTGGAATATATTCTACCTACATAATGATTTATACAGAATCTGATGTGACACTTTCACTATATAAATACATAAAACATTGTCATGTTACACTGTAAACACTAGAAACAGTAATGTTGTTCGTCTCTTGATTAGACTCTGACAGTGCTTCAGGACTGCTTCTGTTCTCATTCGGTTTTGTACAACAAAGGATTGAAACTCATTTCCCTGAAGGTATTGCGTGGCAGCAGCTGAAGTGAAAACAAATCATGTTCCTACAGTCACTCAACATGGTTTAACCTTATGTTTTATTTGCTTGGCGGTGCTCACCATAATGAGCATTACACCGTCACATTTAAACAATATGAAAGCTTAGAATGCTGTACAATTAAAAACAAAGGATAGTAAAGAGGGTAGATGATTCTTTACTGGATTGCTACTGATCCTGAAATTATAACTTCTGTGTCTGTAGTAGGCTTGGGCTGACTGGACAACCATATCACTATTAGTTCTTATTGAATTCATTCACAGGTTATTTCTTGGTAAATGTGTGATTTCTAGTGATTCCCAGAAGCTAAATCATGTCAATGTCTCAAAATGTTGCTTTCCCCTCCAAAAAAACCCTCCAAATTAATTCTCAATAGGATTTGAATGAATAGCTCCATAATCTAAAATACTACCAAATCTCTTGGATTAATTTTGCTGTACATGTGGATAATGCTAACTCAGTCTCTTTCCACTCTGCTGGTGCAGTAAAAATAAATCCCAGTTTGGTAAAAAGCTTGATAAACATTCAAGGTTCAGACAGCCTTACACAACAGTACCTTGCATAACCTTGCTCCCACTTACAGCTTCAGGGGAAAAAAATCCTCATCTTCAGGCAACTTATGCTCCAACAAGATAAGTAGGTAACTAGCCCAAATAAATTGGAAAGAAAAACTGGCTGGTAAAAGAGTGGATACAAAATGGGAGTCTTTCAAACAGGAGATGCTTAGGATACGTACTAGACATATTCCCACAAGGACTGAAGGAGGTACAGCTGGAGTTCCTTGAAAGGTAGAGACATTAAAAATTCAAACGAGACTCAGAAAGAGACGCATGACAGATCTAGGACTAATAGTACAAAAGAAAATCATGCAGAATATGTAGAATAGAGAAGCATAGAAAGGCTAAAAGGAGGCATGAAGAAAAAAATCTGTCAGGTAGCAAGGAGAGAAAGAGGGTGCTCCCAGCAGGGGATCAAGGCCACAGCCAATGGGCATTTTTAGGGGGCAGAGTTTTGGCTAAAGACCTCTCTGTCCCATTTTACTTACCAGACAGCCTCTGCATTACCCCAAAACAAGTGGGGGGGGGGTTTTTTTTTAAAAGGAAAATTCAGGCCAAAGTAACAAAACATTGAGATTCTTAGCATTTTATAATCATTTTACATGGAACATACCTGGGCCGCCACGGAATTCCATCTCACTGCAGTGACGGATACAAGCGGCTTGACCCAGTGAGCTAGAAGCAATGGCCAGAAGCAGTCAAATTCAGCTTCAGCCTAGCTATGGAGTTCTTAATCAAAACCCGTATCAAAGACACACTGCACTACCATGATCCCATGGCACTAGCTTGATTGAATATAAGTTCACACCTCATCCAGGTCTTGCATTCCCAACTAATGCCTTGCCAAGGATAATCAGATGAGATAGGTCGACAACTTGCAGATCAAAAGCACCTGGCCTGCAGTCTGCAGGTCCACATAGCTCTGGCATCATGTTGTAAACAACAGGAAGAGAAAGTTTTCATCTAATGTAATTAGTTCAGTCATGCTCATTTCCTCCATTATAATTTTTTAAATTGTCCTTTTAAAAGATATTTGATTTGATTAACTGATATTTCAAAAATTACTGGTATCCCAAACCAGGTGATCTGTATGTATATTAAACAATAGCGCCAGTTGAGCAAAGAGAGTCAACATGAATTTGTGAAGGGTTAGTCATAGAATCATAGAAATTTACAGCACAGAAGGAGGCCATTTGGTCCATCGCGTCTGTGCCGGTCGAGAAAGCCATCCAGCCGAATCTCACTTTCCACCTCTTGGTCCGTAGCCTTGTAGGTTACAGCACTTCAAGTGCTTATCCAAGTACTTTTTAAATGCGATGAGGATTTCTGCCTCTATCACCCTTTCAGGCAGTGAGTTCCAGACCTCCACCATCCTCTGGATGAAAGAAAATTCTCTTCAACTCCCCTGTAATCCTTCTACCAATTACTTTAAATCTATGCCCCCTAGTTATTGCCCTCTCTGGTAGAGGAAATAGGTGCTTCCTATCCACTCTATCTAGGCCCCTCATAATTTTATACACCTCAATTAAATCTCCCCTCAGCCTCCTCTGTTCCAAAGAAAACAACCCCAGCATATCCAATCTTTCCTCATAGCTAGAATTCCTCATGTCTGACTAATCTACTTGAATCTTTTGAGGAGGTAACTAGCACGGTGGATAGGTGAGTGCTTATGGATGTTGTCTATATCAAACTTCCAGAAAACATTTGATAAGGTTCTGCACAAGAGTTCCCAACTGAGTCATGAAGACAACAGATTCTCTTGCAGGAAGCCGTTAACATTGTTACAATGATAAGCATAACTACAAATTAAAGATACAATATAGAATTTCTTATAAATTGGAACGGTAGAGATCCGAGATATGGCATATTAACTCCAGCAACTTGCATTTGTATCGCGCCTTTAACTTCGAAAGTGTCCCAAAGTGTTTCACAGAGCTCTGATCAAAAACTGGATGCTGAACTAAAAAGGATATAGAAAGAAAGACTTGAATTTATAGAACACCTTTCACGATCTTAGGACGTCCCAAAGCGCTTTACAGCCAATGAAGTACTTTTGAAGTGTAGTCACTTTTGTAAAGTAGGAAACGTGGCAGCCAATTTGCGCACAGCAAGCTCCCACAAACAGCTATGTGATAAAGACCAGATAATCTGTTTTTTGGTGATGTTGATGGAGGGATAATTATATAGCAGGGGTGACCAAAAGCTTGGTCAAACGATTTGGTTTTAAGGAGGGTCTTAAAAGGAGAAGGAGGAGGAGAGGCAAAGGGGTTTACGGAAATTTCAGAGTGTCAAGCATAGGTGACAGAAGGCACTGCCACCAACAGTGGGTTGAAGGGAGGGAAGGTTGCAGAACAGGCCAAAATTGAAGGAACAGCGAGTTCTGCAAGGTTATAGGGCTAAAGGAGGTTACAGAGACAGGGAGGGGCAAGGTCATGAAAAGATTTAAATTTGAGACACTGACAAAACCAGGAGCCAATGGAGGCCAGTGAGAAGAGAGATGACGTGGGAGCGGGACTTGGTGCGAGATATTAGATGGACAGCAGAGTTTTGGATAAAGTGAGGTTTATAGAGGATCAAGGATGGGACCATCATCGAGGAAAGCATTGGAGTGTGGTCGAATCTTGAGGCGACAAAGGCACGAATGGAGTTTTCAGCAGCAGAAGGGATGATGTTGGGGAGTGGGGGGGGGGGCAGGAAATGTTACACAGGTGGCAGTCATTGTGATGGAAAGGGTCTGGGGTCAGATAGTCAACTCAGGGTCTGGTAGAATGCCAAAGTTTTGATCAGTCTAGCTCAGCATGAGATAGCGATCGGGGAAGGGGATGGAATCAATGGCAAGGGTGTGGAGTTTGTGGCTGGAGCTGAATACAATGGCTTCGGTCTTCTCAGTGTTTAACTGGAGGAAACTGTAGCTCATCTAAGACTGCTGTCGGACAAACAGTCTGACAACACGTGCGTCAGCATACATATGTAACTTGACCCTATGTCTGTGGATGACATCACCAAGGGGCAGCATGTAAAAGAGGGTCAAGAATAGATCCTTGGGGGAGTTGAGGTAACGATGCGGAGGTTGGAAGAGAAACCACTGCTGGAGATTCTCCAGCTACAATCAGGCAGGTATGAGTGGAACGAAGCAAGGATCGTCCCACTGAACTGAACCATGGGGGATAGCATTTGGAGGAGGATGCTGTGGTTGACTGCGTCAAAGACTGCAGAGAGATAGAGGAGGGATAATGCACCATTGTCACAGTAACAAAGTTAGAGTTATTTTGGTGCTGTGGCAGAAACCTGATTGGAGAGATTCGAACAGGGAGTTGAAGGAAAGATGGGCACAGATTTGGAAGACCACAACACGTTCAAGGACTAAACTATTCTGACCAAAAATGTAAGTGTTCTTGTTTAAAATTACAATATGAACAGTATGAAAACTACAAGCAGAGAAATGCCTTGATACAGCACCCCATCAGTTATTAGTTCTACACTTTAGTATAGCAATCCTGGCCCCAGTAGGATTTCACAGTATTTTTTTGAATGTGGAATGGTTTAAAAGTAGTTTGATAACCAAAGATTTTCACAAATAAAAAAGGTACTCCATAAAAATAATCTTACAATACAACTCAACCCATTTGCCAAGACTGATTTATGCAATAATATTATCTGTGTGTAATGACAAAGAATGAAATCAACATTAAACCTTTACTCCAAATAACAAAGCAAACAAATGCTAAATGGAAACAATCTTGGAATTATAAACACTGAACATTAAATTACACTGTATTCATTACATAATTAGTAACCTTACATACATGGACTTGGGGTACAGGGCATAATTTCAAAATTTGCAGATGACAAAACTTGGAAGTGTAGTAAACAGTGAGGAAGATAGTGATAGACTTCAAGAGGACATAGACAGGCTGGTGGAATGGGTGGACAAATGCAGATGAAAGTGTGAAGTGATACATTTTGGTACGAAGAATGAGGAGAGGACAATCCATGCTAAATGGTACAATTTTAAAGGGGATGTAAGAAGAGAGAGACCTGGGGGTGTTTGTGCCCAGACCTTTGAAGGTGGCAGGACAGGTTAACAGGGCAGTTAATAAAGGTCGTGTCTATTTGCAACACCAAAGTTCTGATTGGTCCCCTTGGATGACAAGACCTGATTGCTGACAAGACACACCCAGCAGTTGCTCTGGAATGTGTAACTAGATTCTCCCTGCCTATGTAATCAATTACTTTGCAAAGTGTAATTTGAGCCATTCTGACTGCCTACTCCAGACAGAATAGAGCTCACTTGGAACAGACAGGGCTCACCCTCACGGGTTAAGACCTTCTCCCACCCCCAAACAAGTTCCTGCCCCACCGCCCAAGTTCCTAACCTTCTCCCCACAAGTTCCTGACCTCCTCCCCCCTGCCCCACCCAAGTTTCTGACCTCCCCACCGTGTTCCTGACCTCCCCCCGCGCCCCCCTCCCCCACCCCAACAAGTTTACGACCACCGCTCCCCCTCCCCCTCCCCCCAGGTTCCTGACCTTCTCCCCCCTGTCCAAGGTTCCTCTCCCCGCCAACTCCCCAGGTTCATGACCTGCTCCACCCCCAACAAGTTCCTGACCTTCCCCCCCAGCCCCCACCCCTCCACAGATGGGGCATTGCGTGTGGGTCATGGATTGTTAACAGGTTTATTGAGTATGAAGTGCACGTGGCGCAGGTGTAAAGGTGGTGGGGTTGGAAGAACATGATCTGTCTTACCATCTGGATCATGTTCTCGCTCTCGTTCTCCCCACCCATTAGTCCTGAATCACGTTCTTCCCCCAGCCCCACTGTGCTCTATACCAATTCTCCCCCAACCCCCCCCCCCACCCACCGAGTTCCTGACCTTCTCTCCCCCCGGAGTACCTGACCTCCTCTCCTCTCCTCTCCTCTCCGATCCCTTCTCCCTCTCACTCTCTCTCTCTATACCCCCTCCGATTCCCTCTCTCTCCCCCCTCAGATTCCCTCTCTCTCCCCCCTCTCTCTCTTCCCCCTCCGATCCTCTCTCTCCCCTCCTCTGACACCCCTTCTCTCTTTCCCCGCCCCTCCCCCCCCGCTGATCCCCACTCTCTCACCCTTCTATCCCCTCTCTCTCTCTCTCTCTCTCTCTGATCCTCTTCCTCCCCCCAGTCTCTCTCTCTCTCTCTCTCCTCCCCCCCCGATCCCCTCTCTCTCCCCCCTTTCTCTCTCTCTTCCCCCCTCCCTCTCCCCTCCCGATCTCCTATCTCTCTCTCCCCGCCGCCGAGCTCCTCTCTCCCCATCTCTATCCCACCCCTCCGATTCCCTCTCTCCGCCCTCTGATCCTCTCCCTTCTTCCCGTCCCTCCCCCCCTCTGATCCTCTCTCCAATCCTCCGATTCCCTCTCTCTCTCCCTCCCCCTCTCCAGTCCTCTCTCCCTTCCTCTGATTCCCCCCTCTCTCTCTCCCCCCCGCCAATCCCTACTCTCTCTCATCCTCCGATCCCCTCCCTACCTCTCTCTCTCCCCCCACTCCTATCCCTCTTTCTCGGATTCCCCGCTCCCCCACCCCCACCCTCAGTTCCTCTCTCTCTCGCTCTCCCCCCTCTCTCTCGCTCTCCCCCTCTCTCTCTCTCTCTCTCTCTCTCGATTCTCCCTCTCTCCCCCCGATCCTCTCTCTCTCCCCCTTTGATATCCCATCTCTCTCCCCCTTTGATATCCCATCTCTTTCCCCTCCTCTATCCCACCCCTCCGATCCCCTCTCCCTCCTCCCCTCTCCCTCCTCCTCCAATCTCCTCTCCCTCCTCCTCCTCCTGATCTCCTCTCCCTCCTCCTCCGATCTCCTCTCCCTCCTCCTCCTCCTCCGATCTCCTCGCCCTCCTCCTCCTCCGATCTCCTCTCCCTCCTCCTCCGATCTCCTCTCCCTCCTCCTCCTCCGATCTCCTCTCCTTCCTCCTCCTCCGATCTCCTCCTCCTCCTCCGATCTCCTCCTCCTCCTCCGATCTCCTCTCCCTCCTCCTCCTCCGATCTCCTCTCCCTCCTCCTCCTCCGATCTCCTCTCCCTCCTCCTCTCTCCTCTCCCTCCTCCTCCTCCTCCGATCTCCTCTCCCTCCTCCTCCTCCTCCGATCTCCTCTCCCTCCTCCTCCTCCTCCGATCTCCTCTCCCTCCTCCTCCTCCGATCTCCTCTCCCTCCTCCTCCTCCGATCTCCTCTCCCTCCTCCTCCTCCGATCTCCTCTCCCTCCTCCGATCTCCTCTCCCTCCTCCTCCCTCCTCCTCTCTCCCCTCCCTCCTCCTCTCTCCCCTCCCCTCCTCCTCCGATCTCCTCTCCCTCCTCCTCCTCCGATCTCCTCTCCCTCCTCCTCCTCCGATCTCCTCTCCCTCCTCCGAACTCCTCTCCCTCCTCCTCCTCCTCCTCCGATCTCCTCTCCCTCCTCTTCCTCCGATCTCCTCTCCCTCCTCCTCCTCCTCCTCCGATCTCCTCTCCCTCCTCCTCCTCCTCCGATCTCCTCTCCCTCCTCCTCCTCCGATCTCCTCTCCCTCCGATCTCCTCTCCCTCCTCCTCCTCCAAACTCCTCTCCCTCCTCCTCCTCCGATCTCCTCTCCCTCCTCCTCCCTCCTCCTCTCTCCCCTCCCTCCTCCTCTCTCCCCTCCCTCCTCCTCCGATCTCCTCTCCCTCCTCCTCCTCCGATCTCCTCTCCCTCCTCCTCCTCCGATCTCCTCTCCCTCCTCCTCCTCCGATCTCCTCTCCCTCCTCCTCCTCCGATCTCCTCTCCCTCCTCCTCCTCCGATCTCCTCTCCCTCCTCCTCCTCCTCCGATCTCCTCTCCCTCCTCCTCCTCCTCCGAACTCCTCTCCCTCCTCCTCCTCCTCCTCCGATCTCCTCTCCCTCCTCTTCCTCCGATCTCCTCTCCCTCCTCCGATCTCCTCTCCCTCCCCCTCCTCCGATCTCCTCTCCCTCCCCCTCCTCCGATCTCCTCTCCCTCCTCCTCCTCCGATCTCCTCTCCCTCCTCCGATCTCCTCTCCCTCCCCTCCCGATCTCCCCCTCTGATCTCCTCTCCCCTCCCCCTCTCCCGATCTCTTCTCTCTCTCCCCTCCCGATCTCCTCTCCCCCCCCCCCCTCCAATACCCTCTCTCTGTCTCTTTCTCTCCCCCCCCAACCCCCTCTCTCTCTGTCTGTCTCTTTCTCTCCCCCCCCCACCCCAATCCCCTCTCTCTCTGTCTGTCTCTTTCTCTCCCCCCACCCCCTGCCAGCACGGATCCAATTCTTCCACGAATGCATGGCATACTGCGGGCTGCAACTGTTGGGTACTGCTCATGTGTGCCTCGGTAACAGGGCACATGTGCTGAAGGGGATCGGGTGTGCATACGTGGCTCCGGGATACCGCGTGCATGTGCAGAAGCCCGTGTGCAGAACAATAGTCACACCGGTTAATAAAGCATATGGGATCCCAGGCTTTATAAATAGAGGCAGAGTACAAAAGCCAGGAAGCTATGCTAAACCTATATAAAACACTAGTTTAGCCCCAGCTGGAGTATTTTGTCCAATTTTAGGCACCACACTTTAGGAAGCCTTTGGAGAGGGATTACAGTTACACAGATAGACCATCTCCAACAAGAGAAAGTCTAACTACCGCCCCTTGACATTCAACAATATTACCATTGTTGAATCCCCCACCATCAACATCCTGGGGGTCACCATTGGCCAGAAACTCAACTGGACCAGCCACATAAATATTGTGGCTACAACAGCAGGTCAGAGGCTGGGTATTCTGCGGTGAGTGTCTCACCTCCTGACTCCCCCCAAAGCCTTTCCACTATCTACAAGGCACAATTCAGGAATGTGATGGAATACTCTCCACTTGCCTGGATGAGTGCAGCTCCAACAACACTCAAGAAGCTCGACACCATCCAGGACAAAGCAACCCACTTGATTGGCACCCCATCCACCACCTTAAACATTCTCTCCCTCCACCACTGACGCACCGTGGCTGCAGTGTGTACCATCTACAAGATGCTCTGCTGCAGCAACTCGCCAAGGCTTCTTCGACAGCACTTCCAAACCCACAATCTACCACCTAGAAGGACAAGTGGGAACACCACTACCTGCAAGTTCCCCATCACAAGTCACACACCATCCTGATTTGGAAATATATCACCGTTACCTCATCGTTGCTGGGTCAAAATCCTGGAACTCCCTCCCTAACAGCACTGTGGGAGTACCTTCACCACACGGACTGCAGCGGTTCAAGAAGGCAGCTCACCACCACCTTCTCAAGGGCAATTAGGGATGGGCAATAAATGCTGGCCTTGCCAGCAATGCCCACATACCATGTGGTTTGTTCTCCTTAGAGCAGAGAAGGCTAAGAGGAGATTTTATAGAGGTGTTTAAAATCATGAAGGGTTTTCGATACAGTAAATAAAGAGAAACTGTTTCCAATGGCTGAAGGATCGGTAACCAGAGGGCACAGATTGAAGGTTGTTGGCAAAAGAACCAGAGGCGGCATGAGGAAAAACTTTTTTTCTTTTACACAACGAGTGGTTAGGATTAGAATGCACTGCCTGATAGGGTGGGGGATACAGATTCAATAGTAGCCTTCAAAAGGGAATTGGATAAATATGAAGGGTATGGAAAAGGAGCAGGGGAGTGGGACTAACTGGATTGCTCTTCAGAAGAGCCGGCGCAGACTCAATAGGCCAAATGGCCTCCTTCTGTGCTGTACTATTCTATGATTGTATGACATATGAATATCCACAAGAAAAAAGTCTGTATACTGCAGTTTGGAAAGTGTTCATGTACTAGTTGTACAAATTAATCCAACATTCAAGTTGAAAAAATAAACTTTAGACACAATTATATAACTATCAGATAGATAAATAAAGTCAGATTGTAACAATACATTTTTGTGTATTTACAGATTTCACACACATTGATGGAATTGGAAGGAAGCTTTGGTGGAGAAGTTAAATAAAAATGCACATTATTTTACTACCTTTCAAGATTTTTAAAAACCTGAACCAGGCCCCTTTTGATAATCTGTTCAACAGAAGGAAACCACCCATTTTTCTAGCTTATGCTAACCTACTATTTTAAATGCTGCGGTCATCATTGTCACTTCTGAGTACTCAGCACGTAGTGTCCTTTTGAAAATAATGTGCTCAAAATTGTATACAATAAAAATCAAATTTGGCTTTACCAATGGAACATTAAAGACTTTTGACTCTGGAACAAGGACTTTTGAGATGCATTGCAGAATCTTGTTATGTTGCTGACAACAAGCCGCTGTTGGCAGAGCAATTTCAATTAACAGTCACTAATTACACTTAAATATTTTCCTTTCTACTTTTGCTGATGAACACAAACCATTGTGTATCAGGTGTCTTAAATAATCTAATCGGTCCCGAACCTTTGACTACAATTGCTATCTGGTCAAATAGTTTAGTATCATCAGCAAATGCAGTAATATGACCATCAGATGCACCCTCCTAGATATCACTTATAAATAGCACGAACATCTGTTGTAGTTCCATACCAAACTTATGGAACTTCACTTGTCACTCTCTTCCCTACCCCCACAAAAAACATATTTGTTCATTAATGTGCAAAGAGCTTAATTTCAAGGTATTTGAGTCTCTTTAGAACATGAGTAACTGACCTCCATGCACATTATAGGCTCCTGAACCAGGCTAACTAGATGTTGAATTTCTCCATCGAGTGCAATTGAAGCTAAAATAGGATGAAAGATTGAGCAAAAAGGCAGACAAAGTGAGGCAGAAGCTATAAATTCAGGAACAAGCAAGGAAATATGGAATAAAGTGGATAAAAGCCAGAAAAGGCAGCAGGACCAGCCATTGTAATTGGACATTTTGATGCTCCAAAATCTTATATAAAGCATCTTCAACTCTGGGACAGGCTGATATGTAATATTTATTCTAAATCTTGGTTATGATTGTGTCACAAGGGAAATTAGGCACGTTGACTTTCAACTATGAAGTTAGCCATTTCTAACAGATATTTTTGTATTTCTATATTCATTGCCTTTCCTTTCTCTACATTCATTCACTCTCCCTTCCTCAGGTACACGAGTCAACCAACTTTTATGCTCCAAAGTGATTTCATTGAGTTGACCACGCTATAATTATCAAATAAGCAGATTATTGGAAAATAGGCCTTTTGCTCAGCAAAAATCAATCAAAAATCAGATATTAAATAATCTATTTTACAGATACTTTCACAGTTCCTGCATAAGTTAATACAAGTTATAACACCTTTCAGAGAGAAACAATATAGCAAGTGTTATCTACTGTTATTAAATATATATATCGCCCCAATGATATGGTCATAACCAGTTAGATTTGAAACACAAACTATCCCTCAGGAGTTATATGTCCAAAATACACAAAAAGCCATCTAAAGAAAACAGGTCTGGGTTGCCAACCCAGTGTTGTCAATCTATCAATAGGTAACTGAATCTACCTCATAGAACCTTGTTTTGCTCATTTGAGTGCAATGCATTGGTAAATGTGGAATGCTTCTTCATGAAATTTTATTAGACTTATGGAATAGCTGCTTAAGTCAAAGTTCATGGACAATATTTTAAACTCCTTTCAAAATGTCATACTTTGTTCGAGCTGTGACTAAAACAATGTCATATTGAAGGGCTCCAATCCCAGGTCTGCTAGATAATAAACAATAAAACAAAGTCATTATGGGACCTCAGTAACAGTCATACTCAGATCTGTTGTGCTTTTGCAATAAGCAATAAAATCAATCAATGCCAATTCATTAATTTTCAATCTAAGTGAAGAATTTCTCGTTATGAAGGTAGTAATTTATACACATTAGATTCGGTCCCCGCCACCACCGATTTATGTACTAGAAATTAATTTGTCCAAATCACATGCATATTCCCACATTGCAAAATATGCAAAGCATTCACTGTAACAGCAAGAACAAACCTCGTTTGTCCAAAAATAAAATGTCATTGCCTGCACAGCCAGAGGCTTTCACTTACACGGGGTATAAATGTAGCTTTCCGGATACTCTCTTCCATCTCCTTCCCTCCAGGGTGTATCTTTGCCACATGCGTCCACATTCTTTGCCAAGTTCGCTCATCAATCGGGAAGCCACTTTTATTCACATAGAAAAGCACCCCACCATCTTTCTCGTCTTCTTCTCCGGATGATTTGTTGACATTATTGCTCGAAGCTGTTACCGGGTTTGCACCTGTAGTATTGGCAGCCTTTGATCTGGTTTGCTTGCCTACTTTAACACCAACGCTATTGCCACTGACGCCTGTCATGTTGATGTATCCTGCCCCCAATTCCCTTTCCCTGTCCTTTTAATACTATGCTCATCTATGATGGATTCATCGCAGCGAGATTATTTTAAATGATTACTTCCAAATTCCATGAAATTGCAACCTCATCAATTCCCATTATCTCGATCCGTAGTCGCCGTCTCGACCCTGCTTGATACAAGCCTTATTTTGTTACTCCGTTACCCAGCAGTCGGTAAGTTTCACTCATTCATATTGGCTGATCCCACGAGCTGCTGGGCGTGGCCATGAGTCATCCGTGCGGTCACATTGGCTCCTTCCATCGAATGAAGCGGCAGTAATAACATTCGCAGCAATTCCATTGGCTGCGAGTGTATGGTAAGGCGGAGCTAAAAGTGAATGAATAAAAATAAATTAAGATCTGTCTCAAACCCCTATTATGACCTCGCGTTGCACAGTGAACGCGAGCCCAAGTCGTCTCTAACATATTGAGGGTCGGCCCGTGTTCTTTGCAATGGGTCTGCGCTACTGCCACCCACTGGCTTCCTCTTCAGTTGAATAATAATTTTCTATTATTCGGATATTCCCTTTGGATTTTAGTATAGATTCTTCACAAAGGGATAACGCTGTTTATTAAAGGAACAGCAAAACTGAATTAACATTGATGACATATCTGCCAATTAGAAATATACAACCTATACCATCAGATCTGTGGGCATTGCACATGGTAAGTCAAGGGTTAGGCTTTTGCAAGAGTGTGGACGCATATCAGGATGAAAGAAGTTTGAGGGATATGCTAAGAGACAGTTAACGTGTTAATTAAATGGTTTCTGGGAATTAAAGAATGGTTTCCTGACCCACTACAAGTAGATAAATAAAGTTGTTTTCCTCACATACACGATTCACAAATAAATCAATCTGTACATGGGTCACGAGGGGAACAGTTCTTTACCAAGGATATCAAATAGACAACGCATGGTCATCTGTTTGGAGAGCAGGTTTTCATAGTGAGAGCTAAGGAATATAAACATTGAGAAAATATTAAACTAATTTGCATCTTTCCTTTTGTACAAAATATTTCTGTAGCAGTAATTAGTGTTATAATGATACAGCTCAGAAGGAGGCCATTCGGCCTATCGCCCCTGTGAAAGAGCTATCCAATTAGTCTCACTCCCTTGCTCTTTCCCATAGCCCTGCAATTTTTTCCCCCTCAAGTATTTACCCAATTCACTTTTGAAAGTTACTATTGAATTTGCTTCCACCACCCTTTCAGGCAGTGCATTCCAGATCACAACAACCCACTGCATTTGTTTCATGTCGCCTCTGGTTCTTTTGCCAATTACTTTAAATCTGGTTACCAACCCTTCTGCCACTGGAAACAGTTTCTCCTTATTTACTCTACCAAAACCCTTCATGATTTTGAACAGCTCTATCAAATCTCCCCTTAACCTTCTCTGCTCTAAGGAGAACAACCTCAGTTTCTATAGTCTCTCCATGTAATGAAGTCTTTCATCCATGGTACCATTTTAGTAAATCTCCTCTTGATATCCTTCCTAAAATGCAATGCCCAGAATTGGCCACACAAGGTTCTGCTTAAATTCACACAGTATATTTCTGACTCTTCATTTCCTGGACATCTCCATCTCTAGTGATGGGCTTTCCACTGACATAGAATCATAAAAATTTACAGCACAGAAGGAGGCCATTCAACCCATCATGTTTCTGCTGGCCTAAAAAGAGCCATCCAGCATAATCCCACTTTCCACCTCTTGGTCCGTAGCCTTGTAGGTTGCAGCACTTTAAGTGCTTATCCAAGTACTTTTTAAATGTGATGAGGGTCTCTGCCTCTACCACTCTTTCAGGCAGCGAGTTCCAGACCTCCACCATCCTCTGGGTGAAAAAAAATTCTCTTCAACTCCCCTGTAATCCTTCTACCAATTACTTTAAATCTATGCCCCCTGGTTATTGCCCTCTCTGGTAGAGGAAATAGGTCCTTCCTATCCACTCTATCTAGGCCCCTCATAATTTTATACACCTCAATTAAATCTCCCCTCAGCCTCCTCTGTTCCAAAGAAAATAACCCCAGCCTATCCAATCTTTCCTCATAGCTAAAATTCTCCAGTCCTGGCAACATCCTCGTAAATCTCCTCTGTACAATCACGTCTTTCCTGTAATGTGGTGACAAGAACTGTATGCAGGACTCTAACTGTGGCCTAACTAGTGTTTTATACAGTTCTAGCATAACCTCCCTGCTCTTATATTCTATGCCTCGGCTAATAAAGGAAAGTATTCTCGTATGCCATCTTAACCACCTCATCTACCTGTCCTGCTACCTTCAGGGATCTGTGGACATGCACTCCAAGGTCCCTCTGTTCCTCTACATTTCTCAGTATCCTACCATTTATTGTGTAATCCCTTGCATGTTTGTCCCCCCCAAATGCAATACCTCTCACTTTTCCGGATTGAATTCCATTTGCCACTTTTGTGCCCACCTGGCCAGTCCATTGATAGCTTCCTGCTGTCTACAGCTTTCTTCCTCACTATCAACCACATGGTCAATTTTTGTATCATCTGCAAACCTCTTTACCCCTACATTGAAGTCTAAATCATTGATGTATACCACAAAAAGCATGGGACCTAGTTCGGAGCCCTGCGGAACCCCACTGGAAACAGCTTTCCAATAACAAAAACATCCGTAGACCCTTTGCTTCCTGCCACTGAGCCAATTTTGGATCCAACTTGCCACTTTCCCTTGGATCCCATGGGCTTTTACTTTTCTGACCAGTCTACCATGTGGGACCTTGTCAAAAGCTATGCTAAAATCCATGTAGACTACATCAAACTAACCTCATCAACCCTCCTTGTTACCTCCTCAAAAAATTCAATCAAGTTAGTCGGACACGACCTTCCCTTAACAAATCCATGCTGACTATCCTTGGTTAATCTGTGCCTTTCTAAATGACGATTAATACTGTCCCTCAGAATTTTTTCCAACAATTTGCCCACCACCGAGGTTAGGCTGACTGGCCTGTAATTACTCGGTCTATCCCTTTCTCCTTTTTCAAACATCTATTACAAGCCCACTGAATCCCATGATTATCTTAACTATGTTTCTTCCAACCTTGCCTCCTGTAAGGACTCTATCTCTTTCACCAGTTTTTGTCACATTTGTTCTGATGACTCCATTTTCCCCAACAGTGCTTCTGAAATATCTTCCTTTTTCCAGGGTCGAGGTTCTTTCATCACAGTTGTCAGCATAACCCATGCCATGTCTGTCTCATTTTCCACACTTCTGCTCTTAACCCTCCTCCCCCATCCTATCACTACTTTGTCCTCATCTTCCATCC
Organism: Squalus acanthias; assembly: GCA_030390025.1. NCBI lineage: Eukaryota > Metazoa > Chordata > Chondrichthyes > Squaliformes > Squalidae > Squalus > Squalus acanthias. Next base: position 42,944,372 of record CM059436.1, read on the forward strand.
CACTAGGCTCCACCTGTGCCAGATCATCTGCGATTTGTGACCCCTATAAAATGATCCCATGACTAAGCACATTCTCTCGACTCCTCCCCTATCTGCAATACGTTTATCCATTCTTCCATCGCTCCTATTTCCAGCTGTCCTTCCATTGGCACCTTCCCATTCAACTGCAGAAGATGTAACATATCTATTTGCCTTTTCCCATATTGTTGAGATTAACTTTCAAATAATCAGGATCGACTGCAACCAACATGGTGGGTATGTTGTGTTTAATCAGAGTTTAAGATGGATATAACACACTAGTTATACAGCAAAAACATACAACCGTGGCAAGACTGGTCCAAATCGGATAGAACGGCTGGCGTGAGCGAACAGCTCTTCTTCTCTCTCTCTCTCTTCTTGAACTACCCAAGAGTGTTAGACCAGAGTTAACATCCACCCTCGGGAGCTCTCCATTCCACTGTCTGTGCTAGGGGCTTTTCAGGTCTTTCTTTTATACTCTTTTTAGGGGTGGACCTGGGGTAGAATATGCTGTGGACTGTTTTCCCCTTATCTCATCTGGCCCGGTCTTCCCAAGTTTGGCGTCAACAACTTCTGAGACATACCAGGCTCGGCCTTCAGACTCTTCCAGTCAGGGGCCCCATTGTTCGTAACTGCTTGTTATCAGTTATTTATGTTCAAAGCTGTTCATGCAGCTAGCTGTGCAAACTAACTATTTCATTCCATTATCAGACCAGTACCATGAAATGAATCATTAAATTCCCAACACGGTGGCATAGTGGTTAGCACTGGTGCCTCACAGCGCCAGGGACCCGGGTTTGAATCTGACCTCGGGTGACTGTCTGTGTGGAGTTTGCACATTCTCCCCGTGTCTGCGTGGGTTTCCTCCGGGTGCTCCGGTTTCCTCCCACAGTCCAAAAATGTGCGGGTTAGGTTGATTTGGCTATGATAAATTGACCCTTAGTGTTAGGGGGGGATTAAATATGTGGGGTTACGGGGATAGGATGGGATATGTTAGGGGGAATTAAATACGTGGGGTTACAGGGGTAGGGTGGGATATGTGTACTGTGGGGATTAAAGCAGGGACAGGGTACTGGATTTGGATGATCAGCCATGATCGTATTGAATGGTGGAGCAGGCTCGACGGGCCGAATGGCCTACTCCTGCTCCTAGATTCTATGTTTCTATATCCTCTATTCTATTCTCACACACTGGTCAACTTACGCATCTTAGCAAGCAGTTTTTGTTAAACAGAGTCAAAATCCTAACTTAGCATTATAATATGGTTATTAGTGGTAATGGAAGAAACATAGGCATTGGGCCTTGGTTAGCCAAATTAAAGATAGTCAGCAGCCTTCCTAGCACACAAACAGCAGATAGCTAGCCTGGGAAGCAAGGTCATATGTGACTGCCACTGTGTGGAATGCCATAACATCCGCAAGGAACCAAAAACATAGGCAACTTTTAAGCATCTATCCAGCTACTCTAATACTAGTCTGAAGACACTTTATCTCAAGCTCTAATACAATCATCTAAACACAGTATTATCCACGTCACAATTTCATTCGCGTAACCATATACATTTTAGGTACCCCTAATTTCTAACAATACCACCATCCTGGGCTGCTGAGCAATCCCCGCTGTTCGGAAGTGTGGCTCTGACATCCATGTATGTCACCACTTGAGCTTTCCCCTCCCATTCCCACTCTAACCTTTTTAGGCCTTCTGCACTGTTCCAATGAAGCTCAACACAAGCTTCAAGAACAGTATACCATTTTTCTTCTGGGCACTCTGCAGCCCCCTGATCTGAACATACTTCAAACCTTAGCTACAACCTCTATTTTCTTCACAGAAGTGGGTACTTGTGATGTGGGGTCTTCTGTCAGTGCCAGTGGGAGGGATGGAAAGCAGGTTTACGTTTGCGTCAAAGGCACTTCATGAGAGTACAGCACAAGTGGGGCTTTGAGCCTGTGATGTGTTTCTGATTTTTATAGAGTGAAGGATCCAGTGTTTTGTTTGTATTTTCTGTTTTAATTTCAGATCTGTAGCTTGTTCTTCATTATTTTTGTTTTATTTCTCATGCAAAAATTGTGTATATAGACCTCTCTTTTCCCACCCACTACTCCCATTATTTGCACATTGTTTTGTCCCTTCTATGTCTACATTATCTCACTGATATCACATGTTTTCTATTAAGCATCTTGGAAGGTCATTTAATACATGAACTCCTCTGTATGATTGGTGTATGTTGGTTCTCTCCTCTCTTTTTACAACCTTATTAAAATGCCTGTTTATCTCTCAGCCTTCAGTTCTGATGAAGGTTACACACCCAAAATAATCTGTATCTTCTCTACACAGAAGCTAACTGACCTGCTGTGTATTTCCAGGATTTTCTATTTTTATTTCACAGTTTCAACACTTGCAGTTTTCCCGTTTATTCTGTTGAAATAAACATGTTTAAATTTAGGACGTTTATTCAGAACCTCTCGCAAGACTTGAATAATCTCTCGAGAATTTGCTGTTTCTATTAATCATTTTTTTCTGCTGGTTATTTTTGGCCTGTCAGATATACATAAATGAAAGAAACACAGTTGCTCTACCATTTGGATTACATTATAAAGTATAAACATTAAACAATGGAAACATTTCAAAATGCTAAATTTAATTTGCATCGGTGTGGATTTATGGATTAGAAACTGGATTGAAATAACTACATTCGAGCTGCTGTACATAGTTTTAAGATGTTCTTTTCACTTTTTAATATGCACTATGAGTAGGTAGAGGTTTTTAATTACCATGCTCGCTAATGTGGGGTTTTTTCTACTATACAAGAACCAGACTAAAATTGCCCAGCTAATTATCCAGTAATTTGTTCACTTCCCATATTGTGTCCCTGCAGAAAGCTAATTTTATTAACCCAAGTGAAGCAAACAATTAGGGGTGATGTTGTGTCTTTCTGGTGGTAGGTTATGGTCTCAACTCCCAGCTGCCCTGACTTTCCATAACTTGGCCAATACTGGATAATATGATATCCAGTATTGTCTAAATAAACAACATCTTGAATATTGTAAATATGTTTTTCCAGCAAAGTTAGCTGAGAAAAAATTGAACTTTTTTTTGTTTTGAAGTTTTATACAAAAAAAACCTGATTATTTTCACTGCTTCTAAATATAGTTCTGTTCAGTGTCAGTATTATTTCTTCACTGGACATAGGATAGGCAGGAGAAGGGCAATGGCTTTCAAAAACAAGTTGCGTTATGCTCTATAAGTAGTCAGTCTTGCTGGCAATCAGAAAATGAATTCTGAGAGTTGTAGAGACAAGGGCCTAGACATTGGTTTCTGAAACAAGGAACATAGGAAGCAACATAGGAACAGGAGTGAGCCATTCAGCCCCTCAAGCTTGTACTGACATTCAATTAGATCAATGTTAATCTGTATCTTAACTCCATTTACCTGCCTTGGTTTCATATCCCTTAATAACATTGCCTAACAAAAATCTATCAATCTCAGTTTTTGAAATTTTCAATTGATCTAGCCTCAGCTGCTCTCTATTCCTTCATCTAAGTCATTTATAAATATAGTGAAAAGCTGAGGCCCCAGTACAGATCCCTGGGGGACACCACAGGTTACATCCTGCCAATTGGAGTGCATAGCCATTATCCCTACTCTCAGTCTCCTAACTAATTCCCTACCCATGTCAAAAGGTTGCCTCCAGTTACATGTGCTTCCATTTTTCCTAACAGTCTGTTATGGAACCTTATTGAATGCCTTTCTGGAAGTCCATATAAATAGCATCCATTGGCACTCCCTTATCTACCACATTAGTGACATCCTCAAAAAATTCAACTAGGTTAGTTAGACATAGCTTACCCTCTACAAATCCATGCTGGCTCTCTCTGATCAGTTTATATTTGTCCAAGTGCAACAGTCACTCTGTCCCTAACAGATTTGAGTAACTTCCACACAACAGACTTGAGACCAATAGATAGATAACTAATAGATAGGTTTATAATGTCCTGGTTTATCTCTCCTACCCTTCTTAAATGGAATGACATTGGGAATTTTCCAATCCAAGGGGACAATTCCTGAATCAAGAGTTTTGGAAGATCATGACTAAAGCATCCACAATTTCCTACCTACTTCTTTTAATACCATGGGGTGGAAACCATCAGGTCCTGCAGAGTTATCCATCTTCAGTCTCATTATTTTCTCCATTACCATTTGTTTTACTTATATTAAATCTAGTAAGTTCCGCCCCTTGATTTAGTTTTAGTTTTCCTTGTATCTCTGGTAATTTATCCTTTTCCTCGACTGTGTACTTCTTGACTTGTCTGCAGCCTTTGACACGTTTTTTTTTGACACAGCCTTTAACTCCATCCTTCTCCAACGCCTCTCCACCATCGTCCAGCTGGGTGGGACTGCACTCGCCTGGTTCCATTCTTATCTATCTAATCGTAACCAGAGAATCATCTGCAATGGCTTCTCTTCCCGCTCCCGCATCGTTACCTCTGGTATCCCCCAAGGATCTACCCTTGGTCCCCTCCTATTTCTCATCTACACGTTGCCCCTTGGCAACATCATCCAAAAACACAGTGTCAGTTTCCACATGTACGCTGACGACACTCAGCTCTACCTCACTACTACCTCTTCTCTCGACCCCTCCACAGTGTCTAAATTGTCAGACTGCTTGTCCGACATACAGTTCTGGATGAGCTAAAATTTTCTCCAATTAAATAGTGGGAAAACCGAAGCCATTGTTTTCGGTCCCCGCCACAAACTCCGGTCCCTAACCACTGACTCCATCTCTCTCCCTAACATCTGTCTGAGGCTGAACCACACTGTTCGCAACCTTGGTGTCATATTTGACCCTGAAATGAGCTTCCGACCACATATCCGCAGCATAACAAAGACCGCCTACTTCCACCTCCGTAACATCGCCCGTCTCCACCCTCACCTCACCTCATCTGCTGCTGAAACCCTCATCCACGCCTTTGTTACCTCTATTCTTGACTATTCCAACGCACTTCTGGCTGGCCTCCTACATTCCACCCTATATAAACTTGAGGTCATTCAAAACTAGGCTGCCCATGTCCTAACTCGCACCAAGTCCCGTTCACCCATCACCCCTGTGCTCGCTGACCTACATTGGCTCCCGGTTTAGCAGCACCTCATTTTCAAAATTCTCATCCTTGTTTTCAAATCCCTCCATGGCCTCGCCCCTTCCTATCTCTGTAATCTCCTTCAGCCCCCATAACCACACCACCCCCGAGATATCTGCACTCCTCTAATTCTGCCCTCTTGAGCATCCCTGATTATAATCGCTCAACCATTGGTGGCCGCGCCTTCTGTTGCCTCAGCCCTCAGCTCTGGAATTCCCTGCCTAAACCTGTCCGTCTCGCTACCTCTCTTTCCTCCTTTAACATGCTCCTTAAAACCTACCTCTTTGACCAAGCTTTTGGTCACCCGACCTAATTTATCCTGTCAAATTTGTTGTCTTAAAATATTCCTGTGCAGCGCCTTGGGACGTTTTACTACGTTAAAGGCGCTATATAAATACACATTGTTGTTGTTGTTGATACAAAATTATTTAACAAGTTTGTCATTTCCTTATTTTCAATTACATTATCACCAGCATCTATTTTTAAGGGGTCCACATTACCCTTAACCACCCTCTTTCTCTTAATATATTTATAAAAACCTTTGGTGTTGTCCTTGATATCACTCGCAAGTTTTTTCTTGTATTCCCTTTTTTGGGCTTATTACTTTCTTTGTATCCCTTTGCTGCTCTTTATAGCGAGAAACACTAGGTTTATCAGGGAGGCGCAGGCCTCGGACGGTAAGTGTTGCTATTCATATTTTGAACATATCAAATGCTGCTGTACAGAGATTAATCATTTTGTTGTAATATAGTAAGGATATATAAAATTACAAATTTTACAAGTCTTATTTGCTTGATTAGTTACAAACATAGAACCTTAGTTTTTCATTGTAAGTTTAGGTACTGGCTTTTTATTGGCAAGTTCCCTACCTTTTCAGTTGTGGTTTGTTGCAGTTCCAATGGCCTTCCATTGAGTTGCTCATGTTGAGCAGATAATATGCTGTTTTGGAACAGAAGATGTTTTATATCACGTAATGCACAATGTATTGTCAGGGTTACTAATTTATGGTGACAATGTCAAATTCTGTTTTTATTAAAAGATATTCTGTGATTTATACCACTGTTAAGGGGATTAAATTTCACAATTCTGTTCATTTCCTGTGGAAACTAAATAATTTGCTTATAATGTCCCAGATCTTGCTGATAAAATAAAGGCATCTCAACGACGCACAAATCCCATTCCTGCATATAGTGAAATGTTGATGATTTAAAAAATCAACTTTAAAACATTTTTAAAATGTTTTCCTTTGTCTCTCATCTCTCTCTATCCAATCTTTCTTTCCCTCTCTTAGGCCACAATATTTAAGGGGCGGGTGCGGTAGCCAGGGAGGGCAGGCAGGGAAGAGAACCTGGAAAGGCCAGGGACACGGAGGTCCTGCCGAATTTAATATCGAGGGTTCATATCAAGGCCTTTATTTCTTTCTGTACTTGATTTGCCATTGAATTCATACACTCTAATCTCACCTTCTCAGTCCTTAGTCTGTTTATTTCTCAATCCATTAATCACATTGGTTAAGGAGATAAGACTGTTGGTCCCGTCCTTTACCAAAGTCCCAGATGCCCTGTTGCCCGCGCCCGAATTCAGTTTGCAATTCCAGCAACTTATGGGCACAAACATTTTTGAGCTGAAGGGTGCAGCAACAAGTCTAACAGGGTACAGAAGTGAGATGCCCCATTCCAGCAAATTCAGGGCCGATCATGTTTAAATCCCTTCATGCTCTCGCTTTCCCTATCCTTGTAACCTCCCCCAGCCCTGAAATCTCTCCTCCTGTTGACTCTGGCCTTTTGAGCATTCCCCTTTCCCTCACCCCATCATTAGCAGCCGTGCCTTTAACCGTCTAGGCCCAACATGTGAAATTTCCACGCTAAAAGCCTCTACCTTCTCAAGGCTCTTCTTAAAACCCACTTATTTGACCAAGCTTTTGGTCACCCAACACCCCCCCACTCCCTAACATCCTTTTGTCTGATTATGCCTCTGTGAAGCATTACTCAATCCCAAATGCGTTTGTGAAGAAAAAAAAATCAAAAATCCCGAAGCGTGACAACGTGCATTTATACAGCGCCTCTAACTTAGAAAAAAATATCTCAAGGCACTTCAGGAGCGTAATCAGACAAAAATTGACACTAAGCCAAAGAATGAGATATTAGGAGGGGAACAAGTGGGTTTTAAGGAGGGTCTTAAAAGGAAGACAGGGAGGTGGAGAGGCTTATGGAGAATTCCAGAGCCTAGATGGCTGATGGCTCAGCTGCCAATGCTGGAGCAGAGGGTGGGGGGGGATGCACAAAAGGAGACTTGCATTTATATAACGCTTTTTATGACCTCATGACATCCCAAAGCACTTTATAGCCAATGAAGTACTTTTGAAGTGTAGTCAGTTGTATTGTGCCAAGTAGGATGAACGCAGAATTCTTAGAGAATAACTCCTTGCTGATTGAAAATAAAAATAACATTTTATTAAAGCAGACATGTGTTTTACTGTTGCAGAGAAAGAGGCACAGTGGAATCTGTATATTTATTCATGCAGCTATGATACCAAGAGAATACAGTATCTTCCCGGGAACTAATCAAAAAACAGTTAATGCAATGTTTGCAACGATCTATTAGAAACCTATAAACCAGTGCTCCCAGATCCACCCACCCCAATGTTGTGAAGATGCTTTCCCTTCACTGCTAATCCAAGAATCCACCAAAACCAAGGTTCCCGCTTTACAGTACTGCCAAACCACAGGACACTCCGCTCCCATGCTACCAAACCCCAGCTTCCCCACCCACAGCTGTGAAACTCCAGGATCTGCCACCCCAGTGGTACAAAATTAGGAGTACTTGGACCCTCTCCATTGTGTTCCAAAGTCTATGATTGACTCATAGTCCTGCTAAAGTCCAGTATTCTCCCCCACCAAATTCTCACTCAGCTGGCGAAAAATCAGCAGTGTGGGACTCTCAGCTGCCCATGAAGATAGACAGACTGTCCCAAACTGTGGGGACGGAGTCATTAATAACTTGCATTTATATAGTGCCTTAACATACTCAGGGTCTGTAACCCGTGCCTTTAAGGTTGTTTCCAAGGTGCATATCATGTTCCACTGAAAGGAAAATCACAGTGCACCATGCCGCTCCGAAGGTAGAAGTGAGGTCTGAGAAGGACCAACGATAAATCCTTACCTTTTTTCTTGCTTCTAAAAGGAGCAAGAGGGGCTTTTATTTGTAGGTAATTGATCCTCTCTGGGATTACCTCTCCCTGGTACAGTCCTGGGTCTTTAGAAAGGCCCTCAAATGAAACTAAGACCAGGTCTGAGCTGGAGAGTTCTGATGGGTTTCATAGGGAGCTAACAAGTAGAACTCTTAGGGTAGTAATGGAACTCACCCAGACACACCTCATTGATTTAGGGGTGCAGGTAGAAAGCTATCTTGCTTCTCTTCTCCCCCCACCCACCCAAACTAACTGTAAGGTCAGAGGGAAAAGAGACGTCTAGGCAAGCTACAAGATGGTTACCAGCAGCAGTGGAACCACATTCAGCATGAATCCTTGCCTTCAAGACATGGAAAAATGCCTTTTCAACACAAGAAAGCATAGCATTAGTCCATTTTTTTTTTTAAAAAACAGCATCCAATCAAATTTTATGTTGATTCAATTTGATCTCTTCATATTAAAGTAACCAAATATATTAGATGAGTCAGCTACCTGAAAAAAATACCAAATTCTTCAAGAAACTGTAAAATCTGTTACACCAAAAAGTGCAATGTGACCAATTCCCTGCATCAAAGAACAATCCCTTTGAACAAAATATACCTTCAGACCACTTTTAAAGATATCCTCTGTCCAAGTTAAATTATGCTCTCTAAAAACAAAATTCATTGGAGCCATTTGTATTTTATTTTTAACTTTTTATTTTAAATGCTTCAAGAAAAACAAGAGGTAATACAGCATGTATACAACAGGACATAATTACATATAGCTTCCAAGAAGCAAAACACTAGATATACAGTTGTTATACACAATTCATTCACAGTGCTAAACTCAGTTAAATGATTCAAATCTAATGCAGACAATAAAGAAACTCTCCCCATCCAAGGTTCCAGGAAAGAACAGTAGTTGAACAGAGCTGCAAAAAAAGGGATAAAACGCTGGGTAAAAATTTGCTGCACCCTCCACTTTCAAACAACTGTCCAAGCATTATAAACCACTTTAAAGTATGCTCTTTGTACAGGTCATACTCTACTGCCCATCCGTCCTAATGCCTTGAGTTATCTGCACAAAATGGCTATATCCAAAATGGCTTTCCAGTTTTGCTGGTATTTAAGACACAAGCAATTCTCCAAAGATGGATTTAATCTCCCCTGAAGATGGAGCCCCAGTAGTCTGAAAGTAGTTTTACAGGCTGCAGATTATATATCAGTTGAAATGTGTTATACTTCAGAGGGCCATCTTGTTAATAGACTGAATCTGAGGCACTTGCTATGGGCAAGTTTTACCTTGTGTCACGGATATGCAGCCATCCTTAATAATAAAGTGTTGGAATATGCCATTCTGTTCAAGCATCCAATTTAGTGGATTATTTTTCTAGGGTGCAGAGAACTTTACATACATTAATCTGTATTTAAAGAACTACCGATGAATCTAGCAATTTTTACTTTGCTTATACAAAAGAAACAATAAAATCGGGGTCATCTTTTCACGATGCCTAGTTGTCTGATGCTTCTTCAGTAGAAGTGAATGTTGCTCCCATTCAAACCACTAGAAGTCTCCAAGCAATAAATATTTAGATGGATTAAGCAATACAATTTCTCCTTAGAGCTAGATAAGAATAGGATTCACATTAAGGCAGCCTTATGGGCTGCTCTACACAAAGCTTCCATCAAAACCCCATTGAAGGCAATGACATGGAAGTAGCTTAAACACACTTATGGTGGAACTCCAATCCTCAAGCTAACGTAGCTTTGACAGAAAGGTCCTACAAACACTTGTGACAGAAACAAAAGAAAATTTAAAAAACAAAATCCCCACTAATTACTTCTCCTTACACTTTCCCTCATCCAGGAAGGATGAAAAATGACCATTACCGTCTAAAAATCACTGAACACAACAAATTAAAAACATAATTTTATGGTTGGGTTTCAACATCTACCTGGGGTTAACAACTGTAACTTAAAAATCAGTGAAGACACCAAATTTGTTCTTCAAGGGGGGAGTCATCATCTCCTGGCTAGAGCAATGAAAAGTTTGAGACTATGCATGAATCCTCCCAGCTTCAAAGGGTAGCTCACATGTTAAGGAGACTGCTGCTGTGCATCATTACTGCAGAACATAAACAATGGCACAAGAACCACTAAATTATTTAATTTTACTGAATGTAAATAGTTTGCACCAAGATTAATTATGCAAACCAAAACAAAAAAGTGGGCTCAATAGAAAGTACATATACTGATACATGAACCAAAAGCTATGTGCAAGCTGCAAGAACTGAGAAACTTGAGATGTTGATGAATGAATTGTGTCCAATATAGGTAATTTCAAAATAAATTGGAATGTGACTTGCTCTTCTGACCTCACGCACCATTACTAGGACAATCAAATGGAGAGACAATTTGCTCCTTGGCCTCCATCAGTGCTGCTCAAACCACTGAGGTTACTGGCTGCAATTATCTCAAAGTTGTAATGCAGTAAAAATAGCGTACTTGTACATTTTTGGAAAAAGTTTCACTATGAACTTGAATTACACGTTCAATGAAAGGGGTACAGGAGAGGGGTACAAAGCACCAAATGTACAATTGGGTAACCAATGGAAAATACGAATCTTCTATAAATGTTTACTAGGATATTTTCTGCCAAAGCCACTCACAAAACAGCACCAATTATTTTGATCTTGAAATTCTTACATAGCTCGTAGAACACATGCATAATCCATTTTAAATCATCCAGTTGTTTCCAGCACAGAGCTGTTACTCAATACGTTGTCACTTCAGACAGACAGGAGCAGAATAAGTACTTAAGGATATCATCTGGTACACATACAAGCACAACACTGAACAGCTTAGTTACAGAAACATAAATAAGGCATATTTGAATCATTTTAATTACCCTTTCCTAGCCAACATATATACAATGAGGATACAACAGTTCTAACCGATAGTCATACAGCACTTTATCTGTTTAACGGACGACCAACTTGAGCAATGAATGCATTTTGCTTTTTAAACTATACTGATATTTATAGTTCCACAAGTCTAAAAAAAGTTGGAGAACTAGAGGATAGTTTGTAATTCAAAATGTCAGAATAAAATAAATGTTTAACTATGTTGGTGTGTTAAACATGTTACCTAACTTAAAGTTCAACATTCATCCAAAACAGGATTCTCAGTATTCAGATGTACGAGTGTTTTTAAAATCACTAAGTTGTGAAAAATAAATTCATCTCAATATTTACTCTTAACAGGGGCAACACTTTATAGAAGAACTTTATTGGAAATAACCACTCAATGAGATATAAATCTAGAATTTGATTTGTGCTCAGCTATTTACTCCAATCTACAGTATGATTGAGGTGGAGTGTATGAATCAAAAAAGTTAAAAAGCAGTAAAGTAGCAAAATTTTAATACTTCAAAGCCACTGAACAGATCTGAATTATGATCCTCCCAAGACCTATTAATTCTAGTGTGCACTGGTGATTCAACACAATACTTTAGGAATCATGCACATTAAATTCAGTCCATTTCACTTGAAATACTGCTATGGTCAACCAAAACTACATGAATCAGCCGTAAGAAAAATATCCATTAATAGGCACCCTGATGGTGAGAAATATTCATTTAAAGGGGAACCTTTTCATAGCCATAGTTTTTGTCCCATATATTCGAGTGTTGCTGGATTGATGAGGTTTCTATTTTATGCCTTTTTATTTTTTTTTAATAAAAAGGCTTTTAAAACTATGCTAATGTACCCATCACATGCCGAGCTACTAGATGTTAAGCTTTTGCAGTGTGTAGCCACAAAAGTTCTGTTATGGTAGCAGTCCAGGCATTTCAAGCTGATTCCTTCTATCTGGGCATATAAAAAACACCTAACACACTTGAAGATATTTTGTATAACAACCATATATATACACACACACGCATTACTATACATACAATATAATATGCATTACAATATGTACAGGTGTGAAAGTTCAAAATCTTTTCAATGCAGAGACCCAACAAAAAGGCACTGCTCAACCCCTTGAGCTGGAGAATGTGTGCTGGAGCACCAAAATGACAAGAAACCAGTTAAGGGGAAAGACAATTAAAATGTATTACCAAAAAGCTCCTCAATACTAAACCATTTGAGCATTCTTCTATAGTTCTATAAAGTGGAGCCCTTTCATGAAGAGCTACTTATTTTTTTATAAAAAGAATTAACTGGAATGTGAGTAATGAATGGGATGGAACCTGCCCCTTCAGTACATTTTGTCTTTCTGCAAAGCACTGTAATGGAAAACAGTCATAACTTTAGTCCTGCACTAAAGAAATCATTTTATACTAACTTAGTTAGGTCCATCTGGAGTACTGAAGGAACATTAAAAGTTTTAGGAAAACAGTGACAAGTTCGCTCTTGTTTGGGAGGAAGGGGTAAGAATGAAAGAGAAAGCACCAAGTGTTAAATGATTCTCCAATAGCACAGCTGAGATCAGGAAGTGTGGGTGTACTTGCGTATGGGAGTGGGGAAACTGCAGCCACTATTTCGCATCCTACCCCTTCCTCACTGCACATCAACCTGGAAAACGAACAACTTGCACTAATTTTACTCATTTAAAAAACTCATCTTTAACTTGATCATCTCATTTCTTCACTGCTGCATTTTTCTGATCACTCCAATTTTCCAATGCCTCCAAATTTAAAAAAACGAAAGAACTAAATATTTGCAGATAACATACCACAACACAAAACTGGGTTAAAACTCCACGACTCAAATAAAAGATGCTGAGAATTGTAGACAATAAAAATTTACTGCAAGTAGAAATTTTCCTAAAACAATTTTCTCCAGTTATGCGGAAGGAGCGGGGATTGTTCTCCTTTGAGCAGAGACAGTCATGGGAAAATTTAAAAGAGATGTTCAAAATTATAAAGGGTTTTGATAGAGTAAATAAAGAGATACTGTTTCCACTGGCAGGTGGGTCTGTAACCAGGTGACACAGATTTAAGATGAATAGCAAAAGAACCAGAAGCGAGAAGTTATGATCTGGAATGCGCTACCTGAAAAGGGCAGTGGAAGCATATTCAATTGTAGCTTCCAAAAAGGGAATTGGATATATACTTGGAAAGAAAAAAAAAATGCAGGGCTATGGGAAAAGAGTGGGGGAGTGGGAAGAATTAGATAGCTCTTTCAAAGAGCCGGCACAGGCACGATAGACCCAAATGGCCTCCTTCTGTGCTGCAAGATTCTATGAACTGAAAACAGTGACGGTAACTACAAATACTATATTCTTACCGGTTAACAATAGAACAGAAGAAAGGCATATTTGGGCCAATAGGTATTAATCCTTATGAAAACTATCTCCTGAACAGGAAAAAATTAATCACATAGAACTGTGACTGCTATGCTACATTCACCAGCAAATTCTATTCAAGTCTTCTACCAATGTGGACAAAATATGTCTCGTCACATCAGTGCTCTTAAGCTCAGAGTACAAATGAAACATTCTAACAGACAGAATATAATGTAAACAAACGTTGCCCTGCCATTCAGTAAATAGTATACCTTTGGATCCTCCTACGCTACACTGTTCAATAGTTGCTCCTACTCCGTCAGTCTACCTTGCTGCTCCAGCACACAGCTGTAATAATTATGAATAAAATACCCCATTACAAGTTCTGGAAACATCAGTTTCAATACACCACAAACACATCAAACAGGATTGCAACTAAAAAATGTCAGAGAAGTCACTTTTTTTACTTGAGTGCAAACATAAAAACAATACTCAAATGATAATTCAAATTACAACCATGATTAGGATACCAGTAATTACATTTCTTTACTAGCTTTTCTCAGATTAACTCCCATTCAAATAATTTTTTTTCATTAGGCTGCAGCAATGCTGTTTAGCCCCTTCAGATTATTACAAATTTAAATATTTGTAAATGAGTTTGATATTTTTCTTTGCAGAACACAACTGTTAAAATGAGCTGCAAGCTAGACATTTCTCTTTGCAGGAACAGTGCAGCAATTTGCACTTCAAATAGAAAGTGAGCTTTTAGCTAGATTCACAAGTTACATTTTGCCAAAGATCTCTCAATGTTTCCCTCAATCAGGATACGTATTTCTTAAATCGGGTGTGTGTGATCTCAGCCACAAGCAGACATGGATAATGCCCCTCAGTGATTAGAAATAGATTATGCACCTTTCATACCATATAATGCCCCTTCTGAGAATGGATTAAACATATAGGAACTATGAAACTACTCAAATCTACATAATTTCAACCTAAACCATCTGGCAGGAAACTGACTGGAGCCGATCAGCCACCCATTTTACATCCTGCCCGATCTTGTTTTCCACTAACTTCAATGGAAAGTAAAATCAGACTGAGTTTAAAACAGGTGGCTGATCCGATGCAGTCAGTTTCTCGCCAGGTGGGTTAGGTCAAAATTACCCCTACAGTTGGGAAGCCAGCATTGAAATGATTACTAAACTACTTCACCATATATATTTCTAAAGGAAAACTGACACAAGGTGTTCCACCACAATCCGAAAATCATGCCAAAAAGCATGAAAGTGTCTGCAAAGTGATCAATCACTAAACATAATTTATATACATACAAACTTGGAAGCTTGAAGTTATAAATATACAAATATATACGATATCCCAAACCAATGTGGCTTAGCGTACTAGTCCTGGCATAGCAGAGTGCTGTTAAATCAGCAGGGATACTGTTCTAGTAGTGTTAATATTGTATACTTGCCTTGCACTTCTCTTGGACTACCGCCACTATGCATGCATATGCAGCGATGGTACCCCAAGATTAGAAAGCATCCAAGGTGTAGTCAACAATGCTTGGCAGACCAGTATACTTACCTACCAAGTCTATCTAATTAGTTATGTAACCAGGCAAGTATAATTGCTGCACTGATTCAAGCCACATATAGAATGGATTTTAGGGTATAGTGTTAGCTCCTCCAGTTACAACTGGAGCCAATAGGTTAATCCACCTAAGAAGTGACCACCACCTAATGGAGGTCTCTCTTACTGGCACATTAAACAGTTGAGTACCATGGATGCAAGTGAGTTTTTAGAACCTAATTCACAAGGTGGTTTATCCTGGTGAGTACCACTCATACCACAACTATTAGAAATATTTATATAAAAATGTTTTCTTTGAGTAACAATGAAGACCCTGGTAATGGTATTGTTGGAAATTATACTTTGTGGTCAGAATGGACAGTAAAAATTGTGACTATTTATACATGTGGTGCCAATAGAAATGCTCACACCCTCCCCCAAGGTTCAATGGATACATACATTTTTGCACCGACCACACTGATTAGTTAGATCACTGTTTTGAATATCAGTCTGATTCAAGCTAGCCAATCTCAACCAAGATACCAATGGATCAGGAGAACAAAGACAGGGCTCCAATTCCCTAACGGTTATTCAGCAACCTCACTGGAACTGCCCAAGTGCATGTGGGTTCAACTGTGATGCTCCCAGTGATAAAACAATTTATTAATTTCCCTTGACAGCAAAGCTGGTTAAGGCAGTGAGTAGGTGGAGCCATGGAGACCAATAACATCCAGGTTAGATTTCTGGTCTGTACTAGGTTGACTCTCAGCCAGGTCAGTGTTTGCAGCACTGCATGCCCTTGGTTAAAAAGGCAAAAAAAAGGTATAGCGTAAACACCCTTGATCACTAGCCAGCAATCCCTGCTGAAAGTGCGCACATGCGGAGAGCACAAGAGGCACAGCTATGATGCACTCCATGGTAAAATAACCAGCCAAACTCACTGTCTAAGTTCACAGATGAACAATGGCCACCTGGACAAGTAGTGGAAGGCAGTTAGCACTCGTGAAAGCAGACCCCAGTAAAGAGAAAATGGCCAGATAAAAAGGAGAAATTCAGAAATGTTCACTATCAAATATCATAACTGAAGATCAGTTCACCAAGGTACACTGTATCACAACATAGTGTTTGCTTTTGAGAGAAAGGGGCAAGAAACAAGAAAGATATTTCAATGCAAGCTTTGTAATATCTTTCATGGCGATAGGGGAAGCACAGTATCTACACACATATAGCACGAGCAAGTTATAAGTAGAACCTACAGAAGTGGTACAAATTCATTTAACAGCTGACCATCAACTATTTTCAATTATACAAGTGTGGCAGAGGGAGCTTTAATATGGGTTTAGGGTACGGTAGCATAGTGGTTATGTTACTGGACTAGTAAGCCAGAGGCCTGGACTAATGATCCAGAGACAGGAGTTCAAATCCCACCACGGCAGCTGGGGAATTTAAATTCAGTTAATTAAATAAGTCTGGAATTAAAAACTAGTATCAGTAATGATGACCATGAAACTATCGGATTGTCGTAAAAACCCATCTAGTTCACTAATTAGGGAAGGAAATCTGCCATCCTTACCCGGTCTGGCCTATATGTGACTCCAGACCCACAACATGGTTGACTCTCAACTGCCCTCTGCGGTTCATGAAGGTGGCTGACCACCACCATCTCAAGGGCAATTAGGGATGGACAATAAATGCTGGCCTTGCCAGTGATGTCCACATCCCATAAACAAATAAAAAGAATACCGCCCATGCACTTACTTACACATTTCCTCAAAAGATTGTTTACCATCTTGAAAACCCCAGGGAACCGTAGAAATGAAGGGCAGGTACAGTCTCAGCAACTACATTTTAGTTACTTGCCATGGAGTGAGTTTTAATTTCTTCAAACTTTTTGACACTCATCATGAAAGTCATCAGTACTGCAATGTGGTTTTACCGCGAACCACCGGTATCAGGGACACACTCCCCACACTTCAGTTGCTTCCTGACCTGCTGATTTAAAAATATTTACAGTACCAGTGAGTCATGGATTACAGAAGTTCAGGCTAATCCAGTGACAAAACACAGCTTTCAGAACACTGGCTGATTTAGACCTAGGGACTGAGCAGAGTTGAAAACCGTCCCAAAAACCTTACACCTGAATTCTGCATTTGTCTTTTTGGTGAAATTTTGTGGTGAGAAATGAGCCACATGCTTAGGCCAGGTACCCTTAAGATCAAACACTCCCAGGTCAGGTTTGAAACCGCCAGAATAAAGTTGTCTCACATCTACCTTAATCCCAATCACATAAGAACACCCATCAATTTTTTGCGCCACTTCATACACTGACCAACCTGATTTTCCAATTTATGCCAAGTAATTTTGCCTTGTGAGCCTGATCTAAGCACCAGGTTAAGACAACTCAAGTTTATTTCACATAGGACCTTTACAACTGCCAGAGAGAAATGAGACTGTCACTCCATCAGTCTGGACTATATTGGAATCCAGATCCCAGAGGTAAAAGGACAGTCAGTGCACTAACCTGCACCAGCTCGTCCCAGCAAGTGAGATTACAGAACAACTAATATTTAATAGAGAATTTATAATCACAAGTGGTATAAACATAAATGCTATTAAAGTATGTTTGTCTCAAAGGTTTATTGTTTCCATTTCAACTGACTTTTTTTGAAAGGCAATGACATCATTTACCATGTGTCCTATCAGTATGAAACAACTTCAAAATACTAGCTTTTTGAAATAGTTGGCTTTAACTGCAGTAATCCAACACGCAGTTCATACTTCACAGCAATGTCATCAGCACAAAAGACAATCAATCAGAGTTAATTTTTCAAGTATAGGATTCCTCCCCCACCCCACCTACTCTTTCAGAAAAAAACTAGAGAAGAAACATACTAAAACATTATGGAAATACTCCAGGACACATGTAGGTGTAATCACAAGCTGCACCACAGAATGGTGGATTGCAGGCATGCCACCATAATTCTCTACACAATGAATTCCTGATTTCAGCCAAGCTATCTGGGGAAGGAGAGGGAGAAAAAAAACACAACAAATCATTGTATGCAAAATAAAAATTTCATTGTGTATTAAAATCACTTGGATGAAGAAAATGATACAATTATATACAGATATGTGAAACTTGAACCAAAATAACTACAGCAATGTGCACTTCCACAGTGACTGGTTCATAAATTGACTGTCATCTGATAAAGGGATAGCAAACTATGGGTCTTTGCAAGTGAATGAAAAAGCAGAATTGACTGCAACTGTGCAGATGTCCTGACTAAGGTTAGCACTGATGAGAGGAGGGAAGGAAAAAAATTAATACCTTTGGTTCTACATTGCCAATATATATATATATATACACACACAGTACTATCCAGCTTCTAGGGACTAATGATCTTGCATGAGTTTGATCATTTGGATCTTAATACAGAATTTAATGGATCTAACTAGTTAAAATCTGTTACATCTTCTCATATCAATATTAAAAGGCACAACTATTTTGATGAACAGATATTTGCTCCCCCCACACCTTGGGGGTTTACAGTACATAGACTGCACTGGACAACAAACTATACAATTTTCACTCTGTAGCTTCATATGAAGTTCAAGATAGAATATCATCTGTGAATCTTAAACCTACTGCATTCATTCCTGTGAATGGAATAGATTTAAGTGCAAATTGTATTGTGAATATTTTCTGTTCACTAACATTTTTACATCTATACAACTTGACATCTGTAGCATTTGATTACAGATCAAAAAAACTCTGAAAATTGCATCTCACTGCAGATATATATATATATATATATATATAAAAAATTATATACAACAAAACTATCAAATCTGTGCAAGCTACTGCTAAGCACATTACAGTTTTGACTATTTAACAAGAATCAAGTGCATTTCCACTGAAGTTTCTATTTACAATTGTAACAAATTGTGCAAGAGCTATTTACACAATTTAACTTAAAAAATGTAATTTCTCTTTGAATGTCAAAAAGGCTAGAGTTTACTTTTTTGGAGAACTGAATTCTCCCTCACTTTTCAGAACAGTGACCAGTTCTTAAAACTCATCCAACATGCCCAAGACCAGTAACTAACAAAATTACAAAGCCAAAAAGGAGATTTTTTTCCCCAGAATAATTTTGAAAATTCAGTGTGCTTACATTGGAAAATTACTAAAAACATTGCTAGAACACTTAAAAATGACTCAAACAGAAAAGGTCTGTATGCAAGAATGACAAAGATGTTCAAATTAGTCGGCTTTTATACATTTTTACATATAAAAATGGAAATCTGGTCCAGTTTAAATCTTCTGTACAAATGATATTTGTCCAAGCCAATCAAACTTTCCATTTTTTTTGGTAAAAATAATACCCATCTTATTGGGATACAACTAATGCTCTTGAAACCTGTTAAAATGAGTCCATTATCAAGAACTTCTAATAAATATTGGTCACCGTTAATAAATTATCACATTTTTCTAACCATTGCACCCTTAGCAGCTGTTCATATATATTTCAGTGCCATGTACTAGTTGTGCGTTGTACCACTGCTATCCATTCTCCCATATTAATTAGATTGTAGTTTCTTCTGGCGCGTGGAGTTCATTTTGTGAAGTAGAAACTTTTTCTAGTGAATCACGAGCAGCAAGCTGGAGGAAAAAAAAATATACCATATAACTGCTGCACAAGTTACCATTGGAAGAGTTAAAACAGTTTCCATAACATACTTCTGTTTCTAGCTACTACCCTGCCAAGTACTCTAGTAAGTAGTTATTGTAGAATAATTCATTCGCTGAAATATTAATGACAATTTTTTTAATGTTTCAGCAATGTTTTGCATACCTAGTCAACAGCTGTATACATTACCACCACCCTATTCTGGCTGCATATAGTGATACCACTATTCCCGGCCAGAATGGAGCTGATTGGATAAGTCCCCGTCAATCACTGTAGTAAGTGACTGGAATTGATTTTACGCACATAATTTGTATGTAACTATGCTTCACTCACTGTATTTTGCTGGATAAATCACCCAGATTTTATCTGGCGATGTTGCTGTAGTTTCTGTGACGATTTCTGTTCGCTGTAGTTCATAAAGACTCGTTTTAAATAGGCTCTAAACTGTTTGTTGTTGTGCTCTGAGTAAATAGACTTTGTTTGCTGTGAGTCCTGCTTTAAGTCCCACCCTGCCTTCAACTCATTGGCTGACAGAGGTGTCACTAGACATTCTGCATGCAACTTTATTTGTTTTGACCAAAGGGGGCAGTAGTCTATTTCCCAAGGAAAACACATGCCCAATTTTTTAATTTCATTTGCTGCATCCATATCAGGTGAAATAAAGAGAGGTAACTTGGCATATGGAAACTAATATGGAGTTAAGTTTTTTGGGAAAACAGGAGACTATCATATAATTGCCTCATGAAGGATTCTGTATTATCACTACATATAGCGATACAAGCAGTTAGCTCAGGATTCACATGCAATCACAAACCAGAATCTGGTTTCTCATTTGAAGAGAAGACATTCCAATTAAAGACAGTGAGTAAATTTTGCAAGCACTGATCCTGGAAAGCATTGGAGAACTGGGTGCAGAGGTCAGCATGTACGATTTGCAGTAAACTAATCTATGCACCTGTCAAGCAAGGATGCCCATTGAAAGCACACCCTCACAAAACTGACTTTATGTCAATTGTAGTTTGGAACCAAACACCCATATATGGCAGGTCCAGTACTTGAGGTCACTTGCTGCATGATGAGGTAGCACAACCACACTTCTGAATTATTTAAATCCGGAGGTAAAACAGCAATGCCAACCATACACTGAACTTTGAGAGCTAGAGTTTTAGCAGGCATGTAAGGGATAGGTTTTAAATTTTAGTAGAAGATTTCAAGAAGCTCCAACACCCTTTTCTTAAGGGATGAGAATTCCAAGGCATTGTTTTGGATTTCCACTGGGAACCTCAAGATCCTTAGTCATGCAGACTTGTGGAGCAGGATTCCCTATGGCTATTTCATGGTGCCTGTATTGAGCAAACCCATATAGAGAACTGCAGCAACAATTTGGCTATTTGAGTTCTAGTATCTGTTTTTTCTCTCTAGGTATCCATGCACAGTAGTAACCCATCCTATAACCAGAGTAATATGGATGGTTTGTGTGTATAAAAACTTGACATAATGGATTAGTACAATCCCACTGTTATTTTCAAGGCACCAAAAATACATTATCTGTCTTAGCTATCCAGTTTTTCCTTTCTTCCCATTCCCCCCAATTTTCTTGCCTTTCTTTCCGAAGGCACTGACTACTTTCTAGGGTTTGAGCTAGCTGCCCTCTGGTACCATCCCAAGTGGCCATTCATTACGAGTCTAAATAGCAAGAATCAGGACATTCAGCTGCTCGGACATCAAATCGGAGCTCAGTCTGATCCTTCAACATCCTTCCAGCAATGTTTGCTCAACAGAGATTAGGAGCAAGAACCCTGCTCAAATTTCCCTTCACCCTGACTAGCTCTCCCATAACTGAAAAGGGATATTCATGGTCTATGTGGATCAACTATCACCAAGTTAGTTAGCCAAGCCATTGAGGAGGCTAACAAGTTTTTTTAAAAATAACAGATGCCTTATCTTATCCTGGAGATTCTCCAAACTTAGTTTATAAGTCAGAAAACCAGCGCAGAATCTGCAAACAGTAAATAAGGATTCCTCAAGTATTATGGAAACTCATTTGGACCCTGCTTGGTTTAAGGGAATAGTTCCAGACTCCTTTACACTATTAAAAAGTGGAAGGCCACCAGTCTTGTCGGTATGTCAATTTTTAGCTGGAAGGATGTGCATTTTAGATGTGTTCTTTGCATTTAGAGGAACGGAGCCTGGACAAATTGGCTAAGCACAAATCCTTGTCGAGTTAGAAATGAGCTCTGTAAAAATGCAACTTCACAACACAAACAGGAGTGTTGGGTATGAGTCACTGGGAAAGATATTGGACCAGATTTTGCTGGAGCCGGGCATCACACGGCATACCCAGTTAGTTAGTCTTGTTCATGCACGTTTAGGTTTTAAAAATTTTTGCCTACAAAGTTGCTGGAAGTGCAAGCTGGTAACAGTACAGCGAGGGCAAAAGGGCATCTGGGACCTTGGTGAACAACAGGACAGTGTATCTCCTTAACCAATGAGATTTAATGATTGAGAAAGAAACAAAGGGAGGACTGAGTAGGGAGCTAAATGACAGTGGGTGAATTTAATGTCAAATCATGTACAGAAAGCGAATTAAAATGAGGGAAAGAAAAATTGCATTGAGAAAAAAAGGAAAAATATGATTTTCTTTAAATATTTAAAATTTGACATCTTTAAAATCTTTTAAAACAATTCCCAACCTGAAGGAATGAGGCTCCACGTTAATAATTGTTCACTTTCTGGGCAAGAGAGGATGATTAGTAGTCATTAACAATTATCACTTCATTAAAAGGGTATTACGTGATAATTATTAGACGTAACTTTCTGTGGCGAGTTTAATGAGCAATTAATGTGCAAATGCAGCAACTTCATGAAAATCACAAGCGCAAGATGCCATTTTAATAATGCTAAAGTCAGAACTGCGCAAATCGACCAGCAACTTGTGGCGATTCACAATTCACGGGGTATCTCTTCCTTCCTACATGTGCCTGGCCGAATTGCGTATTAATAATGGCGTGCATCATTCAGACGCTGTTAGTTTTTCAGCAAAATCTGACCCAATGATATTTAATAAAGAGCTTGAAACTTGAACGGTGGAAAAGGATAAGCCCAAGTCAGTCTTACTTTATATGTCAGCAAATGAAAACATAAAACGTAACCCCTCCCCCTGAAGGCAATTCATATTTGTATGTGCATGATGATCAGGCAAGGAAACATAGAAACATAGAAAATAGGTACAGGAGTAGACCATTCGGCCCTTCGAGCCTGCACCGCCATTCAATGCGTTCATGGCTGAACATGCTACCTCAGTACCCCATTCCTGCTTTCTCGCCATACCCCTTGATCCCCTTAGTTGTGAGTGTTATATCTAACTCCCTTTTGAATATATTTAGCGAACTGGCCTCAACAACCTTCTGTGGAAGAGAATTCCATAGATTCACCACTCTCTGGGTGAAGAAGTTCCTCCTCAGCTCAGTCCTAAATGGCTTCCCCTTAATCCTTAGACTGTGACCCCTGGTTCTAGTTTTCCCTACCATTGGGAACATTCTGCCCGCATCTAATTTGTCTAAACCAGTCAGGATTTTAAATGTCTCTATAAGATCCCCCCTCATTCTTCTGAACTCCAGAGGATACAAGTTCAGTTGACCCAATCTTTCTTGATATGTCAGTCCGGCCATCCCAGGAATCAATCTAGTGAACCTTCGCTGCACTCCCTCAATAGCAAGAATGTCCTTCCTTAAGTTAGGAGACCAAAACTGCGCACAATACTCCAGGTGTGGCCTCACCAAGGCCCTGTACAACTGTAGCATCACCTCCCTACTTCTGTACTCAAATCCCCTTGCTATGAAGGCCATCATTCCGTTTGCTTTCTTGACTGCCTGCTGCACTTGCATTCCCACCTTCAGTGACTGATGTACCATGACGCCCAGGTCTCGTTGCACGTCCCCTTTCCCTAATCTGCCACCATTCAGGTAATAGTCCGCCTCTCTATTTTTACCACCAAGGAAGAAAAGATAAAGACTGAAAACGAAGAATCTCACTCATTAGACCTGTTTCATATCCAACAAATACTGCAGAATCCTTTTCCACTAAGATGAAAGGGAGAAGTGAGCAACCTACCTGCGCACTTGCAGCTAAGTTTGCTTGTTGTCTTCTTAAGTCTGATTTTATGAAAACTGTAAAGAAAATAGAAATTATGAAACAATCTATTTCTGTTATATGCACATTTTAGCAACAATGGAACCTATGAAAGTGAACACTTACAACATTCTAAAAGATTGGTTAGTTTACTTAGTCAACTAAACCATAACAAAATTGTTTAATATAATTCTGGTACAGCAAACTTTGTTCAGCACCTTTTTAAAACCATTAAAAATATGAAGCTTTAAAAAATGCATAACTTAAAATGAAGACTTTTCAGATACAGTTTCCATCATACAAAGTATAAAGATATTACAAATACATTGCTAATTATAATAAAGTAAAATTGGAGGTATTACTGAAACAAACCTCTTTCACATTCTTTAAACAAAAGTTGTTCTTAATAATGACAATTTCACTGTTATCAATTACATTCACCTTACTATCTTTCTGTGGATGTTATACAGTTGTGTCAATTTATCAGAAACCAGCAAGGAACAAAAAAATTGTAATCCGCTTCTGTCAACCTTTTTTAAAATCACTGACAAGGCATATATTTTAATTCAATTGAATAGCACCACCACACACGAAACAAAAAGTATTGACTTTACATTTTTGCAGGGTCCTTACCTCACACAGCTTCCAGACAGAACACTGGCTGAAAATAGTAAGACTAACCAATTTAGAAATAAAAACGTCCAGCACATATTAGAAGTAATTAATAGAAGGGAGTGATTTCAAGGCAGTATAAAAAGAGGAAATGAAGGTAGGACTAATGGTTGATCAAAAGAAAATAACGGTGCAATAGCTGCCACAAAAACATATGCTTCAGAGGCACGAGTGATTTAAACTGTAGGCTTATTTTCTGTAAACTACAGGCCCTCAGTGTATGTATTCGAATTACACAAAAAGTATAAAATATTTACATATGCATTAACTTTAATGGCTGTTAAATGTTACTACCATGCAGACCAGTCCCATTTTCCCAAAAACAGTCCAAAACTCGGGCTTGGAGCAAGATGTTGTGCAGAAAGCTAGGGCTTGGGAGGGAGAATTACCTGTGGAAACTCCACATAGTATTACCATTTGGTGTGACTGCAGCACAAGCCTGTTTCCTGTTGTCACATTTGACCTCAACAGACACTTGCATTATTGTTTGATTATTGTCAGCCACATGCAGCACCGGTCATTTTGACAGCTGCTCATGAGAGGTGCGAAACATTGTAGAAAGCGCCAGTCTAGAAGCCACTAGTGCTGCACAAAGCCATGAGCTTCATTTTGTAATTTATGCCCTCCAAAAATCTCAAAATAGATTACTGCCTCATAATCACTCCCAGCTATTCTTTCTCCTCCATTTAGTGTGGTGCACAAAAGCTATATCCAATCTCAAATACAGAAGCTAATTCACCATATTATACCTGCATACCTGATGGGTAGTGCGTGTAGATTTTAGGTATGTCAGTTGTGCAGTTGCTCCATTCTTTTCAGGTTTATGCTTTAAACTAAATAAGTTTATCAAAGGATTACTTGTGCATGCAGTAAATGCTACCCATTGGGTTTTATAGTTGTTAGAAACAGCTGAGACTCTTGTATAACATGCGATTTTCCCAACCTAGCTTCAGTAAGTAACTACTGAAGAACACAAAAGGTTTTTGTGTGTGCACATATAACATGGGAAGTATTAAAAAAAAGACACTTCACTATTAAGCCATACCCCTACAGATTCATTACCTGTAACAACAGACAGTTGCATACCATGTCTAGTGGCTGGAGGAAAAAAATTGTCACTTTTCCACATCAGAGGGTGGACAGACTAGAGTATGAACTTTCTGCTGGAGAAACAAAAAATAGACTGACACTAACTTATTTTGATGTGTACAGAATAGTGTTTATAGCAGGTCAGATGTTTAGGGTTTTTTTGTGCTTGTAAGTAAAGTCAGAGTTAGAAAGTAGTTTTTGGCAGCCCCAGCCAGCATCAAGCACTCCTGGCAAGGTCAAGTATCAGTCAGATGCAGAGTAAAACTCCCTTTAATCTGCCCCAACAAACTGTCTTAACCACAACCTCATAACACTTTAATAGCCTCTTAAGAGTCAGGTTGCAGACTGGCGCCAAACCACACGCGGCCTTGTGCAGTGGAATTGTGTGCAATAAGAAAAAGTTCAAGATTACCAGACGCATTTCACGTAAAGTCTTTAAAACCACCCAAAAGGAGGCTTTCATTCCATACATCCAGCCTCATTTCAACAGAGATCCCGGAGGTGTGAGGACAGTGTTCCAAACCCTATCACCATCAAATCCCCATCAGAATTGTTTCTGGTTACACGATGGTTTCTGTTACTAGCAGCAGCATAACGCCGCCTTACCCTGTACACGATTTTCCATGGACAGTCACAATCCTGGTTCGTTCATGTAGACTGGTTATATTCCTTTCCTAAAACCTAAACAGACTAGCTTCACAATTGACTTGTTAATAAAAACATGCCAGCAAACCAAACAAGAGCTGAGTGTGTCACAATGTTGCAGAACACTCAAAGAGTTCACAGGATGTCAAACTGCAAGAATGAAGGCTTAATAGTTTATGAACATCACAATGACTCTGAAGAGGAGTTTGATCATTGAAAAATGCTCCAGCTATCTTTATAATTTAATTATTTTGTCTCCCCTTCAGTGAGCTTTCCATTCATGTTTATCCATTTAAGTGCATTTCTGCCCTTACCACTGCTTTTTTTCTTACCGCCACTTGCATAGCCACCATGTTTTGCCATATGCCTTTATTTCAAGTGACAGAAGAGTGATCAGCGTTTTAATATTCACCCACTGTATAGAGAAGAGATACTGGAAATCTGTTAGAAAGCTGCAAAACATTCAAGAAGCTCTGTTGGAGTCAGTGTACTTAGTCGAGAATTTGTGCACAACCTCATTCTTGGGATTATCAATTAGTAGCAACCTCCCATAGGAGAACAGCTCATCATTATGGAACCTCAACCAATTGCATAGGGCCCCTTGCTCCCACATCTTGTCTAAACCTCAAGGATGGGGAGATGTAGTTTTAAGCACCCACAGCTACATCTGGATGACCAGAAGAGCATGTTGGGGAGCACGCTGTCTATATCGCTACAAGGTGGTCGGTCTGTTCCCAGTTTTGTCAAAAATTCTTCAATGATTTGTCCACCAGGATTTAAAGGAATAATGAAGTGAAGTTTTATAAACATATTTTCTCTGAATTTCATTCTTCAGCCATGTACTTCAAGAAAAAGATCCAACATTATTCCTCTACGTAAAAAAAACTGCCCTTTCACTGATTTAAGAGATCTAGCTATTGTTTGATCACCCAGATCTCCAAATTCTCTCATTATGCACTAGCAATAACTTGCATATGACTTTCTAATTTACTGATTCACTAACTGATACGGTTTTTGCAAAGATGTTTTTGCATAAAAGTTGTGAAAACCTACTGTAATTTACTATATGTATTTACAGTACTCAACATACAATCAAAACTTAGTACCTGTAGTTTGTTGAACTGGCTATATACTTCCTGTGCTGGAGAGAGGAGCAGCTGGTAAAAGGAGCTCTGTGATTTATTAGGAAAAAAACTGGGTAAATTGGTTAAGAATATACAATACTTTGGGTGGAGAGTGTGCACAATGTTTACAGTTACAGTTAGTTGAAAATTTATATCAACAAACTTTGAAGGTATATAGATCTAAGTTTTGAGTTTGCAAAGTTCAAAATTTGCTGCAGCTTTTTCTCCAGGGTGGGTAAAAGCCAGAGTGCAGCAAGGACTTTCAAAATAAAGTTGCTAATAGACAATACTGGAATTTAAGAAATCCAAAAACAAAAAAGGAAGCCGAATATAGAATCTCTAAGGATACCAGAGAATCAAAAGTGGATGGAACACAGTAGATTTTTACTGCATACCTATTAAAAATAGGATTACGGTGACAGAAGATAAATACAAGTAAGAGGCATATTAGGTGTAGGGAGTGTGTTATGAACAGGGACTTTTGTAAAAATTAAAGCTTAAATGACAGCAGTTAAATCAGAAGTGGAAGTAAAATGATGGAAGAACTGCAAGTTACTCAAGGCAACACAATTACAGCTTCAGAAGGGCCTCCTGCAGACATCTAGCAGGTAGAAACTACTAAATTCCAGAGGGAAAGTGCCAAACAAAGACAGCGCAAACAGATAACTCCTCATTGTGGAATCAATGGCAGCATTTCGGAACAAAATGGTACAGGTGATATAATGGTGCATCAGCTAATTCTTGCCATTCTAATAGGGAACTCAGTAGTGAGACAAGTATAAAAAAGTGAGTTGTGTAGCGATATTAAAATGCAGCACATAATTTTCCAGGAGCAATGGTAAAGGCCATAGAAAGATGGGTTGACGTTCCAATGAAGTGAGTGGGGTTGAACCAAAAGTCTTGGACCACATGGGGACAAATAAATATAATTAGGTTTTAGAAATAAGAGGGAACGATGAGGGTGCAAAGTGGTACTATCCAGGGGTACAAAGCAAACAGGCAGATAACTCTATTCAAATGATTATTTGTTAAAGTAACAGGTATTGGAGGGAACTGACTGAAAATAATTGGGGAGTTTTGAGCAGAAGGCAGTTATACAGGCAGGATGGACCACTCATAACCAGATACGGAAAACAAATGCTTTTATATTAACAAAAAACTATTGGAATTAGGAGGTTATATATGCAACGAATAAAAATATTGATATTATCACATAAAACAGCTGCAAACACAGGATAGGCAAGAGATGAAGCTACAATGATAGAATGTTTTGGAATGATAAAACTAGGCAGAAGACTAGTGTTACTGAGTGATAATAAAACAGCCAACAAAGAATGGATGCAACAACAATGGATTGTCAAAAACCAATATGGGTTGAAATTAGTAAGAGCAAAATAATAATTGGGAAATATTTGTCAGCTGAAAGTGATCAAGGATGTCAAGATGCTTAGGTAAATAAAACTGTAAACATGAGCGAGTCAGGCTCCCTGGAGCAAAGTAGACAAACCAGGGTTAACCGAAAGGAAGGGGTGAACAATTTCATAGAGGCAGTAAGTCGCTACTTCTTAACATGGGAAGCAGTACTACAGTAGATCTATAATAATAGATGTAGCATTCAGTAATCCATCAGAAATGATTAATAATCTAGAAAGGGGTGAAATACTTGTTTTAAGTGGCCACTGAATAGGTAAATCAGATATTCAAATTAATGCTTTGGCAAAAATAACTGAGTGTTAAATAGCAAACTTGGGACTAAAGAGCTCCAGGAAGGAGTAATGGAGAAAGTTAAAACAAAATCAAGGCTTGTGGAAAGTATATTCCATGGGGAAAAACTGGAACCCTGAGATTGTAGTAATGAACAAGGAGATCTAAAACAACCTAAAGGCAAAGAAAATGTTATTTTAAAGGGTAGGAAGAAACAAATGGAATAGAAACTGTACTTCAAGAGAATGGAAAGGAAGATTGGAGATAGTAGCAAGAAGAATTCAAAGTAACCTCTCAGATGGGTTCTTAAGAGAAAGATTGGGTAGACAGGTCAAGAAATGACATTAGTTTTAAGTTAACATTTCATGTCAGTCTTCATTAACAAAATACTAGACATATTCCAGGTCCAGTCAAATTGCTTCAAAAATCTGAAGCAAATGTGAACATGAGAAAAAGCATGTGTTATGAAGAGATTGAAGGAATTAAATGATGCACCCTAGAATCATCAAAAATTCAGCAAGACGCTAACTAATATACCTACCCCTCCAAGAGCTCCATACGGTGGTTACATGGGGACTTAAGCATGGTGAATATTTTGTGGGGCACTAAAGAGTAATCAATATGATTTCAGAAGCAACAGGTTATGCCCCATAAATATGATGAAATTATTTAAGGTTGCAACTAAAAGTAACAGAAAAGGAATGTCCAAGTGAACAAAGTTTACTTGGATCTTCAGAAGACATTTGATAAAGTTCCACATGAGACTGACTAAAGTTCATGGAAATTAATGCAAACTGGCTGAAGAATAGGAAGTGGGTGATGAAGATCAATGAGAAAGGCAGTAACTGATAGAAGTTCTGCAGTAGTCTGTTTCGACTCCCCTGCTATGCTAATTATGAATGATGTAGAAGTCGGATACTTCAAATGATTTAAAATTTTGTTGAGAATACCAAGGCAAGTAGTCAGATGAGTAATCCACAAGAGATTGAAAGCATTCCAAGAAATCTAGGTGAATGTGGAAGGACATTATGAATGATGGAAAAGAATTTGGGTGGAAGACCAACTCTTCACTGAAAAGATCCGGTCAATGCAAAGTTGTTACCATAGTTACCAAAATACCAGAAATTTTCTCAAATGACTAAACTGAAATAGGTTATTTTAACCCAGTGTAATTCACTGATGAGGTCACATTTAGAACATTGTAGATGATTTTGAGCATTCTACCTTCAAAAGGACACTGATGCACTGGAGGAAGTTCAGAGCGCAACAAAGATAATTGTGAGACTTGGGATCCTAAGTTGTGAAGAGAACTGTAGGTATTACGTAATTTGGACTGATCACAAAAATAGGAAATTAGCACCCCTCTAAGCTGACTAAGAAATTGAAAGAAAGTATCTTTCTCTCTCTTCTCCATATGTAGATTCCCAGCAAAAGCAGTTAATGCAATGGCAATTAACTCTTTTAAAAAAAAGAGCCGGATAAATATTTAAAGAACCATTGCCAAGGTTCTAAGCATAACAACGGAGACAGATTATTAAATTTACTGTAGAACATTATGGTTACTACATTGTTGGAACCATAAGTGGAACCAGTCAGCATTGAGTAGCACACATTGTATGGTCAGATTAAGCCAGAGGTTTTGCTTCATTACCCTTCAGGTGGGGGGAGGGGGAGGTGGAGAAGAGAAAAAGAGCAAAAGACCAGGAGCAGGTCTGGGTAAAATTTCAAAGCTTTATCTTCTTGGAGTTTTATCAGTCGTTGGCTTCCTCCTTCGTAAGATTGACAGGGCTGAGTGGAGTCCTGAATAGGGAAGAATGTACAAGATCTGCGGAGGGAATGGCCTTAATGGGCCAAACTGTCTTTTTCTTGTTCCATATTATGTTTTCTACATTTAGCAGATTAAGGTGCTGCTTCCCTCAGACAGCAATGTATTACACACTAATTTTCAAATAGTAAAAGCAGCTAATTACCTGTAAGAATGATTCCCACAAAGATCCAAGAACACAGAAAGAGATTTCCTGCAAGTGGGCCATGATCTGCTTTCAACTTTCCTTGGGCCAGCGTGAACACAATTCCAAATAGCTGCAATTACATAAAAACACAACATTGAAGTAACTGTCCAACATTAAAATACTCCCTTCCTCTGAGTGAATGTGTTTGGTACAGTTCCACAATTACCTACCAATACCTCACTAAAGTGGTTATTATTTGTGTACTAGTGTCAGCAGGTCATTTGACTGCATCATAGCTCAACCCAATTCTCTCCTCAGACAATAACCATATGTGCAATTTCAGCAGATGTTGCTGTACAGCAACCAGGAACAAGAACCCGGAGGGGCAGAGACCAAATGTAGTGCCCCTACTGCCAACCTTATCATTCTAAATCCTCAATTGACAATTTTAGTCATAACTGCACTTCAAACAAACCACAAAATATACCATTAATCCCTTTAAAAAAACTTGCCCAATTAATAACCAGTTTCACTTTTAAAACTAGGCATATACAACATAATTTATACTTCAACTCATGGGACTGACAAAATAAAAGCGATTATTTACCTGTAAGTTACCAGATAAGCTATATACTATAGCCTAGAAATTCAATGGCGCCACGCCTGCTTTCAGATGCAAAATAGGGGCGCCTAAGCATCCAATTTGACAAGTGGGGCGCGCGCGCGCATTACGTGCCATAAGTGCGCTGCATGCCGAAAGGCAGATAGAGAAGTCGCTGGTTAGGTATTTGCATATGCAAATAGAGAGTCGAGCACCTGTTTGAGGCACCCATTGCAAATCTGAGCTGCCCTGAACACGACTGGTTGCATTCAGGAAAACATAGTATACATGCGGCCTAACGCCAATGGTCCTTACAGGGACTGCTGGAGGCCGCTACCAAAAGTGAAAGCATTTATTATAGCACTTTTCATGACCTCAGGACATCCCAAAGCGCTAAAGTACTTTATTTTTGCTTAAGTGTAGTCACTATTGTAATGTAAGAAATGTGGCAGCTAATTTGCATACAGCAAGATTCCACAAACAGCAGTGAGATAATGACCAGATCATCTGTTTTACTGACATTGGTTGAGGGACAAATATTGGCCAGGACACCAAGGAGAACTCCCCTGATCTTTTTCGAACAATGCCAGGAGATGTATTACATCCACTTGATAGGAAAGGCGGGGTCTCACTTTAACGTCACATCTGAACGATGGCACCTCCAACAGCGCAGCGCTCCCGCAGTACTGCACTGGGAGTGCCAGCCTAGATTATGTGCTCAAGTCTCTACCTTCTGACTCAGAGCGAGCGTGCTATCACTTACCTCAATGTGAAGCTGGAAGGAGCAAGAGTGCTCCTCCCGAATCCACTGCTATTGCCGGCCCTCGCTCTCACCCAATCATTTTGCTCCCTATCCCAGGACCTGCCCGAGGGTCGCTGCCCGAAATTGAAATCTTTTCCGCCAGCAAGCTGCCCAATACCTAGCAGGTGTCTGCAGCTCGCCGGTATTGTGTAAATGAGGCCAGAGGCCAAATATCGAGTGTGCCTTGGGCTTACCCTTTCCCACCCACTAGTTGTTCCAATTTCTTGGCTCAGGAGTCTCAATAGTCTACTGTTTTTACGATTGTATGCCCTCATGCGTGTGAACATTTTATGAAGTCACACCTAATGGTTGGCACACCAGAAGTGTGACACACGGAAATTGCATTCGCTGTCATTCCGTCTTTGAAACTGACAACTTTGGGATTTGGCGCATGCAGAAATCACGAAGTTGTGGTCAGTCATTGACAGCTCCGAAACAGGTTGTGCTGTGGCCACCCCCCTTCCCCCCACCCAGGGCTGGCAATCTGTATAATCAGCAAAATCATTGAAACGGTCAAAAGCTTCGGCTCTTCTGCAACAACTACGCTGTTAAATTCCCCACAAAGTTAGACCCAAAAGGATTAGGCGTAACTAGGGTTTTTTACAGCGTTATTACTGCTAAACAAATGCCAAGGGCCTGGAAAACTAATTTTAATTCTATGCAGTGTGAAATTTGACCATTTCAATAAAAATTTAAATTAAGAAACTTTTCAAAATATTTTTTTCATTTTAAAAAAAGTTTGTCCATATTTATTTCAGGTTTGCCTTTTCCCCATGTGAGAGCCCCAATCTGTTTTGCTCTAACTATTTTAAAAAGTCTGAGAATTCTGCGTTTTGATTGGCTGCTTAGACAGCCTGTTGACATCATAGCAGTGCGCACATGGGGATCCCCACAACAGAAACCCTCATCGCATTTAAAAAGTACTTGGATATGCACTTGGAAGTGCCATAACTTACAGGTCTACGGACCAAGAGCTGGAAAATGGGTTTAGGCTGGATAGCTCTTTTTCGGCCAGCAGACGTGATGGGCCGAATGGCCTCCTTCTGTGTCGTAAAGTTCTATGATTCTATACAGTTCATTGATTTGAATTGAAATTCGGAAAACCCGAAGTTCACAACACAGGGATCGCAAGATCAATGTGCAAAGCGTACTTTGAGGCCAGCAGCGAATGTCTTTGCTTCGCTGCTGACCGCAAATTCCGGGCCAGTATCTAGCCTGAGGAAAGGTCACAAAAGCTGTCGATGATGCTCATTAGTTCAAAGTCTTCTGCATTCAAAATGCCATATCTCCACTGTCATCTCTATTGCTCTCCCATATCATTGCGGGTTGTCTTTGGGCGTCGAAGTATTGGAACAGCAGCAACTGTGTGTGTTGCTAGGCGAGTGTACGGGGAGGGGGGAATGTAGTATTTAGAGCACTAGAAATGATGTGCCAGGTCCGAGAGCAGTGGAGGAGGTGCGTGGGTGAAAGACTACTGGAAGTGGAATGGAGCAATTGGATGTGGAGAAAATCACGAGATTTGGATGCAAGGCACAGGTGGACTTACAGTGCAAAGGATCTCAAGGGTGTGAATGATTGGAGAGGGATCCTGGAGCCCAGGAAGATAGGAGAGGTTGGAAATGATTTGTTGGTTTGGTTAAAAGGAGACTTTTCCACCCCACCTCCAAAGATTTAGAAGAGCATTTCCTAGCACTGAGGTGGGAACTCTTTCAGCTATTCAAAGCATTCAGTGCATTTATAATTATGTTTCCCAGCGTGGTAGGGGAGAGGGTACCACCATTCAGGTGTCCACACAGGAGCAGTGATGAGGGAGAAGGGAGAAGCCACCAGCACTCAGGTGGGGCCGGTGCTCAGAGAAGCAGACACAACAGAAGGGAGTTTCAGACAGGAAGCCTGAATTTCATAACTCAGATGGGTGCTATTGTGAAGAACAGCACCACCTACGTTGGAGGCACAAATCAGAAGTTGGGAGGACTTGATACAAAATAAATACAAGACAGACTTAGCATTTCAGAGAGGTGTGATGGAAATAGGGCCAAAGGAAAATCTTGCAAATATGCCTGCTATTAAGAGGAAGAGAGCAAGAGAGAAAGGAGATCAAGAGCAAAATCTCACATGGGTTGTTCATATTAAGCTACACTGTTTTACAAGGACAGGAACATTATGGTCCATAATTTGCTGTCAAAATAACGGCGAGGCTAATGGTGCTCACTGTTACTTATGCGCAAATGCTACAGCAACTTCAGGCAAGGGCAGATATGTGGAAATCCAATGGTTACTGTCCAAGATGCGCCACTCCGCCGTTAGCAAGATGCCGTTTTCACAAAGCTGTTTGGCTCACCATTGGAATGCATTGAACGGCGTGAGGTTGCTGTACTTGCTCGGTAGATACGAACTAAACTCGCCACAGAAAGTTAGAGCTGGTCTGAGGTGACACAAGGAGCTTGTTTTGGAGCCATTCAAGGTCTGCGTATATTTAATGAATCCTGGTTTAGCTGTTTTAACGATGTGGTAAGTGTTAATTACTGCCAATAAACCTCCCTGGCACTGAAAATTAACTGTTACAAGTGTGGAGTCTTATTACTTCAGGTTTTAATTTTAGGATTTCTTGAAGATGTAAAATTAAAAATTAGAAACAAAATAATGTTCCTTTGTCTTTTTTCCCCTCTCAATCCAATCTTTCTTTCCTTTTCTTTATTTCTCTTTCTGTACCTGATTTGACATTGAATTCACCCACTCTAATTTACACTTCCTTCACAGTCCTTGCACTGTTAATTTCACAATCCTTCAATCTGATGGGTTAAGGAGACAGAGTTGCTTGCCCTGTTTACTCAGGTCCCAGATGCCCGGTTTCCCTCGCTGCGACGTTTCCATCTCATACTTCCAGCAAAATGCAGCGCAAAAAACTGCCGTGATTAAACAGGCACAGGCAAGCCTAACTAATGTTGGACGCCGTTTGCTGCCCTGCTACAGCATATTATGGGCCTATATAATTTAGTACAACATATTAATGTCTCATTTTTAAGACAGAATAAAATATACTCAGTGTTGTAGGTCTGACATTTTCTGTTATTTAATGAAAGTATGAATTACTTTGAGTGCTACAGTCACACACCACAGCATTCACTATTAAAAGAAACCAGAATGACTAGAAAGCATTAGCTTATTTACCAATTGTAAAAAGTATTTACAACTAACTTTTATGACCGCCCCCCCCCACAATCTCTTACCTGTGCAGATGCATTGAGAAGTCCAGATGATGTCCCCTCGGGTTCTGGATAGGTTATTTCTACACCAAATTCAAAGCCCAATGGAAGATAACCGGTCATGAAAAAACTGAAAATATAAAAATATATTTAGTCATTTCGCACAGGAGACATAGCAAATAACCAAGTGTCAAACCATTTTTGAATCCTTTGACGACTGTGAACTCTCAAATTGCCCAGTTTTAATATCAGCTGTCAAATGTTGAGTAAATATAAAACATTTTATTCATATACAAACACTTCCAACTGTTTTAAAAGGATTCATAAACACATAATAATCTAATGGTCATGCCCTTTAATCTAAAGGGCAACACGGTGGCATAGTGGTTAGCACTGTTGCCTCACAGCGCCAGGGACCCGGGTTCGAATCCGGCCTCGGGCGACTGTCTGTGTGGAGTTTGCACATTCTCCCTGTGTCTGCGTGGGTTTCCTCCGGGTGCTCCGGTTTCCTCCCACAGTCCAAAGATGTGCGGGTTAGGTTGATTTGGCTATATAAATTGACCCTTAGTGTTAGGGGGGGGATTAAATACGTGGGGTTACGGGGATAGGGTGGGATATGTGTTGGTGCAGGCTCGATGGGCCGAAATGGCCTCTATCTGCACTGTGGGGATTCTGTGACATGCATAATTTAGATTTCAATATTTAGCAGATGTAATGGTTTTTTCTTTTAGTAAAAAGGAAATTTAAAATATTTAGCTGAAACGATGGATCTGGCATTGAAATATTGAGTTACTTTCCCAGGTTTTCCAGGTTCACTCAAGGACTGCATATGTACACAGTATAGGTTGCCAGATCAATTTAGTTACTGGAACCATAAGTGCATACGTGGTGTATTTGGATTTAAAAACTTGAGCCCACAAAAACTGCAGACTAAAATCTTTGCACATCAGTTCTTAGAAACCAATTATTTAATGGGAACATAATCTATTTATGCATCTTTGAACTAAATGATGCAAGTATATTCTAACTAGAAAAAAGCAGCCCAGAACATGAACTACAATTTGTGCTGCACATACAAACAAACTACCTCTCTTTGGACCTATGTGTGCACAAGAATTTACTGCAGTTAAGTCTTGTTTGCACTAATATATGAACATTCCTCTAGATTGTATTTGTATGGTATATTCCTTGTACTGTGCACTGGAAAGGTAAACAAGTCACATTTTCCCCCAATTAATTAAATCCCAAAATTCAAAACCCATCTTCCAACAGTGCACTTAAAAAAAAAAAATCCACAGAACTGCAGTGAAACAGGCAGCCAAGTTCAAATCTGGTATTTAATTGGGAAACATTAAGTAGACACTGATACCCACTAATCATTCCTCCCCAACCATACGCCTTTAGATTTTACCACTTGTTCCCAAATTATTAAGTCGATGATATGTGTATGCAGCCATCAGTAATTGAAACGCCTGGCCAAAATAACTTCATTTAGGACAAAATTGCAAGAAAAGGAACTTCCATTTCACAGCCTGGGCTGGATTTAATCCACAACCCCAGCTCATCAGCTGGATATATTTTTATTCTTAAGAGTCGGAGGAGGAGGAATAAGAATGGTATTGGAGAAAAGGGGAAAAAGAAGTACATTGCATCAGTGCTAACACATTGGTGATCAACATTTCCTGGTTTACATCCCTATTTTACTCTCGTCAGTCGAGGGGCTACTTTCCCCACTCATGTTTGAGTCAGAGCAATTTATTCTGGTTATTCTATACCTGATGTCAGAATACACCCAAATGCTAATCCTTAGTGGGGATTAACAAAGGGATATCACTTAAATGTAAGCTAGCTGCAGAAGTACAACCCATACAATTACAAATTGTGGAAACATCACTGCTGCTCTGTGGAAAGTCCTGCAAAAAGCTGAAAACATTAGTAGGGACCACACTTTCACTAAGAATTTAGTTTCTTGGTAAGGTGCATGTTAAATCACTGAAAGGATAACATGAATTCGACTCACTGCTGTAATGAAGTTTCTGAACACTAAATGCTACATTACCTACTTCTCTGATCTATTATTTTGCTGATACAACTAAAGGCAGTAATTCATATGTTTACAGTTCCAACCTCTTGCAGGTACAACTGTCACATATGCAGCACAGCTCTCCAAGTCCTCTCAGTAACAGTAGTGCAGTCATTTTACCAGCCTCCTCTACAAGAGTTCCAAGTTCTACCAGAAAAGGTACCGATTGTTTTTTTTAAACAACTGCATATATGCCAGCTATTGCACACATATGAAGTATGCTGTGTACCTACAGATTCTGACAGAACTGCGCTACAGGGGGACACAGGATAGTTTAGGACAGTTGAACTGAAAAACAAAGTGGTTTAAAAAAAAATAAAAGAAATCAAGAGTGATGCCTGACCCCCTCCAATTTTTGGGCACGTACTGAAGTGTGAGCTTCCAGTAAATCATCTTTTTCACTTGTGCGGTATATAGTCACGAAGAAGACCAAACTGTGCTTATTCAGCTCCTGTTCACCACTACAAATGGGGCACCACATGAAGGAAAAGGTTGGAAAACTGATAGTCAGTTCATAATTCAACAGTGCAGGTAACTAATTATACATTATATGGTATTTTAGACATGTCTAATTAGAAAACATACGAGTACAGTAAAGTGAGTGCAAAACAAGTCTAGTCAGTCTATAGTTCATTGAATAGTCAGTAAAATTAGTAAATTTAGTGACTTAGCAATCGAAAGAGAAAAATAAAGTACATTACTGCATCCCACAGTAGAGGGAGCAGAGATATAACAATTAAACCAGCATCTTATTAGATTGAGAAATCCAGAATGTTACTTGATAAGTGAACTGAGACTTGCAGCAAAGACATGTACTGTGTGTAAAATTATAACTTGTATTTTACATTCCAGAAATAGAAAGGAACAATTTTTCAACAGGTTAATAAAACAACATTAACCATTGTAACAGGAACATTTACATTTCTTACTTATTGTGGGGTCCTGGAGCTTTAGCTAATAAACACTTACAGACAGCTGTAAGGGTAACTGCTCCAGTGTAGGCAGCTCTCAATAAGTGTGCGCTGTGGACACAATTTATTATATTTGGTATGCGCACCTCTGAATGAGAAGGTCAAACCTTCTCGACAGGTCAAAGCTGGGGTAGGAATCTAATTACTCCACTCAGCTCTGAGAATTATTTTCTCAACCTTCCGGGCATAGATTATCCCTAACTAAAGGTGGGATGACCACCTCTTCCCAAGCTTTTGTTAATAGTGCTCTTGAACCAGCTGTTCGGAGGTGTGCGGTTGACTTCCCTCCCTTGCTCTGGGGAAGTCTCTCCCCTAGACTAACTGGTTGAGATCAAGAACTCACCATACAAGGAATCGCGCGGTGAACCCATGTCCATTACTCTGTGGCGCAACATGTTAGTACACCACTGGGCCACCTACAAACATTTTAAAAAACATTATGTCCCTAACAGGTATTAAAGAACAATAAAAAGCGGATACATTGTCACAAATAAACTTGATAAAGATTCCATTACATCTCAGTGGAGGGTTCATGGGGCAAGCTCATTCCCATAAAAAAATAGGAGATTTAATTTAATGCATTTTATTGGGTGGCTGATTAATTTGTATATATGAAACTAAATTGCTGCTAAGCAGTTAATAATATTCCTGGAATGTTTATATTTTTCATTCTACATGCAGCATTTACAAAAACATGGTTACCCCCATGTTTTACACAAACCAAGATGTTATTTGAACTAAGGGTTGGGACTCATTGTGTGACTGCTACAGCAATTATTAAATTTAAATCAGTGGGACACAATGCGATTACACAAAAAATTCTCTAATGGCAGTACTATAACAAACATTTTATTAAATTTATTAATAGGTGTCCTGATTAAAAATAGTTACAAAAGGTTCTAATTAGGGTCCCG
The DNA here is from genome assembly GCA_030390025.1 of Squalus acanthias. Taxonomy (NCBI): domain Eukaryota; kingdom Metazoa; phylum Chordata; class Chondrichthyes; order Squaliformes; family Squalidae; genus Squalus; species Squalus acanthias. The sequence continues at coordinate 42,984,142 of CM059436.1, forward strand.
AGTTCTATTTTATTATTCTAGGATTCCAATTAAGTGCCTTATATATTGACTATAAAGTCTTTTGCAGTCACTCTGGAGTATGCAGCCTAGCAGAGTAACAGAGTTGCTGTCAGTGTTGAGACTGCAATTACTGAGACTCTGAATTAGCAGTTCTGTAGTTAAATCATTCTGCTCCCAAGACATGTTTGGTTCTTCGAAAAATAAGTTACCAACTTGAACTCGCAACATTAAAAAATTAACCTGCATAAGTCACCTAATTACCAGTATTTGCTCACTCAATACAAATAATATTTGTGACAAATTACTATCAAGTCAGAGGCACCAGACTCCCCTGATGGCTCAGCGAGTTTATCAAGTGAGTAGCTCAAACAGACCAAGAAGCTCCCATGTTTTGATCTTCGGTCTGTGTTCAGTTCGCTAATCTTAGCAGAGGTAAGGACAACAGAATGGACCTTACTCCTGTGGCTGGGAAGGGGTGAATAGAAGGAAGGCCAGAGTTTCTAATTCTGATTGCAGAAAATGAAAATGTACATGTGTGGGCGTTAGGTTAGGACAGGTAGGACTCAAATGTGATGCCCCCTGAAGGCAAATACCCTGATGATAATCAGCATCAAGGCTTACACATAATCAAGGTACTGGTGAAACTGTACCCTAGTAAAGAGTCAACACCCAATAGAGATGGGAAGAAAGTTGGCAAGGAAAAAAGGGTCACCAAAATAGTTTGGCGAATTTCCAAATTATCAAATACTGCATCTTAAAAGATTTAAAGTTAAACCAGCTGTAAAATTTACACTTGACCATTTAACAAATAAGCTGATCCAAAATGGATCAATTCAAAATATCACTTCAATAAATAACATTACAGACAACTAACATTTTCAATGTTACAGCATATCCAACGACATTCTCAATTCTCTGAAGTTTTTAAAGAGATATACCAAACACATTGTTAAGAACTTTCCCTAGTATATTTTGTTGAGAGACAGAATGGTCTCTTACCCCAAGGCTCCTGCTGTGACAAAGACTACTTGGAGGTAACCAAGATCTAATGTGAAGGTGAAAACGAGCATTCCAATAAATGAAATAATGTAGACGGCAAGGGTGGTCTGCCTGTAAATGGGGAAAAAATGGTAAGGTAGAATTCCCATACAACATTTATATCAGTACATTAGTTTTGGACTACTGGGAAAACTATGCATATATTTAATAAATCATAAAGTATGTTTGCTAAGAACAGATTTCTAGAAAAGTATTCAGAATTTTTCTAATGGATATTGAAAGAGACTGGCCCAGAATTCACTGGAGTGTGCCCCGTTAGTTAGGCTATTTCCCTCACCTTTCAGCACAAAAAGGAATTGCTGAAATACGAGCTGATAACACGGCATGTGGTACCTTGGTGAACGACAGGACCAACAGTCTAGCTCTTTAACCAATGAGATTTATGGATAGACAAAGAAACAGAGGCACAACAGAGAAGGAAACAGGGTGAATTAGAGTTGAATTAGGTACAGAAAGAGAAATAAGGGGGGAAAGAAATACTGGATTAAGAGAAAAAAAAGACAGAAAGGAAAAATAAGATTTTTTTTTTTAATTGTAAGAACAATTTACTACCTGCAGGAATGAGACTCCATAGTTTCAAATGTTTCCTTTCTGGGCTGGAGAGGTTGAGTGGTATTGCAGGAAAATAAATCTAGTAATTAAAAAAAGGTCCTTATGCTGGTAAGTACCAGCCCCAACTTTCTGCAGAGAGTTTAATTGGTAATTAATGCGCAAATGCAGCAATTTCTTGAAACTCATGGGGAGGTTGACGGCGAGCTACCAGTTTCACGAGATTATTTCTTTCTCGTCACAAATTACTGGACAATTTATACACTAATAATGGCGTGATCCTTAAACTCACCGTTATTTTCCCAGCAAATTCTGGGCCACTGGTTCATGCCAAATTAGGGACATTTAAGCAGACAGATTTTTAATAGGGTTGATACAGCAAGTTTTTAAAAAAATCATACCTTTCACTGAAATGCTAAACACAATTGGCTGAAGAGTTGTTCCATATCAGAACCTTTTCACTATTGCCCACTAATTGACATCAGTGAGTAATAGTCTTCAGTGACTGAAGTTACCAGACAACAGAACAGACACTGCTGCCCACTGTCACAAAACACAGGCAAAAAAGGGTTACAAAGTTCCCGATTTTGAAAAATAAATTTTAAGTCTGGAGACATAATAAAAACACTAATTTTTAGGCTACTGAAATAAGTTAAAATTATTTATTGGTTACAGCAAGTGACCAAGTGTGCAATAACTCCTTCAAACATTTTACCCCTACAGATCTCCAGTGGAGTCAAGATTTGTACAACTGCATACTGATTCATGAGAACAACCTGGTACATGGTCAACATTCTTCCCTCAACAAATATTACCAAAAAAGACCCACAATTGATTATTCATATTTCTGGTTGTAGGATAATTACTGGCACAGAATGTTTTCCTACCCAAAGGTCCAAAAGTAATTAGACATTTCAATGTGACAAGGCCAATGCATATACAAGTACAGGAATAAAAAGTAATCAAAAAGGCTAATGAAATGTTGACCTTTATCTCAGAGAGGCTGGAAGACAAAAAAGTGAGGAAGTGATGCTTCAGTTATACAGCACCTTGGTCAGATTTCATCTACAGTACCACATTCAGTTTTGGGCACCAAACATCAGGAAAATATATATTAGACTTGGAGGGGGTACAGCGCAGATTCACCAAAATGACACCATGGCTTGAATTATGAGGACAGGTTCCATAAACTTAACTGTATAAACTCAAGGGAATATAAGCCACGGGTGATTTGACCGAGGTGTTTGAACTGATGATAGGGTAATCGAGACACATAATTTCCTCTGGTGGGGGAATCCAGAACAAGAGGTCATAATTTTAAAATTAGAGCTAAACCTTTTAGGAGAAAAACACTTTTTCCACACAAAGGGTAGCAGAAATATGGAACTCTCCCCAAAAAAGGCTGTGGATGCTGGGTCAATTGAAATTTAAGACGGAGATGGATAGATTTTAGTTAGGTTAGGCTATCAAGGGATATGGACCAATGGCAGGTAAATGGAGTTGAGGTAGATCAGCCATGATCTAATAGAATGGCAGAACAGGCTCAAGAGGATGAAGTGCCTACTCCTGTTCCTATGCAAGTATTTTATTATGGGACCAGTAGTTCATCAAAATATCGATCTACATTAAAAGATACTGGCCAACAAGCACAACTATAAATGTGCTCATCATACATTGTGGACATTCATGGGAGATGGTTTGTAAAACGCCTGCAAGCTGCTACCTGCATACAAAGGGTACAGTGCAAGTCCGTACCAACACTGCAATTCAACCAACCTACCACATTGCTAAGTGTGCTGGTCTCAATTTGGCAAACTAGTTTTAACCGAATCCTACTACTGTTTTTGAAAGACCTAGCAAAAACAAACACACATTCAGGTCCTAGAGAAAAGGCTTTGAAGTACCAGATAACAAGTAGAGTTGCACTGAATTGCCAGCTATTCATTTAGTGGATTATAGCGGGTTTGATTCATGGATTTGGGCACAAATATTCAGATTTCTGTAATAAAATGTTAAGAATTGAGACAGGTGGAGTAAGTGCGAACTGGTCTTTTAAGTCAACGTCAAGGAGTTAATACTGAAAAGCCAGGAAAAATCCTGGCAATTTTCTTGCACACCTGGGAACTTCTAAATTTGGATTCCAGTTCAGTACTTGTTTTCTATTGTCATTTTGCATCATTCTCTCACATCTTAATCAATTGATTCCCTTAGAATATTAGCTATCGTGCTGTAGAATATTAGGAAAACTGTTTAAGGAATTAGTTACTGAAATTCAGGTAATTCAATTTAAGCAGCAAATCGTTCAGCAGCTTAGACTTCAAGAGATGACTAATAAACTTTCCCTAGAACTCCCAAGAGGCTACTTGGGAAAAATCTACCAAAAAACGGAATGGCAAAGGAGAGATGGATGGAGTCCAAAAAATTGCTTTGCAAAGGAAAAAGTCTGGGATTGGACCTAAAGGTAGAAATCTGCAGTTCTTTTCAACTAACGAGGAAGCTACATGGTGGGCTTTTTCATCCACTGATTACTGAAGGGGCGGTGGGAGAAGACAAGAGAGAGAGGAGAAAAGGAAATTACAGAAAACAAAATTTACATTCTAAAATACATGAATGTATTGCCACAATGCAAACTAAAAGCAGAATTATACTTTCATAAATAGTGTATATACGTTATGATCTTAATCTGAATGCCTGAGAGCAATAGCCTAATAATTTAAGGCCTCAGATGTAGATTTAAAATACTTGGTAGCAAGCCACAGCTGAGCCAGTCTAGCAGTGACTCCTGAAGCACTGTCAATATCCACAACTATTTACATCATAAGGCTATCTGTAGACCTAATGGCACAATACATTTTAAATACTTAAATCAGCATAAGCAAAATGTGTCCAAATTGGCACCAGCAGAAAAGTCAAGCCTTAACTTAAAACCAAGAATTTTCACAAACACGCTGAGGAATTATCACACTTCGTCTGATCCCTAAAATGCAGAATCATCATAAAAGATGTTCTATAAAGCTGTCTGACAGCAAGTAACTAAAAAGGAAACCAGCAACTCTGAATATCATCCTGTTAACACAATACAAATTTGAATTCTTCATGCACTTACACTGCAGTGAGTGCCAATATGGTTATACTCACTTGTATGCCTTTGTACGGTCCACCCATATACCAGAGACAATGGAACCTACCATCCCTGACACCACTAAAGTAAGTCCAATTTTCCCAGCACTCAATTCTTCACCCTTACAAAAAATAAACAAAAATAACTGATTTTAAGTTGAAATCTAAAATTTTGCATTCATGTATAATACAATATTAGTAAAGTTCCCTGCGAGTATATTATGTGTACGTTAGCAACTAAACTGCAATCTGGTGCTATATTTCAGCTGCTTGTAAACTCCTTAGGTCAGAGGGCAACTATGGCTGTTTGTAAATATTTGGCTCAAGGTCAGAAGAATCCATTATGAAGTGACTAGCTTTTTTTTTATAAAACAAAAGTAGTTTTGCATCTGTAACAATGTGCAATAGAGTGTAGTGAATTGATACTATATACACAAGACAAACATAAGTTAGTATATACTAAAATAAAATTGAGGGAAGAACAGCTGGATACAGATGGAGCTACAAATCACCACAAAGAATTAAGAGGGAGCTCAAGAACTAAATTCAGTGTTAAGTCTTTAGTAAACCAAATCAGTGGACGGAAATAGTACATGAATAGAAGGTAAGTTAGGTAAAAATTAAAATGGCACTACATGCATTTATTTATTGATCAATAACAGATTCCATTATCGGTATGGGCATAAATCCAACAAAACAAATCTACACTACCTGCCTAAACAGTTTATATTTAATTTAAACAAATTGATTCTGTCTTGACACTACATTGGACGTCTTTTTAAAAAAATCCATTTTTTTTAGTACAAACAATGAAACCAAAAATTATTCTAGATCCCTTCAAATGCCAATGTTTTACAAATAACCGACAGTTTTTTTTTTACCTCTTTTGTTAAGGAAAGCAGAACATTAAATTTTGGTCAAGTAATTTGGTTTCATAGATTTTACTGGTGAAGATAGATCACATTTCACATGTAAGTGTAGGTGTTTTAGATTTAATTAAAAATTGGATTTCAAGAAAAATGAAGTTTTATATATAAAGATTATCAACATACCTTATAGTAAGTAATGATCATCTGATTTAATAGTGTTCCTACAGAATAATAGGACCCTGTCAGAATACCTAGAAAAGATTAGAAATATATGTAATACCTTAGCTGACAGTAATAATAATTTCCTAAAACTATGCATTTTATTCAGATATGTTTTATTTAGTGTACTCCCAACTTTCCTGCTCACTTACTTCCTAAGGATTAAGCTGAAAGATATCAAGAAGTCTTAATACTTTATGCTCAACATGCCCAACTGATGCAGAGTAGTAATCAACAAACGCTGAACTATAAAGTCGGAAGAGGTCATGATCAAACTGTACCATATCCTGGAAAATTTAAACAAATATGCCATTAACTAAACCATACCAACTAGAAGATCTTGAACTTCATTTGTGCTGAATTAGGTAATCTCAGTTGGTGCAGTACCTGGCCTAAGCAACCCTAAGTTTCCAGCTTCTGCTTGCTACCGAGGTGATCCTGGTTGGAATGTACACATGCATACATTGAGCAAAGACAGGATCAGGGTCAGCTGCAATGCCATTCATAGTTGAATAGGCTCACACAAGAATGGCAAGGTACCAGAGGACTGCAAGCACCTATTAAACACTACTCCAGCAAGAGTAACCACCTACAGGAAATGGGGGGGGGGAAATAGGAGGAGTAGGCCATATGGCCCCTCAAGCCTGCTCCGCTATTCAATAAGATCATGGCTGAACTTCTACATCAACCCCACCTTGCCGCCCTATCCCCATATTCCTTGATTCCCTTAGTGCCCAAAAATCTATCGATCTCAGTCTTGAATATGCTCATCGGCTTAACATCCACAGCCCTCTGGGGTAGAGAATTCCAAAGATTCACAACCCTCTCAGTGAAGAAGTTTCTCATCTCAGTCATAGATGGCCAACCCCTTATCCTGACCATATGTTTTAAAAAGTTTTATAGCCAAGATTAACAAATCAGAAAGTAAAAAAAACTGAATAAAACAAGATGGCACAATCCTTTAATGTCTCAACAAGATTAAAGTCTGCTCTATCACACAACACAAAATACATTTGGCCAATCTAGTCAACTGCTAGCTAAAGTTGACAACACAAAACTAAGCATAATTGGACACAGACTATGCACACCAAGGTAAGTACTGCTGGTATGAAAGAAAAAAAATTACAGTAGTTAATTAGGAGTGTTTTTCTATAAGGCAGAGGTTGCACCACAGTATTTCAGTACAACTGTAGACTTGTGATTACTATATATTGACATCAGTGGTTTTCTATGAATAGAAGACCTGGTCCACTAAAACTAGAAAAACATTTTAGAACCCTCACTCTGACAGCTATGAAGAACATTCAACACTGTAAAGGTTAACTACTTTAAGAACAAAGAATGGAATGAAAGAATTGCTATTTGATACATATATTACTGAACTGAATTGTTGAGTAACCCAAACCAAAATTAAAATAGGAATTGCTCACCATAACTTAGCAGTAGTAGCACAAATGGAACATTCTTAAACAAGTTTATAATTGACTGTTTGTAGGAATACTCGTCAGGACTGTCCAAAAGCACCGCTTGAGATTGGCTTGGAGGAAGTGGAGGCTTCTCCTTAAATACTATTAGGAAAAAAAAACACATTAAGATGCTAAGCATAGAAAGTCAAATTTCAGCTCGCAGAAAATTAAAACAAGGATTGCATAAAGCTGAGGTGAGGTTTCAGGCAATAGCATCACAAGGATACAAGATATATTAGATCACATTCTCATGGTCAATAAAACTTTTGTTACCGATATTTAACGGAAAGTTTGCACTAGATTAAAATTTTATTTTTGATTTCTAGATGTCACACCACCATTTTAAGCCAGCTGTTACAGCTAGCATTCATTTTGGCCATAAAGGCATGATCCAGCAAGTTCCTAATACCAGCAAACACAGAACAGTGCACTATAGCTAGTCAGAGCTCAGTTATATTTTTATGCATAATTTCTCAATTTCTGTTACGTGAGCAGGGACAAAGTCAACAGTATAGCTGTACAAGAAATTCATTCAGAACTGATGGGAGGGAAGGAGAGATGAGAGAATAGATTGTGGCAAGGGGCAGGAGAATGGGGGATAGAGAGAAAGGGAAAGGGGAGAGAGAGGGAAAGAGGGGAGGAGAAAGAGTATAGTAGTGTAACAAAACTAATCTGTAGGAGAACCATTTGGAAACATCTGCTCTTCATTTAGACCACAAAAGAATATCCCCCAATCTGGAGCCTCCAAGTAATTTAAAGACCACAGATAATTCCACAATCACCAGTAGAGAGCACTGGCTGGAGAATCAGAGCTACGATGTTTTACCTCCATATGGAACCTTCATTCCCCACTGGATCTTGAAATCAATCATTATACTTCCAGCTAAACAAACTACTTTCATTTATATAGTGCCTTTAATGTAAAGAACATCGAGAGGGTTTTAAAGAAAGGAAAACGGATACTGAGCCAGTGGATCTACTTGGATCTGAAGATACTTGCTCAGGCATCAGCAGCTTCCATCAAACAGGTATTACCAAGGGGAAAAAAATCTCAACAGTAGACAGCACTTGACCCAGATAACTTACCAAAGAGCTACTTATAGTCAAAGGATCACCAAGAAGTCTCTAAGGTTTATTTATAATTTAATCTCATTAAAAAAGGATATCATGTCTATTGCAGTCAAGCATATGGCCAGTCACTTGTTTCTCTTCATTACTTGTCTATATGCTATGTACTAATGAATTCTCTTTTTCTGTATTTCAGCTATTGTTTTATAGCATCATTTTTTTGGGGCTGTTACAAAAAACAGGGCTTATTTTGCAGTTGGCCTGCTCCTGCTCTGGGCATGGAATAAATTTAACTTCAGTGGATCTAAACCCCAACTTGACAGTCCAAATCTTGATGAGGATCGGGTTTTCAATGATGATTACAGGCGGCTCAAACCTGGACTGAGATCAATTACTATTAAATATTATTAATTTGAGATACTGATTAAAAGGATTAACACTGAATTTATAAATAAACTCTTATTCAGACAAAAGGGAATTGGATATATAATTGCTAAGTAAAAATTTGCAGGCCTATGGGGAAAGAGCTTGGGGGAGTGTGATTAATTGGATAGTCCTTTCAGAGATAGCAGAGGCATGATGGATTATGTTTCCATGTGACTGCAATGTACTAAGTTTCTTTTGAAGGTAGGATATCCACAACTACACACAATACTCCAAGTATAGCTTCATCATGAGTCCACACAGATTAGAGTTAACTTGCTTTGATTTAGTCAAAATGGCTCTGAAATATGTCACACCATTTTAGAAACAAAGCACCATGTGGTAATGCCCTGTTCTGCATTTCTGGCGCCACACCCGTGTCCTGAAAATCCACTGTAGAATTCTGCAGCAGTTTTGATACCTTACTAGTGCTGTCCAAATTGACGCTTGAATGCAGTTGGTACCTGGATAGTTGCCAAATCAAGCCGGCTGGACAACTGGGCACAAATTTAAACCAGTATGTTTGGCAAGAAATTGCATGGATTCAGAATGTTATTCCAAGTAAAGCCTGTTATCCCATGCATTCAGCTGTTGACTCCAATTCAGGAATGAATGTCATTTTCCAAATTAAAAAAGTGTTCCTATGCCCTACTCTGTGATACATTATATTTGTATACCAAGCCTGTTGATACATGCTTTCAGATCCCAGCCATGAATATAAACTGCCATTTGAATTCCAAATTCTTAGAACAAAATAAACGTACCTGCTACAACCAAGATGAAGAGCACTGTGGCTACTGTTGCTGTCCCATAGAACAATATGCTTATGTTGCTTGCCATCAGATTAAGATCGTCTGGTGTATTAGGTACCAAAATTGGAGGTAAAAGAAAACCAAAAGCCACACCAAGCTGTGAAACAAAGGAACAAATCAAAACATTATAAAAATATGGCATTTGCAACTTTTTTCATAATTTACAGTAGGCAGAGTTATAACCAAGACTCTTAAGCATCCAAGTACTCATTTTAAAGCTCGAAACCCTGCATTTCATTTTACCCTCAAGGACTTTAACTGGGAAAATCTGAAGCTTCTACTGGAATACGAACAGTGTGGCAACTCAAGATTAAGGTTGCAAATATCGGCCTGGAGTTCCCACCGCATTTGCGCCCAGATACACCTGTAATCTGGGTGCAAATTAATTATGTGGCTTAAAAGATTGCAGAGTTTTGGGCGTAAGTGAGCGACCTGCGTAATTACAATATGCCCAAGTTTCTTCAATCCTTTACGTCCGTCCAGTAAACCCTCTGCTACGAATTAATCCCTGCCCACAAAACTGGCCTTGCCCAACATCCCCCACCCGGCTCTCAAATGCAAATATCCTCCAAATAAACTTTTCCAGGGGGGTGGGGAGTTGGGTCATCTCGACATTGTGTCCAGATTTTCAGGCAAAGCAGGAAACAATCACAATATTCTGGTCGTTCAATTGCGACTTTTTTTTTTTAAATGTGTTTTCTTTAATTTATCCTCATCGAGTCCTGATCTGTATTTTCCGTTTCCTTTAATGCATTATTATGGCACATTATAAGCAACATTACAAGTTGAAAAGCTTCCCTAATTGCAGGTTCTTATACTGTACACGAATGATGGTTAGTTAAAATTTAAATTTTAAGACGCAAACAAGAAAATAACTTGCGGGTTCGGCATTTTCTCGGCCCCCAATTGTTCACGCTAATTTATGCCCATTTTAAGTTTAGGCATATCCTAATGAGATTGGGAGGATACTTGGGTGTAACTTGACATTGGCAAAATGAGTGCAACCACATTTTCATGTCTAACTTCCAGGTTGTGCCCAAGGAGTAAACTCCAGGCCATTTAATTTAACTAGTGCACTCGCTGCTTTTCTTAGGATAAATTCTACGTCAGTTTTGGTGGTACATGGTCTAAATACTATTTAGTTATTTATTATTTTTGCCCAGTTTTCTTGTTTTAGTTTAATCCTGGAGCCACCTTAATTGCTTATACATTCTCAAAATAAATCAACTGAAAGTCAAGTCTGCGCCATCCAAGAGTATAAAAGGTGAATAAATCAAAATGTAATTGGCATGTTATTTTGTATTCAGGAAAATCTACAATGGAGGATATATGTGATAATGTGCACTACATGCTACTTATTGTATTTGATGAGTTACTGGTTATGGTATTTGACGATCTGATCATCACATTGTGATACTATACTGAACATCAATCAACAAAAAGAAAAATATCTCCCTAAAAACTTCCAAGATGATTTCAAATGATATTTTGTGATATTTATAGAAGCTAAGTATCACTTCAAAGAAGCATTAATTCCTGATTAGGACTCCCATTAGATAGCCACTATAGTTCCACGATATAGATAACACAGCCCAAGGTCTATTTGAAGCCTGCATCCGCTAAACCTGTAGCCTTTGATTGCCTGCTGTTCCATATGCATTTGGGTCTCCCTTCACAGCCTGCCTATGGGTGAAGACAGTGATATTCAGCATCATTTCCTCTCATTTTCATCCTCTTTAGCAAAAGAAGTCAAGGGAATTTTATTAGTGGGCATTATCCAAGGGGTCCTCTTGGATAAACTATTAAACAGAATTATTGGTCCTAAAGATTTTCTCTTCCTACAGATGTGTCTAGCCACCATTTGGCAACTGTTTTGTACATGATTGAAATCAGAAACTCACTAACTGGGAAACAGCATCAGCCCCCATCACTCCATGGTGCAACATTTCTGAGGGTTGCTATTCAAGCAAGACACTGATTGGAATTGTGGACCTGACAGAAACACAAATAAGCAGATGCTATTTGAAACCATGTTTTGAATAATAATTTGGCTTTATTTGAAGCATTTCATCTCCATTTTTGCCACACATGTCCAATATAGAAAGATATTGTTTTGTTGGGTAGCTTTCATTTTCCTCTACAGATCTTAGTTGCATTTCTGAACAATTCCTGTAAATGTATTATAAAAACACACTATTCCAAGGTTCAAAAGAAATAAAGCTTGCAAAGATAGCATTCTTACAATAAAGCCCATTAGCAAAAGCTTAAAACTGAAAAGGGAAAACTTGAGAGAGAGAGATCAAGTAATAATCCAGTTATAATTTTAATAACTTTGCAAACTAAATCATAATTCGTTATTGTGTTGTCTCCCAGGCGTGGATTCACCACTGGAACAAAAGTTCAAATTCCTTACAACTAAACTCTTACTTGGTCTAATCAAACAGAATTTCTCATTTCCTGGAAATGCCAATTGTATTCCTCTTCAAATCAATGAAAGAAAAACTTTGTAAAGAAAGATTATTAAAAACATTACTTTTAGGCACCTCAGTAGCATGGTGCACTGGTATACTAATTAGACATGCTACACCATGGAGTGGCAAGATACAAAAGTGTATCCACAATCAATTTCCTAATCTAGCTCTTGCAGCTGGGGAATAGGACTAACCCCCTATGTAAAGATTGCCTGCTCCCCCTATCGGCTAAAGAACAGGACACATCACTCTGAAGAGAATCAAGAACAAGATATAGTATTATTTTGTGCTCAAGAAAATGGCATCAACGTCCTTTTTTTTTTGCACCATCAAGTACCCTTGGGGCAAGTACAGCAGTGTGTGATGGAATGTAAAGCTGCTTTGTTCTACCCCAACAGCTACCTAACAGTGGCAATCACAATAGTGCTACAGTGACCCCAACATTCTTGGGAAAGGATGGGGGGAGGGGGAGGGGGGGGGGGGGGGGGGAGTGGCTTGGATTTCTGCTCATGAATATCCACTAACCTCTGTTGGAAGCGTGCATGTGGACCCCTGGGAGGACAGGATTGCTCTCAGCTGTGCTACACGTGGCAAAATAGTTTGCCAAAATTCCCCGTAATAACTCACATGAATGATGGTCACTTTGGTAGGGTATCAGAGGGCAATTGGCACCTATGGAATCATATGCATAGATGATTCTTAGCTGACTTCTGAAGTGGCCTAGCAAGCCACTCAGCTGTATCAAATCCCTACTCAAGAAGGCAGCCCACCATCACTAAGGATGGGCAATAAATGTGAGCCTTGCCATGCGATACCCACAAGAGAATGAATTTAAAAAGCCAACAAGGAGTGAACACTTTCCAGGAAAGGACAGCAGCATAGGGGAGAAAATTGGTATCCCCCATCCCCAATAAAACTTGTGTCCCAAAAACATGCATTAGTCTCAGCCAAGAAGAGAGTCCCCACCACCCAGTGTGCTATTTCTGTGGGAGTGGAGATACCCTCATCAATTGCAGAATTGGGTGGGGAGAGGAGAAAGGTGAGGTGGTGAGCATATACTATCAATACACCACCCCAGTTAATCAAGTCTTCTTAGTAGCAATACATGTTCTTAACTCAGACATCAGGAACTTGATTAAACTGCCAACCTTTTCTCCATTTAGGACCGATTCTTTCAGGAGACTTTCATCCAGTCCAAATTGGATTAAAATCCATAATCCCAAATATGAAATAGTGTTAACTAACTTTCCGCATCACAACAAAGGATTTGAACTTAATCTAGAGTAATTGGAAACAGCTAACCATGAAATACAGTTTCACAGGTTCAATAAGGTTTTCTGTGGTTTGAAGAGAAAGTGACACGAATACAAATTCATTCCAGTATTGTATCCCCATTCTAACTGGCTGCTCTCTCAAATTACCATTCTTTTCAAAATGTTTAATCTGATTAGTAGTTTTACTGGTGAATCTATGATGGAGCAGGGTGATGTATAGGAAGGGCATGGCTCCATTTTCTACAATTTCCAGAAACACCCAAAGTCCCTTGTGAAACTTCCAATATCCTGTGATCAATTATATGAAGATGATGCAATCGCACATGAATGGTGCAAAAACTCTATGCAGATGTAGAAGAGAACTCATCCCGACATGGTAATAAAAGCTACCAGCAAATAATGTTGTATTGATGTAAAAAGTCCCACTCAATTTTTTTGTGCCCAACTGAAGATAAATAAATCATAACTCCAGATTCATAAATAAAATCTTGCATGAAAGTGAAACATAGACTGAATTGTACAGTGCTTAAAATGGCAAATGTATAAGTACCTAAATGGCTCTGTGATAAATGCACCAGAGTTAAAGACTGAACTCTGATCTGTGCTAAGTCAGCCAACCTCAAGTGAGGTGGCAGTACAAGGTGCACAAGAATTAACTTCAGGGTGCACTGGCTAGGAACAGGAAAAAAAATTAGTAGGCTATCACTTCTAATCCAACAATCCATACTGAATGTCTACATGTGGAAAATCTGGTGATGACAGGGTTGGACATGACCGTTAAATCCCCCAACGTCAAATAGCCCACCAAAACTCACTAAGTTCACACCTGAAGAACAGCCACTGGTGAGGTACCAGAGGGCTACCACAGCAAATGGCACTGTACCCCAGTAGGAGTTGCCCTCTTCCAGAGGTTAAAAGGGAGAAAAAAAAGACACGTGTCGAACTCCTCAGCCCTTAAGACTGATTTAAGAAAGGAGCTGTTCTCAGATGAAGTAATATCATTTTTGGTGCCGGGACACAGATTGACCCCAGTGAGGATAGAAGTGAAAGTTGGCTGGAAATGTGATGGGTCATTTTAATCTACTCTGTGGATTACCATGAAACTCTATAATCATCATTTTACAAGTTGGTGGTTTTGATTTTATGTTGTCAAATATGCTCCAGAAGTTTATTGATCAGCAATCAATTATTGCGAACTGAGCCCCAGAGAGGTATAAAGAAAGTGTTCAGAGCTCCATGTGATGGTTAGTGCTTCATGTTGTACTTGTGAATAAATGCTGTTCAACAGGTATCAATGCCCTGATCAAATAATCTACTACACCAGCTGTATGAGATGAGCATCTTTGGACACAAAGGACAGCTCCCGGGCTGACTAGACTTGCCTAACTTTCAGCCAACTTGGCTGGGTGTAAGTATGCCATTACTGTTACACTCACTATTTGGTTCTTTAGTACCTCAAACACAGTTTGTTGTTTCAGCTCCCAGCTCCAACTAACATCTTTTCTTGTTAGTTCCCGCAATGGGTTGGGTGATTGTGGCGAAATCAGGTATAAATCTGGCACAATCATTTACCATTCCCAGTAGGCTTCTTACCTCACTTGGGCTGCGTGGAGCACTGATATCCAGGTATGCCAATAAAGTATGTTGGATAGCGTTTTGGAATGTTGCTGAAGAAATTCCATTATTACGTCGCTCATAACATCCGCATAAAAGATTATATACCTGGATTCGGGAGCTGATTCTAGGTATTCTGTGATGAGGTCAAGTTTCAAAAACTTTGGCTCCAAATTGCAGTATGTCAATAGCCGTGAGATGCATTATTCAACCAGAGCTGACCGCCATCCAACGAAAGATCATAATGCTTGTTTGTTTATAGGCACTCTTGTTGAGTAAGTTTACACTTACCCCGGTGTCTATCACTTCTTGCACAGGGATGTTCAGCATGGCCACTTCAATCACCAGTAATTTTTGATATGTTACATGATGACATGGCATATTCATCACCTTTGTTGAATTAGGATTTGTATGGACTAATTATCGCCCTCTAGCTGTGTTACTTTGTATACCATCTTCCAAAGACCTGGGTTGCAGTCCTTCCTGTAGAACTGTTGAATGATTTAGAATGACAGCATCCTGCGAAGCGATTTTGTGTACCGCATAATCTGCAGAGTTTACCTCTGGCAGGGCAGGATACTTGTCCTCCTTGTAGGGGTTATTGCTGCCAGAATTATTTGAAGATGTTATTTTGTTCCATGGAACTCTTATTTGTACTGTTTGTCATGAGATATGCTGTTTATGAGTGCTATTACAATGCTGTGTTTGCTCTATACCTGAAGCTTGCAAGTCAGAAGTCTCCAATGTTCAATCTATGCCCAGCATGATCATGGATGGTGTCACATCTGTGAATTCTCATGCAGCTGCTAATTGATCGAAGCTGAGAGATACATGTCTAGTGCCTCACTCGGTTTCTGTCTAGCTGGTCTAAACATTCTATGTTTTTCTTCAGCATAAGGTTTTCTCAAGCTGTATCATAGTAGTTTGCCTCACCTGTTTCTGATACTGAAACATTAAAAACAGAATGGCATACTTTTTAGCTGTGTCTGTAATGTCTGAAGCAATTAGAAAACTCTCAAACGTCGGAATCCATTTTCTTCTTCTGTCCGAGAGAATTAATCAACATCTGTATCAAACTGGGAAAATGATGGAAATCCTCGTCGGCCATTCCTTGAGATTTTTTTAATAAAAGTATTTTAAAGTTCAGCAGTACTGCTCAGAAATTTTCTGTAATTTTCCTTTTTTTAAGAAAAAACTTTTTATTTGTCAGATTTTAAGAGAAAATAGAACACATGTTAAAGCATACACAAATAGTAACAAAAATGGCTGCTCAAACAAATACCTTAGTGATGTCAGAGACCCCCATAAGCAAAACAAAATGGGCAAAAGTGGGGGTGAAAAGAAAAATCAAGAAATAAGGCCAGAACTGTTTAATTCTGAATCTGTGTCCATCATTAAAAGAGTACGAAAAAAGAGGGCATCCCTGGGCACCAAAACTGCCACCGCCCGAACAGAATGGGGAGGGACTTTGCCAACCTAACTTCATCAATCCCTTGAAATAACATCCATCAAACCAGGCCATAATCTGAAACAGTGTAGATAAGAGGAAGAAATCTGGAAAGATCAGAAAGTAAGAAAGATCAAAAAAGGAGAAAGGAAGTCAAAGATTATCACACCTCAGACTCAAATAGTCAATCATTCAAACAGATGAAAGTTCACTGACTAAACTGGCTCCAATAATGAAGACCAGAATTTCAGGCATTTCTCCTGGTAACGGTGGAAAGAATGAATACACAATTTGCTCCACGTGATCTGCCAGTTCCAGGCTGCCCATAATAGCTGGGTGGCCCGATGCCAGAGGGCTAGGATGCAGCTCCTGGCTGATCTTCGAATGGAATTTTCCTCCAGTGAAACTCCTTTTAAGAGTCTCATTTTGTGCAACATTGTTGATGGCCTCAGTGATCTCATTGCCAAAGTAGTGAATAATGGACACAAGATACCAGTTACAACTGCTACAAAGTGCATGCTATTCAGGACACCGTTTTCTTCTGCCATATGCTCTTAAATGCCATCTTCTTTCAATCACATAGGTGATTGCATTTATCTCAGAACATGGAATAGATTGCACTTAAGTTAAGAAATGCATGTGTATGACTACACTACGTGTCCCCAACTCAGAAGGGTTGGTAAATGTGCTCTTGGGTAAGCTGGCATTGGGAAGGGAATGCAACTAAAGATAGTGACTTGGAAACTACTCAGATAAAGCTAACCAAGTTCAAACATTTAGGCTTAAAAACCGTCGAGAATGCCAATTCCGTCGATCCTTTTTCCAATGCGGTGGTGGGGTGTGGAGGATTTCCAATAACCACGCTACACGGACAATTCCATGTGCTGGTGGTTTAAGAGGACATAAATTAAAGGCGGTTGATCTTGAGGAATCTCCTTCAAGTTACAGGAGCGGGGCGGCGACGTTAGAAAGAAAAAGGAAACTGCAGCCCCACCGCTTCAATGTGGGATCGGACTGCACGCCTTCTCGAACATTCGCAGAGCGCTGGTGGCGGAAACCACTGCCGAGGAAGAGGCGCTAAAACAGCAGTGCAAATCTAGCCGGCGACACCGACTCGTGGCCATGCTGGCGAGGCAGATAAAACATCGCGCGGAGGGGGTAGAATAGAGGTCTTCCGTCGCAACTTCGGCGGTACCGCCGCCGATACGGCGAACGATTACGCCCCTTTTGCGCCGAAGTTACGGCGGTGGAGTTGGCGCAATCCCAGCAGATCCCCCCCCCCGCCCTTATCACCGCGGGATGGATGGTCGCCGGGGAGACGCTTCAATCCGACACACTCGATGCCCCTTACCTGATTGCCCAAGACGGCGGAGGCGCATGCTGTCGATACCTCTTTGGGCCCGAACCACACTGATGCCACTCTAGAGGGCAGCCCAAGGATAAAAATCTGCGCGATGGAACAAACCGTTTGGGCGAACATGGTCACCCCAAACAGGTCCTGCCTCACGCTAGCGATTTTGATCCAAGCCCCGATGCAGTTGAGGCCGGAGCCCAGCAGCGCCACGATCCTCAAGCCTTTCTTGTCCAGCAGCCAGGCAGCGGGGAAGATGAGCGGCACGTAGACCAACATGTAGACCACCGACAGCCAGTCGACCTGCTCGAAGGAGACTTGGTAGAAGGTGCAGAAGATGTTGGAGATGATGCTGTACTGGATCCACTGGAAGGCGTTGATCATGGAGTAGAGGCTGAACACGATCAGGATCAGGAACCTGGTCCAGTAAACCTGCGTCTGAATGGGTTTCACATCGCCAGTCAGCATGGCTTCCCTCTCCTCCGGTGGCCGCGCACCTTTCGCGCTCTTTCCCTCTTGCCCCACCGCCTCAACATGGCCATTAAGGCCGTTTATAACCACTTCTTTGCTACAATCAGTGGGTGTTGTCTTCGCGGCGGGATATTCTGTTCCCTCGGCGTCCACCATTGTCATCTTTTGTGATGTTTTTTTTAAATTTTTCGACGGTATCTAAAATATATAGCTTATATAAACTGTTTGAAAACGAAAATATATTTCTGTATGTTGGATCTGTGTATAAAATGACGTCTGTACTGTACGATAAATATCTGACTCAGTTGCCTCTTGAAGATGCTTCCTAACTGAATGAGACCAGGTCCGGGATGCAACGGTTTATCAAGCGCTGACGCCGCCTTGCGGAGAGCGGGGTGATGATTGACAGCTCCTTTGGGCCAGTTGGAGATAGGGTGGGTGGGGCGATGAATGGTTGACGCGGTTCCTGATCAATCAGCTGCCAAGGAAGGAGGGGCACGGATTAATCCGGGGAGAATATTAGCGAATCAGGTGTCCGCTCTGGAGATAGAGGGCGCGATTAGCAAAACACCTGACCAATTAGATACATTGGTAGGGAGGGGGTACGAGGTGATTGACATAACATCTGGCCAATCGGTTGTTAGCAATTGTATTTATGTGACAAATGCGCAATCTTGGCAAGAGATTTTTTTGAAAATGCCAAAATATTAACAAAGAGAAAGAATAAATCCACTTGCTAATTAAAGAATTTGATTTTTCTAAACTTCCAGTTTAATTCGATTTTAAAACATAAAAAGCGCATTGAGCTCGTGTCTCGGCTTTCAGTAAACCAATTACAAAATCTGCTGATATGACATCATTGTTCCGCTGTGGTTAGTTGTGAAAAAAGAATTCTTAAAGAAATATTCTATGCAGGATTTTTAACGTTTCGTGAATAATACCTGCTAATAATGCAAAGGGATCTTCCACGCACTCACGTTGAAATTTACTGATTCGTCACAAAAATTTTGCTTTCTAAAATAGACGACATCTAAAGCTCCTTTCACCAAATTTATTCTTAAAATGGTTGTTAGGATCATGTGCCTATATCATCGATCATATCCCGTGACCCCAAATAGCAAAAAAACAACGAATACTTGTTTGAGAAATATAATACAAGCAAAATGCAATTCACTTTACAAAGATTTTTTTGCAATGAAACATGAAATAAAACATGCAGACCTAGAATGACAGTTTTGATGAAAAGTACTTTAATTATTTGTGGAATACTGATGGTCATAATCAAGAAGTCGATGAATATTTGGATTAGAATTTATGCCATGCAATAATAGCAAATTTCCTTTGCCATCTGTACAGGTGGGACCTGTACAAGCCAGACGGTTTTCACCTCAACAGAGCCGGGACCAATATTCTCGCAGGGAGGTTTGTTAGTGCAGTTGGGGAGGGTTTAAACTAGCTTGGCAGGGGGATGGGCACCAGCATATAGGGGTAGAAAAGAGGAATAAGTTGCATAAAAGAGTGATTGTGTGGGATAGTACTAGAGAAGATAGTACTAGAGGCGGTAGTAGTACCATATTAGCTAGGAGCAGACTAAGAAACACTACAAAAAATTCAAAAATGAGTTTAGAATGCATGTACGTAAACGCACAAAGTGTGGTGAATAAGGTTGGTGAGCTACAAGCACAATTAGCCATGTGGCAATATGATGTGCCAATAACGGAAACGTGGCTTAAAAACGGTGAGGACAGGGCACTTAATATTCAAGGGTACAAGGCGTTCAGAAAAAATAGGGAAGGAAAAAAGGGAGGTGGGGTGGCAGTGCTGATTAAGGAAGACATTGTAGTGTTGGAAAGGGAGGATGTTCTTGAGGGGACAAGGACAGAATCCATTTGGTTAGAGTTGAGGAGCAAAAAGGGTATGATCACGCTATTGGGGGCCTCCAAATAGTGAGGGGGAGGTAGAGGAGCAAATTAGCAGGGAAATCGCAGAGATATGCAAGAGCTATAGAGTGGGGGACTTTAATTACCCAAATATCGATTGGGATAATGCTAGGGTAAAGGGAAAGGAGGGGGAGGAATTTCTGAAATGTGTTCAGGAGAATTTCCTTGACCCAACTAGGAAGGAGGCATTGCTGGATCTGGTGCTGGGGAATGAGGTGGGCCAGGTCGACCAAGTGTCTGTGGAAGAACACTTGGGTACGAGTGATCATCGTATCATAAGATTTAGATTAGCAATGGAGAGGAGCAAGGAACGATCTAGAGTGGAACTTCTAAACTGGAATAGGGCTAACTTCAATGGGATGCGAAAGGATCTAGCCAGGGTAAAATGGAACCAAAGACTGACAGGAAAAACTGTAACGGAACAATGGGTGATCTTTAAGGAGGAGATGTTCCAAGTACAGGCTCGCTACATTCCAACAAGAGGGAAGGGTAAGGGAACCAAAGCAAGGGCTCCTTGGATGACGAGGGAGATGGAGAAGATGATGAAACAATAAAAGAGGGTGTATGATGCATGTCAGGTGAATTTTTCAAGGGAGAACCAGACCAAATACAATAAGTTGAGAGGGGATGTGAAGATGAAAATAAGATTGGCAAAGAGAGAATATGAGAGTAGAATGGCGGTTAACATAAAAGGGAACCCAAAAATCTTCTACCAGCATGTAAACAGTCAGCGGGTAGTTTGAGGCGGGGTGGGGCCTATTAGAGACAAAGAAGGTGATATATGCTTAGAGATGCAGGGCAAGGCTAGAATACTCAATGAGTACTTTGTATCGGTGTTTACTAAGGAGGTGGATGCTGACAAAATATCGGTAGAAGTGGAAAAGGTAGAAGCAATGGAAGGGGTGAAAGTTGATAGACAGGATGTACTAGAAAGGCTGGGTATGCTTAGAGTGGACAAGTCGCCTGGTCCAGATGGCTTGCATCCCAGGTTGTTAAGGGAATTGGGGGAGGAGATAGCGGAAGGGCTTGCCATAATTTTCTAATCTTCCCTAGATGCGGGGGAGGTGCGTGAGGATTGGAAAGGGGCAAATGTGACACCATTGTTCAAGAATGGGTACAAGGACAATCCTAGTAACTACAGGCCGGTCAGTTTAACATCAGTGGTGAGTAAAGTTTTAGAAACAATAATCAAGGAAAAAATTAATGGGCACTTGGAGAGGTTTAAGCTAATTAAGGAGAGCCAACACGGATTTGTAAAAGGCAGATCGTGGTTGACTAATCTAATTGTGAATTTTTTGATGAAGTAACAGAGAGGATTGATGAAGGGAATGCAATGGATGTTGTCTACATGGATTTTCGGAAGGCGTTTGACAAAGTACCACATAGAAGGCTGGTTAACAAAATTGAGGCTCATGGAATAGGTAGGTCAGTGGCAGCTTGGATTAGGAATTGGCTTAAGGACAGAAAACAGCGAGTTGTGGTAAATGGCTGTTTTTCAGACTGGAGGATAGTAGACAGTGGTGTTTCCCAAGGGTCAGTGCTGGGGCCACTGCTTTTTTTGATATATATAAATGACCTGGATATTGGAATACAGAGTAGAATTTCTAAATTTGCCGATGACACCAAACCTGGGGGTGTGGCAAACAGTGATGATACCAATCGACTGCAACAGGACATAGAAAGGCTAGCAGAATGGGCAGACAAGTGGCAGATGGAATTTAATACAGAGAAGTGTGAGGTGATGCATTTTGGCAGAAGGAACAGGGAGAGGCAATATACACTTAATGGTACAGTTTTAAAGAGTGTGCAGGGACAGAGGGACTTGGGAGTTAATGTCCATAGGTCCCTGAAGGTGGCAGGACATATTGATATGTCAACAAAGCATATGGGATCTTGGGCTTCATAAATAGAAATGAGAAGTCGCACAACACCAGGTTATAGTCCAACAGATTTATTTAATTTTACAAGCTTTCGGAGCTATTCGCTCCTTCCTCAGGTAAGTTAGCAGTGAGAGAATCTCCCAGAATTCACAATTTAAACACAGACAAAATCTATTCAAATCTTTCCCTACATCAAAGACACACTAAGAGTACAGCCAAGACAATGAGATGTGTCCCAGGGGGTCCAACGTGTCAAACCACCTGCTGGCTGCATATCCTGTCAATTTGTGTTGGTTCTTGTGTTAATCTTTTAAAAAAAAACACCTGGGAAGACCGGCCATGATGTCAAGTCACGTTCTGTATCGTGACATGAACCCGATATCGCGATTGAGGCCATCCTCATGAGTGCGGAACTTGGCTATCAGTTTCTGCTCTATGATTTTGCGCTGTCGTGTATCCCGAAGGCCGCCTTGGAGAACGCTTACCCGCAGATCCGAGGCTGAATGCCCCTGGCTGCTGAAGTGTTCCCCGACTGGGAGGCAACCCTCCTGCCTGGCGATTGTTGCGCGGTGTCCGTTCATACGTTGTCTCAGTGTCTGCATGGTCTCGCCGATGTACCATGCTCTGGAGCATCCTTTACTGCAACGTATCAGGTAGACAACGTTGGCCGAGTCACATGAGTATGTACCGTGTACCTGGTGGGTAGTGTCCTCACGTGTGATGATGGTATCTGTGTCCATGATTTGGCATGTCTTGCAGAGGTTGCCGTGTCCACTTCATAAATAGAGGTATTGAGTACAAAAGTAGAGAAGTTATGCTGAACCTTTATAAAGCGCTGGTTAGGCCCAACTGGAGTATTGCGTCCAGTTCTGGTCACCACACTTTAGGAAGGATGTGAAGGCCATTGAGAGGGTGCAGAGGAGATTTATCAGAATGGTCCGGGGATGGGGGATCTTAGCTACAAGGACAGGTTGGAGAAGCTGGATTTGTTTTCATTAGAGCAAAGGAGGTTGAGGGGTGATTTGATAGAGGTGTACAAGATTATGACGGGTTTGGATAGACTAGACGGGGTAAGGCTGTTCCCACTAGTTTCTGGTACAAGGACTAGGGGACACAGATTTAAGGTTTTGGGCAAGAGATACAGGAGGGATGTGAGGAAGCGAGTGGTGATGACCAGGAATTCGCTGCCGACGGAAGTGGTGGAAGCGGAGATACTCAATGTTTTCAAGGGGAGACTGGATAGGCACATGAGGGAAATACACTTGCAGGGCTACGGGGATAGAGCGGGGGAATAGGACTGACCGGGTTGCTCTCTACAGAGGGCCGGCATGGACTCGATGGGCCGAATGGCCTCCTTCTGTGCCGTTATGACTCTATGACGCTATCTCTGTGATGGTGGGGAACTGTAGTTTCTTCTGGATAGATGAGCTAAAATAAGCCATTCTCATTTGTATTTTACCTCATGTTTTTTCTCTTTTCCTACCCTAAGCAAATAATAAAACTACACATCTCATTACCAGGTGCAGCGCACAATTCCGTAACAAGTAAGGATGAAGGAATAGAGAGCCGTCTATCCACGTTTGATGATGATAAGTTAGGTGGCACAGTAAGTAGTGTAGATGGAAGTAGAAAGTTGCAAAGGGACATGGTTGGTTAAGTGACTGGGCAAAACTGGCAGATGGAGTTCAATATGGGAAAGTGTGAGGCCATCCACTTTGGACCTAAGAAAGCTAGATCAGAGTATTTTCAAAATGGTGAGAAGCGAGAAACTGTGAAGGAGCAAAGAGATTTAGGGGTCCATGTACAGAAATCACTAAAAGCTAATGGACAGATATAAATAATAATATAAAAGGCTAATATCTCAAGGGGGCTGGAATACAAAGTGGTTATGCTACAGTTGTATAGAGCTCTGGTTAGACCACATCTGGAGTACTGTGTTCAGTTCTGGACACCGCACCTCAGGAAGGATATATTGGCCTGGGGGAGGAGCGGGGTGCAGCGTATATTCACCAGAATTATACCGGGGCTAAAAGGGTTAAATTATGAGGACAGGTCACATAGACTAGGTTTGTATTCCTTGAGTATAGAACATTAAGGGGTGATCTAACTGAGATGTTTAAGATGATTGAAGGATTTGATAGGGTAGATAGAGGGAAACTATTTCCACTGATGAGGGAGTCCAGAACAAGGGGGCATATCACTAAAATTAAAGCTAGGCCATTCAGGGGAAAAGTCAGGAAGCATTTCTTCACACAAAGGGTAGTGGAAATCTGGAACTCTCTCCCTCAAAAAGCTGTTGAGGCTAGGTGAATTGAAAATATTAAAACTGAGAGATAGATTTTAGTTAGGTAAGGGTATCTAGGATATGGAACAAAGGTGGGTAAATGGAGTTGAGGTACAGATGAACCATGATCTAATTGAAGGCAGAACAGGGTCAAGGAGCTGAATGGCCTATTCTTGTTCCTATATCTATTATTAGCCTAAGATATTGCAGTGTATGAAATGCAGTATTTGGTTTCTATCCCATTTACCTTATGGAACTGCTTCCAATTACCATCTGTAATTTATATTTTAGGGTAGATTATTGCAGGCATAATCCTGTGCCTGCAGTTACATTAAATTATTCTGGCTGTTGACCTTCCCTGTTATTGGAAGAAAGTCATTCAGGGCAACAGTTGAGTAAAACATGAACAGTTTACTGAGATACAGAAAAAGGCAAGCAGTTAACGTGCTATGTCACTCGGCACTCTACAATCACACTCAACAAATCATTGGGCCTGTTTTGGCAGGCTGTACTCTGTATACAGTTCAGAAAGACAACTTATGCCCCATCTACCTTATACAGTTGTTTCAAGAATATATTAGAAGCAAAGGCAAACAGCTGAGCAAGCCTACAGCAAGACCCAAAATGGCTGATGCAACAAAAGTGCTTATGAAGGTGGTCATTTAATTTAGCTTCTTCCGCACTTTGTCATTGGAGGCAGTCAGTAAAGCCCCTTACCAAAAAAGGTTACAGTGCCCCCAACAGCATTGGCACCAAATCATTTATGTTAATGCATGCTTTGATGAATGTGGTTGTATTGTGCTATGTGGCATGTTAACAGCTAGCCTATTTGCCCCCAATTTTAACTCCAGGTGGGTTTTGGGTGGGTGGCAAGGTAAACTCACCCCCTGCTGCAGAAATTAGGCCTGGACTATTTTAAGTCCCAGGCCCCATTTAAATCCCACTAGCTAAGATATTGCCTGGAAAGGGCGTGAAACCGTGGAAAAATCGCACGGGCTGGAGGTCACCTGCTGACACAAAGTCGCATTCGGGGAGGCCTAAGCTTTCCTTGTGGCACCTGGAGGTGCACTCTTGTTCCTCCTGGCTCCACTATGGAAAGAAAGAAATCTTACCTTTTTCGGTTTCTTCTGGGGCTGTTCCTCTTCCAACATGGTTCATCTTGCCGTGCCAGCTGCAGCGGCTTTCCCGCTCAGGCTTCAGATCCAATTGCTGTCGGGTCCAATGACATCATCGAGACCTGACATGCATATGGAAGGAAGGGTCCCGCTGGCTTTGGCCAATTTTAACTGCCCACCCGCCTGGTTTCTGCCGGGTGGGTAGAGGGACAATCACTCCCAGTGTCTTAGTAAACTGTTTATGTTTCAGTAGTCCATTGAAGAGGTTAACAAAAAGTAGGTCAAAGTTAAATTGTCAAACTAAAAGACCTCTATTACAACTTGGTTCACATTAGGACAGATGGAGTGAAAACAAAGGGGAAGTGATTACTGGAAGTGTTAAACAATTGCAGGCCATGCAGAAAGCAGTAACAACAGCTATAAAACCATAGAAAAGTAGGGAGCAACATTAAGATGGCTGCATTCAATCAAAATTGGAAGTACAGCAGTTTCCTTAAGATATTCATAGTGAGAAAATAATGGAGATGTGGCAGTGTGTGTGTGAAACCACTAGATCATATGAGTTCCTTTTGCTGCAGGCAGGGGTGACTGGTCTGGTTTTAATTTAGATAATCTTATGGGGATAAAGATTAACTGTTAAAATACATAGTGATAGGTTTGCTGGGTGACTGACTCTTACACCCCATTCATGTTATAGGGCTGCCTTGCGAGGTAAATGCCTACTACTGGTGCTGCTTGCTATCTTATCTGTCATTTTCTGGCCGCAGGCACACCGAGTTCGCAGTAATAGAAACGCAAACATAAAATAGACAAAAAACAGGAAACTACTAAATTTAACCCTTGGTCTATGCTGAGTAGCTATTCTCAGCTGGCATGGAGCACTACAATTGTCCCTAATGCCCCCACATTGGTGGTGTGAGGGGAAGAGGACAGCCTGCTCCTGATTGCTATTTAATGACTCCTAAAACACACGAATGCGAATGTCTGCTGAGGATAGCATCAGGTTTGGCTGGAATGTCTGCCACAGTTAATAATCTGTCAATACTCAGTGTTTAGACTCACACATGAAGATTTATCACTTAGCCAAGTTACTACCCATGAATACAAAAAGAAAATACTGCAGATGCTGGAAATCTGAAATAAAAACAGAAAATGCTGGAGATACTCAGCAGGTCAGGCAGCATCTGTGAAGAGAGAAACAGAGTTAACGTTGTTCCATTTCCTGCTTTTTTCCAGTTCTGACGAAAGGTCATCGACCTGAAACGTTAACTCTGTTTCTCTCTTCACAGATGCTGCCTGACCTGCTGAGTATCTCCAGCATTTTCTGTTTTTACTACCCATGAAATTGTACCTCAGTATAAAAACAGATGAGAAAGCTGGTTTGCTTAAATAATGTAGACTTTATTCATGAAATGTTTGTACTAATCAGTAGAATTAGTAGGAAAATTACAGTAATGTGTGATCATTTTAATTCTCCCTCTGGAATATTCCTAGAGGAAAGATGACAATAATTCATTGCAATAACACGCAGAAGGTGAATTATCTACCTCCATTTGTAGTAGTTATCATTCTTTGAATGACGGTTAGATTCCCTAGCATGGAATCCTGCTGTACTCTCATAGGAACTTCCTTGTGCACAATTATTTGATGTAACCATTTTCCTGATATATTGTTTTCTGGTGTTTATTTGTTGCTTATTTCAAGATCCTTGAAAGTCATTTATGGACAAAATATGGAGGTTGATTTTGACTGTTCCTGCCAGGTGGGAAACGAATTTACACCCCGTCCAATTTTCTTTTCTACTGAAATCAAAGGAAACGAAAATCATGTGGGGAGTTAAAATGGATGGCCGATACACTGCCTGGCAGCAACAGTTAAAATTGATTCCAGTTTCCTATTAAAGTTTATTTTGATCAACCTGGGTATCTACCATGTGCTGAAAACTATGTAATGAACTACTGATAGATCTACATGTAGAATTTCTGTTTGCCCCAATAGTGTGCACACGCTATCTCCTTTGGCACAGCCCCCATTTACATAAATCCAAAGAGCTTACAGCCAGTTTGGCAAATTCAAGGTTTGGGGATACCCTAGTATGCATAGGGGGTACTGCTGGAGTTTAACCAGCTAAAACCAGCTAGCCCCTCTCCCATTCTCCTCCCCCGCCCCCATGACTTACCTTAGGGCCACTGCTGGCAAGGCAAGTCGCCAAATTGGATCCAGCCAAACGGATGTTCTGCTTCTGAAGGTGTGGCTAGCGCACTGTCAGTTATATACCTGAAAACTGGCCATAACGAATTTCTACCCTAATCTGTTTTTTGGTGGTGTTTGTTGAGGGGTAAATGTTGGCTCATACACCTGCAGAACTCTCCTGTTGTTCTTCAAATAGTGCCACTGGATTTTTTACATCCATTTGAATAGGTGGATGGGACCTTGGTTTAACATTGTGTCTGAAAGACGATGGCTAAAAGATAATTCAGCTCTCCCTCAGTACTGCACTTAAGTGTGAGCCTAGATTATGTGCTCAAGTCCATTGTAGGCCAGAGACCTCACTCCCTTCAGTTGCTTTCCCTTTTTGTCACAGATTCATCTCACGGTTTTGTCAATGATTTCACACATGGGCCAGAGGAAGCTTTCCATTGCATGCTTAGGAGTTCAGAACTCTCACACACCACAATTTAACCTGTATTTGGACTTTCTTCTTATTGAAGAAAGAAAGAAAGACAGACTAAAATACCCTTTGCCTATTTTCCACATAATCCCAAAATACAGTCCAGGCTGAAGGTGGCATTTAGCAGGACGCCCAGACACCAATATCAAAGAAAGAAAGAAAGACTTGCATTTATATAGCGCCTTTCACGACCACCGGACGTCTCAAAGCGCTTTACAGCCAATGAAGTACTTTTAAAGTGGAGTCACTCAATGTGCTAATGACCAGATAATCTGTTTTTGTTATGTTGGTTGAGGGATAAATATTGGCCAGGACACCGGGGATATCTCCCCTGCTCTTCTTCGAAATAGTGCCATGGGATCTTTTACGTCCACCTGAGAGAGCAGACAGGGCCTCAGTTTAACGTCTCATCCAAAAGACAGCACCTCCGACAGTGCAGCACTCCCTCAGCACTGCACTGGAGGAGTGTCAGCCTAGCTTTATGTGCTCAAGTCTCTGGAGTGGGACTTGAACCCACAACTTGTGCTTATGGAGGGAGTCAGAGCACGCAGGGAGGTCCTCTTCCCTTCCCATGGGCGGAAGAGAGCCTGATTGCAGATTGCAGAGGAGGTCACAAGCAGGGATGTCGTCAGGAGGACCAGGCTGCCGTGCCGCAAACATTTCAATGATCTCAGTAGATCAGGAAATGTTAGTACAAAGTCACACTCAACTTCATCCTGCTGTGCCTCTCATCACATCCCCATCACTCTGCCTTCCCTACCCTGCTGCTGCACATCTTTACTCACACCAACATACCTTGCCCCTCCACCCATCCTCTCTCTCTTTCTACATTATCACATCCCCATCTCACTAGCCACCCCTCACACACACCCTCATCCTAATGCAATCATAACAACTAACAACACACAAGGGTAGCCACGTGGGTGTTTTATCCAATGTTTATGTAAAATTTCTGTTAATGTGGTGTCAAACATAAAAATCTTTATTTTAAACACTTTCCGGTCTTGGAGGGATTTGTGTGCACCTTTGGAAGTGGCTTAGTGAGTTGCAGTGAATGGTGAGACATAACGGTACCTCCCAGCAATGGTGATGAGTGTGAAAGGAATGGCTTGGACATTGTAGGAATCCTTTATGGTGTTGGTGTGGGGTGGTGCAAACCTGGCACATCATGTGGCAGCCATATGGGTGTGCAGCATCAAGTTGACTAAATCGGGCCATGATGAGGCCATCCCTGGCTTCCCAGGCAGCAATGTGGTCGGGTGCTGATGCCTTCTGCCCTGTGCAGCATCAGGTGATTGCGGAGAAGGTTGGTGTAGTTGTTGGTGCTGCTGGTGTGCCTGGTTCTGTTGGTGTTGGGGCTGATTGTGGTTAGATTCTGAGGACCAAGGTGAGACAGTATAAACGGCACCCATGTTGATGGAATAGATGGCAGGCGAAGTAGAGATGACAGAAGCAATCTGTCAATGGTGGGAGAGGTTCTTACAATGAGGTGACACTGGATGGAGACTTTGCTTGATAGACTTGCAGCCTGCAGAAAGCTGAATCTGTGTTGCAAATGCAGTGAGAAACAGCTTCTGCCTGAGGAAAGTGATCAGCTGTCAGGTGGGAGCTTTTATAATACAACTCCCGCCTCAGGTTTACAGAAGTGCTTCCCGAGCAGCGTGGTCCCCGTGGGCATCCAGTTAAATTTAAAAGATAAGATTAAAAATTCTCAAGGGTCTGACAACAAGCTAATAATTGATTAAATTGGGTCGCACATCTCTGCTGGTCGGGTTGGGTCCGTGGTGACAGACGTGCCTGGGGGAAAGGCGTATGGGAGCAAGATGACAGCGGGTTCCTGACCCGCTGTCAAAAATAACAACTTTCCCACCCGATCCACCACCAATCATGCCCACTACCACACTGGAAAATTCTGGCCACTCTCTTGGGCCATGAAAGACCATAATACCGATTTGGGGATAGTCACCACCATATCCCAATGGTTAGCCTGTTGTTCAAGATGATTAGTAGACAGCAAAAAATCCCCAGTGGAGTCCATGAAAAACACAATATCATATGTGGAAAGGAGTGCTGCAATATTTTCAGAAATACCTGGAACAGCTAGTCCTAAATTCATCTCTTAATGGTGTCATGCAACACATTGTTAATGAATACATCAAATAGAATGAGGGACAGTGGACAACCTATCGCGGGAGATAGTTTGAGTCATTGCATCATCTATTTTTATACAAAATTTGGAGCTAAGGTACACATCCCAATATAATGCAAGATTTAGCTGTGCACTCCCATAGCTCCCATCTTCGTCATCAGGGCTGCGTGAGGCACTAGGCGGAAAGCCATGCAAATAATGATGAAAGCAGTGTAAATGGATTTTCTTTGCAACTTCCAATACTGTGATCTATAATAAAGCTACAAACAATACTACCTCTCCGTCACGAGAGCAGAATCCAGTCTCTTCCGTTCTGAGTACTCTATGGGCTTTCAGGATATCCGATATACATGCTGTGATACTCCTTAGTATCAATTATTAGAATCATAGAATGATACAACACAGAAGTAAGCCATTCGGCCTATCGTGCCTCTGTCAGCTCTTTGCAAGCGCTATCCAATTAGTCCCACTCCACCTGCTCTTTCCCCAGAGCCCTGCAAATTTACCTCCTTCAAGTATTTATCCAATTTCTTTTTGCAAGTTATTATTGAATCTGCTTCCATCACCCGTTCAGGCAGCGCATTCCAGATCATAGCAACTCGCTGCACAAATTTCTTTCCCCTCATGTCGCTTCTGGTTCTTTTGTTAATTATCTTAAATCTGTGACCTCTGGTTACTGACCCTCCTGCCACTGGAAACAGTTTCTCCTTATTTACTCTATCAAAAAACCCTTCATGATTTTGCACACCTCTATCAATTCTTCCCTTAACCTCAACTGCTCTAAGGAGGACAACCCCAGTTTTCTAGTCTCTCCATGTAACTGAAGTCTTTCATCCCTGGTACCATTCTACTAAATCTCCTCTGCACCCTCGCTAAGGCCTTGACATCCGTCCTAAAGTGTGGTGTGCTGCACAGAATTGGCCACAGTACTCCAGCTGGGGCCTAATAAGTGTTTTATAAAGATTTAGCATAACTTCTTTGCTTTTGTACTCTCTGCCTCTATTTATAACGCCAAGGATCCCGTATGCCTTTTATAATCCTTCTCAACTTGTCCTGCCACTTTCAAAGATTTGTGTACTACACCCCCAGGTCTCTCTGTTCCTGCACCCACTTTAAAATTGTATCATTTAGTTTATATTGCCTCTCCTCATTCTTCCTACCAAAATGAACCACTTCCCGCTTCTCTGCATTAATTTTCATCTGCCATGTGTCTGCCCATTTCACCAGTGCCCTCCTGAAGTCTGTTACTATCCTCCTCACTGTTTACTACATTTCTGAGTTTTGTGTCATCTGCAAACTTTAAAATTTTACCCTGTATACCCAAGTCCAGATCATTAATAAATATCAAAAAGAGAAATGGTCCCAACACCAACCCTTGAGGGACACCACTGCACACTTTCCACCAGTCTGAAAAACAACCGCTCACCACTACTCTCTGCTTTCTGTCCCTTAGCCAATTCCGAATCTATGCAGCCACTGCCTTTTTAATCCCATGGGCTTCAATTTTGCTAACTAGTCTATTATGTAGTACTTTATCGAATGCCTTTTGAAAGTCTATATACACTACATCAACCACATTACCCTCATCAACCCTCTCCGTTACTTCATCAAATAACTCAATCAAGTTAGTCAAACACGATTTGCCTTTAACAAATCCGTGCTTGTTTTCATTTAATAACCCATATTTTTCCAAGTGCCAATTCATTTTGTCCCGGATTATTGTCTCTAAAAGTTTTCCTATTACCTACGTTAGGCTGACTGGCCTGTAGTTGCCACTTTTATCCCTCTCCCCTTTTTTGAACAGGGGTGCAACATTTGCAGTCCACCAGCCCTTTGGCACTACTCTCATATTTAAAGAGGATTGGAAGATTGTGATCAGAACCTCCGCTATCTCCATCTTACTTCCCTCAGCAACCTCGGATGCATTCCATCCGGTCCGGGTGACTTTTCTACATTGAGTGCTGCCAACCTTTTAAGTACCTTCTCTTTATCTATTTTTATCCTATCCAATTTCTCTACTACCTCCTCCTTTACTGTGGCATTGGCAGCATCCTCTTCTTTAGTGATAACAGATGCAAAGTACTCATTTAGTAATAACAACAGAAAACGCTGGAAAAACTCAGCAGGCCAGGCAGCATCCGTGGAGAGAGAAAGAGAGTTAACGTTTCAGGTCGATGACCTTTCATCAGAACTCATAAAGATAAAGTACTCATTTAGTACCTCAGTTATGCGCTCTGCCTCCACAAGGAGATCTCTTTTTTGGTCATGAATTGGCCCCACCCTTCCTTTGACTACCCTTTTACTATTTATATGTTTATAAAAGACTTTTGGGTTCCCTTTTATGTTACCCGCTAATCTATTCTCATACACTCTCTTATTTCCTTTTCCAGTTCTCCCCCATACTTTTTGTATTCAGCTTGGTTCTCTACTGAATTATGAACCCAACATTTATCATAAGCCTTCTTTTTCTGTTTCATTTTAATCTCTATGGGGGAAAAATTTGGTTGCTTTGCGCCTCCTGTTAGCGCCCTAAGATGGCGCGGCGATGTTTGCGCCGCTTGCGAAATTGACCAGACATTTTGCGGTGGCGCTAAACACTACCGCCAGGGTCTCCTGCGCCTGCAGATCATGACGTCAGTCGAGCGTGCAACGCCCCGGTAGCACCCCGGACCAGATATGGTGATAGATTGGGAAATGCTGATGTACAAAGGGACCTGGGTGTCCTTGTACACCAGTCACTGAAAGCAAACATGCAGGTGCAGCAAGCAGTTAGGAAGGCAAATGGTATGTTGGCCTTCATTGCAAGAGGAATTGAGTACAGGAGCAAGGATGCCTTACTACAGTTGTACAGGGCCTTGGTGAGACCACACCTTGAGTACTGTGTGCAGTTTTAGTCTCTTCACCTAAGAAAGGATATACTTGCCACAGAGGGAGTGCAGCGAAGGTTCACCAGACTGATTCCTGGGATGGCAGGACTGTCGTATGAGGAGAGATTGGGTCGACTAGGCCTGTATTCACTAGAGTTTAGAAGAATGAGAGGGAATCTCATTGAAACGTATAAAATTCTGACAGGGCTAGACAGACTGGATGCAGGGAGGATGTTTCCCCTGGCTGGGGGGTCTAGAACGAGGGGTCACAGTCTCAGGATATGGGGTAGGACATTTAGGACTGAGATGAGGAGAAATTTCTTCACTCAGAGGGTGGTGAACCTGTGGAATTCTCTACCACAGAAGGCTGTGGAGGCCAAGTCACTGAATATATTTAAGAAGGAGATAGATAGATTTCTAGACACAAAAGGCATCAAGGGGTATGGGGAGAGAGTGGGAATATTGAGATAGAGGATCAGCCATGATCATATTGAATGGCGGTGCAGGCTCGAAGGGCCGAATGGCCTACTTCTGCTCCTATTTTTCTATGTTTCTATGTTCTATGTTTCTATGATATTGAGTGGCACCCCCTGCCTTTCCGCCTGCCGCTAGCAACGACAGGTAGAGGGGAGCATTTTGCAGTCGGGAAGGGACTGGGGGAGCGCTATTTAAAGGCAGCCGCTTCCTGCCTTTTTTTGTCGGCGACATTTTTGCACTACGCATTCTGAGAGAGAGAGCGAGACTTCTGGAGATATTCAATGCTGTGTGAAGGAGTTTTGGGTACTGAGCAGCACTTTGCAGGTTCATTTTGATTTGACCTTCCTTGCATCGATTTAGAAGAGACTATGGGGGCTGCACTCTGAGCTCTTTTCCTGGTTCTCTCCATTGTTCTTTCCAGCAGAATTGATGTACAGGTCTCTCCAGGCCGAGATTCAAGGCTGCAATGAGCAGGGTGTGGATGGAGAGCAAGATCGACCCTCCCCTTTAAGAACTGGCCGGCGCCAGTGTGTCTCTGTTCCATTGCTAACTGACATCACATGAGCTTCACCAGCGCTCAGAGGTAGCACCTCGCTCCTCGGTGTTAGCGCCTTAAGAGAGGTGTGTAGCTCCTGATTTAGCGCTCCAATCACCTCCAGGGGTGATAGAAGCCAAGTTTGCAGTCAGAGGCGATAATTAGCGCCAGGCGCTAAACTTTGCGCCCAGCCAATAATTGCGCCCCAAGCGGAGCAATACCGAATTTCTCCCCCTATATCTTTAGTCATCCAGAGAGCTTTCCCTCTTCCTTTCCCCCTTGTGGGAATGTGTCTAATCTGTACTCAAACTATCTCCTCTTTGCTCATTTATTTTTTGCCTACCAATTTTTGATTCCAATCTACCTGGGCCAGATCCCTTTTCAACTCATCGACATCAGCTCTCCTCCAGTTGAGTATTTTCACATTGATTTTTCCTTGTCCTTTTTCATAACTATTATGATCACTGTTTCCCAAATGCTCCCCCACTTGCTCCAATTCATTCCCCAGAACTAGATCCAGCACTACTTCCTTCCTTGTTGGGCTGGAAACATATTGATGAAGAAAGTTCTCTTGATCATTTTTCAAGAATTCCTCCCCCCTTTGCCTTTTACACTGCTATTTTCTCAGTCTATATTAGGATAATTGAAGACCCACACTATCACTACTCTAAAGTTCTTGCATCTTTCTGCAATTTGCCTGCAAATTTGCTCCTTTATCTCCTTCCCACTATTTGGTGACCTATAGTATACCCAGTAAAGTAATAGCTCCTCTATTATTCCTTAATTCTAACCAAGTAGATTCTGTCTTTGAACCCTCAAGTATATCATTTTTTTCTAGTGCTATAACAGTATCTTTAGATGACACGGTATCAACACTGCCAACCCCACTCCTCCTTTTTTTCCTTCCCTATCTTTACCGAATACAGTGTACTGAGGAATATTAAGTGCCCATTCCTCCCTTGTTTGAGCCAGGTCTCTGTTATTACCACTATATCATAATCCCATACAGCTACTTGTGCCTGCAGCTCCCCAACCTTATTTACTACGCTCTGTGCATTTACGTATATGCACGCCAAACCCATCTTAGTCTGCCTCGCATTTCCCTCCTATCTGATCCCTCCTATTTCTGAACTATTCTTTATTCTAGTGCTGTTTGTCTCTACAAGTCCTCTCTGCACCTTGTAGGTCCTCTCTAATGCTTCATCCTAGTGCTCCGCCCCCTGACAAATTAGTTTATTCTCTATATTATATCACAATAGTGATCTAAGGAACTGTATTGAAGATGTTGAATTTTTAAGATCCTCTTTAAACCCAGGATCAACCATTAGTCTTGCTGTGATGATACACAGCCCCAGCACACTTCCACTCACAGAACCTAGCAACAGAGAATGAGATTCCCAGTTCCCACCTGAAACAGTCATTCCAAGAATGAACTGGAACTATATAAGCAGTCTGACCACATTCTTGGTTGGTGACATTTGCTTATACCAATCACTGGAGTGTTCTCACTGAGATGGGACATTCTCGCCATTGTGGTTGCCACCACAATGGCTCCAAGCCAGATAGACTAGGGTCATATATTCGTGGTCATGACTCAGAAGTCCTACTTATAAGAGAGTAGGTACAACCATCTGATATCCCTATTAAAATGTGCAATAGGGATGCAAAAGGTTTGGGATTTACTGGGATTCCAGGAAATCTCCCATATCCCAAGGTAAAATTAGTAAACAGGCTGCAAGATATTGGGGAACTGCTACCTCATGCCAGACTGCCTGAATCAGAACCGAGCTCGGGAGAACAAAAGTGCAACCACCTGCCACCCCACCCCGCCCCCCACCCTCCCCGAAGAATCTCTACTATAGGCTTCTCTCCTGCTGAAACAGCAGAGTGGTTGTTTGCAGCATTCATCAACTCCATGATAACACAAGGTTCCTTTTTCATTTGGCTTCTGGAATAGTGGAACTCTGGGGATAGGCAGTCTCAGCTGCCACAGTTTAGCTATGTAGACTGAAATGCTGATAAGATTTGGACACAGCATCGATTGTCACAGGCTACAGGAAGGCTGAGAGCAGTGAAGATCCAGCAGAACAGGACTATGGTACAAAAGCAAAATACTGCGGTTGCTGGAAATCTGAAATAAAAACAGAAACAGAAAATGCTGGAAATACTCAGTAGGTCAGGCAGCATCTGTGGAGAGAGAAACGGAGTTAACGTTTCAGGTCAATGACCCTTCGTCAGAACTGGAAATAGCTGGAGATTGAACAGGACTATGGTAAGACTGATCTGTATTTTGTATGCCACCTTTCACACAGCTCCAACCCATCAATAACAGAAGAGTTGACTGTAGGATACCTGATGGCATAAAAGCTCATCTCCAGAAGTGAAGATAATCTGCAAGAATAGTGTGGATGGATTTGCATATATATGATCCTGGAGATATCAGGAAAATAGCAACGTTTGGGTGTTTCAAATGCCAAATGTGAGTATACATGAACCTCTAGATTGACTGTATAGTATTAATAAGTTCAAACTCAATCTTCCAGGCCTACCCAAAAGATCACACAATTACATTTTTGTTTGGTTTAGTTTATATGTAAGTTTTCCTGTTATTGCTTTTTTTCAAGTTTTGGGTTTATTTTGATGGAATTTTCAATTTTAGAAAATTAATTAAATAGGTTAAAAGAAAATCTGCATCGTATTTTTATATGTCAGCCTTTGCTCAGTGGTAGGACTCTCACTTTTGAGTCAAAGGTTGTAGGTTCAAGCTCCACTCCAGAGATTTGAGCATATGCCCACCTTCTCACGATATCCCCCAGTTCCCTCAAACCCACCTACTCACCTTCTCACCATATCCCTCAACCCCACCTACCCACCTTCTCACCATATCCCTCAACCCCACCTACCCACCTTCTCACCATATCCCTCAACACCACCTACCCACATTTTCAGCATATCCCTCAACCCCACCTTCTCACCATATCCCTCAACTCCACCTAACCGCTCTCTCTGTTACACCCCATCCTCAGTATAAGGTTCTCAGTTATAACACTCCCACTGTTACACCACACCACACCCTCAGTATAAGGTTCTCAGTTATAACACTCCCACAGTTACACCACACCACACCCTCAGTATAAGGTTCTCAGTTATAACACTCCCACACACACACACACCACCCTCAGTATAAATCTCTGTGTGCAAGGGAACTTGAAAGTGACTAATAAAGTACCCATTTTCAATAAAGGAGTCAAAGCTAACACTTTAACAGAGTCAATACAGCAAAAACCTGATTAATTGCTCATCCATTTAATTGCAATTTGTTGGATCATGCTGTGTACAAAATGGTTGCGCATTTTTCTACATAATAAAAGTTCAAATTCAGTGTTCAGAATGTGGAACTCGCTACCACAAGTAGTTGAGGTGAATAGCATAGATGCAATATGCATAGAAGCTAGATAAGCTAGATGAGGGAGAAAGGAAGAGAAGGTATGTTGATAAGGTGAGATGATGTAGGGTGGGAGGAAGCTCGTGTGGAGCATAAACGCCGGCATAGACCAGTTGGTTTAAATGGCCAGATTCTGTGCTGTAGACTTGATATAATTCAATGTGATATAATCTAGGCTGACACTTCAGTACAATACTGAGGGAGTGCTCCACTGCAGAAGGTGCAGTCTTTCAGATGAGGCCCCAATCAAGAAATTAGAGGCGCATGTAACAAGGGTGATACAGTAATCATGGGGAACTTTAATCTACATATAGACTGGGCAAACCAAATTTGCAGTAATAGTGTGGAGGGCAAAGTCATGGAATGTATGCAAGATAGTTTTCTACATCAGTATGGTGAGGAACCAACGAGGGAACAGGCTATTTTATATCTAGTATTGTGCAACGAGAAAGGGTTAATTAATAACTTTGTAGTAAAGGGGCCTTTTGGGAAGAGTGACCGTAATATGATGGAATTTTATACTGAGTTTGAAAGTGATTTAGTTAAATCCGAAACTAGGGTCTTAAATCTAAACAAAGCAAACTACATAGGTATGAGGGGCGAGTTGGCCAAGGTAGATTGGGAAACTACATTAAAAGGTATGATGGTCGAGAAGCAAAGGCTAGCATTTAAAGAAGTAATACATAATTTACAACAAATATACATTCCTTTAAGGCAGAAAACCCCCACAGGAAAAGTGGTCCAACCGTGGCTAACAAGAGAAGTTAAAGATAGTATTAGATCAGTATTAGATTAGGAAGAGGCTTATAATGTTGCCAAAAAGAGTAGTAAGCCTGAGGATTGGCAGGATTTTAGAATTCAGCAAAGGAGGACCAAGAAATTGATAAAGAAAGGGAAAATAGAATATGAGAGTAAACTATCGAGAGACATAAAAACAGACAGTAAAAGCTTCTATAGGTATGTAAAAAGGAAAAGATTAGCAAAAGTAAATGTGGGTCCCTTATAGGCTGAGACAGGAGAAATTATAATAGGGAATAAGGAAATGGCAGAGAAATTAAACAAATGCTTTGGGCTGGATTTTCAATGACCCGTGGAGTTGGGTTTGGAGGCGTGTGGGGGGTTAAAGTTGCATATTCGGGGGTCCCGACCCCATCCCGACTCCATTCCGCCTCCACGCAATTTTGACAAAATCGGTCGCGGGGTTCTCGACTCCGTCCCGCCTCCAAGAGGCGGGAGAGGCCATTAAAACCCTTAACAAGCCCTAAATTAGCTCTGTAATGCCATTTTGAAACGTTTTAGCTAGTTTAACCCTTTTCCGACGTGAAGCACGCCTGATGTGAAACACGCCAGTGAAACCTGGTGGGAGCACAAGTGGATAGCTGACTATCAGCTGCAGGTCCACTATTACAACGGAGATGTGAGGAAGGTAGTAGTAGTATTAGGTCTGAAAGTCGCCTCTGATGCTGCTGCATTGAATGTCTTCAGAGACTGCCGGGGCCTTTGGAGGACCTGGATGGAAAAAAAAATTCTCTCTCTCTCTCTCTCTCTCTCTCTCTCTCTCTCAGATGCTGCTCATTTTGCATCCAGGTCCTCTCACAGCAAAGGCAATCTCAGAGGCCAGGCAGTCTCTGACCTGCAATGCAGCAGCAATGATGACATCATCAGAGGTGACTTTCAGACTGAAACCACTGATTGGTTCAGGGGTTCCCACATGCTGGAACTCAATTGCCCAATTAAGTGAAAATTGCATCAATCTCCCACATCAAATTGCAGGCGGGTGGATAACACGAAATGCGGATGACACGACCCCAACCCGCCCCAGTATCAAAATCCAGCCCTTTATCCCTACTTCAATTCCTGAATCTAGAGACCTTTGGAAAATTATGACTAATACATCTGCAATTTCCTCACCTATTTCTTTTAAAATTGAGGTGGAAACTATCAGGTTGATTTGTCTGTATGAAGTCCCATTTTCTCAGTTACCATTTTTTCACTTATATTAAATCCATTAAGTTCCTCCCCTTGACTTATGTTTAGGTTCCCTTGTATGTCTGGTATTTTGTCCTCGTACTCTACTGTGAAAACAGACACAAAGTGAAACTATTAATAATCAATGTCACAAGGCACAGGCAGCTGACACAAAGCACTCATTGAACAAGTTGGCCATTTCTTAATTACCAATTATAATCTCACCCGCATCAGTCTTTAATGGGCCCATATTTGTTCTTACCACTCTCTTTCTCTTAATATATTTATATAAGCTTTAGCTTTGATAGGAGTCTTGCGAGTAAGGCAGATGAATTGAAGGTGTTGATGAACACGTGGGAGTATGATATTGTTGCTATCACAGAGACATTGTTGAGGGAGGGGCAGGACTGGCAGCTCAATATTCCGGGGTATAGAATCTTCAGGCAAGACAGAGGGGGGTGTAAAAGAGGAGGGGGTGTCGCAATATTAATCAAGGAGTCAATTACTGCTGTAAGGAGGGATGAT
The DNA here is from genome assembly GCA_030390025.1 of Squalus acanthias. Classification (NCBI taxonomy): domain Eukaryota; kingdom Metazoa; phylum Chordata; class Chondrichthyes; order Squaliformes; family Squalidae; genus Squalus; species Squalus acanthias. The sequence goes on from CM059436.1 coordinate 43,024,211, forward strand.
ATCTTAGCAGGTTCCTCTAATGAGGCCATATGGGTAGAACTTAAAAACAAAAAGGGAGCAAGCACTTTGCTGGGAGTGTACTATAGGCCCCCAAACAGTCAGGGGGAGATAGAGGAACAGATATGTAGGCAAATCTCAGAGAAGTGTAGAAATAATATGGTAACAATAGTAGGGGATTTCAACTTCCCCAATATTAACTGGGATAGTCAGAGTGTGAAAGGCTTAGAGGGTGTGGAATTCTTAAAGTGCATCCAGGAGAGCTTTTTGAGTCAGCATGTAGAAAGTCCTACAAGAGAGGGGGCGGTACTGGACCTAATTCAAGGGAATGTAGCCAGGCAAGTGGTAGAAGTGCCAGTAGGAGAGCATTTTGGTGACAGTGACCATAATTCGGTGAGATTTAAGGTAGTCATGGAAAAGGACAAAGATGGACCGGAAATAAAGGTTCTAAATTGGGGGAAGGCCGATTTTAATATGATAAGGCAGGATCTGGCCAAAGTGGACTGGGATCAGCTACTTGTAGGAAAATCCACATCAGAGCAGTGGGAGTCTTTCAGAAAGGAAATAGAGAGAGTACAGCACCAACATGTTCCCGTAAAGGTCAAGGGTGGGACCAACAAGTCCAGGGAACCCTGGATGTCAAGGGATATACAAGAAAATGGATTAGGAAAAAAAGGGAGGCTTTTGGCAGATACAAAGGACTAAAAACAGTGGAAGCCCTAGAGGAGTATAGAAAGTGCAGGGGGATACTTAAAAAAGAAATTAGGAAAGCGAAGAGGGGGCAAGAAAAAACACTGGCGGGCAAAATAAAGGAAAATCCCAAGGTGTTTTATAAGTATATTAAGGGCAAGAGGATAACCAGGGAAAGAGTAGGGCCCATTAGGGACCAAAGTGGCAATCTGTGTGTAGAGCTGGAAGATGTAGGTAAAGTTTTAAATGAATATTTTGCATCTGTGTTCACTATGGAGAAGGACGATGTAGGCATAGAAATCAGGCAAGGAGATTGTGATATACTTGAACAAATTAGCATTGAGAGGGAGGAGGTACTAGCGGTTTTAGCGGGCTTAGTGAAACCTGGCGGGAGCACAAGTGGATAGCTGACTATCAGCTGCAGGTCCACTATTACAACGGAGATGTGATGAAGGTAGTAATAGTATTGTGATGAAGGTAGTAGTAGTATTAGGTCTGAAAGTCGCCTCTGATGCTGCTGCATTGAATGTCTTCAGAGACTGCCTGGGAGGACTTGGTTGCAAAAAAAATTCTCTCTCTCTCTCTCTCTCTCTCTCAGATGCTGCTCATTTTGCATCCAGGTCCTCTCACAGCAAAGACCAGGCAGTCTCTGAGACCAGGCAGTCGCTGACCTGCAATGATGACATCATCAGAGGTGACTTTCAGACTGAAACCACTAATTGGTTCATGGGTTCCCACATGCTGGAACTCAATTGCCCAATTAAGTGAAAATTGCATCAATCTCCCACATCCAATTGCAGGCGGGTGGATAACACGAAATGCGGATGACACGACCCCAACCCGCCCCAGTATCAAAATCCAGCCCTTTGTGTCTGTCTTCACGCTCGACGCACAAACATAATTTTACGTCAATTGGCCTTGCGGGCTTGCTGGCCAATTAAGAGAAAGCCGGTGTCAGATGACGTCAGTTGATGACGCGTCATCTGCCAGTTTTCTTAAAGGGGACACGCTCATTTTTTTTTTGACATGATTTTTCAGTGTGTGACAGCATTGAGGTGCTGCAAACACTGCCAATCACTGTACAATGGTAAGCCCTTGCACCCAGGCTCTCCAGAGACTCTCTCCTTAGGATAAAACAGATGGCAGCTGCAGGTGAGGTTACAGAAGCGATCTGTCACTGGTGAGAGAGGTTTTCCCAATGAGGTGGGACTACACAAACACTTCAAACCTTATTACCTACAGAAAAGTCTAAATATATTAAAAATGATTTTCCCAACATTTTCTTACCTCTGAAACTCACCAGTGTACCATTGGATCCTTCACACCACTTCTGCAGCTGGCATCAATGAAGAAACATAACAGTAGGCCCACAGCACGCCACACTTATCCTGGCGTGGTGTCCGGACGTCGGGAAGCCTGCAGTCGACCTGGCAAAATTGAAAAAAGCCTCTTAACTGCCTGTTAACTACCTGTTAACAGGCATGTTAAGTGCCTATAATCCTCTTCCCGCCTCTAGGTGTTGGGTCCCTGCACAAATCGGAGACTTGGGAAGATTGTATGGAGACGGGTTGACAGCGGTTTCGGGACCCGCTGTCAATCTTTGAAATTTTGCCAGCAGTCCCGCCTCCAAACCCACCCCCTGAGCGCCGGCAAAATTCCCCCCGATGTCATTGAAACATACAAAAGTCTTACAGGACTTGACAGGGTAGATGCAGGGAGGATGTTTCCCCTGGTTGGGGAGTCTAGAACCAGGGGTCACAGTCTCACAATAAGGGGTTGGCCATTTAGGACTGAGATTTAGGCTTGAGGGGCCAAATGGTCTATTCCTGCTCCTATTTCTTATGTTCTTCTGTGCCCTCTCAGGTAGTTGTAAAAGATCCTATGACACTATTTGAAGAAGGGGATTTGTCCTGGCTGACATTTATCTCTCATCCAACACCACTGAAAAACAGATTAACTAACCATTTCCGCCATTGCTGTTTGTGGCATCTTGCTGTGTGCAAATTGGATGACCATTTACATATGTTACAATAGTGACCGCATTTCAAAAGTACTTCATTGGATGTGAAAGATTTTGGGACACCGGGAGGATTTGAAAGGTGCTATATAAATGCATAATAGTTCTTTCATTCCATAAAATCAGGTAAAAACATGGCAGACTATTCACCCAAAAAGAAAACATGAGCAGAGTGAACCTCTTGGTCATGAGTTTCCTGGTAAGCAATATTTTTAAACATCAGATGGATTTATGGCCAGTTACTGATGCAAATTTAAAAAAAAACTGTTGTATTTAGTGTGTTTTTAACCAAAATAACAACAATGACTGCAGAAGTAATTCATTAGTTATGAAGTTCTTTGGGACATCCTGGGGACATAGTATGTCCTATATAAATAAAAATTCTTTCTTAACTAAATTACATAGAATTTTTAAAAATTATTTCAGAATACGAAGATTTTATTTATTGACTTAAAAGTCATCTTATGCCTATGATTAAAAGGGAAGTGGATGTCCGCTTAGCCAATGTTAATGAATGATTTCAAAATCTTTGTATCCTTAACTATACAATTGCACTTTGCTGCAAAACATGATCCTCTTTATCAGCCAGAAGTTTAAACTCCAAACGTAGCTCATCAGTGACTAGTACTACTGATTACACATGAGCAGAGTGAACTTCTTGGTCATGAGTTTCCTGGTAAGCAATATTTTTAAACATCAGATGGATTGTTGGGTGGATGGGTGACCCTGAGCTTCCGGTCGCCTGTCACTTTAATGCTCCGCTCCACTCCCACTCTGACCTCTCTGTCCTCGGCCTCCTACACTGTTCCAATGAAGCTCAACGTAAGCTCGAGGAACAGCACCTCATCTTTCGATTAGACACTTTACAGCCTTCTGGACTCAACATCGAAGTTCAACAATTTCAGACCATAACCTCTGTCCCTATCATTTTTTTTTCTCTCTCTCACATGGCAGCTGTCGATCATTCTGCCATTGCCATTTACACTTCATCTCGAGTCGTCTTATGTTTCTTAACTTGTCCCAATACCATCTCCTTTTGCCTTGCACCATCATCCCTTTTGTCTCTTAATCTCTCCTGCCTTCCATCCTATCACAGACCTTACCTTTTGTTCTTTCCTTCCCTCCCCCCTCTCCCTGCCGTGTGAGATCATTAAACTTCTTCCTCCATGTTCTTGGAGCAACACTCCTGGCATTGACCTCCACCACTACTTGTTCCCACTGCCTCCTAAGCATTTGTCTGGAGGGCCTCCTGCCAGTACAGGACGTCTCTTTTTTCCACCTCCTGTGCAGTGCCTGAAAACCTTGGTGCACGCTCTCTCACATGTTCAGCCATTCCACAAAGTATCACAGCATAGATTCCATTTTCAAATGACTCCCACCACTTCTTGCAGCCAAAATGCACCTCTGCTTTAAGAAGCGCAGGCTTCCTTTAAGTAGCGCTTGCCACTCGGGATATCGGGCCCCCTGCTGACACATGCAACTAATGATCAGCACGGGTAGCGCTGGCTGCATGCAGTAATCATGTAAAGCAGCAGACAGCACAAATTTAACATGCTGCCTGCAATGCAATGAACGGGCACGGGTTAATCGCGTACCGCGATCCCCATGCCTGTTTTCGGAGGTTAGCCAATTTCTCTCCCTTGACTGCTGCAATGGAGAATGCCAGATTGCTTGAGCAAAGGTCAGTTAAAACTGTGGAAGATTCAGAAACAAGCAGTGTACAAACATTGACTGCACAGAAGATAGCAGAATTGACCAAGAATACATAGTTCACGTCAAGACCTGTACGTAACCTATTTGCATAACCTTTCAGCTCATCTAGTTCTCTTCGGCCCAGTGCTTGCAACATAATTAACTGCTTCATCTCCTCTGCCATTATCCCTCCACCCTTCAAAACTGCTCTTATCAACCCTTAGAAGTTCCATTCAGGACCCCTCTACCCTCTGCAACAACACATTACCATGTCACACAGGATCATAAGAATAGAAGTAACCCATTCAGCCCCTCAAGCCTGTTCTGCCATTCAGTTAGCTCATGGCTGATCTGTACCTCAATTCCATTTACCCACTTTTGTTCCATATCCCGTGATACCCTCACCCAACAAAATTCTATCAATCTCAATCTTAAAAAATTCAATTGACCCAGAATCCATAGCCTGTTGGGGGAGCGAGTTCCAGATTTCCATTACCCATTGAGTGAAAAAATGCTTTCTGATGTGACTCCTAAATGGCCTAGCCTTCTTGTTCTGGATTCCCCCACCAGAGAAAATAATTTATCTGTATCTACCCTATCAAATCCCTTTATCATTTTAAACTCCACGATTGGATCACCCCTCAACCTTCTAAACTCAAGGGAATACAAACCAAGTTTATGCAACCTGTCCTTAAAATTTAACCCCTTTAAGTCGTGGTATAATTCTGGTGAATATGCGTTGTACCTCTTTCAAGGCCTATATATCTTTTCTGAGGATTGGTGCCCAAAACTGAACGCAGTTCTCCAGAAGGGGTCTGGCCAACGCTCTGTACAACTGAAGCATCACTTCCTCACTTAGATAAAGCCCAACATTCCATTAAACTTTTTAATGAGACTTTCGGATGAGATTTTCAGATGAGATGTTAATCTGAGGCCCTGCCTGCCCTCTCAGGTGGATGTAAAAATTCAAAGAAAAGCAGGGGCGTTCTCCCCAGTCTCCTGGCCAATAGTTATCCCTCAAACAACATCACTAAAAAAAAACCAGATTATCCGGTCATTGTCATATTGTTGTTTGTGGGAGCTTGCTGTGCGCAAATTGGCTGCCGCATTTCCCACATTGCAACAGTGACTACACTTCAAAAGTACTTCATTGGCTGTAAAGTGTTTTGGGACGTCCCGAGGTCATGAAAAGCGCTTTAGAAATACAAGCTCTTTCTATTACTTTTGTAGCTGTGCACTAGCTTTTAAAAAGACTTGCATTTATATAGCGCCTTTCACGACCTCAGGACATCCCAAAGCGCTTTACAGCCAATGAAGTACTTTTGAAGTGTAGTCACTGTTGCAATGTGGGAAATGCACACAGCAAGCTCCCACAAACAACAATGTGATAATAACCAGATAATCTGTTTCAGTGATGTTGATTGAGGGATAAATATTGGCCAGGACACCGCGGATAACTCCCCTGCTCTTCTTCGAAATAGTGCAATGGGATCTTTTACATCCACCTGAGAGAGCAGACGGGGCCTTGGTTTAACGTCTCATCTGAAAGACAGATAATTAGTGTACATGGACACCTAAATCCCTTTGCTCCTCCGCAGTTCCTAGTCTCTCACCATTAAAAAAATATTCCAATTTGTCTTTCTCAGATCCAAGGTGGATGACCTCGCACTTCCCCACATTGAACTCCATCTGCCATAGTTTTAGCCACTCACTTAGGTTGTCCATGTCCCTTTGTAACTTTCTGCTCCCATCCACAAAACTTCTGTGCCTCCTAACTTAGTGTCATCTGCAAACTTTGATATACAAATCTCTATTCCTTCACTCAAGTCATTAAGATATCTGGTAAAAATCTGAGGCCCCAGTACAGATCCCTGGGGAACACCACTTGTCACATCCCACCAATCAGAGAACAAATACTTTGGGTTGGTTTTCAATGACCCGTGGAGTCGGGTTTGGAGGCGTTTGAGGGGTTAAAGTTGCAGATTCGGGGGTCCCGACCCCATCCCGCCTCCAACCCGCCTCCATGCAATTTTGACAAAATCGTGTGCGGTGTTCCCAACTCCGTCCCGCCTCCAAGAGGCGGGAGATGCCATTAAAGCCCTTAACAAGCCCTAAATTGGCTCTGTAATGCCATTTTGAAACAGTTTAGCCAGTTTAACCCTTTTCTGACGTGAAGCACGCCTGATGTGAAACACGCCAGTGAAACCTGGTGGGAGCACAAGTGGATAGCTGACTATCAGCTGCAGGTCCACTATTACAACGGAGATGTGAGGAAGGTAGTAGTAGTATTAGGTCTGAAAGTCGCCTCTGATGCTGCTGCATTGAATGTCTTCAGAGACTGCCGGGGCCTTTGGAGGACCTGGATGGAAAAAAAAATTCTCTCTCTCTCTCTCTCTCTCAGATGCTGCTCATTTTGCATCCAGGTCCTCTCACAGCAAAGGCAATCTCAGAGGCCAGGCAGTCTCTGACCTGCAATGCAGCAGCAATGATGACATCATCAGAGGTGACTTTCAGACTGAAACCACTGATTGGTTCAGGGGTTCCCACATGCTGGAACTCAATTGCCCAATTAAGTGAAAATTGCATCAATCTCCCACATCAAATTGCAGGCGGGTGGATAACACGAAATGCGGATGACACGACCCCAACCCGCCCCAGTATCAAAATCCAGCCCTTTATCCCTACTTCAATTCCTGAATCTAGAGACCTTTGGAAAATTATGACTAATACATCTGCAATTTCCTCACCTATTTCTTTTAAAATTGAGGTGGAAACTATCAGGTTGATTTGTCTGTATGAAGTCCCATTTTCTCAGTTACCATTTTTTCACTTATATTAAATCCATTAAGTTCCTCCCCTTGACTTATGTTTAGGTTCCCTTGTATGTCTGGTATTTTGTCCTCGTACTCTACTGTGAAAACAGACACAAAGTTAAACTATTAATAATCAATGTCACAAGGCACAGGCAGCTGACACAAAGCACTCATTGAACAAGTTGGCCATTTCTTAATTACCAATTATAATCTCACCCGCATCAGTCTTTAATGGGCCCATATTTGTTCTTACCACTCTCTTTCTCTTAATATATTTATATAAGCTTTAGCTTTGATAGGAGTCTTGCGAGTAAGGCAGATGAATTGAAGGTGTTGATGAACACGTGGGAGTATGATATTGTTGCTATCACAGAGACATTGTTGAGGGAGGGGCAGGACTGGCAGCTCAATATTCCGGGGTATAGAATCTTCAGGCAAGACAGAGGGGGGTGTAAAAGAGGAGGGGGTGTCGCAATATTAATCAAGGAGTCAATTACTGCTGTAAGGAGGGATGATATCTTAGCAGGTTCCTCTAATGAGGCCATATGGGTAGAACTTAAAAACAAAAAGGGAGCAAGCACTTTGCTGGGAGTGTACTATAGGCCCCCAAACAGTCAGGGGGAGATAGAGGAACAGATATGTAGGCAAATCTCAGAGAAGTGTAGAAATAATATGGTAACAATAGTAGGGGATTTCAACTTCCCCAATATTAACTGGGATAGTCAGAGTGTGAAAGGCTTAGAGGGTGTGGAATTCTTAAAGTGCATCCAGGAGAGCTTTTTGAGTCAGCATGTAGAAAGTCCTACAAGAGAGGGGGCGGTACTGGACCTAATTCAAGGGAATGTAGCCAGGCAAGTGGTAGAAGTGCCAGTAGGAGAGCATTTTGGTGACAGTGACCATAATTCGGTGAGATTTAAGGTAGTCATGGAAAAGGACAAAGATGGACCGGAAATAAAGGTTCTAAATTGGGGGAAGGCCGATTTTAATATGATAAGGCAGGATCTGGCCAAAGTGGACTGGGATCAGCTACTTGTAGGAAAATCCACATCAGAGCAGTGGGAGTCTTTCAGAAAGGAAATAGAGAGAGTACAGCACCAACATGTTCCCGTAAAGGTCAAGGGTGGGACCAACAAGTCCAGGGAACCCTGGATGTCAAGGGATATACAAGAAAATGGATTAGGAAAAAAAGGGAGGCTTTTGGCAGATACAAAGGACTAAAAACAGTGGAAGCCCTAGAGGAGTATAGAAAGTGCAGGGGGATACTTAAAAAAGAAATTAGGAAAGCGAAGAGGGGGCAAGAAAAAACACTGGCGGGCAAAATAAAGGAAAATCCCAAGGTGTTTTATAAGTATATTAAGGGCAAGAGGATAACCAGGGAAAGAGTAGGGCCCATTAGGGACCAAAGTGGCAATCTGTGTGTAGAGCTGGAAGATGTAGGTAAAGTTTTAAATGAATATTTTGCATCTGTGTTCACTATGGAGAAGGACGATGTAGGCATAGAAATCAGGCAAGGAGATTGTGATATACTTGAACAAATTAGCATTGAGAGGGAGGAGGTACTAGCGGTTTTAGCGGGCTTAAAAGTGGATAAATCCCCAGGCCCAGACGAGATGTATCCCAGGCTGCTGTGTGAGGCAAGGGAGGAGATAGCAGGGGCTCTGACACAAATTTTCAGAACCTCTCTGGCCACAGGGGAGGTGCCAGAGGACTGGAGGACAGCTAACGTAGTAACATTATTCAAGAAGGGTAGTAGGGATAAACCAGGGAATTACAGGCCAGTGAGCCTAACATCAGTGGTAGGGAAATTATTGGAAAAAATTCTGAGGGACAGAATTAGTCTCCACTTGGAGATGCAAGGATTAATCAAGGATAGTCAGCATGGCTTTGTCAGGGGGAGATCATGTCTAACCAATTTGATTGAATTTTGAGAGGGGGTGACTAGGTGTGTGGATGAGGGTAGTGCAGTTGATGTAGTCTACATGGACTTCAGTAAGGCTTTTGACAAAGTCTCGCATGGGAGACTGGTCAAGAAAGTAAGAGCCCATGGGATCCAGGGAAATTTGGCACATTGGATCCAAAATTGGCTTAGTGGCAGGAGGCAGAGGGTGATGGTCGAAGGTTGTTTTTATGACTGGAAGCCTGTGTCTAGTGGTGTACCGCAGGAATCGGTGCTGGGTCCCTTGCTGTTTGTAGCGTACATTAATGATTTAGATATGAATGTAGGAGGTATGATCAGTAAGTTCGCAGATGACACAAAAATTGGTGGAGTGGTAAATAGCGAGGAGGGAAGCCTCAGGCTACAGGATGATATAGACGGGTTTGTCAGATGGGCAGAACAGTGGCAAATGGAATTTAACCCTGAAAAGTGTGAGGTGATGCATTTTGGGAGGACTAACAAAGCAAGGGAATACACAATGAATGGTAGGACCCTAGGAAGGACAGAGGATCAGAGGGAGCTTGGTGTGCATGTACATATATCCCTGAAAACAGCAGGACAGGTAGATAAGGTGGTTAAGAAGGCATATGGGATACTTGCTTTCATTAGCCGAGGCATAGAATATAAGAGCAGGGAGGTTATGATGGAGCTGTACAAAACGCTAGTTAGGCCACAGCTGGAATACTGTGTGCAGTTCTGGTCACCACACTATAGGAAGGATGTGATTGCATTAGAGAGGGTGCAGAGGAGATTCACCAGGATGTTACCTGGGTTGGAGCATTTCAGCTATGAAGAGAGACTGGACAGGCTGGGGTTGTTTTCCTTAGAGCAGAGAAGGCTGAGGGGGGGACCTGATTGAGGTGTACAAAATTATGAGGGGCATAGATAGGGTAGATAGAAAGGAACTTTTCCCCTTAGTAGAGGGGTCAATAACCAAGCGGCATAGTTTCAAGGTAATTGGCAGGAGGTTTAGAGGGGATTTGAGGAAAAACTTTTTCACCCAGAGGGTGGTTGGAATCTGGAACTCACTGCCTGAAAGGGTGGTAGAGGCAGGAACCCTCACAACATTCAAGAAGCATTTAGATGAGCACTTGAAACGTCATAGCATACAAGGCTACGGACCAAGTGCTGGAAAATGGGATTAGAATAGATAGGGCTTGATGGCCGGTGCGGACATGATGGGCCGAAGGGCCTCTTTCTGTGCTGTATGACTCTATGGGCTGGATTTTGTCTTGGGGTCGGGTTGGGGTCGTGTCATCCGCATTTCGTGTTCCCCCCCGACTCCAGATTAATGTGGATGAATGATGCAATTTTCACTTAATTGGGCAATTGAGTTCCAGCATGTGGGAATCCATGAACTAATTAATGGTTTCAGTCTGAAAGTCGCCTCTGATGATGTCATCATTGCTGCTGCATTGCAGGTCAGAGACTGACTGCCAGGTCTTAGAGACTGCCTGGCTGTTGGTGAGAGAGGACTTGCCTGGCTTTTGCTATGAGTGGACCTGGATGCACAAAATAGAGAGAGAGAGAGAGAGAGAGCATCAGAGGCGACTTTCAGACCTAATACTACTACTACCTTCATCACATCTCCGTTGTAATAGTGGACCTGCAGCTGATAGTCAGCTATCCACTTGTGCTCCCGCCAGGTTTCACTGGAGTGTTTCACATCAGGCGTACTTCACGTTGGAAAAGGGTTAAACTAGCTAAAACGTTTCAAAATGGCATGACAGAGCCAATTTAGGGCTTCTTAAGGGCTTTAATGGCCTCTCCCGCCTCTTGGAGGCAGGACGGAGTCGGGAAACCCGTGACTGATTTTGTCAAAATTGCGTGGAGGCGGGATGGAGTCGGGATGGGGTCGGGACCCCCGACCCCGCAAATTTAACCCCCCACACGCCTCCAAACCCGACTCCACGGGTCATTCAAAATCCAGCCCTATGACTCTATGGGGGAGAAATTCAGTATCGCCCCATTTGGGGCGCAATTATCGGCCGGGCGCAAAGATTAGCGCCTGGCGCTAATTATCGGCACTGACTGCAAACTTGACTTTTATCGCCCCTGGAGGTGATTGCAGCGCTATATCAGGCGCTTCACACCTGTCTTAAGGTGCAAAGGCGGAGGAGCGAGGCGCTACCTCAGAGCGCTGGCGAAGCTCATGTAATGTCAGTCAGCAATGGAACACACACACAATAGCACGGGCCAGTTCTTAAAGGGGATGGTTAATCTTGCTTTCCATCCACATCCTGCTCATTGCAGCCTTGAATCTCGGCCTGGAGAGACTTGCACATCAAATGTGCTGGAAAGAACAATGGAGAGTACCAGGCAAAGAGCTCAGAGTGCAGCCCCCACAGTCTCTGCTAAATCGATACAAGGAATGGCAAATCAAAATGAACCTGCAAAGTGCTGCTCAGTACCCAAAACTCCTTCACACAATGTTGAATCTCTCCAGAAGTCTCTCTCTCTCTCTCTCAGAATGCGTAGTTCAAAAATGGCACCAACAATAAAAGGCAGGAAGCGGTCACCTTTAAATAGCGCTCCCCCTTTCCCTTCATGACTGCAGAACGCTCTCCTCAACCTGTCATTGCTAGCGTCAGGCGGTAAGGCAGGGGGCGCCACTCAATATCCGCTCCGGGGCGATACCGGGGCGTTGCGCACTCGAGTGACGTCATGATCTGCCGGCGCAGGAGATCGTGGCGGTAGTGTTTAGCGCCGCCGCAAAATGTCTAGTTAATTTTGCGAGCGGCGCAAACTTCGCCGCGCCTGGGCGCTAGATGCTTTGCGCCCCATTAGCGCCCTCTTAAGGCGCTAACGGGAGGCGCAACCAACTGAATTTTTCCCCCTATGACTCTATAACAGTTATGCCCAGTTTAATATGGTCAATTTATTTCTCATCACTTCAAAATTTGCCTTAACTAAATTTTAAACCTTGGTTCGTGATTCTTCCTTCTCCCTCTCAAACCTAATATCAAATTCAATCAAATTCTGATCACTATTTGCAAGATGTTTCCTTACCATCAGATTGTTAATAATTCTGGTTTGTTACTCCACTAAATGCAGTATGGCCTGTTCCCTTGTTGGTTCTGAAACATATTGTTGTAGAAAACTGTCCTAAATACATTCTAGAAATTTATTGCCTTTACTACTTGAGCTGTTCTGTTCAATTTTAAACCCATCTATTGCATCATTCCATTTAAATTGCTGCGGTCTGTCATTTATCGCACCCTCAGCATCCCAATCACTCTGGTCATCACCAATAATAACCTGCAAATGTGATACTTCATCTCTATCCACAGCTTTCAATGTGGTTGACCACTCAATTTACGTCCACTGCTTCTCCTCTGTGGCACCAGCCTTTCATAGTTCCGTCACTTCCTAACTGAATATAGCCTGCCTCTCTCCTACAATTCCTTCTCCCCCAAGCCTGCATGCTTACCTTAAGTAAACCCAAAGTTTCATCCTTGACTTCCTCCTCTCTCTCATATACATGCTGCCTCTTGACATTAGACACAAACATGGGATCAGCTTCCATATTTATGCTGATGATGCGTTTGACTCCATGACACTTGTGCTGTCCAACATGAAGTTGTGGATAAAGTGAACATTCTCCAGTTCAACTTTGGCAAGACAGAACCAATCCTTTTTGTCATTGACAGAAACTTCACATTTTAGCCCAAATCCACCCTCCAACCTGGTTGCTCACTCAAGCTGAACCCAACATTGCGCAAACTTGGTATACTGTTTGATGTTGAACTGAGCTTCACACTTCACATGCCATCAATCACCAAGATTGCTTAGTTCTACCCTTGCAATATTGCCTACCTTTACCCCATCTTACCCCCAACCACCGCTGTAATCCATATTCACACCTTTGTCACCTCCAGGCTTGATTTTTTTTTAACATTCTCCTTGAAATTCTGAAAAGCTCTACCATACACAAACTCCACCTCATGAGAATTATTAAAAAAAGACATTGTGATAACCAATTACACAGAATGAACAGCTTATCATGCATCTATAGCCCATCTTTTGTAAGAAATCTATTCCACTTATGTATAAAAAAGTTATTTGTTAAAACTGAATCTTTTCATTTAGAAAATCATTTTTACCCACTTTGGGCAAGCTGCCTGCGCCTTGTGACATTGATTATTAATAGTTTCAGTTTACCATCTGATCTTACTCACTGATATATTACTGTCAGAAATCATTGTTGGAAAATACTGCAAATTATTTTCTCTCACTGGATGGCCAGTTACATTTATTTTAATTTCATGTCTAGTTTTCAGACTTTTTAAAGCTTTTTTATATTGTTTACAGTGTTCCTCTTTTGAATCTGCTTTTCTATCTGTGCTTTTGTTCCCTCAATTTATTTTATTTTATTTCCTTAAATTGCATTTTCTTTTAATTTTCTTTCACAATATTTCCCTTAGTATTTACTTTGCCTCTTGCTTCCATGCAACACAGTTTAAAATGTAATATTAGTAATATTTTGGATATTAGTGCTATGTACTTGAGTTGACATATTTATGTTAGTAGCATACAAAAGAAACACTATTTTCAAAATGTCCCTAGTCCATAGGTTGTCACAGTGGCTCACATCCTTGGAACATCCACTATGCCACAGAGTGGTATGATATGCAATTGTGATTACCCATATGGAGAGTCCCTGATGTCAGCTACCAGGGGAAGCATGTCGAAGACAAGTGACAAGGAGGGAGGGTTACTCACCTCAGGTCATTCTTGTGCACCTGATGGCTTGTGTGAAGTGCATTGTGTGATTCCTGTCTCTGCACGGCAGAATTTTTAAAAAAGCTGTAATAAAAAGATGTTAATATGTAACATTAACATTGTGTTATAAAGTATGTGTTATGGCATGCTCCCAAGCCTCTGGCTACGCTACTCTATTTTTGGCTGCTTGAGTGGCTCAGTGTGGCTCCTGATTTTCCCTTCTTGTGGAGAGGTACCTAGAGTTCCCAGGATTATCATCACATCTCATAATGTGGGGAGTCACAGGCCTGAATCTATTACTCAATGCCACTACATATTATAGCTCCAACAAGTTGTATCACCCTCAATAAATAATTTTTAAATCCAGAGTTATCCATCCACCTTAAAACAGGCTGTTAAAATGTAACTCCTGGCCCTGTAGTACACCATAAACAAATCAAGTAAAAATGAATGTAAAAACTTTGTTTTATTACTCTATAAAACTATTTACATTTGATGATAGTTTTAGATTTGCTTCAATGATATTCTGGAGAAATGTAGTAAAGAAATATTGTGCAATAAAATAATCTAATTTAAACACGTTAAAATAAATTATATTTTCCATAGGAATTTGGAATATTGAATTTACTTCACGTGAGGTGGCCCTATAACGCTCAAGTATCAAAGTCATCTGTGAATAGGGAATGTCTTTCTCATGTGGTCTTTCCACGAGTAAAGATTGAATAAATTCTCAAAAGATGAAGTCATGAGCTTCTTCACATAATGAATATATATTCCTGCTTAAAACCTGATATATCTCTAACCGTTTCCAGTTCTGACGAAGGGTCCCAGACCTGAAACGTTAACTCTGTTTCTCTCTCCACGGATGCTGCCTGGCCTGCTGAGTGTTTCCAGCATTTTCTGTTGTTATTTCAGGTTTAACACTAGACTGGATTTACATTTTGTCTACCATCTCGCTTTAAAAAAAATGTGAGATATAGAAAAGGAGTATGTAGGTAAAGGAACATATAATCATAATAGTAATTAGGCTACTGATTTACAATTTTAACAGAAAAATGGACAGAGTCCGTTTAAATTAAATTCCCAGAACACTGGTAAAAAAAATCCCAGAATGCTATGTAATAAAAACACAATTTGACTTTTCCAGTCATCATAAATCAGTGGCCCTGACAATAATACATTGTGCATTACGTGGCATTACACCTCTGTTATATAATAGCATATCCATGATTCACCAGGAGCAATACCATGGGGGATCTGCTCGGATTAGGGTTGGAAACCCTCCAGGATTCCCCTGGGGTCTCCAGTAATTGAAGAGTGATCTCCTGGACACTGCTGTAAGCAACTCAGGAGAAAAATCAGAGGGGCATTGAAAATAATTTTTCAATTTCTTTGAACACTTTCATTTATTAGTTATAAAAATAGTGGATATGGGGGAAAAGGCTGTTGCACTAGGCGGAGCAGTTGGAGATGGGAGATCATGGGATGAAATCTCCAGGAATACGTCCAACCAGAATTAGTAACCCTAGCTGGGATACATAAAAAATTCTGGACATTGTTTGGATTACTGGTACATACTTTAAGGTAATTGTAAACATTCTTTGTATAAAAGCAAAGGAGAATAAAGCATTACATTTTTAAACTTAAATAACTCTGACAGAAAAGCATGTATATATATATATATTATATATATATACACACACACACACAACAGCTTGTCATATATAACAAATAATAATAGTGCTATATGTTATACCAAACTGGCTTTGCTGCTCCCATCAGTCTCCATCCCAGCCTCAGCCCCAGAATCCATCATCCAAGCATCATCACCAGAAACACCTCTCGTCCTGACCTCAGCTCCAGGAACACTTTTGCACCTGGCCTCAGCCCTGGGAAGCCTTTTCCCCATCTCAGGTCTTGGGCTTTGCTGTTTCTAGTTGCCAAATTAACAAGAAACCCAACTCATTCCATCCCTGCTTCAACTCAGGCGTTTTGTTCTGCTCCATTCCAACCAATTTCCACCTATCCAACTCTTCTACTCCCTGGCATGTGTTACATTTCCCACTTAACTGCTGCATTCTTCATTGTGTGCTCTATTCCCTAACTGGCTGCTCCAATTCCAGCCCATGACCCAGACGATCCATGAGCAATACTATGAGATTTACTAGTATACATAATGATTAGTGCTTATGTATGTATAATTTACCAATACAGTGTGGTTTTCAGGGCAGGTTCTTAGTGCCCTGATTAGGCAACAACCTCTAAAGTTATTTCAAATACGTATTCTATATGCCACTTTAATCAAAAAAAGTTAGTAAATTTCACTTTTGTTTCGTCTGAAAACTGTAGATTATTTTGTCTAGTTTACCACTGGACGAGATATTCTTTAAAATGTTCTCAAGCAGCAACTTTATCACATAAACATAACCAATTTTTATCTTTTTGTGCATGAAGGGAAGATGATTTATTAATAAAAAGTCTCTGAATCAAAGTTGCAAATTCATAAATTATTGTTTTACTTTCACATTCAAGTCTTAGAGAAATAAAACTCACAGTGATTCCATACAGCATCAAAGAAGCTGTACAATAGAAACATGAGGGCAAAAGAGAATAAAATCTTCAAATAAGAAGGCAACAACAACAACAACTTGTATTTATATAGCACCTTTAACATAGTAAAACATCCCAAGGCGCTGCACAGTATTTTAAGACAAAAAATTTGACACCGATCCACATAAGGATAAATTAGGGCAGGTGACCAAAAGCTTGTTCAAAGAGGTAGGTTTTAAGGAACGTCTTAAAGGATGAAAGAGAGGTAGCGAGGCGGACAGGTTAAGGCAGGGAATTCCAGAGCTTAGGGCCCAGGCAACAGAAGGCACGGCCACCAAAGGTTGAGCCATTATAATCAGGGATGCTCAAGAGGGCAAAATAGAGTGCTTTCATTGTTAATGAAAATATAGATCATTGCTATTAAAATATAACATTTTTGGATGCATATATTATTGTGAAAGTCAATAGTAATATGTGATTTCTTTTCCCCAAACTTTCTCCCTTCCTCTCCTGAAGGTAGGAACTCGTGTTGGGGTATTAACAGGCTCACCAAAATCTCCAATTTTGATTTTACTTAAACTGCTCAAGGTTACTTTCAGAAAAAATCAATTGAATTTTTGGGAAGAGTTTGAATGCATTCTATGTTGTCACTTCCATAACTTTCTCCACTGGGATCCCTTTAACACGGAAGGACACAGATATGTTCTTTGACTTATTTCTCATTTGCAAAATCTTAACGGTAATTTACGTTACAACTTTAATCATAACTGACATACAAGTCAAATCTAACACCACAAACAGATAGTTGGTGCTCCACTGGAGTAGTTGCTATCCAAGGTTTGCAATATGGCTAAGTGATTCCTCACAGGAAGGCAAATAATAAATAATTTTAAAACCTTTCAGGCAAGTTACTCCGAGCCAAAATTCACTGAGGAAAAACCTCCAGAAGTGGAAGAGGGGGAAGATAGTGAAGGGAGATTCATACAGGGGGTATGGGGATTTTAAAGCAAAACAATTTGCAATGAGATTGAAAAATATCCTTTGTAAGGTTATCAAAAATTCAATGTGCAAAAACATGTTTTTAAAAATTCTTTTTAATTCCTTTGCAGGGCTATCATAACATTTGATATAGAATGAATTACAGAAGTTTATTTTCTACATATCAACTCCATGTGGAATCCAGTGACATTGCCACATTCCAAAACACACAAGATCTTTTAGTTTAGTCTAGAATATTGTGGTGCATAAATCGTTTAACAATGTGTCTTATTGTTAAATTTTCTATGCATCAAATGCATATCACAATTTCAAAACTTTAAGACACGCATTGAAATTTCCCTTTATCTACCCAGCAGCACGTGTCCAACCTCGGTTAACATGGATCAGTAGGCAGAGGTAATATGTATGGTTCGGTTACACTCACCACACACCGGATGCTTGAAGTACTCGTGCGCATGCTTAGGCATGAATTTGTATGTGAGTACTGCATATGCAGTGGCACTATGAGTTTTGAAGGTGACCAGAGTATCTTGTGGGCACAATGAGAGAAAACACATGAATGTGAATGAGGTTGTGTTAATGTGCCTCAAATCATGCCAGCCAGCTAAGTGTAAAAGCAATATCTGTGCTAGTATGTACAAAGTAGCTTGATCATCAGACAACAAGTACAGCAGAGATGACGCAGATAAATACAGTGAAACCTGTAAATTACAGACACCTCAGGGACTGGCATCAGTTGTCCTTTTTTTGCAGGTGTACAAATTTTCAAAATGTTCATAGTCTGTATGTAGTTTTAGCCAGGTTGCACAAAGATAGTCGCCACCTCCGTTCGACCAGTTCCTGGAATCAGCGAACCCGGCACCTTCCCCCAGAGAACCGGCAGAGACAGAGGTCGCAGGGAGATTCAAATCCCAAGGACCGGCAGCGACAGCGATTGTGAGGAGATTCAAATCCCAAGGACTGGCAGCGACAGCGGTTGTGAGGAGATTCAAATCCCAGGGACCGGCAGCGACAGCGGTTGTGAGGAGATTCAAATCCCAGGGACCGGCAGCGACAGCGGTTGTGAGGAGATTCAAATCCCAGGGACCGGCAGCGACAGCGATTGTGAGGAGATTCAAGTCCCAGGGACCGGCAGCGACAGCGATTGTGAGGAGATTCAAGTCCCAGGGACCGGCAGCGACAGCGGTTGTGAGGAGATTCAAATCCCAGGGACCGGCAGTGACAGCGGTTGTGAGGAGATTCAAATCCCGGGGACCGGCAGCGACAGCGGTTGTGAAGAGATTCAAATCCCGGGGACCGGCAGGGACAGCGGTTGCAGAGGGATTCAAACCGAGAAGCGTGCTGGTACCTTCTCCATTAACATGTGGCGGATCGCCACCTAAACGGGCACAATCCACTTTTCAGTCCGTGGACAATATATCGGGCACCTTGCCTTTAAGGCACCTTGTCTTTAAGGCAGGAGAAAAGGAGTGGGCGGGGCCTCAGGATTTTTCCAGATAATTCTGTGAGCAGTTGTTTTCAGCCATTTTGACCAAGCAGTGGTATTAAAAAGTTTTATGTCCCACACATGGACTCGGTCTTAATTCGTGTTTCGCGGCAGCCTCAACAAACATAAACTTGTTGCTGCATCCCAACATGAAGTGGACAGAGGCCTTTCTTTTCTTTACTAACTGCTTTGTCTCCCTCCCCTCCTAACGGCATTAAACTCTGCTGGGTCATAGATCCATGGGCAACAGCCAGCCTCTGAGTATCTAACCCAAGTTTATTCAAACCCCGGGGACCGGCCTCATATCTTTTTAAATTGCAATGACTTAAATGTTGTGTGAGTTTTAAGAACTCTGTACAATAGTGCCATTCTCTGAAAATGCACTGCAGATGGAACAGATTGCCCTTGGAGTGGTTATCAAAACAACTTGTTAAAACCAAGACTAACTCTGCTGTGAAGGACGTTTTCCTGATCTCTGTGTTTATACGAGGCAGAAAAATGATAATCAGCTGTCTTGGGGAACAGTGTGAATTAGAGGCTTACCAGCAGGGACAGGGACCGCGGCGGGGGGCCGGGCGGGGGGGGGGGAGTGAAGATTCAAAACACAGGGATCAGCAGAGACAGCGGGTCGCAGGGGGAGTCACACACTGGGGATCGGGAGCGACAGCGATCGCGAGGGGAGTCACACACCGGGTATCGGGAGCGACAGCGATCGCGAGGGGAGTCACACACCGGGGATCGGGAGCGACAGCGGTCACGAGGGGAGTCACACACCGGGGATCGGGAATGACAGCGATCGCGAGGGGAGTCACACACTGGGGATCGGGAGCGACAGCGGTCGCGAGGGGAGTCACACACCGGGGATCGGGAGCGACAGCGATCGCGAGGGGAGTCACACACTGGGGATCGGGAGCAACAGCGATCGCTAGGGGAGTCACACACCGGGGATCGGGAACGACAGCGGTCACGAGGGGAGTCAGATACCGGGGATCGGGGGCGACAGCGGTCACGAGGGGAGTCACACACCGGGGATCGGGAGCGACAGCGATCGCGAGGGGAGTCAGATACCGGGGATCGGGAGCGACAGTGGTCGCGAGGGGAGTCAGATACCGGGGATCGGGAGCGACAGCGATTGCGAGGGGAGTCACACACCGGGGATCGGGAGTGACAGCGGTCACGAGGGGAGTCACACACCGGGGATCGGGAGCGACAGCGGTCACGAGGGGAGTCACACAATGGGGATCGGGAGTGACAGCGGTCACGAGGGGAGTCAGATACCGGGGATCGGGGGCGACAGCGGTCACGAGGGGAGTCACACACCGGGGATCGGGCGGTCGCTAGGGGAGTCACACACTGGGGATCGGGAGCGACAGCGATCGCTAGGGGAGTCACACACCGGGGATCGGGAGCGACAGCGATCGCGAGGGGAGTCAGATACCGGGGATCGGGAGCGACAGTGGTCGCGAGGGGAGTCAGATACCGGGGATCGGGAGCGACAGCGATTGCGAGGGGAGTCACACACCGGGGATCGGGAGTGACAGCGGTCACGAGGGGAGTCACACACCGGGGATCGGGAGCGACAGCGGTCACGAGGGGAGTCACACAATGGGGATCGGGCCGTCGCTAGGGGAGTCAGATATCGGGGATCGGCAGAGACAGAAGTCGTGGTGGGCAGGGAATTCAAACCCCAGGAATCGGGAGCGACAGCGATCGCGAGGGAAGTCACACACCGGGGATCGGGAGCGACAGCGGTCACGAGGGGAGTCACACACCGGGGATCAGGAGTGACAGCGGTCACGAGGGGAGTCACACATCGGGGATCGGGTGGTCACTAGGGGAGTTACACACCGGGGATCGGCAGAGACAGAAGTCGTGGTGGGCAGGGAATTCAAACCCCAGGAATCGGGAGCGACAGCGATCGCGAGGGAAGTCACACACCGGGGATCGACAGAGACAGAAGCTGTGGTGGGCAGGGAATTCAAACCGCGGTGATCGGCAGCGACAGCAGTTGCGATGGGAGTCAGATACCGGTGATCGGCAGAGACAGCAGCCGTGGTCGCGAGGGATTCAAACCCCAGGAATCGGCAGTGACAGTGGTCGTGAGGGGAGTCACATACTGGGGATTGGCAGACACCGCAGAGTAATTCAAACCCCGGTGGACTGGCAGGAACAACGGCCTCAGGCTAATTCAAACCCCGGGCACCGGCCTCATATCTTTTTAAAATTGCAATGAGTTAAATGTGCGAGTTTTAAGAACTGTGTACAATAGTGCCATTGTTTGAGAGGGCGCTGCAGATGGAACAGATTGCCCTTGGAGTATTTATCAGGGGGATTCAAACTCCGGCAGGGAAACCTTACAATCCAGTGACCACAATCTTCTGACTCAGATAAAGGTACAGTACTTTGAACATTTTAAAGTGTGACATCAGGCTATGACCAGTGTCCCGTGTTTTGAGGTGTAAAATACACCGAGTAAATAAGGCTTGGTACATTGAAAGTTGTTCGTAGTTTGTAATTTACAAGTATCCGTCGTTTCAGAGTGCCTCTTCTATCTTTTACAATGCAAGTTATTGAAGTGTCCATTTTTTGCAGGTGTCCGTTGTTTAGGAGTGTTCGTTTATATAGGTTTCATTGTATAATAAAAATACTTGTTTCTCTGGACCTAACACAGGAAAGTCTGTCTCCAGTCAAAAGGTGGCTGTTTCACTAGTTTCTCACACTTGCAAGGAAAAATAATTCCAAAAATGTTAGATTTGCATCATATAAATTTTTTGGAAAACAAAAAAGATATGGTCACTTTACATCCTTCATAAACTTAATGTACAGAATTAAGGACAAACTTAGGCCTGTTCTTAAAATAAATAAATCAGAAAACTGAGGAAAAACTGCTCAATCGTTCCTACTCTAACATATCTGAAAAAGGAAACTGATTAGTAGGATTAGCATCAATAAGCTAATTTTAGTAATACCATTTGGAAGGAATACAAGGGGGAGATTTTCCCAGCCCCGAGGAGGCGGGTTTGGAGGCGGGACAGTTGGCAAAATCGCAAAACCTGAGGGCGGGTTCGGAACCCGCCTCCAACCTGCCTCCGTGCAATTTTGCCGTAGGCGGGTTTGATGGATGCGATTCGGTCCCGCCTCCATCAGTCGGGAGAGGTAGTTAAGACTCTTAAATAGTAGTGAAGGGCCTCTATAATCCTATTTTGACAGGTCTTTGTTAATTTGCCACATTTTGTGCGTGTTGCACGACCCTCCTAAACCACGCCAGCTAATCCTGGCGGGTTGACAAGTGGGTGGCCGCCTCACAGCTGCAGCTCCACCATTAAAATGGAGCTTTCATCAGGGAGCAGTTGCAGGTGGCAGAACTTTTGTTCCACAGGTCTTTTAGCAGGCCTACCGAAGTCAGAGGTGCTGCAGCTTCTATCTCTCAACTGTGGGACCTCCTTGGAAGACCCTCTCCCCGCTTGGACTGAGCGCTTCCCCAACGGAGGTATCTGCCAGCAGCATGGGAACCATTTAGTTCCTTTCATCATGGACCTCAGATTCGGATGAGGAGCAGCCATGGCAGCAGCAGAACCAGGCAGAACAGCAGCAACAGCAGCAGGAGCGCCAACCTCCTGCTTCCCCACCTGATGCTGCACAGGGCAGAAGGCACCAGCGCATGGAAGCACGTCGCCGCAGGAGATACCCCCCTCTCAGGGTTTAGAGACAGAGGATGAGCTACCTCAACATGACTGAGCAGCAGTGCCAAAGGAGGCTGAGACTTTCGCGACAGGTTTTCGGAGACATCTGCGCACTGCTGCACCAACACCTGGAGCCCAGAGGAGTGGGTGGACACCCCTTACCAGTGGCTGTCAAAGTCACCTCCGCATTCAACTTTTTTGCCTCAGGCTCCTTCCAGAGATCATCAGCAGCATCTCCCAGTCGGCCGCCCACAGTTGCATCATGCAGGTTACCGATGCCCTTTTCGCAAAGGCGCACAATTACATCCACTTCTCAAGGGATCAAGCAAGTGTAACCGCGCGTTCAGTTGGCTTTGCAAATATGGCAGGCTTGCCAATGGTGCAGGGCGTCATAGACTGCACACATGTGGTCCTTAGGGCACCCCATCAAAACCCAGCTATCTTTGTGTACCGCAAGGGCTTCCACTCCCTCAACGTACAGCTGGTGTGTAACCACAAGAAGGAGATTTTGCATGTTTGCGCTAAGTTCTGTGGTAGTTGCCAAGACTCTTTCATCCTGCGGAACTCTAGTATTTCTCCGCTCTTCAATCCGCCAAACCAACTTAATGGATGGCTCCTTAGTGACAAGGGCTACCCCCTGAAGAAGTGGCTAATGACGCCAATCAGGAGGCCAGCTAACGAGGCTGAGGAGTGCTACAACACCAGCCACATTTTGACCAGGTCCATTATCGAGCAAACCATTGGCTTGCTGAAGATGCGATTCCGATGCCTTGACAGATCAGGTGGAGCCCTGCAGTATTCAGCAGCCAGGGTCTCCAGAATGGTTGTGGTCTGCTGTGCACTGCACAACATGGCACAGCGTTGTGGCTTGCAGCTTCCTGATGAGCAAGTGGCTCAGTTCCAGGCCTCCTCAGATGAGGAGGAGGAGGGGGAGGAGGACCAAGCGGCGGCGTATCGACCAGCAGCAGCGGCAGCACGTGAGCACATGGCTGCCCGTAATGCAAGGGATGCACTCAACCTGGCCAGATTTGCATAGGTTGCCCATTGTGGCACATGTGCTTGGCTCCCTCTTAATACATGATAGACAATGGACGTAACTCTCTGGCCTCCTTTCACTCAGAGCACCAACTTGACCACACAAGTGTCGCGGAGCCCGCAATGTGGAGCTGCCTAAGCTGAAGTAACAGATGACATCACGCCAACTAATTTTAATACATTCACACAGGAATGGCATTTCATCAATAAACAGAAACAATCACCCAATCTGCACACAGATCTGGAGGTTATATTCCTTGCCAGCTGGACCCACACAGCCTTGGTTTCTTTGGGAGGCCTCTTCCTCCCAGATGAGGGGAAGAGCACCTCCCTGCTAGCTCTCGCCCCCTCAACCAGCATACCCAGCACCTCATCCGAGAACCTCGGGGAGGCCCTTGCCTTGGAGCTGGCCAGTCTTCAAGGAGATAAAAATTTGGAGGTGGTGCAGCATCGACCAAAAACCAGTGGAAGAGCCAAGGCAGCAAGCAGCCCTTAAATGAAGCTGGATAAGTGACGTCAGCAGAGGCGAGTTTCAGTCCCAAAAGACTAATTGGCCCAGGGGAACCCACACCGCTGAAATTAACTGGCCAATTAGGGGAAAATCGCAAATTTTTCCCACCTCTCAGTGGAGGCAGGTTTGGAACCCACCAAAACCGAAACCCGCCTCCAACCAGAAAATCACGTCCCAAGTCATCCATTTAAAGTATAACATGTAGACATAGTTCTAATATATAGCAGTGAAGTTAGTTTACTTGCCAGTACAGTATGATCTTCATTATTCCTTGGTTGAAGTTCTCCAAATACATTAGGATAGGTCTATCATAAAATAGTGAAAATTACAAGTTCATCATCCTTTAAGAGCTTTTTCTAGTAGTTTCTCCAATGGCTCAATGGGTAAATGATGTGATACTGAAACATAGGACTGGATTTTAATGTGCAGACGCGGGGGGCTCCGATAGCGCTTGGGAAACCCAAAAATATGTTAAGCGCATCTGTCAGTGGATTTTTAACTCAGCCACCTCATTATTATTTTCCTTCCAGGTTTCCCGTCCAATCAGCAGCAGCGGGCGTGATGTGGATATGGCGTGATGTACATACCAGAAATAGTGGGGAGCCAAGGGTCTAATGAGAGAAGCTTAAAGTAATTAATATTAGTAAAGAAAAAGTACTGGAGAAATTAATGGGACTAAAAGCCAACAAATCTCCTGCACCTGATGGAGTATATCTTAGAGTTCTAAAAGAGGTGGCTGCAGAGATAGTGCATGCATTGGTTGTGATCTTCTAAAATTTTCTAGATTCTGGAACTGTCCCAGCGGATTGGAAGGTAGTGAACGTAACACCGCTATTCAAGAAAGGAGGAGAGAGAAAACAGGGAACTTTTTTTTATTCATTCATGGGATCTGGGCGTCTCTGGCAAAGCCAGCATTTATTGCCCATTCCTAATTGCCCTTGAGAAGGTGGTGGTGAGCCGCCTTCTTGAACCGCTGCAGTCCGTGCGGTGAAGGTACTCCCACAGTGCTGTTAGGGAGGGAGTTCCAGGATTTTGACCCAGCAACGATGAAGGAACGGCGATATACTTCCAAGTCAGGATGGTGTGTGACTTGGAAGGGAACTTGGAGGTGGTAGTGTTCTTATGCGCCTGCTGCCCTTGTCCTTCTAGGTGGTAGAGGTCGCGGGTTTGGGAGCTGCTGCCGAAGAAGCCTTGGCGAGTTGCTGCAGTGCATCTTGTAGATGGTACCTCCTGCAGCCACGGTACGCCGGTGGTGGAGGGAGTGAATGTTTAAGGTGGTGGATGGGGTGCCAATCAAGTGGGCTGCTTTGTCCTGGATGGTGTTGAGCTTCTTAAGTGTTGTTGCAGCTGCACTCATCTAGGCAAGTGGAGAATATTCCATCACACACCTTACTTGTGCCTTGTAGATGGTGGAAAGGCTTTGGGGAGTCAAGAGGTGAGACACTCGCCGCAGAATACCTAGCCTCTGACCTGCTCTTGTTGCCACAGTATTTATGTGGCTGGTCCAGTTAAGTTTCTGGTCAATGGTGACCCCCAGGATGTTGATGGTGGGGGATTCGGCGATGGTAATGTTGTTGAATGTCAAGGGGCGGTGGTTAGACTCTCGCTTGTTGGAGATAGTCATTGCCTGGCACTTGTGTGGCGCGAATGTTACCTGCCAATTATCAGGCCAAGCCTGAACGTCGTCCAGGTCTTGTTGCATGCGGGCATGGACTGCTTCATTATCTGAGGAGTTGTGAATGGCACTGAACACTGTGCAGTCATCAGCGAACATCCCCAATTTTGACTACAGGCCAGTTAGCCTGAGATCAGTCATCGGGAAAATGCTGGAATCCATTATTAAGGAAGTAGTAACAGGGCACTTAGAAAATTATAATATGATTAGGCAGAATCAACATAGTTTTATGAAAGGGAAATCGTGTTTGACAAATCTATTAGTTTTTTGAGGATGTAACTAGCTGGGTAGATAAAGGGGAACCAGTGGATGTAGCATATTTGGATTTTCAAAAGACATTCGATAAGGTGCCACACAAAAGGTTGTTGCACATGATAAGAGCTCATGGAGTTGGGGGTAATATGGATAGAGGATTGGTTAAAGGACAGAGTAGGAATAAATGGGTCATTTTCAGGTTGGCAGGCTGTTACTAGTCGGGTGCTGCAAGGATCAGTGCTGGGGCCTCAGCTATTTACAATCTATATTAATGACTTGAATGAAGGGAACGAGTGCAATGTATCCAACAGAAAATGCTAGAAATACTCAGCAGGTCAGGCAGCATCTGTGGAGAGAGAAACAGAGTTAACGTTTCAGGTCAATGACCTTCCGTCAGAACTGGAAAAGGTTAGAGATGTAACAGGTTTTAAGCAAATACAGAGGCAGAGAGAGGGGTGAGGGGAGGAAAGAACAAAAGGGAAGGTCTCTGATAGGGTGGAAGGCAGGAGAGATTAAATGACTAAAGGGATGATGGTATCCTCATAGGTCATCCTCCTTCTCGCATGCACCTCTTGCTTTTCCGCCCTCCTCTCACCACAGCTCCACCCTTGTGCCTTCCTTTCACATACCCAAGAAATGCAGCCTGCCCAGCCAGTGGGTGACCAAGAAGAAAGAAAGACTTGCATTTATATAGCACCTTTCATGACCACTGGACGTCTCAAAGCGCTTTACAGCCAATGAAGTACTTTTGAAGTGGAGTCACTGTTGTAATGTGGGAAACGCGGCAGCCAATTTGCGCTCAGCAAACTCTCACAAACAGCAATGTGATAATGACCAGATAATCTGTTTTAGTGATGTTGGTTGAGGGATAAATATTGGCCAGGACACCGGGGATGACTCCCCTGCTCTTCTTCGAAATAGTGCCATGGGATCTTTTACGTCCACCTGAGAGAGCAGACGGAACCTCGGTTTAACGTCTCATCTGAAAGATGGCACCTCCGACAGTGCAGTACTCCCTCGGCACTGCACTGGAGTGGGAGGGAGAGGAGAGTGAAGAACAAAAACAAGAAACACCATCACTCGATTTCACACTCCCAACCACCAGCTCCTCAAGGTCGACCAGCAAGGCCATTTGCAGTGTCCCCCACTGAAAGTCAGCAGCCTTCCACCAGCTATGCTGCAGCCACTGGGGTAGCACTGCGTGACATCAGTAGGATAGGCAAAAGCACACACAAGACAGTCACTAAGGGAATGCATAATGGTGATGAGCTGATTTCTTGATGTCATATTGGATGGATAGCTGTATAAAGTTGAATTGGAAAGTTGGCTTTGTGGTGGCTTTTATTTCAGCATTGTGGCCAAGAGGACACTGTGATGGTCAGTAACAGAGGGAAGTTAAGGTGTATGACAAATGTTGAAAGGGGAATTGGGGTTGTGGTCACTGGTACCACAGGCGGATGATTCCATCCGGATATCCCAGCCAGAAAGGGGCTATTTGGGTTGCATCCTTCCTTCGGCTTCCTCCTCTTCTGCGTCTTCCTCTTCCCTCTGCGAGCGGATACTGTAAATCTGAAATAAAAGCATAAAATGCTAGAAATACTCAGCAGGTCAGGCAGCATCTGGACCGGAGACGTGAACTCTCTTTCTCTCTTGACGGATGCTGCCTGACCTGCTGAGCATTTCCAGCATTTTCTGTCTTCTCCGAGGCCTTCCTTTACCATCCGAGGCCTTGCAACCATCCAGCAGCACTCTCTGCACACTTAAAAAACTTTTAATATGTATTGCACCAAGCCACTACTTCAATAAAATATCAACCAAAATGGCGGCCACCGAGTCCCGCGCCAGAGTGGCGGCCGCCATTTTTCAACCGGATCACAGCAGTGACTTGTGGTGGTAAGTGGTCCAATTTCTGGGCCAGTATTTTTTAAATGGTGAGAAATTATTAAATGTAGATGTTCAGATGGGATTTGGGTGTCCTTGTACACGAAACACAAAAAGTTAACATGCAGGTACAGCAAGCAATTAAGAAGGCAAATGGTGTGTTGGCCTTTTGCAAGGGGGTTGGAGTACAAGAGTAAGGAAGTATTGCCGCAATTGTACAGAGCTTTGGTGAGGCCACACCTGGAGAACTGTGCACAGTTTTGGTCTCATTTTTCTTACCAAAATGTAATACCTCACATTTATCTGTGTTGAAATTCATTTGCCAATTATATGCCCATTCTGCAAGTTTATTAATGTCTTCTTGTAATTTGTTGCAGTCCTCCTCAGTATTGACTATCCCCACTCGCCCGCCCCCAATTTGGTGTCATCCACAAATCTGGTGGCGATATGGCATTCATTGTAGCACTGTTGGGTTTCAGTGGTCAGGTTTCTGACCGGCGTCATGAGCCAAGTTGGCAGTGCGTATCCCTTATCGCCTAGTAGCCACCCCTTAAGTCTGCTTCCAGATCCGAAGAGATCAGGGAGCTTGGACTGCCGCAGGACGAAAGCATCATGGCAGCTGCCCGGGAATCTTGCACACACCTGCATAAACATCTTTTCGTGGTTGCACACTAGCTGCACATTGATGAAGTGGAAGCCCTTGTGGTTGACGAATACTCCCGGTTGTTCTGGGGGTGCCCGGATTGCCATGTGTGTGCAGTCAATGGCGGCCTGCACCCGTGGGAAGCCAGCTAGAACCGCAAAAAGTGCAGAAAGTAACCTCCAAAGTGTAGAGAGTGATCTCTCAGCACAAATACTGTGAACAAACCCTTTCCCACAAGCAGGTAAGAAAGCAGCTGTGAGTAGTGAGTATTTATTGGCCTATTTCTCTGAGATTGATTCAGCCCCCTCAACTGCCGCAGTGTACTCACCTTGCTTTCACTGGCAAATTTCAGGAAGTCTGGGAAACCTGTGGACCCAACGTTAAAGTCAAAAAGTGTGTGTCAATATCGTTCTAATTGAGTGATTAACATATGGTAACTGACAACCTGCCTCACCCGAGGGGGTTGCACGCACGCAGCCTAATGCCCTTGAGTTAAATTTGGAAGTCGGCTTGGAGCCAGCTTCCCGACAGACTAACATTCTTCCCAGTTTTAACCCCCCCCGCAAACCCACACGCTCTTCCAGATTAAAATTCAGGCCATTCAGATCAGCAAGGTCCCAGGGTCAACTCCGACTCAGCTGGAGTGCCAATTGGCTTTGGTGCTCCTAAAGAAAGATCTTGCTTTTTCTAGCGCCTTTCATGACCACAGGACGCCCCAAAGCGCTTTACAGCCAATTAGGTACTTTTTGAAGTGTAGAGAAAGTCAGCCAGTAAAATGTACTTAGCCTCTATTCAGTGACCACTTCCCCAAACAGTAGCCTTTGGTGAGAGTGGGAATTCAGTGCAGAGGAGGAAGGAGGTGCTAAATAAATTAACTGAGGAACAAAATCTAAGTGTTCAATTATTTATTCACACTTTAATAATTAACTATATTGTAGATATACTAAACTTTAAAAAAAATAACAATTAAAAATAAGAGGCAAGGGATAAAACCTAACTAGCAGTTTTAACAAGTAATAAAAATTGACGTCAACAAGAAACAGAACCAGCTAAATCAACTAAACTGAGCAATAGCAATAACTAAAAGAAATCAAATTAAATCCATCTGATAATTATAATTTAGTATTGAAGGTGAATCAGTTACCTCTAGAAATAGATAGATAGATAAATAAATAAACAAACAGATTATGGCACAGGCAGTGTGTTAGGACGGCAGAATGTGGGAATTTGTGGACAATGACACAGTCCCGGATGACCACACCTGTTGGAAATGTCTATGTCTTGAATTACTCTGGCTCAGAGTCATTGAGCTAGAGCGTGAGTTAGAGACAGGGAGAAATGTAGGAACAGGAGTAGGCCTTGGATGATCAGACGGGAAAGATTGGCCCGGAATTTGCAGGCAGCGGCGAAGTGCTGGCGCTCGCCGCTGACCTCGAAGAAAGCTGCCCACAAATATCTAATGATCTCTGCAGCATCAATTTCATCTCTCCCGACCTTAGTTTTAATCTGGGGCAAATCAAGCGAATCGCCAGCATCCTGTAATAGTGATGTCACCAAGCTGGCTAAGCAGCCAATCACATTAAAAAATACTCACAGAAAGCAAATCAAGAAGTAAAATGCACAGATTATAATTTACTTTTAATAAATTTTACACATAGGATTAAGGTAGAAGCTGAAATATCAAAAACTTGTAATTCTTAATCATATTAATGGAAAATTTGACATTCCACAAATATAAAATTAGTTTTTCAGGGCCAGAATGGTTGTTCAGCAGTCATACCTCTTTCAACAAGGCTTAACACTTTGGTGGTGTGGGGGGGGGGGGGGGGGGGGTTTAAAACAGTTCCAGTGATTTGAATTGATTGCCAGCTCTGGGGAGTTCCACAGCGCAACCTGTGGCGGAGCAGTGACTGACTGACCGCAACTTCTGGATTTCCGTGTTTATCTGCGCATGTGCTAAATCCTGAAGTTGCTGTCAGTTTCAGAGGGGACTGTTTCGTCGTCATTACCAGCGCAAAATCCGGGCCATTGTAAACAATATTATGCCTGGAGGAACAGATACCAAGAATTCTTTTCATAAGCTACAACATTTCCACATAACTAACCCCTAACTGATATTTATTGAGAAGATTATGCAGTGCAGAGGAGGCCAGCAGAACATGGATCAACTCATTTGTTTTTAACACTGCAGCATGTAAAGCAATTTAATATATAATATATAGAGAGGGTACAGAGGAGATTTACGAGGATGTTGCCAGGACTGGAGAATTTTAGCTATAAAGGAAAGATCAGATAGGCTGGGGTTGTTTTCTTTGGAACAGAGGAGGCTGAGGGGAGACTTGATTGAGGTGTATAAAATTATGTGGTGTCTAGATAGAGTGGATAGCAAGGACCTATTTCCCTTAGCATAGAAGATAGGAGCAGGAGTAGGCCATTCGGCCCCTCGAGCCTGCTCCGCCATTCGATGAGATCATGGCTGATCATCCAAACTCAGTACCCTGTACCTGCCTTCTCCCCATATCCCTTGATACCTTTAGCTTTAAGAAATATATCTAACTCATTCTTGAATATATTTAATGACTTGGCCTCAACTACCTTCTGTGGTAGAGAACTCCACAGGTTCACCACTCTCTGGGTGAAGAAATTCTTCCTCATTTCTGTCCTAAATGGCTTACCCCTTATCCTTAGATTATGACCCCTGGTTCTGGACTCTCCGACCATCGGGAACATTCTTCCTGCATCTAGTTTGTCCAGACCGGTCAGAATTTTATATGTTTCGATGAGATCCCCTCTCATTCTTCTATACTCCAGCGAGTATAAGCCCAATCGACCCAATCTCTCCTCATATGTCATTCCTGCCATCCCAGGTATCAGCCTTGTGAATCTTCGCTGAACTCCTTCCATGGCAAGAACATCCTTCCTCAGATAAGGCGACCAAAACTGCACACAGTATTCAAGGTGTGGTCTCACCAAGGCCCTGTACAACTGCAGCAGGACATCCCTGTTCCTATACTCAAACCCTTTCGCTATGAAGGCCAACATACCATTTGCCTTCTTCACCGCCTGCTGCACCTGCATGCTTACCTTCAGCGACTGGTGCACAAGGACACCCAGGTCTCATTGCACTTCCCCTTCTCCCAATCTATTGCCATTCAGATAATAATCTGCCTTTCTGTTTTTGACACCAAAGTGGATAACCTTGCATTTATCCACGTTATACTGCATCTGCCACGCTTCTGCCCACTCACCCAACCTGTCCAAATCATCCTGGAGTTTCTCAGTATCCTCCTCGCAGCATACACGCCCACCCAGCTTTGTGTCATCTGCAAACTTGGAGATATTACATTTAGTTCCCTTATCTAGATCATTAATGTATATTGTGAATAGCTGGGGTCCAAGGACCGATCCCTGCGGTACCCCACTAGTCACTGCCTGCCACTCGGACAAAAACACCCATTAATTCCTACTCTCTGCTTTCTGTCCGCCAACCAGTTCTCTATCCAAGTCAATACCTTGCCCCCAATCCCATGTGCCTTAGCTTTACACGCTAATCTATTATGCGGGACCTTATCGAAAGCCTTTTGAAAGTCCAAATACACCACATCTACTGGTTCTCCCTTATCTATTTTCCCAGTTACATCCTCAAAAAATTCCAGTAGATCAGTCAAGCACGATTTACCTTTTGTAAATCCATGTTGACTTTGTCCGATCCTGTCACTGTTTTTCAAGTGCTCAGCTATTACATCCTCTATAATGGACTCTAGCATTTTCCCCACTACCAATGCCAGGCTTACCGGTCTGTAATTCCCCGCTTTCTCTCTACCACCCTTTTTGAATAGTGGGGTAACATTAGCTACCCTCCAATCCATGGGTACAGTTCCAGATTCCATCGAATGTTGGAAGATGATCAGCAATGCATCTACTATTTCTAGGGACACTTCCTTAAGTACCCTAGGATGTAGATTATCAGGCCCTGGGGATTTATCGGCCTTCAATCCCATCAATTTCCCTAACACCATTTCCCTGCAAATACTGATTTCTTTCAGTTCCTCCCTTTCATCAGACCCTATGTTCTCCAACATCTCTGGGAGGTTATTTGTGTCCTCCTTTGTGAAGACAGAACCAAAATATGCATTTAATTGGGCTGCCATTTCTTTGTTCCCCATTATAACTTCCCCCGCTTCTGACTGCAAGGGACCTACACTTGATTTGACTAATCTTTTTCTCTTCACATATCTATAAAAGCTCTTACAGTCAGTTTTTATGTTCCCAGCAAGCTTACTTTCATATTCTATTTTCCCCTTCTTAATTAATCCCCTTGTCCTCCTTTGTTGAATCCTAAACTGCTCCCAATCCTCAGGGTTACCGCTTTTTCTGGCCAATTTATATGCCCTCTCCTTGGATCTTATGCTATCCCTAATTTCCCTTGTTAGCCACGGTTGAGTCACCCTTTTTGTTTTATTCTTATGCCACACTGGGATGAACAAATTCTGTAGTTCATCCATGCAGTCTTTGAATGTTTGCCATTGCCTATCCACCGTCAACCCTTTGAGTGACATTCCCCAATCAATCCTACCCAATTCGCGCCTCATACCATCGTAGTTTCCTTTATTTAAATTCAGGACCCTAGTCTCTGATTCAACTACTTCACTCTCCATCCTAATGAAGAATTCTATCATATTATGATCACTCTGGCCCAAGGGGCCTCGTACAACAAGATTGCTAATTAATCCTTTCTCGTTACATAATACCCAGTCTAAGATGGCCTGATCTCTGGTTGGTTCCTCGACATATTGTTCCAGAAAACCATCCCGTAAACATTCTAGGAATTCCTCCTCCACAGTATTTTTACTAATTTGGTTAGCCCAATCTATATGTAAATTAAAGTCACCCATGATGACTGCTGTGCCCTTACTGCATGCTTCTCTAATTTTCCTTTTAATGCCGTCCCCAACCTCCATATTACTGTTTGGAGGTCTCTATACCACTCCCACTAACGTTTTCTGCCCCTTGTTATTTCTCAGTTCTACCCATACAGATTCCGCATCATCAGAGCTAATATCCTTCCTTTCAATTGTGTTAATCCCCTCTTTAACCAGCAATGCTACCCCACCTCCCTTTCTTTTTTGCCTATCTTTCCTAAATATTGAATAACCCTGGATGTTGAGTTCCCAGCCTTGGCCACCCTGGAGCCATGTTTCTGTAATCCCAATCAAATCGTATTCATTTACCTCTATTTGCGCAGCTAATTCATCCACCTTGTTCCGAATGCTCCTTGCATTAAGACACAAAGCCTTCAGGCTTGTTTTTTTTAATGCTCTCAGACCTATATGAATTATTATTTACTGTGACCATGTTTGATTTAAACCGTTGAGTTCTTTGCCTTCTACTTTTGTTTTTCTCCTTCCTGTCTTTTTCTTTTATCCTTGTTTCCCTTTCCTCTGTCTCCCTGCTCAGGTTCCCAACCCCCTGCCACTTTAGTTTAAACCCTCCCCAACAGCACTAGCAAACACTCCCCCTAGGACATCGGTCCCGGCCCTGCCCAGGTGCAGACCGTCCCGTTTGTACTGGTCCCACCTCCCCCAGAACCGGTTCCAATGTCCAGGGAATTTGAGTCCCTCCCCCTTGCACCATTCCTCTAGCCACGTATTCATTTGAAATATCTTCCTATTTCTACTCTGACTAGCACGTGGCACTGGTAGCAATCCTGAGATTACTACCTTTGAGGTCCTATTTTTTTAAATTTACCTCCTAACTCCCTATATTCTGCTTTTAGGACCTCATCCCGTTGTTTACCTATATCGTTGATGCCTATGTGCACCACGACAACTGGCTGTTCGCCCTCCCCCTCCAAAATGTTCTGTAGCCGCTCCGAGACGTCCTTGACCCTTGCACCAGGGAGGCAACACACCATCCTGGAGTCTCGTTTGCAGCCGCAGAAACGCCCATCTATTCCCCTTACAATTGAATCCCCTATCACTATAGCTCTTCCACACTTTTTCCTCCCAGCCTGTGCAGCAGAGCCACCCATGGTGCCAGGAAGTTGGCTGCTGCTGCCTTCCCCTGATAAGTCATCCCCCCCAACAGCATCCAAAGTGGTATATCTGTTTGAGAGGGGGATGGCCACAGGGGACCCCTGCACTACCTGCCTGCACCTCTTACTCTGCCTGGTGGTCACCCATTCACTTCCTGCCTGTACGCCCTTTACCTGCGGTGTGACCAACTCGCTAAACGTGTTAGCCACGATGTTCTCAGCGTCGCTAATGCTCCAATATGCATCCATCCGTAGCTCCAGCACCGCAATGCGGTCCGTCAGTAGCTGCAGCTGGATACATTTCCCACACACATGGTCGTCAGGGACACAGGAAGCGTCCCTGATTTCCCACATATAGGAGGAGCATATCACAGGGTGGAGCTCTCCTGCCATTACTTACCCTTTAATTAATTAATTAAAATTAAATTAAATGAATCCCACCAATTTCACTTCAATTAAATGATACAGGGCCCTTGTTTAACAGCAGTCCCCGCTACACCACAGAGACTCTAGAAACTATAAACCACAGAATTTAAGTATGGAAAAAAGGAGAGAGAAATACTCACCAACCAATCACTTACCTGCTTTCTGGTGATGTCACACTTCGATTACTTTTTACTTCTCTACACTCACGGGTCCGTTGTAGCCCCCGCTCACCTTTGAAATCTCCCGAGGTTTGGCGCTCTCCAGCCGTTCTCGCTCACCTTTGAAATCTCCCGAGGTTTGGCAGAGGGGTCAATAACCAGGGGGCATAGATTCAAAGTAATTGGTAGAAGGATTAGAAGGGATTTGAGGAGAACTTTTTTCACCCAGAGGGTGGTGGGTGTCTAGAACTCACTGCCTGAAAAGGTGGTAGAGGTAGAAACCCTCATCACATTTAAAAAGTACTTGGATATGCACTTGAAGTGCTGTAACCTACAAGGCTACGGACCAAAAGCTGAAAAGTGGGATTAGGCTGGATAGCTCTTTTTTGGCCTGCACAAACACGATGGGCCAAATGGCCCCCTTCTGTGCTGTAAATTTCTATGATTCTATGATAATTATTTGGAAAGTAAAAGTGAACACCCTCTTAAAGCCTTTTCCTTCTATTTTCTCCCCTTCTCCTGAAAGCAATGACATGTACATGGTTCCATGGGTACTACAGGTTCTCCAGTATCTTGTCAAAGTGGATATTATTCATCTGTGAATCTAGTTAATGAATGGTGACAGGGTATTTAACCATGGATTAATCATAGCCAAGCCTGATCGTATCCACACATACAATTTCCAATATGAGTCACTGGATAGTAATCAGGAATAGTTGTTTTTCCCTTCCTTGGATTGAAGCCAATTGTGATGCCCCACTGCCACCATAGCACTTGTCCACTGAACCAATAGGGCTGTCTTAACTGTGGCCTCTAGTACAATGCATGTTTTTGTTGCTACCTCTTCAGCAGAGAACCTGCATAAAGTATCCCATTTATATGGTTTCCAAACACAGCATTATAAAGAGCTTCTACTGTACCATGACCTTTGAGGAAGCTGATGGTCTATCTTCTAGCAGAATGGGAATGCGCATTTCTAAAAAGATTTTCCTCATCTCGCATCTGGTTCTTTTGCCAATTACCTTAAATCTCTGGATACTGACCCTTCTGCCACTAGAAACAGTTTCTCCTTATTTACTCTTCAAAACCCTTCATGATTTTGAACACCTCTATTAAATCTCCCCTTAACCTTCTCTGCTCGAAGGAGAACAAACCCAGCTTCTCTAATCGCTCCTCATAACTGAAGTCCCTCATCCCTGGAATCACCATTCCAGTAAATCTTCTCTGCACACTCTCTGAGGTCTTGACATCCTTCCTAAAGTGTGGTGCCCTAAATTGAACATAATGGGGGCAATTTTCCCAGCCCTGAGGAAGCGGGTTTGGAGGCGGGACAGTTGGCAAAATTGCAAAAATTGAGTGCGGGTTCGGAACCCGCCTCCGCGCAACTTTGCTGGAGGCGGGCTTCAGGAGTGCGATTCGGTCCCGCCTCCAAGAGGCGGGATAGGCAGTTAAGACCGTTAACAACCGCTTAAGGGCCTCTACAATCCTATTTTGCCAGGCCTCTGTTATTTTGCCACATTTACAGCGTGTTGCATGCCGCTCCTAAACCACACCAGCTAATCCTGGCGGGTTGACAAGTGGCTGGCCTCCTCACAGCTGCAGCTCCAACTCCAACATAAAAACGGAGCTTTCAACAGGGATGAGTTGCAGGTGGTAGAACTTTTGTTGCACAAGTCTTTGAGCACTTTTTCCAGGCCTACCGAAGTCGGAGGTGGTGAAGCTGAGATCTATCAACTTTGGGACCTCCTGGGAAAACCCTCTCCCCACTTGGACTGACTGTTTCCCCAACGGAGGTATCTACCAGCAGCATGGGAAACATTTATTTCCTTTCATCATGGACTTCAGATTCGGACGAGGAGCAGCCACGGCAGCAGCAGAACAGCAGCAGGAGTGCCAACCTCCTGCTCACCCACCTGATGGTGCACAGGGCAGAAGACGCCAGCGCATGGCAGCAGGTCGCCACAGAAGATACCCCCAACACAGGGTTTACAGACAGAGGATGAGCTTCCTCAACATGAGTGAGCAGCTGTGTCAAAGGAGGCTGAGATTTTCGTGAGAGGTTGTCGGAGACATCTGCGCAATGCTGCACCAACACCTGGAGCCCAGCGGATCCGGTGGATACCCCTTACCAGTGTCTGTCAAAGTCACCACCGCACTCAACTTTTTTGCTTCAGAGTCCTTCCAGGGATCATCAGCAGACATCAGCGGCATCTCCCAGTTGGCCACAATTGCATCACGCAGTTTACCAATGCCCTCTTTGCAAAGGCGCACAATTACATCAACTTTTCAACTGATCAAGCTAGTATAACCGCGCATGCGGTTGGATTCGCAAATATGGCAGGCTTGCCAATGGTGCAGGGCATCATAGACTGCACACATGTGGCCCTGAGGGCACCCCATCACAACCCAGCTATTTTTGTCAACCGCAAGGGCTTCCACTCCCTCAATGTACAGCTGGTGTGTAACCATAAGAAGGAGATTTTGCAGGTTTGCGCCAAGTACTGTGGCAGTTGCCATGACTCGTTCATCCTGCGGCAGTCTAGTGTGCCTCCGCTCTTCAAGCCGCCAAACCAACTTAACGGATTGCTACTTGGAGACAAGGGCTACCCCCTGAAAAAGTGGCTAATGACACCGATCAGGAGGCCAGCAAACGAAGCTGAGGAGCGCTACAACGCCAGCCACATTTCGACCAGGTCCATCATCGAACAAACCATCGGCTTGCTGAAGATGCGATTCAGGTGCCGTGACAGATCAGGTGGAGCCCTGCAGTACTCAGCAGCCAGGGTCTCCAGAATGGTCGTGGTCTGCTGTGCACTGCCCAATATCGCACAGCAGCGTGGCTTGCAGCTTCCTGAGGAGCAAGTGGCTCAGTACATAGCCTCCTCAGATGAGGAAGAGGAGGAGGAGAATATGACCGAGCGGAGGCGCATCAACCAGCAGCAGCACGCGAGCATATTGCTGGCCGCAATGCAAGGGATGCACTCATCTTGGCCAGATTTGCTTAGGCTGCCCATTCTAGCACATGTGCTTGGCTCCTTCTTAGCACAAGATACACAATGGACAGGACTCTCTGGCTTCCTCTCACTCTGACCACCAACCTGACCAAGCAAGTCTCGCTGAGGCCACAATGTGAAACTTCCAAAACCAAAATCACAGAGGCCATAACGTCAACAGTTTGCCATCACCAGAGTTTAATACATTGACAAAGGGATGGCATTTAATTATTAAACACAAAAAAACACCCAAGTGACTGCCCGTGTGACTAATTATGCTTTATCTTCCTCTTACGCGTGCTCCTATGTGGTGCTTCCCCTGTGGCTTCAGCAGAAGTGGAGGCCCCTTGCTCACTTTCATGCTGCTCCTGCTTTGACACCTTTGGCGGGTGTCTTCTGGGTTTGCGAGCCTGTGAGGCCTCGCCAAAAGTCTGCTCCTCCTGCGGCTGTGCAGGGGCTGAGACGCCCATCTCAGTTGGGTGAGGACTCTGACCGAGGGCAATACAGTGGCATGGAAGTGTGAGCGCTTGGAGAGGAGCCCCCATTTCCTTGTTCTCTGCCACCAACATCCCTCTCATGGGTCAGCCCCACCTCAGCGCTAGCAAGTGGCTTGACAGCACCTTGCTGCACATCAGGGGGGCCATGAGGACCCGTGTCTGCACTGGCAGTCCTACTGCTGAGGACTTCCATGAAGCTCTGGTCTCTCTGATCAATAGCTGGCCATCGCTCCTCCAGAGATGTCAGTCTATTCTGAACATTGACCATGTTTTCAACACTCTGGCGCCTTATCTCCTCCATGGTCCTGGCCATCGTCTGAAGAGAGGCAGCCATCGATACCCACGGAGGTAGACGTTACTTCCACGGAGGTAGCCAACCTTCCCGAGGAGATGCGCTCATGCGCCAATGACTCCACAAAGGTTCTGCTCATATTCGAGTTGGACTCCTCCATCCTCTCCACACACACGGTGACCCTGGAGACAAAGCCTGCCAGAGACTCCTGCACCTGTTCCTGGAGTTCCAGCACCGCTCTCCTTCTGGATGGACCCGGAGGCACAGGGTCCACATGCAGCTGAGCAGAGCTAGGATGGTCCTGCAACCTCCGACGAGGACTCTCCACTGCTGCCCCTGTCTCCAC
Source organism: Squalus acanthias (assembly GCA_030390025.1). Taxonomy (NCBI): domain Eukaryota; kingdom Metazoa; phylum Chordata; class Chondrichthyes; order Squaliformes; family Squalidae; genus Squalus; species Squalus acanthias. The sequence continues at coordinate 43,063,542 of CM059436.1, forward strand.
CACCTGCTGATGCTCACTTGTGAGCTGTGATACACCAGGTGACAACACTACTCTATCTCCCGAAGGTCCCACCGAGGTGTGCATATCTGCGCTGGTGCTGGGTGCGCTTACATCTGCTGACGCTGCGTCCTCAGAGGTTGCAGGTTCCTCCGAGGAGTCTTCCGCCTCAGGCTCTTCCTCCTGGACAGTGGGGAGGGGGGCTGTCGATGGTCCTGTGGGGGAGTAAAGGAATGAGTTAGAGATGTTACGGTAGTGTGGCATGCACATGCAATAGCGCAGATGATCAATTTCCATTCTATAAATGTACATCAGCAGCCATTTTAGTGACTCCTGCAATGTAAAAGAGAGAGGCGCAAAACTATTCTGTCACCAGCTTGCTCTGCTGCGCCCGTCTGTCCGCCCCCACTTCCACCTCCACCTCAGTGCCAACGATTTCCAGGGCCGCCTCTTCAGCTTAGGTCAAATGGGCGAGGGAAGGTGGCCCTCCTCCAGTCATCGCCCTTTCCCTTTTATTGTGGGCTATCTTTTCCTGCAATGAGGGAGATAAGTGGAGTTGGAGTGAGAATGATGGAGTGAGTGTAGAGAGTCCAGAGCATAGATGCTTAGAAGGAGACAAAGATGGAGTGAGGTTCCATTTCCAAGGGCCCTCCCTGTACGTTGTTAGTCGTTGTCATTGCATAACATTGAAAGGGAGTGTGAGGGCAGCATAGTCGAATAGTGAAGTGATTGTGCTCATAGAGTGAGAGGGATGGTGAAGGGTGCAAGGCTTGTAAGGGTAAAGTGGGATGTGTAGGAGGAGGTTGACAATGCAGAGTGCTGGTGATGAGAGCAGAAGGGGAGCAGAATGAGGGTCAAGCTGAAGGTATACTCACTTTGGCTGATCTTACAAGGTCATTGAACCTCTTGCGGCACTGCAGCCATGTTCTGCTGCACAGAGACCTGGAGGTTACATCCCGTGCCAGCTGCACCCAGACAGCCTTGGTTTGTTTGGGAGGCTTCTTCCTCCCAGATGAGGGGAAGAGCACCTCCTTGCTAGCTCTCACCCCCTCGACCAGAATACTCAGAGACTCATCGGAGAAGCTCGGGGAGCCCTTGGCTCTCGAGTTGCCCACCTCTTCTCAGCGAAGTGTTCAGCAGCCACGAAACAGCAGTGAAATGAGCCAAGGCAGCAAGCAGCCCTTAAATGAAGCTGCATAAGTGCCGTCAGCAGAGGTGAGTTTCAGTCCAAAAAGAGTAATTGGCCCAGGGGAACCCACACGCCCAGAATTAATTGGGCAATTAGGGGAAAATCACAACTTTTTCCCACCTGACAGTGGAGGCAGGTTTGGAACACGCCCACCCCCGAACCCGCTCCCAACCCGCCTCCAATGGGAAAAATCGCCCCCAATACTCCAGCTGGGGCCTAACCAGTGACTATATTATAAAGGTTTAGCATAACTTCCTTGCTTTTGTACTCTATGCCTCTGTTTATAAAGCCAAGGATCCCATATGCTTTTTTAACAGCTTTCTCAATGTGTCCTTTCACTTTCTAAGACTTGTGTACATACACCCCCTGGTCTCTCTGTTTCTGCACCCCCTTTAAAATTGTACCATTTAGTTTATATTGCCTCTCCTCATTCTTCCTACCAAAATGCATCACTTCCCACCTCTCTGCGTTAAATTTCATCTGTCATATGTCTGCTCATTTCACTAGTCTGTCTGTGTCCTCCTGAAGTCTGCTACTATCCTCCACACTGTTTATTACATTTTTGAGCAATTTCTTACTTTACTGGTGTCATGGATAGATGTACTAAATTTTCTCATTTCATGCTTTCTAATGTTCTAAGTATTTTTGTTTTGGATCATGGCCTACTCCATGATTTAAAGTGCAATTAATCAATCGTCAACCTAAAGCAGTTGTATCTAACCACATGCATGAAAACTCACAGGAAATCAAGCCGTTGCAAGGGGAAGTAAAATCCTGATTCAATCGGAATCGGAAGTAAACATAGTCTCATAGAATGCTTAGAGCACAGAAGGAGGCCATTCAGCCCGTCGAGCCCGTGCTGGCTCTCTGCAAGAGCACCTCAGCTTGTCCCATTCCCCCGCCCTTTCACCGTAGCCCTGCAAAAAATTTTCCCACAGGTACTTATCCAATTCCCTTTTGAAAGCCACAATTAAGTCTGCCTCCACCACCCTTTCAGGCAGTGAATTCCAGATTCTAACCACTCGCTGCATAAAAAAGTTTTTCCTCATGTCGCCTTTGGTTCTTCTGCCAATCACCTTAAATCTGTGTCCTCTGGTTCTTGACCCTTCTGCCAATGGGAACAATGTCTCTCTGTCTACTCTATCCAGACCCCTCATGATTTTGAACACCTCTATCAAATCTCCTTTCAACCTTCTCTACTCGAAGGAGAACAACCCCAGCTTCTCCAGTCTATCCACATAACTGAAGTCCCTCATCCCTGGAACCATTTTTGTAAATCTTTTCTGCACCCTCTCTAAGGCCTTCACATCCTTCCTAAAGTGCGGTGCCCAGAATTGGACACAATACTCCAGTTGAGGCCAAACCAGTGTTTTATAAAGGTTCATCATAACTTCCTTGCTTTTGTACTCTATGCCTCCAATTATGAAGCCCAGAATCCCGTATGCTTTTTTAACCTGCCTTGCCACCTTCAATGATTTGTGCACATATACCCGCAGGTCTCTCTGTTCATGGACCCTCTTTAGAATTGTACCCTTTAGTTTATATTGCCTCTCCTCGTTCTTCCAACCAAAATGTATCACATCGCACTTTTCTGCGTTAATTTTCATCTGCCACGTGTCTGCCCATTCCACCAGCTTGTCTATGTCTTCTTGAAGTCTATCGCTATCCTCCTCACTGTGCAGTTGACTCCTATAAAACTATACCCACCATGTGCTACCAGCTTCAGGAGAGGAGGCCAGAAAATTGGGAGGAAAGTTAAAAATCTACAAAAGTTTTGACATGAGTCCTTTGATGGGCTGACTGCTGTTTTTCTTTGCCTTCTTAAGGGAAATCTATCACTCTGCCACTCTAGCCGTGACCAATATAATATAGTCATAGAATGTTACAGCACGAAAACAAGCCATTCAGTTTGTTAAATCTACGCTGGTGTTTTTGTCTTCATGAGCCACCTAATCTAATCCTACCAATAGCTATGTTAAGGATGAATAATCACATTCCATTGATAATTAAATGCTGTGAGCCCTTATCCCACATGTCTATTGAAGTGTGAATTTTTCAAAGGGAGAAATATTCCCATGATTCAGTTTGCCCAAACAGCTAAGAAAACTCTGTGGTTGACTTAGCCTTAGAGGTAATTGATTTGAATTGAGTAAATGGACAATATGAAACACAGGAACTTGTTTTAAAAACATTTGGATATTGCTTTGATGGCATAGTGGATAAATACACTGTCCAGTATGTTACTAAGGCATTCAGATCTGGATGCTCCCAGGTTTACTTTCTGGTCTTTGGTGAATTAGATGATCTCAATTGTGGTGGGCCAAATGCATTACAATTTGGTCATAAAGCAAGTTGAAATAATGAAACCCATCTGTAAAATAACCACCTCTGGGCCAGACTTGGTAATCCTCAAAAATAAGTGAATTCCTAATATTGGATCCTAATATTTATTACATTATAGTTGAAATTAATAGTAACTGATCATCGTATGCACTATAGACTGTGGTCTCTAGGTTCACAATTTAATTTTAACATAGGAATCAGTTTGTTTACATTGTAGACAAAATATTACTGGTGTAATTGAAACATTTTTCTTGTCTTGATAGTCTATAACTTCTCCGGTGTCTACGCAGTCCCCCTCTCCAAAAAGAAGCTATATAAAATACATTGCCTAATGTGTCCACCTGTCGCAATGTCTACAGCAATGGGCTCAAGGTCTGCCAAAGGTGAACATTCCTATCTGTTTGCCAAGTGCGTGATGTGCTCTTAGTTGGGTTATGTGGTCAGATAATCTGTAGTCAGGCAACTAATCCCTTTAAAGCTCATTTCAATTGGGAAGCACAACAAATGTTTTCTTGTCCTTTAATATAATTAATTTGGAAAGCTGCTATAATCTTCATCAGATTTGGACCTTAAATGAACAAATCCAGTTATTTTGCAATTTTGAATTGCTGAAGCAGAATTCTTTTATTCTTCACACTGTTCAGAAGTCCTTGCACACCAGTAAAGTGAAGACTAATCTGCTAAAAAAAAGGATCAATAACTTTAGTTTGTAGGTAGGTGCTAGCAAAATGCACTCAAGATATTTTTAAGGTTTCAAGTATTTGTTCCGACACAACTAAGACTGACATTGATCTACTTTAGGTCTTTCCATAGTACCACAAGTGGCTTGAAAGTTAAACTCCAAGGGCTGGATTTTCAATGACCTGTGGAGTCGGGTTTGGAGGCGTGTGGGGGGTTAAAATAGCAAAAAGTGGCGGGCGGACCTGATCCCGACTCCATTCCGCCTCCACGCAATTTTGACAAAATCGGTCGCGGTGTTCCCGACTCCGTCCCGCCTCCAAGAGGCGGGCGAGGCCATTAAAGCCCTTAACAAGCCCTAAATTGGCTCTGTAATGCCATTTTGAAACGTTTTAGCTAGTTTAACCCTTTTCCGACGTGAAGCACACCTGATGTGAAACACGCCAGTGAAACCTGGCGGGAGCACAAGTGGATAGCTGACTATCAGCTGCAGGTCCACTATTACAACGGAGATGTGATGAAGGTAGTAGTAGTATTAGGTCTGAAAGTCGCCTCTGATGCTGCTGCATTGAATGTCTTCAGAGACTGCCTGGCTTTTGCTGAGAGAGGACCTGGATGCAAAAAAATTCTCTCTCTCTCTCTCTCTCATTTTGATCCAGGTCCTCTCACAGCAAGAGCCAGGCAGTCTCTGACCTGACCTGCAATGCAGCAGCAATGATGACATCATCAGAGGCGACTTTCAAACTGAAACCACTAATTAGTTCATGGGTTCCCACATGCTGGAACTCAATTGCCCAATTAAGTGAAAATTGCATCAATCTCCCACATCCAAATGCAGTCGGGTGGATAACACGAAATGCGGATGACACGACCCCAACCCGCCCCAGTATCAAAATCCAGCCCCAAGTCTTCTCATTTTCTACGTCAAAAAAGAGATAAAGGTTACTGTTTGCTGAGAGATAATCACTGACTGCCAAGTTGTCACATTTATTTTTAGCATAGTCAAAGTGCTTGTCCGGGTTTCATCATTTGAATGATCAATACTATTGCAGAATGCAGCTTGGATCCTATCATGACATCTTAAGTACATTTCAAAGGCTTAAAAAACTGCATATTTTCTTTATTGCTCCCTTTAAGGATTTAAGTAATTTTGCTTATATTTTAAAATTAATCACTCACAACAGCATCTTTGTCAATGTGCTGCTTTACTGCCAAATATATCTTCTAAATTAAAGAATAATAAAAACAAAATTCTCATCTTTAATGCTTTCATTGCAGAACTGTGTGTGCTAGGAGTGCAGACTGAGATTTTGGATATGCATCCCCCCAATGATTTTCTGTATATTAATTAAAAAATAAATTCTTATCTTGATAGCCTACAAAGCCAAGAGGGCTGAAGATGAAAATTTACCTTAAAATTGGTGCTAGTCGATTTGTGAGGCCTGTGTCTTGGATTTCTATCTATCTCATTTCAAAAAAATGTTCCAAGTTTCCTTCCTCTTCTGATAAAGGCAGTGATTGGTGTTGCTCTATTGTACCATGGAAACTGGCAACCCTTGATACCTTGACTAAGGAGCCATCATTTATGTATGAGCCAGTGAGTTTCTGTAGCCAAATTGACCATGGGAGGGAAAACACAGCCAAACTGGCTCCTGTCTTCAGCGAGAATCATACTCATACATGGCACCAATAGGGTTACTGAGTAGCGAGCATCAGAGATACCGCTAGCTGACCCGTTCCCTGCCCCACGGACTCTCAATTGTAATGCATTTATTAGTGACCTAGTTGAGCTGAGCCAAATCAAAACAGATGAGGGATTGAACCTAGGACCATTCTAGTTTGTAAGTCTCTATACAAAACAATAAGATGCTTTTATCCACTTAGCTATCAAGGCAGCACAAGTTCTATCCCTTTCAAAAGAAAATTTTAAAAAAATTTCAGGTAATAACTTATTTCTCTCTTGCTCTTTCATTTTTTGTCCTTATCTTGGGCTGAATACTTGAAACAATCTGTTAGTTTAGTTCCAGTTCCGATGAAAAGTCTTCGACCTGAAACGTTGGGGGTTAAATTCGACCTACTGGCACCTGTTTTTCAGGTGCTACATGGCTTCCGAAGACCCCAAAATGGTGGGCATTAAGTGTGCCGCCCACCATATTAGGTAAGGACAAATAAGAGGCGTCCTTTATCCAAGCCTGAAGCAGGCATTAAGCCATTTGCATATGCAAATAAGGGACCTAACACCTGCTTCAGGTCCCTACTACAACATTGATTTGCCCTGAGGCCGCCAGAGCCAGCCATTCAAAGTATTTGACACAGATAAAGAAACCAAACTATTCAGATAAAGAAACCAAACTATTCAGATAAAGAAACCAAACTATTCAGTTCCAAGTGTCTTATACGATTGACATCCTGGGTTAGTGGCTTTAATTGACAGCTGAGTCTGGGGGAAAATACATGGGTTGGATTTAAAAAGAGGGAAGGCCAATGATTCTTTGTAGTCCTGTTGGCAACTCTGTGGCTAGGACCTTTACCTGGGCTTATAAGTAGTTGTTTGGCAGTCAGTCTGAAGCCAGCAGGGAGAGTGAGAAAGATCAGTGGCTGTGGTAGCATTTTGCCACTTAAGAAATGTGTGACCATGATTCAATGCTCAATTTTACATTCAGAGATAGCAAAGAAGTGTTCGGCTGTTTTGACATTGAGAATAGTAAAGGTTGAAACTATTATAAATACGCTGGGGGAGAAATTGGCTAACCCCAGAAAACAGCTGTGGGGATCGTGGTATTAACCCGCGCCCGTTCACTGCATTGCAGGCAGCACGTTAAATTCAATCTGCCTGCTGTTTTACATGATTGCTGCGTGCAGCCAGCGCTACCTGCGCTGTTCATTGGCTGCACTCATCAGCGGGGGCCCGATATCCTGAGTAGTTAGCGCTACTTAAACACAGCCTGCACCTATTAAAGGGGAGGTGCATTGTGGATACACGAAGTGGTGGGAGTCATTTGAAAACTGAATCTGTGCTGTGATACTTTGAGGAATGGTTGAACATGCGAGAGAGTGTGCACCAAGGTTTTCAGACACTGCACTGGAGGTCTTGGTGGAAGAGGTGGAAAGAAGGAGATGTCCTGTATCAGCAGGGGGGCCGGAGATCCTCCAGAAATATGCTCAGGAGGCAGTGGGAACAAGTAGCGGTGGAGGTCAATGCCAGGAGTATTGCTCCAAGAGCATAGATGCAGTGCAGGAAGAAGTTTAACAATCTCACACAAGTTGTCAAAGTCAGTAAGTTTATCTTTAAATGAGATATCCTACCAACTGCACCACTCGCCTCATCCACTGCTCAATTCACTACATCCCCAATACCCATCTACCAATCTCTATCAATCAGGACTCAACCCTAACATTCATATGCTTTACCTCACCCTCACACACTTAGCACTGTTGCAAGCCCATCACACACAACGTACAGCTCGCACACACTGGCAGTTATTCAACCATGACAGCCATATCACCCAAACATATTGCAGGACACTCACTGACACACTCCCATCTTTCTGCAGGAGAAGGTGGTGCATAACAGCAGGTAGCAGCAAAGAACTGGATGAGGACAAGCGCGCCTGTATGTTTGAACCCCCATGGAGGAGACAGTGCTGGCCATGTATGGGAAGGGCCATCGCTGAGGCCGTGGCCACTGGCCGGGATGATGAGGGTATCTGCATACCTAATCCTCCTTCTCTCATCCCACTTCTCCCTCCTCCTACAATCTCTTCTGACTTAGAAGCTAGTACTGACTAAATACTACTGTGTACTTAACTAATAGTAATATTTTCTGCTTGGTATCCCCTGATCAGTAGCTAGTTCATTCCTGGATGTTGATCTGCACAATTATCGAAGAAACCATTCAACATGCACACTAAAGTCAGCTAAGTGGCTTCCTTGTGAGAGCGGAGATCTGAATTGACAAATCCCCATGGAATTCAAATACAAGAATAAAATGAAGGCAAGAGATTTTTATGTAACCTTTTTCTTACATAGATGGAGAATCAGTTTATATTGAAGGTACTTCAGCATACTTTCTATCTCCTTTAAGCAAGAATAGTCTAACGCTTTGGTCAGCCGTAGCCAAAGAATCTCCTGCAATGGCTTCTCTTCTAGATCCCGCACTGTTACCTCTGAAGTACCCCAAGGAGCTATCCTTGACTCCCTCTTATTTCTCATCTATATTGTGCCCCTGGGCGACATCATCCGAAGGCACGTCGTCAGGTTACACATGTACGCTGATGACAACCAGCTCAACCTCACCACCACCTCTCTTGATCCCTCCACTCCCATCTCATTTGTCATGCTGCTTGTCCGACATCCTGTACTGGAATTTCCTCCAATTAAATATTGGGAAGCTATTGGGGGGAAAATTGGGTCACGCCCCCTTTGGGGCGCTAACTTCGCCGGGGCGCTACTTTTAGTGCGCCGAAACAATTAGCACCCCCGCCACCGAAATTCACTGGTAGCGCCCCAAGAGGGATGCGGGGCGCGACTGGAAGTGCCCCTCCTCCCTCTTGGGGCGCTGCGAGTGAATATCGCGGTGCTACGTGCCGCAGCACCACGCTCTGTGGCACGTTGCGCCACGGTACTGCAGGCCTTTCTCCCCTTTTTAAAGGGGAGGGGCCTAGCGCAGCGCGACCCGGGGCCCAGCTGGGTCACCAGGGATTGGAGTGCCGGCAAAAGAGCCCGGCACTCGAGAAGTGCCGGGCTCACGGAGCGCAGCCGGCACTCCACGGGGGGGGGGGCGCTGGTCAGGAGGCCGGGGACGGCAACGGGGGCAGTTGCTGGCAGGTGGCCAGCAACAAAAATGGCCGCCCGGCACCTTGCCTTTAATTAGCGCCGCCCCGGCCACAGATAGGCACCCTTGACCCCGTCGGACATAGCGTCCGGCAGTAAGTCAGGGGGCGCTACCAAAGATCGCGGCCAGGGCGCTGCGCACGGCAATGACGTCATTGCCAGCGGCGCAGCGCCGCGGGGCACTAACGGTTACCACCGCCGCTAACCTCCTGCTGAATTTCGCAGGAAGTGTTGGCGGCGCCCGGGCGCTAGTTGCTTTGCGCCCCGTTAGCGCCCTAACGCTAACGGGAGGCGCAAAGCAACCGAATTTTCAGGCCATTGATTTTAAATAACTATTTCATATATCTCATGAATTTTGCGGGAGGCATTGGCGGCGCCGCACCCAGGCGCTAGTCGCTTTGCGCCCTGTTGGCACCCTCTTAGGTTGCCAACGGGAGGCGCAAATCAACCGAATTGATTGTCTTTGGCCCCAGCCACAAACTTTGTTCCTCAGCCACCGATTCCATCCACCTCCCTGGGTACTGCCCCTCCCTGGGTACTGCCGCAGGCTGAGCCAGACTGTTTGCAACCTCGGCATCCTATTTGATCCTGAGCTGAGCTTCCGACCCCATATCATCTCCATAACTAAGACCTACCTACTTCCACCTCCCTAATATTGCCTGCCTCAGCACATTTGCTGCTGAAACCATTATCCATGCCTTTGTTACTTCCAGACTCGACTATTCCAATGCTCTCCTGGCTGGCCTCCCATCTTCCACCTCCATAAACTTCAGCTCATCCAAAACTCTGCTGCCCGTATCCTCATTTTCACCAAGCTCTGCTCACCCGCTCGCTAACCTACATTGACTCCTGGTCCAGCAAAGACACCAATTAAAAAAAATTCTCATCCTTGTACTCAAATCCCTCCGTAGCCTCGCCCTGCCCCATCTCCGTAACCTCGCCCTGCCCCATCTCCGTAACCTCGCCCTGCCCCATCTCCGTAACCTCGCCCTGCCCCATCTCCGTAACCTCGCCCTGCCCCATCTCCGTAACCTCGCCCTGCCCCATCTCCGTAACCTCGCCCTGCCCCATCTCCGTAACCTCGCCCTGCCCCATCTCCGTAACCTCGCCCTGCCCCATCTCCGTAACCTCGCCCTGCCCCATCTCCGTAACCTCGCCCTGCCCCATCTCTGTAACCTCGCCCTGCCCCATCTCCTGTAACCTCGCCCTGCCCCATCTCTGTAACCTCGCCCTGCCCCATCTCTGTAACCTCGCCCTGCCCCATCTCTGTAACCTCGCCCTGCCCCATCTCTGTAACCTCGCCCTGCCCCATCTCTGTAACCTCGCCCTGCCCCATCTCTGTAACCTCGCCCTGCCCCATCTCTGTAACCTCGCCCTGCCCCATCTCTGTAACCTCGCCCTGCCCCATCTCTGTAACCTCGCCCTGCCCCATCTCTGTAACCTCGCCCTGCCCCATCTCTGTAACCTCGCCCTGCCCCATCTCTGTAACCTCGCCCAGCCCTATAACCCTCCGAAAACTCTGCGTTCTTTCATTTCCAGCCTCTTCTGCATCCCTGATTTATTTGGCCCCACCATTGCTGACCTTGCCCTCAGCTGTCTAGGTCCTAAGCTCTGGAATTCCCTCCTTAAACCTCGCCACCTCTCCCTCCTCCTTTAAGACGCTCCTTAGAACCTAGCTCTTTGACCAAGCTTTTGGTCGCCATCCTAATATCTCCTTCTGTGGCTCTGTGTCAAATTTTGTCTGATTACGATCCTGTGAAGCACCTTGGGACATTTTATTACATTAAAGGCGCTATATAAATGTAAGTTGCTGTTGTTAACAGACAGGAGATGAGCTTATGGAAGGTGGTACTGAGGCTTAGTTTTTCTTCCAACCCTCTGTTATCCCTTCCAAAAAAGCACTTCACTACTACCCTTGTTAAAGTGTGTCAAAACTAAGGTAATGACGGCAAGACTTAAAACTAGCCTTTCTGGTTTGGAGTATATTATTATACTGCTAACAATACAAGAACAACAACAACTTGCATTTATAGAACATCCCAAGGCGCTTCACAAGAGCGTTACCAGGTCATCTTAGAGTTAAAGCTTTTTATAAAAAAATGTGACTTGCTTTGAAAGTCTTGTAAAGAAACTTATGCTACCATATGATGTTCACAACCATTATCCAATAGTACAAAAGCAAAATACTGCGGATGCTGGAAATCTGAAATAAAAACAGAAAATGCTGGAAATACTCAGCAGGTCAGGCAGCATCTGTGGAGAGAGAAACAGAGTTAACGTTTCTGGTCGATGACCTTTCGTCAGAACTGAAAAAAGTTAGAGATATAACAGGTTTTAAATTTTATCCAATTGTATTTTGTTTCGAAGGTTCAAATAACTTGAGTTGGACTCATTACCTCACTAATTCATCCTTGTACTTCTCAAACAATGGTTTGAAGCAAATTCCATCTCCTGCCAGAAAACAAACCAGATAAAATGAGCATTAATATTAATCCAGATACTCTACATACAGAAGGGGAATCATTAAAATATATAAAATGTGTGCTTGAATTCTCATTGCTGTGATACACCAGAATATCCCTTTATATCTGTCTGGATTTTTGTCTTTAGATCCTCTTAAGGGGTCATATCTAAAGTTCATTAAACCAATCTAAACATCTGGCATTTCATTTTGTAGTAAGTGATTTTCATCCCCTTATGTTTGGAGTTGGTCTGAAAAACTGTTTTTGATTACAGAGAAATCCCTTACATTTTTATCGTTAATTTATTTTGTGCTTTCATCTTATGCCACATTATATTTGTCATACAAATTGATTTTAGTGGGGAAATGTTATACCATAAATTAGAAATAGATTTGTGAACTTTTGAATCTTGTCCATGAATCTTCCTTCCTCCAGGAGGAATAGCAGAGAGAGCAGTGGACATCTTAGTGATTCAGTATCATACTATTTTTTGGCTGCTTCATTCAAACAAAGTAGCACTGACACTTTCAGAGACCTAGGATTGAACTGATGGATCTCACTGATAAATGAAGGCAATGCAAGTGAGGTTCCATTAAGCTTTACAATGTGCTGCAATGTTGTATCTCATCCTAAATGAGTCTATCACATTCTGGTCCTTAACAAAACTTGGCCTCCAAATGAGACCTTCACCTTCCCCTGAAGCTGTTGGGAGTGAGACAGATCTGGTCCTGTGCAATAGCAGTCAGTCTTGGGAGGAATGGGTCCAAGAGGAGAGTAAGTCAATCTGTGCTGAATTTTATCAGTAAATGCTGACACACTATCCAGATACCCAAATCGTTTATCATCAGCATGAAACAATAATGGTTGATGTTTATGTCTGCACCTAGCCCCACCAAACCTCAACCCAGCCTGACCATCGGCCGTGGTTTACAGTCTCTATTCCCATATATGGAACCATAGCAAAAGAGAACTAATGGGTGGGGTCCTACATTTATTTTGTCTTTTTTTTTAAAGAAAATAGACTGCTGTCTCCTTAGCCATTAGGGGAAACAACCACATCTAGCACACCTAATCATAGTGAAAATATCCCTGCCTAGGTGAGAAAGGGGCCAGGGCCTCAGGATGGGCGGAGGGGCCTGGAAACAACCTAACCTGTGCAGGGTTAGTTGACGAGAAAAGCCCAGCGGAGATGCTTCAAGCCTGATTACTGTTCCCTTTATTTTTTGTTCACGGGCAATGCTCTAGCAGTACTAAGTAAAACAATCAAAGAATGGTGCCATCACCACCCAAATTTGTTATTGTACTTAAGACTTTGTTTAAATTATTTATGCAGCTATATAGGATAACACATCCATGACAACACTAGACTGGAATTAAAATCAAATGAGTAAGACCGTGCCTTAAACTTCACAGCTTGGAATGTTATCTGAACCCTGACATTAGATTCCAGCCTTGAAATCATAACTTCTTGTTTTAATTAATCTATAATAATTTCAATCTTAATACAATTTTTGTACCAGTACTGGCTATCAGTACAGATGTTGACTAGCAGTATACATGATTTAACAGTGAAAGTATTACTGTTCCTACAGGGTTGGTTTGTCCAACATGTTCTGCAATGTGCAACTGATGTAAATCATAAACATTAGACAACTGGCAGTCTTCCTACATTACAACAGTGACTACACTTCAAAAAGTACTTAATTGGCGATAAAGCGCTTTGGAACGTCCTGAGGTCGTGAAAAGCACGATATAAATGCAAGCGTGTCCTTTATATTACTATGATTTTAAACAACTTGCGTGTTGAGCTCTTTGTCACTTCACTAACATCCTGTCAGAAAGAAAAAAGTTAAAATATTAGCGTTTCAAAGAATAATAGTAATACTTCTTTCTCTCTTCCTCTAACGCTTCTCTCCCATTCTCTAATTCTGAGAGAGCAGTGTGGAAGTCAGTGAATGATGGTGGGCTAAGAATTGTTTTCCTGTTGCTTGCTTTTGTCACGTCGGCTTCCAGTACAGTTGCGCTCTTTGTGTATGCACCGTGAGGCTGGGCCACCTGGTGACTCATGGAAGTTGTTGTGTGGCTGAAAACACTCGGCTTCAGATGGGCCAGACTGACTGACATATTGGTGGAGGGTGCACCATTCATGCCAAACATTAGTCTTTCATCCGGAAAGCGTTTAAGGGCCCATTCAGTGCTGCGCAAATCCTACTCCTTCCCGAGTCCGGTGGCTAATACACCAGAACAGGTCCATCTGTCTTCTCAGTACTGCTCCTAGTGCTAATGACTGAGTTTTGTGGCCTCTGCATTTTATAGATAGTAACAGACCCAAATAGGAAGGGAATGAGTGGATGTCAATGAAAGGGAGCAAATGGAAGGTGATAAAAGGGAGAAATGGAAAGGATAACTGGGGAAATGGATGGTGTTACAAATTTTGGGTCCACCTTAGATATTTCCTTGGGTATAGCGGTACTGGTCACTCCCGTAAGAGGTTGAAGCACTTTATGGTCAGGAGTGTGCCCGTACCACCCATTGTCTAACTAAGTCATAGTGTAACCCAGACATGTAACAATAAGACTGCCCTGTGATCTTAACTAGTTATCATCGAGATTTACTTCACTTGATGCTGTACACATGATGCGCCAGGTTGACACCACCCCAAACCAGCAACATAAAGCATCCCTACAATGTCCAAGTTATTCCTTTCACACTCTTCACATTTGTGGGGGGGGGGGAAGGAAGTTATGTCTCACCATTCACTGGAACTCACTAAGACACCTCCAAAGGTGAGCACAGATCTGTCCAATACGGCAAAGTGTTGAAAATAAAGATTTCAATGTTTGACAACACATTAACAGAAAATTCACATGAACATTGCATAAGACACCCAAGTGCCTACCCTTGTGTGTTGTTAGTTGGTATGATTGGACAAGGTTGAGGGCAAGTGTGAGGGGTGGCTAGTGAGATGGGGATGTGATAATGTAGATAGAGAAGGATGGGTGGAGGTGCAAGGTAAGTTGGTGTGAGTAAGGATGTGCAGGAGTAGGGTAGGGAAGGCAGAGTTATGGGGATGTGATGAGTGGCACAGCAGGATGAGGGTGAGTGTGGCTTTGCAGTAACGTTTCGTGATCTACTGAGATCATTGAAAGGTTTGCGCCACTGCATCCCTGCTTTTGTCCTCCTGTGCAATGTGTAACTAGGCTGCGTTGGTGTTCTGGGGAGGTCTCTTCCGCCAATGGGAAGGGAAGAGAACCTCCCTGCGTGCTGTGACTCCCTCCATAAGCATATGGAGGGAGTCATGGGATAGCCTGGGTGCAGCCGTCCACCTCTGTGCAGCGCTTGTCAGTGTTTGCAGCACCTCAATGCTACAGAACACTGACAGCACAAATGTCAAAATGAATGTGGCCATGGTCCCTTTAAGGAAACCGGCTGATGACGTGCCATCAAATGATGTCATCAGACCCGCTTCCTTTTAATTGGACGGGAACCTCGCAGGGCGGGCTTAATAAGCCCAATCAGGGAAAAATCCTTTTCACAGAGCGGCTGGAGCTGGGAGCGGGACCAGGACCCGCCAACAACCTCTCCCACTGCAATCCCGTCTCCGATGGCGAAATCGCGGCCCAAGAAACACTTTGAGACACGAGGCGAGATACAAATCATTAAGCTGCTTTATTTCATCAACAACTGAAAATACACAGCAACAGTTTAAGCAAATTCCACTTAATCTCACATCTTTCCTGGAAAAAAAAGTAAAGAATAATAAACCTTTCATGAGCAGACCCACTTATTTTTGGCATTACCTTTCTATCTAGACACCTCCTAACTGCAAAAACTGACTTCCTGCATTTTTGCTTCCAGCTTTGGGCCCCAGGCCTAAGCCGCGCAGTCTTGTTTAAAACCTGACTGTCCCTGAACATAGGTTTTCCCTTCATTTTGTTAATTATGACCCCATGAAGCATAGGAGCAGTGTGCACATGAATAGAATCGTCCTCACCGCAATGGGTGTAAATATTTGTTGGTTATCTGAGACGAGATAACAAATTGCTTTATGTGCCCGGTTTTCTTCGGTAGTGGGTCTGAGATGAGACAATAGATCCTTATTGTATTAGATTGAAATAGAATGTGATCTGTGACATTCCTGAAACTGGCCCATTTGGCTTTATTACAAATCTTCAATGCCTGAATCTTGTGGCTTTTTTTTTTTAAACTGTAGAAATTCACTTCATTTTAAAACACACCTAAACAAAACTCAATCCCATGAAGGAAAAAGATCAAAAATCCTAATATGTAACATACGGCAATGAAGGGAAGAGGGAACTGGATCACAACAAAGAGAGAAATGAATGGCAATAGAGAGAAGAGGTAAAAAGACTCAATGAAGGGGAGAGGGAAGATACTTTGAGGGAGGGAAAGAGGTAGAAATTGGGAGTGGTGTTTTTTTGGGAGGGGTGCGAGGGCTGGTGCCGCAAGTGGGAAGCTCAGGTGGCTGCGCCGGCAGGAGGCCCAAGCTATTTTAACTCCTGGGCCTCACTTTGATTTTCACATCAGACTCCTGCCCAAAGCCAGCATGTAGGAGTGGGAAACTGCGCAATAAGAGGACCCAGGGCAGGGAAGGCCCAAGGATTTCTTGTGGGTGCAGAAGAGCACCGTCTGGCCCACAAGGAAATCTAAAAAAAAGTAACCCATTACTTACCTTGGCCTCTTCTGCCCCAGGATGCAATTGATGGGAGCTTTCTCCAGCGCAGTCGGCACTGTGCACGACTCTCACGGCCAGGCGCCAGGGTCTGACAACATCACTGAAACCCGACTTTTGAATATTTCTGAGGCCCTCATCTGCCTGCAGTGAGGGACTAACACACTGCCTGAAACCCAGGAGTAAAAATCACAGCCAGTGTGAGTGCAGCATGAATGTGGAGGGAAGGACACTGCCATGATTTTTAACCCCCCACATGACCCATTCTTGTCAGACATTGAGGGGTTGAAATCAGGGCTAAGAAATCTACTTCAGAGGAGACACTTTAGAAGCAAATAGGCATCGGATTAAGGCACGATGAAGGGCTGTTGCCAAAGATGGGAGAGCTTTCCACAGACTAGTCAAGCAACAGCATGACAAAGTCATACTTACAGAATAATACCTATTAGTCAATAATCCAGACTCCTCCCTGGTTATGTCCTGTCCCACCGGCAGGTCAGACCACCAGAGGTGGGAGCACAGTGGTATACAGTTGGGCGGGAGTGGCCCTTGGAGTCCTCAGCATTGACTCCAGACCCCATGATATCTCATGGCTTCAGGTCAAGCATGGACAAGGAACCCTCCTGCTAATTACCACCTACCGCCCTCCCACAACTGATGAATCAGTATTTGTCCATGTTAAACACCACTTGGAGAAAGCACTGAGGGTAGCAAGAGCACAGAATATACTCTGGGTGGAGGACTTCAATGTCCATCACTGACCAAGCTGGCCGAGTCCTGAAGGACACAGCTACCAGAATGGTCTTGCGGCAGGTAGTGAGAGAACCAACACAAGGGAATAACCTACTTGACCTCATCCTCACCAATCTACTGGTTACAGATGCGTCTGTCCATGACAGTATTGGTAGGAGTGACCACCACACAGTTCTTTGAGACATCAAGTCCCTTCTTCACACTGAGGATACCCTCCATCATGTTGTGTGGCACTGCCACCATACTATGTGGATAGAATAACAGCTCTAGCAAAACTGGGCATCCATGAGGCGCTGTGGGGCATCAGCAGCAGGAGAATTGTATTCCACCACAATCTGTAATCTTATGGCCCAGCTTATCCCTCACTCTTCCATCACCATCAAGCCAGGCGTGAGTGCAAAGAAAAGCCTGAAGCATTTGCAACCATCTTCAGCAGAACTGCCTAATGGCTTATCCTTCTTGGCCTCCTCCTGATGTGTCCACCATCACAGATACCAGTCTTCAGCCAATCTGATTCACTCAATGTGATGTAAAGAAATGGCTGAATGCACTGAACACAGCAAAGGCTACGTGCCTCAACAACATCCTGGCTGTAGTACTGAAGACCTGTGCTCCAGAACAAGCTGCACCTCTAGCCAAGCTGTTCCACTGTAGCTACAACACTGGCATCTACCCGACAATATGGACAATTGCCCACTAAAAGCAGGACAAAACCAACCTGGCAAATTACCAACTATCTTCAGCTGCTTTATCAATGACCTTCCCTCCAGCAGGAGGTCAGAAGTGGGTCTGTTCACTGATGATTGTACAGTGTTCAGCTCCATTTGCAATTCCTCAGATAATAAAATAGCCCATGCTTGCATGCAGAAAGACCTGGACAACATCCAGGCTTGGGCTGATAAGTGACAAGTAACATTTGCTCCACACAAGTGCCAGCCAATGACCATCTCCAATAAGAGAGCACGCAATCACCTCCCCTCGGCATTCAATGGCACTACCATTGCCAAATCCCCAAATAGCATCCTGGAGGTCACAACTGATCAGAAACTCAACTGAACAAACATAAATGCTGTGGTTACTAAAGCAGGTCAGAGGTTGGGCACTCTGCAATGATCGTCTCACCTCCTGAATTTGTGAAGCCTCCGACAAGCCACAAGTTGGAGGTGTGATGGAATACTCTCCACTTGCCTGGATGGGAGTCGCTGCAATAATACTCAAGAAGCTCGACATCATCCAGGATAAAGCACCAACCACCTGCTTAGACATCCACTCCCTCCACCACTGGCAGACCATGGTTGCAGTGTGTACTATTTACAGGATGCATTACTGCAAGTCACCAAGGCTTCTTCAGCAGCACCTCCCAAACCCGGTGACTTTCAGCACCTAGAAGGACAAGTGCAGCAGGTGCATGGGAACACCATCACCTCCAAATTCCTCTCCAAGTCACACCATCCCGACTTGGACATATCCTTCCTTCCTTCATTGTCACTAGGTCAAAACCTTGGAACTCCCTACCTAACAGCATTGTGGGAGTACCTTCATCATATGGACTGTAGTGGATCAAGAAAACCTTCTCAAGAGCAACTAGGGATGGGCAATAAATGCTGGCCTTGCTATGACACACATATCCCGAGAATGAAATTATGCATTTGAGGGGAAGTTAGATAAACACATGAGGAAGAAAAGAATAGAAATTTATGCTGATAGGGTTAGATGAAGAGAGGTGGGAGGAGGCTTGTGTGGAGCATAAATCAGTTGGGCTGAATGACATGTTTCTGTTCTGTACATTCTATGTAATTCTGTGTAAAAAACAAATGTCAAATGTACACATATAAAAGATAGGGAATGAAAGGCAGTCACCGCATACTATTTTTCACAGACTTAGTGCCAAAACTTACAAGCATCTTCCAGTTTGCAAACTTCCCTCAAACAGCAATTAAACTCCGATTAACGTGAGGCTTCTACTTAGTGACTTGACTTTATGGCCTCGACATTTGACCGCAGTGTGTCGCAGCGGCCCAATCTTCGAGGCCTCTTCTGTGAGCTGCCTGAGGACACACATTAGGTGTCCACAGCTGACCAGCTCGATGACAATGAGGCCTGCGCCTTGGGCCTATCCATTCAGGCGCAGGGATCATTCGCTGTGCTCCCTGCCTGCCGGTTTTTGGGCACACTCGAATTTCCAGGCCTATAGCCTTAAAACAAAATTACTGATAAAAACACAGCACCACATTAGCAGAATACATGGTGTGTTACGTGCTCTAATGTACTTGTCATTATACAACAGTGCATCATTTCTCGAGTTAGAGGAGATTAAGTGGTTTAAATGGTGACTATTGATATTAATCTCTGTGGTCTACTGAAGCTTGCCCGATTGTTTTTGAGAGTCAGAGTGGAATTTCCCCAGAGTATTTTTTTCCTAAATTGGCCTACATTTTTTCCTCTCCGTTTTATGCCTCTTCCAGGAGATTGCATGACTGAGGGGGAGAGTGAATTGGAGGGGGATAGGATCATGTCAGGTTGGTGTTTTCCTCCTTTTTCACATGTTTTGTAACATCTGACATGCCATTAACAATGCCACATAAAATCTACTAGTTTTATTATAATGTATTATAAAGACGTTTACTTGAGATGTACTGTATCGAGTGATTGATGTTCAAGGTTAAAATACAAATGTCACAATAACACCACATGATCACATTATGTAAAATACAGAACCGAGTCCTTCGTACTATCACCATGATTGTGGGTACGAGAAAGCTGATCTAGTATTTCAAACATTGGTGGATTTCCATTTTATATTCAGTACAGAAGAGGATTTTAGATAATCTTTATGACTGCATAACTGTAATAAAGCAATAATTTAAAAAAGCTGCTTAAGTTGTTAAAGGAAAGTACAGTTATATCAAGGTATCTTATCTGAATGACTGCCAACCCTATTAGAGACCATAAAATGAAATAGAATTGTATAAAATCATGGAAGTAGCTTAAAAATTAGGCTTTTCTCTTCCCAGTATGCTAAGCAGATTGATAATGTGAAAGGTAATTTTTGATGCGCATATATGGAGGAGGGAGAAAGGAGCTCAATTGTCAAACAAAATAGATGCAAGAGGATTGCATATGGGGAGATCTATTCAGCTAACACTGACAGATTGTGACACACAGAATAACACAAGATTATATGTAAAAATCACAAACCTTTTTCATTAAAGTGCTGCTGCCCACACTGGTAGCACTGTAGCATAAATGAGATGATGCTACTGCCTCCATTTCTGCAGAGGAAGCAGTGGCACTGTCAGAAAATATAAAATGTTGGTGGAGCTAACCAAAACCTCTTCTGGCCATAGCAAGGGGCAGAATGGTGGAGCAGAGCATTGCAGTTCCAACTATGGAATGCTGGGAAATGTGTTTCTTGCCCATGTTTTCTCTCACAGTGAATTCTTAAGCAAAGACTGGGAAATTCTCCCTTATATATATTTTAAATCAGAGGTACTGTAACCCACCTGTTTTTCTTGTGTTCCTCCTGATAACCAGCTAAAGAGTGGAATTGGTCGAGATCTGTAAGTAGGCCACAGCCCATCCAGAGGCCTGGAAAGCTGTGTAACAAAGAAACTACAGGAGAGTGGGACTAGAAAAAATAAACATAAGATCTTATTGAGATAATAGTATTAGTGAAATTCTTTAACTTTGCAACTCCATCAGTCGATGAGGCTACTGGACATTGGCTCTCAACCTCATAGCATTATACTTTTGTGGCACTTTGTGCTATATATTATTAATACTTGCATTTATATTGTGTCTTATCACAACAAAACATCTCAAAGCACCTCATACAATTAATTATTTTGAATTAGAATGACTACTGTTATGTAGATAAAAGAGACCATTCTGCAACCAACAGCCAGCAAACAAGCAATAACATGAACGACTAGTGAATCTGTTTTTGGTGGTACTGACTGAGTGAGAAAAATTAGCTGGGACACCAGCAGAACTTCCTGCTCTACAGTGAGTTTAATGCCATGGGATCTTTAATGTCCAACTGAATCACCAGAATAGGCAGCTGGAACTTGTTAATCTCTCTTCAAAAGGTCAAATTATAGGAGAACGCACTTTGTTACAAAATGCAAAATTCTCGTCCCTCAAAGACTGTACAGATATCAGATCACTTCATAAAATAAAAAAAGTGAAGACGATTCATATCATGGAATTCTGATAAGATGTATTCCCTTCTGTAAGGCCTGAGGCGAACCTCATTGATTTTTTTGTATGAGCTCCAGCATCAGAACTGCCCCTGATTGAGAGAGATTGGGGGAGCGGGGGAGCGGTAAATAGCAAGCTGCTGTAGGATTCAAAAACCTGCAGCAGCTTCAAGGAATAAGGATCATAATCAGTTTCAAAAGAAATTCTAATTTTAAAAAATTGCCTGTCCAATCAACAGGAGGATTGAGAGGTTCCACATTCTCTGGTGCAACAGTGGAATTGCTACTGGAGGAAGTCAGAATCAGGGGGGAGGTGCTTTACGGCACCAAGCAGCACAGGCCCCCAAGGAAAGCAGCAATAGAAAGAGGGGTCACGACAGTGAGTGCCAACTCTACCACCTTATACATGGCCATTCAGTACAGGAAAACGTTTAATGATCTTACCAGGTCAGGCAAGGTAATGGGGGGGGGCGGGGGGCGTCAGACACACCTTGCAAAAATGCACCGTCCTAAGCAAATCTGGCACCTACAATAGCCTCCCCTTTGCATTGTTAAAATGCTTGAATGGCTTACTATTAATGTCCATGAAGTGGCATGGTGCCCTTTAAACCCCCAGCCTTCACCTAGAAGTGTTCCTTCACTCACACCTTTAAATGCTTTCACCCCACAAAAAGCCCCATGTGGTATGTAACATCTGGTGCGTGATCATCATCACACCCATAAATGCGCTATATGTTGATAAATGCATATTACTGCATGCCATGTTGACAAAAGATAAATTCAATATAGATAAGTGCGAGGTAATACAATTTGGTAGGAAGAATAAGGAGGCCACATAATCTTTGGAAAATAAGTGTCCAAATGGGGTAGAGGAACAGAGGAATCTGGGGGTACAGATACACAGATCACTAAAAGTAGCGACGCAGGTTAATAAGGCCATAAAAAAAAGCAAACAAAGCACTGGGGTTCATTTCTAGTGGGATAGTATTGAAAAGCAGAGAAGTTATGTTAAACTTGTATAAAACTGTGATGAGACCACACTTGGAATACTTTGAACAGTTCTGGTCTCCATATTATAAAAATATTGCCATATTCTGCCTGACAGTGACACAAATGTCACTTGTAGCTGTAAAAGAGTTGTCCTTGTATCCTTTTCAGGCTGCTGCTGTTCCTCTTGCTAAATCCTTTGCTCCACGTGGGGATCTTCCTCCTCTAGGGCCTCCATGATGAGGCTTCTTTGTAAAGCAAAGTTATGCAGCACACAACCACAATCTCAGCAGGACTATATTGCAGGATGCATGAAACTTGTTTGAGGCATCTAAAGTGCACTTTCAACATGCCATGATGATCTCAGTTATTACTTTGGAGGAGGAATTCCTGGAGTGTTTACGGGATAGTTTCCTGGACCAATATGTCGAGGAACCAACCAGAGATCAGGCCATCTTAGACTGGGTATTATGTAATGAGAAAGGATTAATTAGCAATCTTGTTGTACGAGGCCCCTTGGGTCGGAGCGATCATAATATGATAGAACTCTTCATTAGGATGGAGAGTGAAGTAGTTGACTCAGAGACTAGGGTCCTGAATTTAAATAAAGGAAACTACGATGGTATGAGGCGCGGGTTTGGGTAGGATTGATTGGGGAATGTCACTCAATGGGTTGACGGTGGATAGGCAATGGCAAACATTCAAAGACTGCATGGATGAACTACAGAATTTGTTTATCCCAGTTTGGCATAAGAATAAAACAAAAAAGGTGACTCAACCGTGGCTAACCAGGGAAATTAGGGATAGCATAAGATCCAAGGAGAGGACATATAAATTGGCCAGAAAAAGCAGTAAACTTGAGGATTGGGAGCAGTTTAGGATTCAACAAAGGAGGACAGAGGGATTAATTAAGAAGGGGAAAATAGAATATGAGAGGAAGCTTTCAGGGAACATAAAAACTGACTGTAAAAGCTTTTATAGATATGTGAAGAGAAAAAGATTGGTGAAGTCAAGCATAGGTCCCTTGCAGTCAGAATCAGGGGAACTTCTAATGGGGAACAAAGAAATAGCAGACCAATTAAATACATATTTTGGTTCCGTCTTCACAAAGGAGGACACAAATAACCTCCCAGAGATGTTGGGGAATATAGGGTCTGATGAAAGGGAGGAACTGAAAGAAATCAGTATTTGTAGGGAAATGGTGTTAGGGAAATTGACAGGATTGAAGGCCGATAAATCCCCAGGGCCTGATAATCTACATCCTAGGGTACTTAAGGAAGTGGCCCTAGAAATAGTAGATGCATTGCTGATCATCTTCCAACATTCGATGGAATCTGAAACAATACCCATGGATTGGAGGGTAGCTAATGTTACCCCACTATTCAAAAAAGGTGGTAGAGAGAAAACGGGGAATTACAGATGGGTAAGCCTGACATCGGTAGTGGGGAAAATGCTAGAGTCCATTATAAAAGATGTAATAGCTGAGCACTTGGAAAACAGTGACAGGATCGGACAAAGTCAACATGGATTTACAAAAGGTAAATCATGCTTGACTAATCTACTGGAATTTTTTGAGGATGTAACTGGTAAAATAGATAAGGGAGAACCAGTGGATGTGGTATATTTGGACTTTCAAAAGGCTTTCGATAAGGTCCTGCATAAGAGATTAGCGTGTAAAGTTAAGGCACATGGGATTGGGGGCAAGGTATTGACTTGGATAGAGAACTGGTTGGCAGACAGAAAGCAAAGAGTTGGAATAAACGGGTCTTTTTCTGAGTGGCAGGCAGTGACTAGTGGGGTACCGCAGGGATCGGTCCTTGGACCCCAGCTATTCACAATATATATTAATGATCTAGACAAGGGAACTAGATGTAATATCTCCAAGTTTGCAAACGACACAAAGCTGGGTGGGCGTGTGTTTGCTGTGAGGAGGATGCCGAGAAACTCCAGGATGATTTGGACAGGTTGGGTGATTGGGCAGAAGCATGGCAGATGCAATATAACGTGGATAAATGCGAGGTTATCCACTTTGGTGTCAAAAACAGGAAGGCAGATTATTATCTGAATGGCAATAGATTGGGAGAAGGGGAAGTGCAATGAGACCTGGGTGTCCTTGTGCACCAGTCGCTGAAGGTAAGCATGCAGGTGCAGCAGGCGGTTAAGAAGGCAAATGGTATGTTGGCCTTCGTAGCGAGAGGGTTTGAGTACAGGAACAAGGATGTCCTGCTGCAGTTGTACAGGGCCTTGGTGAGACCACATCTTGAGTATTGTGTGCAGTTTTGGTCGCTTTATCTGAGGAAGGAGGTTCTTGCCATGGAAGGAGTTCAGCGAAGATTCACCAGGCTGATACCTGGGATGGCAGGAATGACGTATGAGGAGAGATTGGGTCGATTAGGCTTATACTCGCTGGAGTTTAGAAGAATGAGAGGGGATCTCATTGAAACTTATAAAATTCTGACAGGACTGGACAGACTAGATGCAGGAAGGATGTTCCCGATGGTCGGGGAGTCCAGAACCAGGGGTCACAGTCTAAGGATAAGGGGTAAGCCATTTAGGACAGAAATGAGGAGGAATTTCTTCACCCAGAGGGTGGTGAACCTGTGGAATTCTACCACAGAAGGCAGTAGAGGCCAATTCATTAAATATATTCAAGAAGGAGTTGGATATATTTCTTGAGGCTAAAGGGATCAAGGGATATGGGGAGAAAGCAGGGACAGGGTTCTGAATTTGGATGATCAGCCAGGATCGCATTGAATGGCGGAGCAGGCTAGAGGGGCCGAATGGCCTACTCCTGCTCCTATCTTCTATGTTTCTATAAATGGACCTCACCATTATCACTACTCAGCTCATGGCCCGAGAAAACACATAGCTGTCATCAGCTATGGCTGCAGAGGATAGCCAGAAGCCACCCAGAAACTTATTTTCCTGAGTCAAACTGTGCTGACACAGTAGTCTGCCTTAAAATGATGACTTTAAAGCAACTACCAGGGAAGGAAGTAGTCAATTGCATAATGCAGTGCTGCTAATCACAAATGTGCCCTACATCGACAGAGTGGAATCCTTTCCTGTTGACAAATGTCATGGTTTTGAACAAAGACAAACGTAGGGCGCGAGGGTGCTTTTGGAATCCTACTATCTGTAAAACTGTAGTACCCTCTCATACTGCTGCTGATTGCTCATGGGGAAGGTGATTAAATTGTTTGCTCTAACAAACAATGCATATGTGACTTAGAATAGAATAATGACAGTTCAAGCAGAGTGTTTGGACTGCAGAATATGGAATTTGTGGACAGTGAGACAGTTCCAGATGACCACACTTGTGGGGAATATCTATGTCATGAATCACACCAGCTCAGAGTTGCTGAGTTGGAGTGTGAGTTGGCACACTGTCACATAAGGGAGGGGCAAAAATAGCTGGATAGTTTATTACAGAACAGTCATACCACAGGTATGAGAAGTCGCACAACACCAGGTTATAGTCCAACAGCTTTATTTGAAATCACAAGCTTTCGGAGCGCTGCTCCTTCGTCAGGTATAGGAAGAGAGATACAGGTGTAGCAAGAGGAGTGTGTGATTGACAGTCAGCAGGATAGGGGAAACCTAGTAGAGGCATGGAAGGAAGAACTACAGAAACTAGTCCTATCCAACAGATATGATGTAATTGCCTGCACCATCATCCCTTTTGTCTCATAATCTCTCCTGCCTTCCATCCTATCACAGACCTTCCCTTTTGTTCTTTCCTCCCCTCCCCTCTCTCCCTGCCCCCACACTTGCTTAAAAACTTGTTCCATCTCCAACTTTTTCCAGTTCTGACGAAGGGTCATTGACCTGAAACGTTAACTCTGTTTCTCTCCACAGATGCTGCCTGACCTGCTGAGTATTTCCAGCATTTTCTGTTTTTATTTCAGATTTCCAGCATCCGCAGTATTTTGCTGATGTAATTCTACCTGTGGGGAGAAGGGAGAAGAGACTAGGCTGCAGGGTGGGTGGCCAGAATTCTAACCAAGGCATCGTGGAGTAGGAGGCAATCCAAGGGGGGGATGAACAGAATAAAAAGGTTTTAGTTATAGTGGATTTAATAATTAGGGGCCATGATGTGGAGATGCCGGTGTTGGACTGGGGTGGACAAATGTGAGAAGTCACACAACACCAGGTTATAGTCCAACAGCTTTATTTGAAATCACAAGCTTTCGGAGCGCAGCTCCTTCGTCAGGTGAAGACTTCACCTGACGAAGGAGCAGCACTCCGAAAGCTTGTGATTTCAAATAAAGCTGTTGGACTAGAACCTGGTGTTGTGCGACTTCGCACATTAATAATTAGGGGGATAGAGGGAATCCTTTGCAGTCATGATCGAGAGTCCAAGAGGGTGTGTTGCCAGCAAAAAGGGCTATCTCAAAGCAGCTGGAAAAGGAAGGGGAAGAATCAGTTGTTGTGGTCCATTTCGGAACCAATGACTTAGGAGAGAATAGGGAGGAAGTTCCGCTAAGGCGCTAGGCGCTAAATTAAAAAGCAGGACCTTGAGTGTAGTAATCTCTGGATTATTACCTGAGCCACATGCTAACTGGCATAGGGATAAACAGATCAGGAAAGTAAATGCATTGCTGAAAGTGTGGTATGGCAAGGAGGGGGTTCCATTTTATGGCACACTGGCACCAGTACTAGGACAGAAAAGGAGCTGGACCACTGCACCTGAACCAGGCTAGCAGAAAGGACAAATAGGACCGTGGAAAGGACTTTAAATCAATAATGGGGGGGGGAGGGGTGCACGGGGGTAGGGGGGTCTGGGTAGAAATAATAGCAACCTAAATATAAAAGGGGGAATAAAAGAAAAAGTTCAGAGTACAAAAAGTGATAAAGATATCATAAGTATTCTGAGGATAGAAAAAGTTATAGGAAGTAATAATAAAATACCTGTTGAAAATAAAGCAGGAATAAAAGCAGGAATGATGAAAAATAAGTACATATTACATTGCCTGTACGGAGTATAAGCAACAAAAAGTGTGATGTCAAAAAGTGTGACAAAAACACCATTAAGGCATAGGGGCAGGGTGGGGACTGCTACCCAAATATATGAGTTATGTACATAAATGCACATAGCATAAGAAATAAAACAAATTAATTAGAAGTACAAATTCAGTTTAAAGGGTGATCAGGCAGTGGAAACACTATGGGTAAACAAAGGAACAGCAAATAATAAAAGATTCTAGTGAGGTTTGTCTACAGACTTCCTGACAGTAGTGATGTAGTGGGGGATATATAAATACGGAGAGCAGGGAAGCATGTAGCAGAAACAATGTGGCTTTAATGGGAGATTTTAATTTTCACATAGGCTGGGAGAAGCAGAACAGCTCAAATAGTAAACACATTTAATTTCTACAATGTATTCGGGACAGTCTTCTGGAACAATATCTTTTAGAACCCTCAAGGGAACAGGCCATACTAGATTTAGTGATGAGTAACAAACCAGAACTAGTGAACAATCTGATGGTAGGGGAGCATCTTGCGAATAGTGACCATAATATGATGGAATTTGATATTGGGCCAGAAATTAGGCACTTGCCGGGTGAGTACGCGCTGTGTACTCACCCGTAAGGCCACCTGAAGTGCCGGTTTCCTGCATGCACGAGAAACCGGAACTTCCGGTCTTGTGAAGGGAGGGGTTCAGAGGTGAACCGTGTGCGCGGGAGAGGCTGCGCGCACGCAGCAAACTTAGGTTTTTTTTCAGGTTTCTCCAGGAAGGTAAGTATGGAAGAAGCTGCGCTTTTAAAAAGGAGGCGCAAGACCCGTTTTTAACAAGGTAAGTGGTTAATTAATTGACATTTTTTAAAAATTGTAACAGGTTTATCTTTTTTAGATACTTTAAAGAAAGGTAAGTTTATTTTTAGCACTGTTAAAAAGTATTTTAATTTTGTCAAAAATTTAAATTTTTGTTTAAAGTAGTTAATTTATTTAACTTAGTTATTTAAAAAATGTGATGGTTTTTTTTTAATTTATTTGAAGTTTAGGTGTTGTTTTGGGGCCGATTTCAATTCATAGATTTGACAGGTCCTGTCAAATCTATGAATGAAAGATGGTCTGCTGCCATTGGCTCTCCATGGCCCACGTGATCCCAGGGGACGTATCGCACTAACTACGCCCCTGGGATACACAAGCACTGCGCGCCGGCAGCTGCAGGAGCTGAAGTCCCCGTGGGCCCAGAAGTCAACGGCAGGCGCGGTAGGTAGGTGCGCGCGGGATCCTTGCACCCGCGGGAAGCCAGGGAGCCAAATTTCTGGGCCATTACGTTTGAGAGGACAAAGGGAGAGACTCAAACCAAGGTTTTCGATAAGGTAAACTCTGCAGGGAAGAGAAATAAATTGACCACAATAAACTAGGCTGAACTGAGGCAAACAGTGGGAAGCATTCAAAGAAGTATTTGGTACCATACAAAACCAGTACACACTTCTGAAAGGCTAGTTAAGCAACAATGGTCAACAAATGAAGTAAGAGACAGTGTCAAGCTTTTACAAATGCTGGGAAAAATGGAAAATCAGCAGACTGGGAGAGCTGTAAAAAGCAACAAAAAGATACAAAAAAGGTAATAAGCGGTGCAAAAAGGTAACATGAATAAAAACTTGCAAGGGATATCAAAGCTAACAGTAAAAGTTTTTATAAATATATTAAGAGAAGGGGAGTAGTAAGGAGGAATGTCAGCCCATTAAAAACAGATGCCAGTGAGAGTATATTGGACAATAAGGAAATAGTAGACGTGTTCAATGAATACTTTGGCTCGATTTTAATAGCCCTGAGGCGGCGGGTCGGCAGTGAAAATTGGAAAAAATGGCTTCAGACTGCCAACCCGCCTCCATCCCGCCCCCAGCCTGTTAACTGCCTTGCTAATCCTATTTTTATAGTGGTTTCCCATTTTTGTGCTTCTGGCTCCTGTTTCCCGTCTTGTCAGAAACACGCCAGCTGCAAGGAGACGAGTTTCTCGAGGACATGATTCGCTGTCACTGGTGCAGCACTTTAAAAGCGCTCCTGTAACATGGCTGACATTCAAATGCAACAACTTTGTTGTTGGAGGTTTGGGATAAGATTTTGCAAATCTACTGACCTTGTGACTGTTCAAGTTGACACCCATCTGCAGTGTTACCTGATTGGAATAATTTCAGGCCACTCTGAGTGTGCGCTTGCAAGCTTCTTGCCTCAACTGAAATCTATAGCTACGGGATGGGAACCATTTATATCCCCTCATCCTGGTCGTCAGATTCGGAGGAAGAGCAGCTGCGGCAACACCACAACCAGTCACAACAGCAGCACCAGCAACAGGAGCGCCAACCTCCTCCTCACCCACCTGATGATGCGCAGGGCCTCAGCGCAGGGCTGCACCTCGCCGCAGGAGATACCCCCAACACAGGGTTTACAGGCAGAGGATCAGCTTCCTCAGCATGACTGAGCAGCAGTGCCAAAGGAGGCTGAGACTTTCGAGAGACATAGTCGCTGACATCTGCGCAATGCTGCACCAACACCTGGAGCCCAGGGGAGCGTGTGGACACTCCTCACCAGTGGCTGTCAAAGTCACCACCGCACTCAACTTCTTTGCTTCGGGCTCTTTCCAGGGATCAGCTGCAGACATCAGCGGCATCTCCCAGTCAGCCGCACACACCTGCATCACGCAGATCACCAATGCCCTCTTTGCAAAGGCGCACAATTACATCCACTTCTCCACGGATGGCCCAAGTGTGTGGTTGGCTTTGCCAATATGGCAGGCTTGCCAATGGTGCAGGGCGTCATTGACTGCCATTAGGGCACCCCATCACAACCCAGCTGTATTTGTCAACCGCAAGGGATTCCACTCCCTGAACGTCCAGCTGGTGTGTAACCACAGGAAGATCATCATGCATGTTTGCGCAAAGTACCCTGACAGTTGCCATGACTCCTTCATCCTGCACCAGTCTACTGTGCCTCAGCTCTTCCATTCGCCAAACCAACTTTCCGGATGACTTCATGGCGTCAAGGGCTATCCCCTGGAAAAAGTGGCTTATGACACTGATGAGGAGGCCATCAAACGATGCCGAGGAGCGGTACAATGTGAGTCACATAACCACCTGAAGCATCATCGAGCAAACGATCGGCTTGCTCAAAATGCGTTTCCGATGCCTAGCCAGATCTGGAGGAGCCCTGCAGTATGCACCAGCCAGGGTGTCCAGAATCATCGTGGTCTGCTGTGCCCTGCACAACATCGCACAGCAGCGCGGCTTACCACTGCCTGAGGAACAAATGGCTCAGCACACAGCCTCCTCGGAAGAAGAGGAGGATGAGGATGAGGAGGAGGAGGACGGGGAGTGGCGCCTTGCGGGACCAGATGTGGCCAATCCAGCAGCAGGCGACCACATTGCTGGCCATCAGGCAAGGGATGCACTCATCCATGCCAGATTCGTGTAAATTTACGCTTCAACCACAGGTGGCTGGCACATGGAGATGAATATAAGTCCAACATTCTAAAAACCCCAGGCATCATCTGTCCAATAAACGGTGGTTTGCGCTAAGTGTCACCACCAACATTCTAAAGGGAATTCTCCCTAAGCCCTCACTCTTGAACTTCCATTTCCCAGAACACAGAGGCCACACTTTAGGTGATCTCAACAGATCATTAATCCCTTTTCGACACTGAACCCATGTGTGTCTGCACACAGACCTCAAACTCACCTCCTCATCAACTTGCAGCCAAGCTGCCTTGGTTTGCTGAGGAGGCCTCCTCCTTCCGTTTCCAGGGAAGAGGACCTCCTGACAAGAGCATGGAGGGAGCCCTCATTGAACCTGGGTGCAGCCTTAGTTTTTGGGGCTGCCATTCCTGCAGCAGCCAGCACTTTTAACAGAAAAAACCTAATGCTTCTGCAAAGGGGACAGGGCCCCTTTAAATCTTTCCTGAAACAACGCATCATCAGAGGCGAGAACCTGACACTCTGCAAGCAACTGCCTGGAGGAACCCGCACATCGGCCGTAACGAGGCCAATCAAGATCAAATCTTAATTGCGAGGCGGTGGCATCCGGGATAGGTCCGAAAGACGCCGAGCAGCGGTCCAGCCGTCAACCCGCCTCCTTTATTGAAATCGCGGCCTTTGTATCTGTTTTTACGTAGAGAAAGAGGACAAAATGCCACTGGATTTAATATAATTTTTTTTTTTTTTTTAAATGGTAATGGAGAAAATGATGGGACTTATGATAGGCAATTATCCAGGACTTGATGGCTTCCACTCCAGGGTATTAAAGAAATAGGTGAGGAAACTGCACATGCATTATTCATCATTGTTCAAAACTCTATAGATTTGGTGATTGTGTCTTTGGATTGGAAAATTGCAAATGTCACTTCATTATTTAAAAAGGGAGGGACGGAGAAACCAGGTAACTACAGATTTGTCAGTTTGACATCAATTGTGGAGAGTTACTGGAATCTATCACCAGCAACAGAGTGACTGAGGCACTTGGATAAGTATGAGCTGATAAAAGAGAATCAGCATGGATTCCTGAAGGGTAGGTTATGTCTAACTATTTGTTTGAGGCGGTCACTAACATGGTGGATAGGGGAGTGTCTATGGATGTTGTCTATATGGACTTCCAGAAGGCAACTGATAAGGTTCCCACAAGAAATTATTGGCCCGAAAATTAGACCTAATACGGGAGATTACGCACTGTGTACTCTCGCGTATTAGGTCCCGAAGTGCCGGTTTCCTGCATGCACTGCGCATGCGCGGGAAACCAGCACTTCGGGTATTGCGAAGGGGGCGGTTCCTAAGTGAACCACGTGCGCGCTACAGGTTGTGCGCACACAGCGCACTTAGTTTTTTTTTCAGGTTTGAACGCGCGGGTAAGTGTTGAAGATTTTACACATGAAGAAAGCAGGCGTAAGACCCCCTTTTAACAAGGTAAGTAGTTAATTAAGTATTATTTTAAAATTTTTTCAACAGGTTTATCTTTTTTAGAGACTTTAAAGAAAGGTAAGTTTATTTTTATAACTTTTAAAAAGAATTTAAATTTTTTCAAAAATTTAAATTTTTGTTTAAAGTGGTTAATTTATTTAACTATAGTTATTTTATTATTGTGATGGTTTTTTTTTTAAAAAAGTTAATTGAGGTTTAGCTGTTCTTTTGGGGGCTTGTTGTATTCATAGTTTTGACAGCTCTTCCTGTGTGTGCTGCCATTGGCTCTAACTAGCCCACGTGATCCCAGAGGTCGCATCGAATTAACTGCGCCTCTGGGACACGCACACACTGCGCGCCGGCACCAGGGAGAGGCCCAGGAACTGAAGTTCGTGTGGGCCAAAACCATAAAGGTAGGCGCGGAGTGCGATATCGCGGGGGATCCTTACCCCCGCGGCAACCATCGAAGTCCAATTTCTGGGCCATTAGCAAAAAGTGCATGGAATTGGAGGTAACCTTGTGACATAGGTTGGTAATTGGTGGGATTGGAGACAGAGAAGAAGAAATAAAGGGAATGTACTCTGATTGGCAGGATGTGACGAGTGGTGTTCTCCAAGGATCTGTACTGGGGTCTAAGCTTCTCACCATATATATCAATAACTTGGATGAAGGAATAGAGAGTTGTATATCCAAGTTGCAGATTACACTAAGTTAGGAGGCACAGTAAGTTATGTCGATGGGAGCAGGAATAGTTATAAAGGGACATTGACCGATTAAGTAAGTGGCCAAAATGGTGGCAGATGAAGTTCAATGTTTTGGACACCAAATCTCGGGAAAGATACAGCACAGAGTTAAATACGAAGATTTAAAGGATTAAATTATGAGGACAGGTTGCATAAATTTGGTTTGTATTCTCTTGAGTTGAGAAGGTTGAGTGGTGATCTAAATCGAGGTATTTAAAATGATAAAGGGATTTGATAAGGTAGATAAAGAGAAACTATTTCCTCTGGTGGAAGAATCTAGAACAAAAGGAGCATAATCTTGAAATTAGAGCTAAGCCATTTAGGAATGTAGTGGAAATCAGGAACTCTCTCCCAAAAGCCTGTGGACGCGGGGTCAATTGAAATTTTCAAGACTGAGATCAATAGATTTGTGTTAGGTAAGGGTAACAAGGGATATGGAGCTGATGTACAGATTAGCCATGATTAACTGAATGGCAGAACAGCCTTGAGGGGCTGAATGTCCTACTTCTGTTCCCATGGTTCATTCAAATTACAGGATATTCAAATGTTTTCATGCAAAAAAAAAGTCTGAATTATCAGGAGTAGATTGTGCAATGTTTTCCAATCATCTGCTCAGGTCAACTTTTTTCAGGCTTTGTGGCTTCTATAGTATAATGTGAACTGTTTATTTTTATTCAGTTTTCATTTTTGACATTTTTTTGAGATCACTGATAGATTTACACCAATGCTGCGTAATATTTGAAACTTTGTTAATATTATGTACTATCATGGTCCAAGCCTCTCTGCCATTCTGTGCTTAGTAATGCCAATTTTGTGCCAAAGAAAACATTTTTATATTCAACATAATTTGTTTCACAAATATATGATGTTCAGGTTCACAGAAACATGAGTCTGGAAACACAGCAGCCAATATGCACAGTAAGGTCCCACAAACCATGATGAGATAATGACCAGATAATCTATTTTAGTGATGTTCGGTAAGGGATAAATATTAGCAAGGACACCAGGAGAACTCCACTCCTATTGTTCAAATAGTGCCATGAGATCTTTTATGTTCACTTGAGAGGGTATACTAAGCCATCGTTTAACATCCAAAAGACAGCACCTCTGATGGTGCAGCAATCCCTCAGTCCTGCACTGAAACGTAAGTCTAGATTATGTGCTCAAGTTTCTGGAGTGACACTTGAACCCACAACCTCTGACTGAGAGGCAAGAGCGCTACCACTAAGCCAAGGTTGACACCTAGCTATGTTCGCAATCGAGCATTAATGGCTGCCTCTCAGAAGACATATGGAAGGCTGTGCGAGAAATAGGTGTATCCCACTTCCTTGTCTCTCTAAGCACCTACATTCCCCTACCTTCTTCCAATTCAACCACCCTCACCATTTATCCGTAAAAAAACCCTCAGCTCACTCCCTCTCCTTTGGTCTTCCATCTGTCACATCTCTCTCGTGGTTTCTCTGTTTGCCCTCATCAACCTCTCCACAATGTTTGACCTGGTTGACCTTACAATTCTCCTCCACTGCCTCTCCTCTGTTGTCCAGCTATGTGGAACTGTCCTTATGTGGTTGCATTCCTACTACTCCAGATGAAGCCAGGAATGGCTTCTCCTCCCTCCATCCAGAATCCCCCAAGGCTCCATTCTTAGACCCCTCCACTTCCTTATGTACATACTGTTTCTTGGTGACATCATATGCAGGCACAGGGTCAGTTTCCATATGAATGTCGATGGCACCCAGCTCTACCTCTCCAACACTTCTCTCAACCCAACGACAACCTCCATACTGTTGGACTGCCTGTCTGACATCAAATAATGGGTGAGTCACAACTTCATTCGCTTGAACTTTGGGAAGGAAGCCATTGTTTTGGTGTCCGTTTTAAGAAGCTATCATTTTGGCACCTACCATAAAATCCACTCTCATCATTGATACCAGCCCTCTCCCTGGCCACTCTCTCAAAATGAACAAAACCATGCACAATTTCAGTGTTGTGTTCAACCTGAGTCGAGCATTATTCCCCAATCTTCTCCAACACCAAGACTGTTTCCTTCCACCTCTGCAACACTGCCCGTCGCCACCTCTACAGTAACCCATCTCACCCACTATTGAATTCCTTATCTACATTTTTTTGTCACCTCCAGACTTGATTACTCCAATGCTGTCCAAATGGACTTTCCATTGTCCACCCTCCATAAATTCCAAATGATCTAAAATGAAACTGCTCACCTCTTGTACTGTACTAAGGTCCACTCATCAATCACCTCTGATCTCATTGACCTACATTGGCTCCCTGTCTCTAACACATCCAATTTAAAATTCTTGTCTTCGTATACCTCGGGCCTCACCTCTGCAACCTCCTCCAGCCATATATCTCCTCCCGCACTCTTCAATCCTAAAAAAATCTGGCCTCCTGTGCATTCTTCCTCTCTTCATTCCAACATCAGTGGCAAAGTTTTTGTTGCCTCAGCCCTGCTCTCTGTATTAGCTCCTCCACGTTTCTACTTCTGAAAATCCTTAAAAAACTTTATCAAAGCCCATCTTTTCAACTTAACCTTCAGCCACCTTTCCTAACCACTCTCACATGATTTGACATCCGTTCCTCTTATTCACCGGGAATTTCCTCAGGGGTTCCCCGAAAGTGGCATAAAGGAGGAAACTACTGACAATTATTTCTCTGTAAAATATCTTGGGACATCATGTACAGAAAAAGTACTGCATAAGTGCAAGATGTTATTGCCTTTCCGGATCTTTTGGGTTAAAGCGATAAAACCCGATAAACTTCTCCTGCCCTGCCTTTCCTGGTTAAAACATTGAAGTTGATACTTTTTTGTTAGTGCTGACTTGAACACCCAAAATGTATTTTTTTTTTTTTATTTAATATAATAATTCGTACTATTTTGCTTTGAATAATGACAGATTATGTTTCTGAGCTTCTTACAAAGTAATAGAACGAGAAAATTATTACAGAGAATTATTATTTACGTTAGAATTAATAGCTGATAAGCCACTTATGTTTGGACTGGACACAGCTGGTCTAGTAGGATCAGTGATGTTAAAACATTTGCTTGGATTTGTATTATTTTCATGGAAAGCATGGGGAAAGAAATTAACTAGTGCAATCAAAAAAAGGCCAAAGTAAGAATTCATTGGAAATCAGTAAAAAATAAAAATGATATGCAGGTTCTCCCATGTATTACACATAGAAATAGAATAGATCAGGGCTAAAATAGGACTGGGAGTGAATGGCAGACAAAGGCCGAGGCCTCTCAGTGAACTGGACACCTGGAGAAGTAAATGGTAGGAGGACCAGGCAGCAAGTGGAAGATTACAGCCAAGCCAATGCAAATGGCATTGAAATCAAGAAGACATAGCAGCCATAAGGGAAAGAGTCGATAATTTAGGTGTAGAACTTACCTCTGTTTTTCTATCTTTACTGGTTTAGATATGGACACTGAAGAGGGGAATTGTCATGGTGGATCATAGAGAACTGACATGGTGGATGATAGGGAACCTAACATTATTTTCCTGAAATAAAAACACTGAACCAATAAAGGGGAACTGAATTTTTGTTTCTCCATCTGATTGTTGCTTTTCACAGTAGAAACACTGAATCAATCGGAAAGCTGGAACGATAGGCTACAGATTCAAAAATTATATAGATAGATGCATATGTTTGTTATCAAGGAATTCCTTGACAGGTTTTATCACATTCATTGCATTAACACCTACTTCCAAAAAGTTCTACACTAGATCTGCCATGCATTTGTCAAGTTAACTGCATACTAATATGAATGCCAATTTATAAAATGCGTACAGCTTCAGTAGTATTTTTGTGTTTGCTCTGGATCAGCCCTTAGGCTATGTAACATCATTATTTCATAAAACAATTTTCAACTAATGCCAAATTGATCATATGAACAGGTATCATGTGCTGCTGACAAAGTATAATCAAATTCCACCAAATAGGCAAACTAAACATAAAATTGTAAAAAAAAAATACACCCGACACTTACACAGGTGAAAACATGTAGGAAAAGAAAGACTTGAAAATAATAAAAATGAAACAAAAACAACTCATTCAGATCCAATAGCCAAAACTCCCTGCATTGCAAATCTAGATGAAATGCCTGTTAACTGCAGAGCTCATTGCCACCTGAAACCTACTTAAACAAGAGCAGGAAAAACACCACAGTTAGACAAGAAACTTAATGAAGAAAGACTACCCCCAGCAATGATATGATGATATTTAAACACCTCACGACTTCATTGCTTGTATATTGTGCTGTTGGTTTAATTATTGTTTGAAGGAAAGCACATCGGGAGCACTTTTTGTTCAACGTATTCTCCCTTTTAATTGCAGAAAATTATACTCTTACTAGATATTTCATTTTTTTTTAAACAAATTTTTGCACCAATCTCAAGGAAGGTAAACAGCAGTTAATGTGACCTCAGGCCAGCCTAAGGGCTGCTCCAGAACAAACAAAAATTTTGCTAGAATTGGATAAATACTTAAAGGGGAAGAAAATTACAGAGCTATGGGGAAAGAGCAGGGGAGTGGGACTAATTAGATAGCTCTACTAAAGAGCCAGCACAGGCACGATGGACCGAATGGCTACCTTCCGAGCTGTGTCATTGTATGATTCTATAAGACTGAGCAATATTCATTCCCTGTCTGTAATGTGATTCCCTGGGATCAGCTAGCTCAGAGTGACCCTCCAGTCAATGTGAAGTCATATCTCTGCCATCTTTTGGATGAGATGTTAAACTGAGCACCCATCTGTCCTTTTAGGTGGAGGTAAAAGAATAGGGGAATTCTCCCGGTGTCCTGGCCAACATTTATCCTTCATATAACATTAAAATAGTTTAATTGGTCATTTATCTCACTGCTGTTTGTGAGGTCTTGCTGAGTGCAAATTGGCTGCTGCATTTCCCTACAACAATGATTATACTTCAAAAAGTAATTGACTGTGATGTGCTTTGGGATGCCCTGTGGTCGGGAAAGGCGCTAGATAAATGTAAGTTCTTTCTTGCTATCTGACATGGATCTGCTTCAGGAATGCTTCCCATAGTTGAGGTCATTGGAGCAGGCTTGCAGAGAAGGGGGCCCTCCACAGCAGTGATAAAATTGATGTTTTTAAAAAGTCAAAGAAATATCTGTTAAGTGTATAATTTTCTTGTATAAAAAAAGGGGTATTTTGAACAAAAATCTCATCCTACACTTTTTTCCCCCCCATTAAATCCCCTTTAATTATAGCACGCCTCTTGAAAGGGGTTGAACTGACAAGCATTATTGATCTGAATTTGTTGTTCACATCAGAGCAATTACTCCACTCCAGACCATGGGTTTCAGAGTCACAGGTTAACTAATTTGCTCCAAAATCAATTTAGCTATCAGACGACAAGTTATGATTGAGATGTTGCTACAGTCTTTAATTGACTATGTAATAATCAGAGGTCTAACTGTGATCCTTTCTTGTGAGAGTTACATTTTTGCAGCTTTCCATCTGGAAAAGCACCGGCTGGGAGTTGGAGCAGCTGACTCCTCACACGGAGCTTTGAGTCATAGTCATCGACTTGTGAAGAAGGGATTTAACTTTCTTGTGCATGATTAGCTGCTTGTGCCACTGTATTTTAGTCCTGACCTTGGATTTACAGTTATAATAAATTTAATATTAATGAATGCTGAATTATATGACATTGGGAAATTCTACTTATGTCAGCAATATTGAGGGTAAACTGGAAGCTATTTAATAGCCAAATTCCTTTGTCAAGGACTTGGGGTGGTCAGGGAGTCTTATCAATGTGAGACGAGCTTGGTATATCTCAAACACAATACTTGTCTTGTACTAAACTAACAGAATAATTGGCTAAAGAAATGCAAGTAAGATAAAGGAGGGCATGTCTCTCTTGTTCAGGTGGATAGATAACACTGTATTTTTGAATCCTTCAGATTGGTTTATTGACAATAATATACAACCTGGTAACATTTGCAGACAGCAGAAGTACATAGGTTTGTAAATAATAGAAATAAAAAACAACAAATCTACAAATTTCTCAGGCATGTTCATAAAGTTGATAGTCTAAATTTATAAAAAGGAACTGTTGATTATGATAGGTCAGATTTCCAGAAAGGATGTCACAAATTGTGAAATTTGTGCTATTTTATTTCAACAGCAGCTGCCTTCATAAATAAGGGTTAAAAGGGTTTTTTTCTTTGCTTCAAAGAGATTACTTGGTTTTATTCCTCCTCTGAAATTAAATCAGATAGCTAATTTTAAAAGTGTTCATTTGTGAAACATTGCAGCATTCATTCAGAAAAAGTATTTATAAATGTTACTAGTGGAGCTCCTGTGGTGTTGCACACAGCAAGGCAGAGAATATGGGCCGTGATTTTGCCAGCACTCAGCGGACGGGATGGGTGGCGGGTCAGCTGTGAAATTTAAAATGATTGACAGCGGGTCGGGAACTTTTCTTCCCCATTAAATCCCCTTTAATTATAGCACACCATTGGCGGGGGACCCAATTCAAATCATTAGTGGCTTGTTTACAGCCACTGAACAATGCTTTTTTCCCAACTTTTTAACTTTCACAGGTCTCCCACGGGTTTCCCGCTGTGCCTAGACCTGGTCAGTGAAGCTGAGGCAGGAGGTCAGTGGCCATTGAATCAGCTGATGAGTTGACAGCTTCAAGTGTCAACTCAAAGCTCGCAGCTGATTCAGATATCTTCCCGTAAGCACTAGCATCTCTAAACTGCATTTCCACTACAGATTCAGGATGCTGCAAGTCTTTACACAAGTCTCCATGCAGTCTGACCTCATTACCTCTCCCACCATTGACAGATCGCTTCTGTCATCTTTACTTCACCTGCCATCTATTCCATCAGCATGGGTGCACTTTATACTCTCTCACCTTGGTCCTCAGAATCTGACCACGATCAGCCCCAACACCAGCAGCACCAGGCACACCAGCAGCCCCAGGCACACCAGCAGCACCAACAACCACACCAACCTTCTCCGCAATCACCTGATGCTGCACAGGACAGAGGGCATCAGCACCCGACCACATTGCTGCCCGGGACGCCAGGGATGGCCTCACCATGGCCACATTTACTTCACTTGACGCTGCACACCCTGGCTGCCACATGATGCGCCAGGTTGGCACCACCCCACACCAACATTAGGAATCCCTACAATGCCCAAGCCATTCCTTTCACACTCATCAGCATTGCAGGGCATACCATTATGTCTCACCATTCACCGCAACTCACTAAGCCATTTCCAAAGGTGCAAATAAATCTGTCCAAGAACGCAAAGTGTTCAAAATAAAGATTTCAATGTTTGACAACACATTAACAGAAACGTCACATGAACATTGGCTAAAACACACAAGTGCCTACCCTTGTGTGTTGTTAGTTGGTATGACTGGACTAGAATGAGGGTGAGTGTGAGGGGTGGTTAGTGAGATGGGGAAGTGATAAAGTAGATAGAGTGGAATGTCTGGAGGTGCAAGGTAAGTTGGTGTGAGTAAGGATGTGCAGGAGTAGGGATGGGAAGGCAGAGTGATGGGGATGTGATGAGTGGCACAGCAGGATGAGGTTGAGTGTTGCTTTGCAGTAATGTTTCGTGACCTATTGAGATCATTGAAAGGTTTGCGCCACTGCAGCCTGGTCCTCCTGATGACATCCCTGCTTTTGTCCTCCTGTGCAATGTGCAACCAGGCTGCGTTGGTCTCCTGGGGAGGTCTCTTCCACCCATGGGAAGGGAAGAGGACCTCCCTGTGTGCTGTGTCTCCCTCCATAAGCATATGGAGGGAGTCATGGGAGAGCCTGGGTGCAGCCATGCACCTCTGTGCAGTGCTTGTTAGTGTTTACAGCACCTCAATGCTGTAGAACACTGACAGCACAACTGTCAAAGTAAATTTGCGCATGGTCCCTTTAAGGAAACCAGCTGATGACACGTCATCAAATGACATCATCAGACCCGCTTCTTTCAATTGGTTGGCAAACACGCTGGGCGAGCTTAACAAGCCCAATCAGGGAAAGTCATGTTGGAGGCCGGGATGGAGCCAACAGCCGCTACCAACGTCGCCCGCCATGGACCCGCCGAGGTAGGGAAAATCGCGGCCATGGTCTGTTGGTTTCATGCTGCTGTTTCTCATTTTTTTCTCCTTATCTTTCCCTAACACTTTTTTTTGCTACAACACCAACAGAACTTCAGAGGAATCCCCAGCATAGGCTAAGATGGAAACTTCTATCCCAGGAATAGTGAGGTCTCCCTAGGGACTTGAACACATAATCTAGGTTGGCACTTCAGTGCAGTACTGAGGGAGTGCTGCACAGTTGGAGGTGCCGTCTTTCAGATGAGACGTTAAACCAAGGCCCCGTCTGCCCTCTCAGGCGGATGTAAAGGTCCCACAGCACTATTCGAAGAAGAGCAGGGGAGTTCTCCCAGTGTCTTAGCCAACATTTATCCCTCAACCAATATAACTAAACCAGATTATCTAGTCATTTATTTCATTGCTGTTTGTGGGACCTTGCTGTGTGTAAATAGGTTGTCATGTTTCCTACATTACAACAGCGACTACTAAAGTACTTCACTGGTTGTAAAGCAC
The DNA here is from genome assembly GCA_030390025.1 of Squalus acanthias. Classification (NCBI taxonomy): domain Eukaryota; kingdom Metazoa; phylum Chordata; class Chondrichthyes; order Squaliformes; family Squalidae; genus Squalus; species Squalus acanthias. The sequence continues at coordinate 43,104,927 of CM059436.1, forward strand.
TTTGGGACATCCTGAGGTCATGAAAGGCGCTACATAAATGCAAGCCTTTCTTTCTTTAGAGGAAAACAGAGATACTTTTTATGCAGAAAAGATTTCACCAGGGCTCAAAATAGTTAGGCAAGAACAGCAAGATCCCAGAAAGAAAGCAGACTTAACGGTCACTTCCACCTCTGTACCCTAGCAATGACTATCGCTACCTCTGACAGAGTTTACAGTGGGAAAACTGCCTCTGATATATTGGAAACAAATGAGACCTTATCGTGCCAGATGGCTGGAAAAGGGATAGTGTTGGGAGAAGATTGCATCCTCCACTTTAGCTAGAGAGAGAGAGAGAACACAATTGTTCATGCCCAAGAAACTTTTGGCCAGAGACTTCCATTTTCCTAGGCCATAGTAAGGGTTTTCTTCTGTTTCATAGGGTGCATCTGCAGCTTCCTTTTCTTTGTGAGCATATGTATTTTTAACTCCTTATTGTACCAACTCAGCATTGTGGGTTCTGCTTCTGCTCAAACAAGCTGAGGTATGTTTCCGCAAAGATCCCCTTACATAGGAGAGTTGCTCAGAAAACCACATGACTAACATGGTTCCTCTAAGCTAAGCTCCCAAAGGAAAAATGTGCCTTTTTTTTGTCTTCCCTCTCCCCCTGTACTTGGTATGTGAAGATTGAATAAGGAAGATCATGCCTATGGTAACTAGATAGTTATTATCTACCAACAGAAACAAAAAGAGAGATGAGGAGAGCCAAGAAACAGTAGAAATAAAACTTGCAGCCAACAAAGGGAAACAGCAAAGGTTTTTATAAATATTTTAAGGGGGTGGGGGGGGGGGGGGATGAATCATTGAGGGGGTGGGGCCACTCAAAAATAGCAGGGTCAAATTATACTGGTGTATATAATAGCAGAGTGAAATTATACTAGTATATAATAGCAGAGTGAAATTATACTGGTATATAAGGAAATGGCAGAGATGCTTCAGTATTTAATGAGAAAAAAAGAACTTGCATTTATATAGTGAGTTTCACGACCTCGGGATATCCCAAAGCGCCTTACAGCCAATGAAATACTTTTTGAAGTTTAGTTACTGTTGTAATGTAGAAAACGTGGCAGCCAATTTGCACACAGCAAGACCCCATAAACAGCAGTGAAATAAATGAACAGATAATCCATTTCAGTGATGCTGGTTAAATGATAAATATTGGCCAGGACACCAGGGTGAACTCCCCTGCTCTTCTTCGAAACAGTGCCACGGGATTTTTACATCCACCTGAGGGGGCGGACAGGGCCTCAGTTTAACGTCTCATCTGAAAGACTGCACTTCCGACTGTGCAGCACTCCCTCAGTACTGTACTGGAGTGTCCGCATAGATTATGGACTCAAGTCTCTGCAGTGGGATTTGAACCCTCAACCTTCTGACTCAGAGGCAAGAGTGCTACCACTGAGCCATGACTGGCATCTTCAAAAGCTTGTGGATGAGAAAGTAGAAAGGCAACCAACACATATATGCATTAATATGGCAATGACTTTTAAGAGGCAGAGGATGCTAAAAATTGGTATGTTCAGAACCAGATCAGTTGCACCCCAGAATATTGAAGGTTAGTTAGTAGTGCCAAAGGACTAGGAAAGCAAATATAACACCTCTGGTCAAAAATGGGGAAAAGGGATTGACCAGGGAACTATCAGATGGTTAATCTTACATCATTAGTAGGAAAATTACAAGGCACCATAATTAGGTAGAAGGGAATGGATTGCCATCAGAGTTAGTTAGCATGGATTTGTGAAGGGTAGTCATGTTTGATCAACCTGAGAATTTTGTTGAGCGAACAAGGTACAGATGGGGTAATGTAGTAGATATAGTTTTGCTTTATTTTGAAATCCCAATGTGTAGGATAACAGTTAACCTGTTGAGATAATGTGATTTAGAAACCGCTGTTAGTGAAAGTGCAACAAATCTTTTTGCTTAAAAAGTGTTTTGTTGTTGAAACCTAAATATTTTATTTACCTTCCTGAGCATCACATGTGGGTTGTCGGATCTGTGAGTCATTAAGACCTACCTATAGTGAGTCTTCTCTGTGTACAAACCAACATTTTAAATTTTGAAAGGACAATACTACCTTGACCCATTCCTTTAGTTCTCTGTCTTTTGCACCTTATTGTTACCTATATTAAAGTCTAGCTTTTTATAGAAAACCTACATTTAAAAAAAGCAAAATACTGCAAATCCTGGAAATCTGAAACAAAAACAAAAATGCTGGCAAGACTCTGCAGATGGAGAGAACAGATAAATTATTAGCCCAGATTTTGCGTAGAAATAACGGTGAGGCTATCAGCGCTCACCGTTATTAAGGAGTAAATTGGACGGCAAATTCCGGCGTCTGCACATGCGCAGTTAAACGAGGAAATCGGGAAGTTGCTGTCCGAGTTGCCCTGCTCATCCGGAAGCTTCGCTATTCCGATATTTTGCCTAGAGACTCGGCATTCACATACATGGAACGGTGTGAATTTGCAGTTCTTACCCACTAGATACCCACTAAACACGGCAGAAAATGTTAGGGCTTGTCCGTTCAAGTGTAAGTGAATTTTTAGTGGCGTGATAAGTCTTAATTACTGCCAAACAACCTCTCTGGCACTGAAAATTAACTTCTAAAAGTGTGGAGTCTCATTCCTTCAGATTTTAATTATTGTTGGAGATTTAAAAAAATTAATATACCTTCTTTTACTTTTTCGTTCTGTCTTTTTTATCTCTTTCTCTTAACCCCATCTTTCTTTCCCTCTCTTTACTTTGCTTTCTGTACATGATTTGGCATTGAATTAAATATCCTATTTTACACTTCCTTGTTTCAGACCCTGTGGGGTGAATTTTAACCCCTGAAAATGGGTGGGTTGGGGGTCAGGTGAGATGTTAAAACTTTAGAAACCTCAAACCTGACCCCAACCTGCCTCCAACCTGTCCACTTCTGGGTTTAACAGAGGCAGGACAGGGGGCAGGCAGCCAACCTGCTCTGAGGAGCCAACTGTTTTTGGCTACCCAACACCTGATCATTGGGAGTTAAAGATTCCCAAGAGGCGGGTTGGTCATTTAAATATTTTAATGAGACTGGCAGCCTCAGATTTAACCTGCCTGGCCGGCCGGGTTTCCCAAACCTCAGGAAACCTGGCAGCTGAAGAGAGGCGAGGACAGCTTCGGGGAGAAGGTAAGTGCCTTTACAGCACTGCTTGTGGGCCCGGAGGGGTCCCAGAAGCTCACCTTCTTCCCTTGGATCGGACCCACCCCCATATAAAGATCCTCAGGGTCGCAGATCGAACACGCCCCCCACCCCCCCTCCTCCACCCCGAGGTTGGGGATCGAACCTGGGGCTGCTGCCTGCTCCAGAGTGCACCCTCGCCCGACTGGAAACCAAGTTTGTCAATCAGGCTGACTTCCGGGTGGGAATCCTGCTGTAAACAAAATACGTACACTGTGGATTCAAAACTCTACAGCATGTGGGGAAACCTGAACTTCCAGGCGTCCCATCCGAAACTCCGCCCACCGCCCACCCCCCCCCCCCCCCAAAGCAACCCACCCACATAAAGATTGGCGCCATGTGTCTTAGTAAGGATTCTTCAATCTGATTGGTTAAGGAGACACACTGTTGCTTGCCCTGTTCACACAGGTCCCAGATCCCCTGTAGAGGGCACCTCGCTGTTTTGGCTCTCGAATTACTGCAAGTCGCAGTGCAAAAGCCCATAGAAAGTCTGTGGGCAAGTGTTAAGTGTAATGAACGGCTATTGCCGTTCGTTCACCGCTGACCACAAAATCCAGGCCAATGTTTCAGGTGTAATCATTCATCAGACTGGCTGTTTGTGGGATTTTGCTATGCATAAATTTGCCCCATATCTGCCTACATAACAACAGTGACAGCACTTCAAAAGTAACTCATTGGTTGTGAAGCGCTTTGGGGCATCATGAGTACTAAAGCATTACATAAACATAGGTTCTTTCTTTCTTAAATTAAACAAATTCAAAAGTATTAAAATTATTTTTTTTTAATTATCAAGAACTTTTCTGAGACCTCTATAAACTGTTATAAAACTGTCTTTGGCTACCCAACACCTGATCATTGAGGGTTAAAGATTACCAGTGCATAAGTGACCAGATAGCGAGTTTAAAGTAATTACAGGAATGTCAAGGTTTTGATGACTTTGGAAACAGTTTGCGCTTGCCTACTATGATACCATCTAACAATATACATGAATTCAGCATTCTCAAATCTTGTGGATGGCAATGGAAGATTCTTAAAATAGCAAAGTCATGTTTGTTTAATCAGGAAGCTGGTGCTATTATTTTTTTGCTCAGTCTGGTGGACCCTGACACAAAGACATTTCCAAAACTGAACGGTCACTGGTTCCAGCCGTTTCTCCTCTTCCTGTTTTACATTCTTTAGAATACAAGCAAACTATGGTGTGTTTTGATGTCAGCAAGTACGAAAGTGAGAAGTTGCACAACACCAGGTTATAGTCCAACAGTTTTATTTGAAATCACAAGCTTTCGGAGCGGCTGCTCCTTCATCAGGAGCTTGTGATTTCAAATAAAACTGTTGGACTATAACCTGGTGTTGTGCGACTTCTCACTTTTGTCCACCCCAGTCCAACACCGGCATCTCCGCATCATATCAAGTACGAAGGTCACTTGATTCCTAAACGTTTAATTTCCTTCTCCCCTTTGACACACGTACCATTTCTCAGTGTTACAATACTTAGATGGGAGTGCAAGGTGCACGTTTCAAATAGCCTCGTCAACCCTTCAATATGCAAATGGTACACAGCATGTGAAAACCTAAATTGGATTCGAACCTAAAATGGATTGAATATAAATAAAATTTGGAAAATTATTTAGACGCAGTTCCCTCATGTTTGAGGTTGTGCCCTTTACACTGTTAACATCTTGCAGGCATGAGTAGGTCTTGATACAGCACAATTATATTCTTCAAGAGATCCACTATGATTGCATGCTTGTATTTTAAGGCACTATTGTAAATAAAATGCTTATATGCCTGCGAGCATAACTAACAATTTTCAGATTGTTCAGTTTCAGGAAACTAATTAAATGGGTTTCAAAGGCAACAGTAACTATTTTGACATAAATTCAAAGCAACTATTTGTGTAAGCAACAGTTGTCAAAAGTGCACTAAGGAAGAACTTGCATTTATATAGCACCTTTCACATTCATAGAATCATAGAATGGTACAGCACGGAAGGCGGCCATTCGGCCCGTCGAGCCCGTGCCGGCTCTCTGCAAGAGCACCTCAGCTAGTCCCATTCCCCCCGTAGCCCTGCAAATGTTTTTCTTCCAGGTACTTATCCAACTCCCTTTTGAAAGCTGTGATTGAGTCTGCCTCCACCACCCTCAGGCTGTGCATTCCAACTGCTAACCACTCACTGAGTAAAAAAGTTTTTTCTTCTGTCGCCTATGGTTCTTTTGCCAATCACCTTAAATTTGTGTCCTCTGGTTCTCGACCCTTCTGCCAATGGGAACAGTTTCTATCTACTCTGTCTAGACCCCTCATGGTTTTGAACACCTCCATCAAATCTCCTCTCAATCTTCTCTGCTCTAAGAACAACCCCAGCTTCTCCAGTCTATCCACATAACTGAAGTCCCTCATCCCTGGAATCATTCTCGTAAATCTTTTCTGCACCCTCTTTAAGGCCTTCATATCCTTCCTAAAGTGAGGTGCATTGCACAGAATTGGACACAATACTCCAGTTGAGGCCGAACCAGTGTTTTATACAGGTTCATCATAATTTCCACACTTTTGTACTCTATACCTCTATTCATGAAGCCCAGGATCCCGTAAGCTTTTTCAACTGCTTTCTCAACCTGCCCTGCCACCTTCAATGATTTCTGCACATATACCCCTAGGTCTCTCTGTTCATGCAACCCCTTTAGGATTGTACCCTTTAATTTATATTTCTTCTCCTCATTCTTTCTACCAAAATGTATCATTTCACACTTTTCTGCGTAAAATTTCATCTGCCACGTGTCCGCCCATTTCACCAGCCTGTCTATGTCCTCTTGAGGTCTATCACTATCCTTCCAAGTTTTGTGTCATCTGCAAATTTTGAAATTGTGCCCTGTACACCCACATTCAAGTCATTAATATATATCAAGAAAAGCAGTGGTCCTAGTACCGACCCCTGGGGAACACCACTGTATACCTTCCTCCAGTCCGAAAAACAATTGTTCACCACTACTCACTGTTTCCTGTCACTTAGCCAATTTCGTATCCACTGTCCCTTTTATTCCATGGGCTTCACCTTTGCTGGCAAGCCTATTATGTGGCACTTTGTCGAACGCCTTCTGGAAATCCATGTACACCACGTCAACCACATTGCCCTCAGCAACCCTCTCTGCTACCTCATCAAAAAGCTCGATGAAGTTGGTTAAACACGATTTGCCTTTAACAAATCAGTGCTGGCTTTCCTTAATTAATCCACACTTGTCCAAGTGACTGTTAATTTTGTCCCATTCTCAGGACATCCCAAGTGCTTCACAGCCAATTAAATAATTTTGCAGTGTAGTCACTGTTGAAATGCAGGCAAACATGCCAGCCAATTGCACACACCAAGGTCCCACAAACAGCAATGAGATAAATGACTAGATAATGTTTTTAGTTGTGCTGGGTGATCTGCCTCTCCAGCTGCTTGCTCAGACAACAACTTGCATCCACACAGCATCTATAATATGGAAGGCATCCGAAGATATTTCACTGAGGAGATACGGGTAATATTAGAATAAGGGTGGTTGGTAAGATAATGGAAAAGGTCCTGAGGGATAGGATTTATGACCATTTGGAAAGATGCAACTTAATCCGGGATAGTCAACACGGATTCGTGAAGGGTAAGTCTTGCCTAACAAATTTGATTGAATTCTTTGAGGAGGTAACTAAGTGTGTAGCTGAAGGTAGAGCAGTTGATGTCGTATACATGGATTTTAGTAAGGCGTTTGATAAGGTTCCCCATGGTCGGCTCATGAAGAAAGTAAGGAGTTGTGGGATAGAGGGAAATTTGGCCGATTGGATAAGTAACTGGCTATCTCATAGAAGGCAGAGGGTGGTGGTGGATGGAAAATTTTCGGACTGGAGACCAGTTACCAGCGGTGTGCCACAGGGGTCGGTGCTGGGTCCTCTGCTGTTTGTGATTTTTATCAATGACTTGGAGGAGGGGACTGAAGGGTGGATCAGTAAATTTGCTGATGACACCAAGATTGGTGGAGTAGTGGATGAGGTGGAGGGCTGTTGTAGGCTGCAAAGAGACATTGATAGGATGCAGAGCTGGGCCGAAAAATGGCAGATGGAATTTAACCCTGATAAGTGCGAGGTGATTCATTTTGGTAGGGCAAATTTGAATAAGGATTACAGAGTCAACGGCAGGGTTCTGAGGAACGTGGAGGAACAGAGGGATCTGGGGGTTCATATCCACAGATCTCTGAAGGTTGCCACTCAAGTGGATAGAGCAGTAAAGAAGGCCTATAGTGTGTTAGCGTTTATTAACAAGGGGTTTGAGTTTAAGAACCGTGAGGTTATGCTGCAACTGTACAGGACCTTGGCGAGACCACATTTGGAATAGTGTGTGCAGTTCTGGTCACCTCACTATAGGAAGGACGTGGAAGCATTGGAAAGAGTGCAAAGGAGATTTACCAGGATGCTGCCTGGTTTGGGGGGTAGGTCTTATGAGGAAAGATTGAGGGAGCTAGGGCTTTTCTCTTTAGAGCGGAGGAGGATGAGAGGCGACTTAATAGAGGTTTATAAGATGATGAGGGGGATAGATAGAGTGGATGTTCAGAGACTATTTCCTCGGGTGGATGTAGCTGTTACAAGGGGGCATAACTATAAGGTGCATGGGGGGAGATATAGAAGGGATGTCCGAAGTAGATTCTTTACTCAGAGAGTGGTTGGGGTGTGGAATGGACTGCTTGCTGTGATAGTGGAGTCGGACACTTTAGGAACTTTCAAGCGGTTATTGGATAAGCACATGGAGCACACCAGAATGATAGGGAGTGGGATAGCTTGATCTTGGTTTCGGACAATGCTCGGCACAACATCGAGGGCCGAAGGGCCTGTACTGTGCTGTACTGTTCTATGTTTCTATGTTTAAGGAGACAGAACCAAAAGTATAGCCAAAAAAGTAGATTTTGAGGAGGCATAACCAGCAGGCAAGAAACTCAGCAGGCTGTTCAGCCTTGAGCTGGCTCCTGTCATATTCGATACAACCAAGACCAGCAACTTCTAGTTCTGAAACAATACCCACCCTACCCCACCTCGTTCCCACCTCCACCAGGTGGCCAAGAGCCAAGGCAAAATTAATTTTAATAGATTGAGACATTGGATGTGTCATACCTATTCAACATAAACACCTTCATTTATATAGCATTTCAACATAGAAAAATGTCCCAAGACGTTTCAGAGGAGACAAAAATGGACACCAAGCCAAAGAGGAGATATTAGGGGGATCGAAGGAGGTCGGTCAAAGAGGTGGGATTTAAGGAGGGTATTAAAAGGAGGAGAGCAAGGTTTAAGGAAGGAATTCCAGAGCATCGGGCATAGATGGCTGAAGGCATCGCCGCCAATGTTGGGAGGAAAGGGGGATGCACAAAAGGCCAGTGTCAGAGAAGCGGAGAGTTTAGGGTGAGGGGGATTATAAGGCTGGAAGTTACAGACTTAGTGAGGGTAAAGGCCATGAACGGTTTTAAACAAGAGGATAAGAATTTTAAATTGAAGACGTTAGGAGAGTGGGGGCCTATGTAGGTCATCAAGGAGAGTGGTGATGGGAGAAGAACTTGGTGCAGGATAGGATAAGGGCAGTAGAGTTTTGGATCAACTGATGTTTACAAAGCGTGGAGGATGGGAGCCCAGCTAGGAGAGCATTAGGATAATTGAGTTTGGAGATGACAAAGACATGGATGAGGGTATCAGCAGCAGATGGGCCAAGGCAGGGGTGGAGATGGCAATTGTTATAGAAGTGGCAGTAGGTGATCTTTGTGATGGAGAGGATATGGGGTCAGAAGCTCATCCCAGGATCTAATAGTACGCCGAATGTGCAATCTGGTTCAATCCGAGACGAATGGAATCGGTGGCAAGGGTACAGATTTTGCGGTGGGCGCCGAAAACAATGACTTTAGTCTTCTCAGTGTTTAACTGGAGAAAACTGTCACTCATCTAAGACTGGATGTCAAACAAGCAATCTGACAACACTGTGGAGAGATTGAGAGGTGGTGGAGAAGTACAACTGAGTGTCATCAGGGTACATGTGGAAGCTAATCCCATGTCTACGGATGACGTAATTAATGGCATCATGTAGACGAGAAAGAGGAAGGGGCCAAGGATAGATCCCTGGGGGACTTCAGAGATAATGGTGTGTGGATGGGAAGCAAATCCATTGCTGTAGAAACCAGTGCATAAGCTACGATTGGAGAGGTAAGAATTGAACCAAACAAGGGCAGTCCCACTTAGCTGGACAACGGAGGAGAGGCGTTGGAGAAGGATGGTGTGATCAACCATGTCAAAGGCAGCAGAGAGATCAAGCAGAACGAGGGGGGATAGCGCACGAAAGTCACAATCAAAGAGGATGTCATATGTGACTTTGTTTAGGGCTGTTTCAGTGCTGTGGCAAGAGGAGAACCCTGATTGGAGATTCAAACATGGAATTGCGGTAAAGATGGGCACCAATTTGGGAGGTGATGTGTTCAAGGACTTGAGAGGAAAGGGAGGTTAGAGATGGAGCAGAAGTTTGCAACATCAAAGGGGTTGAGTGGGTGGTTTTTGAGGAGGATGGTTTTGAAAGGGCCAGAGGTTCAGTAGCTGAGGAAAGGGAACTATTTACAATGCCAGCTAGCACGGCGGCCAGGAAGGGAAGCTGGGTGGTCAGTAGTTTCGTGGGAATGGGGTCAAGGGAGCACTAGGTAGGTCACATGGACTAGATCTGAAAAGGCATGAGGGAAGATTGAAGAGAAACTAGGGTTCAGGGCTAGAGCACCGGGGGGTGGGGGTGCGAGTCAGGGACATAGAAACATAGAAGATAGGAGCAGGAGTAGGCCATTCGGTCCCTCGAGCCTGCTCTGCCATTCGATGAGATCATGGCTGATCATCCAAACTCAGTACCCTGTACCTGCCTTCTCCCCATATCCCTTGATACCTTTAGCTTTAAGAAATATATCTAACTCATTCTTGAATATATTTAATGACTTGGCCTCAACTACCTTCTGTGGTAGAGAATTCCACAGGTTCACCACTCTCTGGGTGAAGAAATTCTTCCTCATTTCTGTCCTAAATGGCTTACCCCTTATCCTTAGATTATGATCCCTGGTTCTGGACTCTCCGACCATCAGGAACATTCTTCTTGCATCTAGTTTGTCCAGACCTGTCAGAATTTTATATGTTTCGATGAGATCCCCTCTCATTCTTCTATACTCCAGCGAGTATAAGCCCAATCGACCCAATCTCTCCTCATATGTCATTCCTGCCATCCCAGGCAAGAGGAAGATGAAGGAAGAAGCAGCAGAGATAGCTGAATGGATGGACTGAACCTTAGTGACAAAGAAGTCCATGAGGGTGGAGGGGCAAGGAGGAATTTAAGGAGACAGTTGGTAGTGGAGAAAAGAAGCCAGGTGTTATGTTTGCTCTCCAGAATGATCCTGGAGTATGGGGCAGTTTTGGCAGAGAGTGAGGACCGATAATGCTTGATGTAGTCCAGCCAGATTTGGTGAAGAATGGCTAAACCAGCTGTGTGCACCTTGGACTTGAGGAAGTAAAGATGGAGGCCATACCAGGGGAATGGCTAGGATAGGATTGGAGAGTAAAGATTTTACTGGGGACAACAACAACAAAGATTTGATAGTGGTTGAGCAGCTGAGTATCATATAACAATAGTAGGGGGGGAAGGGCATCATGTATTAAATTAGCTCAAGGAAAGGAAAGAAGAAACTATTTTATTTCATCTATTAACTGTTAATACAATGAAAAGACAGGGGTTGGTTGAAGCGTGGCTGCTTGTTTTATTATTTACCCACATAAAATATGTATGAGCAAAACTACTCGTTTCAACGACTTCGTGGCTTCAGGCTCGGCACATAAACTGTCACGAAAATTAGTTGGGTCAAAATCCTGGAACTCCCTCCCTAACAGCGCTGTGGGAGTACCTTCACCACACGGACTGCAGCGGTTCAAGAAGGCGACTCACCACCATCTTCTCAAGGGGCAATTAGGGATGGGCAATAAATGTTGGCCTTGCCAGCGATGCTCACATCCCATGAACGAATATATATTTAAAAAAAAAAGCTTGTGAGACACTTCCAGCTGTGCCCAGCCTCACCTAAATGTAGTTTGTTTCTTTACTGGCGGGTTGCACGGCGGCTCGGTAAGAGCACCTGGCGGACCCTGGGAGGCGGGTGCAAAGTTTGCACACTGACTCATCGCTGCAAATTCCTGGACACGCTGTACAGCCCCACCCTCCGAACCGAGCCCAGTCCAGTCCTGCAACACCGAACCGGGCCGCTCCCCACATCACTAGGAGTTGTTTTTAAATTAATTAGAACTACGACCCGCCCTGCTGGCGGTTGAATATTTCCACTTCACCGCCTTCGACACAGACTCACGTTTCGGTAGGGCCGAACCCCGCGGTTGCCATGGCGCCCGGCCTTCCGGCCTTCTCTCTCCGCCGGCCGTGGCCGATTTCACAAGAGCCGCCGCCAGCTGCAAAGGATATGACTAATCTGATAAAAGAAAGCGGTAATCGCTGAGCTGCTTCTCGACCGCCATTTGAGCGAGCAATATATTAAAGTTACCTGTTATACACTTTCTACGTAATTAGGAGACATTCGTGATTAAAGTGCAGGGTGGGGCTTTTTTTCCTTTTGTTGAAGCAAGTAAATCCTACCTGAAATGTCCCTCCCTGTTGGGCCGTTCTGTTGATACGGATTATCGGGAGTGGCTCCTTGGCAAACAGCAGGAAGCGCAACTTTAAACTACCCCAAGGTCACTCCAGAGCTGCCCCTCCAACTGTAGGAAAGAAAGAAAACTTGCCTTTCTATCGTGCCTTTCACAACCTCAGGAGGTCCCAAAGTGCTTTACCGCCAATGAAGTGCTTTTGAAGTGTAATCACTGTTGTACTCTTTTGATTTGATGCACACTAAACCAAATAACTGTAACTAATAAAACATTAAAGGAAACTGAACAACTTAAATTAAAATTTGATTGGTCGGGATGAAGATGCACTCCAGTCCCCGCGGTGCCCACCGGTCGCAGAAGGCCTCGAATGTGCCGGCGGACACTGCGTGCTCCATCTCCAGGGCCACCCGGGTGCGAATGTGGCCGCGGAAGAGAGGCAGGCAGTCGGGCCGAATGACCCCCTCGACCGTCCGCTGCCTGGACCAGTTATAATCACTGTTGTAATGTTGGAAACGCAGCCAGCTCAGACAAAAAGCAATATGATAATGACCAGATAATCAGTTTTTAGTGATGTTGGTTGAGGGATAAATATTAGCCAGGACACCAGGGAGAACTCCCCTGCTCTTCTTCGAAATAGTGCCGTGGGATCTTTTATGCCCCTCCCCCTCCCCCGAGAAGGCAGACGGGGCATCAGTTTAACTTCTCATCCAAAAGATGGCCCCTCCAACAGTGCAGTGCTCCCTCAGTACTGCACTGAAGTGTCAGCCTAGATTTTCTCTCGAATGGGACCACACTACAAGGAGGGAAATTCTATATTTGTAGCATGGTTTCCAGTGTTGGCCAGCTCTACAGAAAGAAAATGTTGGGAGTTGTACTCCCTCCCTGCTCCTGTTGATGATACTGGAGTGGCCCAATAGAGTAGGAGATCCTATTGTTTGGTGGTCTCTATGATGGCAACAAAATCGATGGTTTAAAAAAAGTCAAAGAAATGTAATTTATCTTCTAATATTCAAAAAATAGAATTTTGAACAAAAAATATTCCATCATTAAGCTAAATTTTCATCAACAGCAAAGCAAACCTCAGAACTTAAGCCATAATATTTTTCTCCACACCCTCTTCCAAACTTTTGATTTGGCAACAGGTGAAAGCTATAGGTGGAAAGGTGATAATTTGAAGGTGAGTGGGCCGAACAATGGCAGATGAAATTTAATGCAGACAAGTGTAAAGTATTGCAGACAGGAAGGAAAAATGTATAACATACATACTTCAAGAATGGTGTTGAAATAGCTAAGGATGAAATTAAAAGGATTTTAATAGTCTCAAATGTTCAAAATGTCCAGCCACGCAGAGCAACAATGAACAAAATAAGTAGAATGTTGAACTACATAGTCAAAACATGTCAAAGGAAATTGTGATTATGCTGTACAGTGCTCTGGTCATACCACACCTTGAGTACCATGTCCAGCTCTGCTCGTCAAGAAACAAGGAAGATGTTCAAATGCTAGAAGCAATGCAGAGAAGAGAGACAATGCTGATCTCCCTGGTAGATTTTCAATATGCCGCATGGGCCTAAAACTGCCGTTGTGGAATGGTTGCCTGTTATAGAAACCACTTGATTTTCATCCCATTGATTTCAATGGAAATTAAAAACAGGTTGTTTTTGTAATAGGCGAGCGATCTGCAATACCAGTTTTGCACCTGGGCGGCAAGTTAAGAATCTATCCCCTAGTGTCAACAGTCTGAGACTTGGACTATTCAGCCTGGAATGGAAGGGCCTGTGAAGTGATCTTATAGTAGTCCGTGCTTCCTTGGCCAGGTCTCCTTCCAGCCACCGTTCCTGTCCCACTCCCAATGCCTATAGCCTCTTCATCAATTCACTGCTGTTCCCTGTGACGTCTGCTTCTATTTATAGTAGTTTAAGTACTTTAAAGGACAATGGGGGAAAAATTCAGTTGGTTGCGCCTCCCGTTAGCGCCTTAAGAGGGCGCTAATGGGGCGCAAAGCAACTAGCGCCCGGGCGTGGCGATGCTTGTGCCGCTCGCGAAATTAACTAGACATTTTGCGGCGGCGCTAAACACTACCGCCACGATCTCCTGCACCGGCAGATCGTGACGTCAGTCGAGTGCGCAACACCCCGGAGCGGATATTGAGTGGCGCCCCCTGCCTTACCGCCTGCTGCTAGCAACGACAGGTTGAGGGGAGCATTTTGCAGTCAGGAAGGGACTGGGGGAGCGCTATTTAAAGGCAACCACTTCCTGCCTTTTTTTGTTGGTGACATTTTTGAATCACGCATTCTGAGAGAGAGAGAGACTTCTGGAGAGATTCAACGCTGTGTGAAGGAGTTTTGGGTACTGAGCAGCACTTTGCAGGTTCATTTTGATTTGCCCTTCCTTGTATCGATTTAGAAGAGACTTTGGGGGCTGCACTCTGAGCTCTTTCCCTGGTTCTCTCCATTGTTCTTTCCAGCAGATTTGATGTACAGGTCTCTCCAGGCCGAGATTCAAGGCTGCAATGAGCAGGATGTGGATGGAAAGCAAGATCAACCCTCCCCTTTAAGAACTGGCCGGCGCCATTGTGTCTGTGTTCCATTGCTGACTGACATCACATGAGCTTCGCCAGCGCTCTGAGGTAGCGCCTCGCTCCTCGGCCTTTGCGCCTGAAGACAGGTGTGAAGCGCCTGATTTAGCGCTCCAATCACCTCCAGGGGCGATAAAAACCAAGTTTGCAGTTGGAGGCGATAATTAGCGCCAGGCGTTAAACTTTGCGCATGGCCGATAATTGCGCCCCAAACGGGGCGATACTGAATTTTTCCCCCAATATTTTTTGCTTAAAGCATTTGAGGTCAATCTGCTATGGGATTAGGAGTGAGGTGGCTGGTAAGGGGAATGCAATAAGGTGGAGGAGAGGATATCTAGGTGAGGGAGTGTGGAGATGATGCATGAGTGTAGGTCCCTGGGACCCAAAATCTGAGGACATTGTGGAAACAGGAATAGATAATGGAGGCAGTGAGAGCAAGGGGTTTGGAGGAATAGCAGGTGGACGGGGGAACCTGACATGGGAAGCAGGAGAGAGGGCACACAACAAGGGAAGAATATAGATTACAAGAGATGAAGGGTTGGGAGGCGATGGTGCAGCAGGAAGAAGTAAGGGAGGTGATACCTTGCACGCTGGCCCCATTCCTGCCCCCATTCCATGATCCAAAATCTGATTGGAACCCTGGTCATATCTGCAATGCCACACCACACCACCAAGAAATACAGAAGCAAAAGATCTCAGAAAAACATAACAAAAAAAAAGCAGAAGAGAAGCAAAAAATCATATAATCATAAAAGAGTGAAAGGGGAGAAAAAGCACAACAGGTGTATAGGATATTGCACAGGAATAAGTTCAAACCTTTTATCCTGAGTGTACTGTGTAGAGAAATCTATTTACACAGTGGTGTTGCAGCATGGAATGCTTTGCTACAGGGTGTGGTTGAGGCAGAGAACATTGCGACCTTTAAGGAAAAATTAGGTAAATATTTGAAGCAGAGGATGATACACGATACTGTGAGGAGGGAGCAGGGCTGTGATTAGTTTTGGATTGCTCTAAGAGCTGACACAGGCATGATGAGCCAAATGGCCTCTTTCTGTGCTGTGCTGTATCATGGAAATTAAGCTTGAAAATACTAACGCTCTCATGATCTTTTTGTTTATTCATTTTCAGGATGTGGGCAAGGCCAGCATTTATTGCCCATCCCTAGTTGTCCTAAGAAGGTGGTAGTGGACTTTCTGTTAGGTAGGGAGGTTCAAGATTTCGACCCAGCAAGAATGAAGGAACGGCGATATATGTCCAAGTGAGGATGGAGTGTGACTTGAAAGGAACTTGGAGATCATGCATCTGCTGCCTTTGTCTTTTTAGGTGGTGGGGGTCGTGAGTTTGAGAGATGCTGTCAAAGAACCGTTGGTGAGTTGCTGCAGTGCATCTTGTAGCCAGTACACACTGCAGCCACGGTGCACTGATGGCGGATGTTTAGGCTAGTGGATGAGTTGCCAATCAAGCGGAATGCTTTGTCCTGGATGATGCATAGCATCTTGACTGTTGTTGCAGCTGTACCCATCTAGGTAAGTGGAGAGTATTACATCACACTTCCGACTTATGCCTTGTAGGTGGTGGAGAGGTTTTGGAAAGTCAGGAGGTGAGCTACTCGCCTCAGAGTAGCCAGCCTCTGGCCTTCTCTAATGGCCATGGCATTTATGTGGCTGGTCAATTTGGATTTCTGATCAATGGTGACCCCCTAGAATGTTGACGGAAGGGGAATATGCGATGGTAATGCCATTGAATTTCAAGGGGAGGTGGTTAGGCTCTCTCTTGTAGTAGATGGTCATTGTCTGGTACTTCAGTGGTGCAAATGTTACTTGCCATTTATCAGCCCAAGCCTGGAGGTTGTCCAGGTCTTGCTGTATGCAGGCATGGACTGCTTCATTATCGGAGGAATTGCGAATGGAGATGAACACTGCAATCATCAGCAAACAGCCATATTTCTGACCTTATGATGGAAGGAAGGCCATTGATGAAGTAGTTGAAGATAGTTGGGCCTAGGACCAATATGAACACAATATGACATTCAATCACCATAAATCAGGAGAACTAATAATATATTGTCCAATGCAGAGGATAAAATGGCAGGTTCTCAGATTTACCATGCGAGAATCATTAATAATACTGATCAGAAATTAGTTTGTCACCATTAAAATGGAAAGTCTGTTGGGGTGGAACTATAATCATACCTATCAATGTTCCAACATGTTCGCCAGAGAGATCAGGGTGGGGTTCTTTTTGTTATTTTTTAAATTAGTGATTGTCAAACTTTTTTGAAATACACCACAACAAAATACTTCTTAGATCCCACTAACTGTGGATACTGACACTAGTCAGGTGTTATATAGATATTCCTGCAGAGGACTGACTCCAGGAATGCAGCAACAGGATTGATTAAATGTAATTTTTGTTAAAACATGCAGACTCCTGAGTGTAATCCAGGATCTGGAGTACAGTTTTTGATGTTTATTGCTGTCCTGTTGTAGCCCAAACATGACAGAGGTTTACCGATCACTGTAATGCAGCAAAATTACTAAAGCTGACATGACTAAATCACACATCTGACATGAGGTAAAAGTATTACATCTTCCTGAAACTGAAAAATACTGGTCATAGAGTCATACGGCACTGAAGATGGCCATTCGGCCTATCGAGTCCGTGCCGGCTCTCTGTAAAGCAATCCAGTCAGTCCCATTCCCCTGCTCTATCCCCGTAGCCCTGCAAGTTTATTTCCCTCAAGTGCCTATCCAGTCTCCCCTTGAAAACATTGAGTGTCTCCGCTTCCACCACTTCCGTCGGCAGCGAATTCCAGGTCCTCACCACTCGCTGCGTAAAAAGGTTTTCCTCACATCCCCCCTGTATCTCTTGCCCAAAACCTTAAATCTGTGTCCCCTTGTCCTTGTACCATCAACTAGTGGGAACAGCTTTTCCCCATCTAGCCTATCCAAACCTGTCATAATCTTGTACACCTCTATCAAATCACCCCTCAACCTCCTTTGCTGTAATGAAAATAAATCCAGCTTCTCCAACCTGTCCTTGTAGCTAAGATCCCCCATCACCAGAACCATTCTGGTAAATCTCCTCTGCACCCTCTCAAGGGCCTTCACATCCTTTCTTAAGTGTGGTGACCAGAACTGGAGGCAATACTCCAGTTGTGGCCTAACCAGCGCTTTATAAAGGCTCAGCATAACTTCTCTACTTTTGTACTCAATACCTCTATTTGTGAAGCCCAAGATCCCATATGCTTTGCTAACCACTCTCTCAATATATCCTGCCACCTTCAGGGACCTATGCACATTAACTCCCAGGTCCCTCTGTCCCTGCACACTCTTTAAAACTGTGCCATTAAGTGTATATTGCCTCTCCCTGTTCCTTCTGCCAAAATGCATCACCTCACACTTCCTTGTATTAAATTCCATCTGCCACTTGTCTGCCCATTCTGCTAGCCTTTCTATGTCCTGTTGCAGTCAATTGGTATCATCCTCACTGCCGCACCCCCAAGTTTGGTGTCATCGGCAAATTTAGAAATTCTACACTGTATTCCAATATCCAGGTCATTTGTATATATCAAAAAAAGCAGTGGCCCCAGCACTGACCCTTGGGGAACACCACTGTCTACCATCTTCCAGTCTGAAAAATAACCATTTATTACAACTCACTGTTTTCTATCCTTAAGCCAATTCCTTATCCAAGCTGCCACTGACCCACCTATTCCATGAGCCTCAATTTTGTTAATCAGCCTTCTGTGTGGTACTTTGTCAAACGCCTTCCGAAAATCCATGTAGACAACATCCATTGCATTCCCTTCATCAATCCTCTCTGTTACTTCATCAACAAATTCAATTAGTCAAATACAATCTACCTTTTACAAATCCATGTTGCCGCTCCTTAATTAGATTAAACCTCTTCAAGTGCCCATTAATTTTTTCCTTGATTATTGTTTCTAAAACTTTACCCACCACTGATGTTAAACTGACTGGCCTGTAGTTACTAAGATTGTCCTTACACTCTTTCTTGAACAATGGTGTCACATTTGCCACTTTCCAATCCTCAGGCACCTCCCCCGCATCTAGGGAAGATTGGAAAATTATGGCAAGCCCTTCCACTATCTCCTCCCCCAATTCCCTTAGCAACCTGGGATGCAAGCCATCTGAACCAGGCGACTTGTCCACTCTAAGCATACCCAGCCTTTCTAGTACATCCTGTCTATCAATTTTCATCGCTCCAATTGCTTCTCCCTTTTCCACTGCTACCGATATTTTGTCAGCATCCACCTCCTTAGTAAATACCGATACAAAATACTCAATTTGAATATTCTAGCCTTGCCCTGTGCCTCTAAGCATATATCACCTTCATGGTCTTTTTTAAAATTCGTTTATGGGATGTGGGTGTCGCTGGCAAGGCCAGCATTTATTGCCCATCCCTAATTGTCCTTGAGAACGTAGTGGTGAGCCGCCTTCTTGAACCGCTGCAATCCGTGAGGTGAAGGTACTACCACAGTGCTGTTAGGTAGCAAGTTCCAGGATTTTGACCCAGCGACGATAAAGGATCGACGATATACTTCTAAGTCAGGATGGTGTGTGACTTGGAGGGGAACATACAGGTGATGGTGTTCCCATGCGTCTGCTGTCCTTGTCCTTCTAGGTGGAAGAGGTCGCAGGTTTGGGAGGTGCTGCCGAAGAAACCTTGGCGAGTTGCTGCAGGGCATCTTGTAGATGGTACACACTGCAGCCACGGTACGCTGGTGGTGGAGGGAGTGAATGTTTAAGTGGCCAATCAAGCAGTTTGCTTTGTCCTGGATGGTGTCGAGCTTCTTGAGTGTTGTTGGAGCTGCACTCATCCAGGCAAGTGGATAGTATTCCATCACACTGCTTAAGATGCAAGTATTTTATGTATTTGCTTATTCTTCTCACTTTCCTATCTCAAACCATCCTTCTTTTTCCTCAGTTATGCACAAGATTATAAAATCATTTTTTCTCCCCCTTCCCAAGATCAATTTGTAGTTTTTTGTTGAAGCTGCCCAAGTGAGCTTTTTCCACTGTTGAATCTCCAACGAACAGCATGTGAACAGATAGTAATTTGTCAGGGTCAGGCCTAACTGGCCGGCTGACACCAACTGCAGTGTACAAGGTCAACAGTAAAGCAGCACATAAATATCCCTCTCTGGTCCTAGCACAAATATCAGTCCTCTTCAGTGAAAGAAAAAAAAGTCTCATCTCAAACACATTTAGCTCAGAAGTTTTCATATAATAGTTTAAACTATATAAAATGTTGAAAAACCGTGATTTTTTTAATGTACCTTATGCCTTACAGTCATTTGTAAATTTTCTGCCTGGTTGTCACGGCAGTCTTGTAACTCCATAGAAATACGGAAAACATTTCAATGCATATGATGCATCTCATAGACACAGAATGTGTCCACAGGAATTATAACTGTCAGTTATTTTCTAGATGTGAATTGTGGTGCTCTCTGGATATTGTTATTCCACAGGGCATGGTGAAAATGACAACTCCCATGCACGCACTCACGCTCGCTCTCTCTCTTTTTCTCTTTCAATATCTCTCTCTCTCGGGATTTATCCACAGCAACTGGAAATCCCAGTACCCAAGACCAAGGTGAAACTTAAAGCTCAAGCTCAGGCTCAAGGCAGAAGCACAGGCCTATTTGGGAAAAATGTTTTACAAGCAATTCTAACATTAAATGACCAATTTTATAGGCACGGATAGTAATTTTCTTTGAAGAATTGTATATTTTTCATATACAAATGTTTTACATATTATTATACAGTTATAAATGTTATTTCTAGTGGCATCGACTTACATTGAAACAGGCCACCATTTGGCCCAACTGGTCAATAGTGTTTATGCTCCACACGAGCCTCCTCCCATCCCTCTTCCTCTAACCCTATCAGCATACCCTTCTATTCCTTTCTCCCTCATGTGCTTATCTAGCTTCCCCTTAAATGCATCTATGTTATTTGTCTCAACTACTTGTTGAGGTAGCGCGTTCCACATTCTTACCACTGTTGGGTAAAGAAGTTTCTCCTGAATTCCATACAGGATTTATTAGTGACTATCTTATATTTATGGCCTGTAGTTTTGGTCTCCCCCACAAGTGGAAACATTTTCTTCACGTCTATCCTATCAAACCCTTTCATGATCTTAAAGACCTCTATCAGATCACTCCTCAGTCTTCGATTTTCTAGAGAAAAGAGCCCTAGCCTGTTCAGTCTTTCCAGATAGTTATAATGTCTCAGTTCTAGTATCATCTTTGTGAATCATTTTTGTAGTAGCGACACAAGTTAATAAGGCCATTAAAAAAAAAAGCAAAGCAAGCATTGGAGTTCATTTCTAGAGGGATAGGCATTCTCCAAAGCCTCTATATCCTTTTTATTCAATGAAAGGTCTTCTGATGAAAGGTCATTGACCTGAAACATTAACTCTGTTTCTATTTTTACAAATGCTGCCTGACCTGCTGAGTATTTCCAGCATTTTATTTTTATTTCAGATTTCCAGCATCCGTGGTATTTTGCTTTTGTATCCTTTTTATAATATGGACACCAGAACTGTCCACAGTACTCAAAGTGTGGTCTAACCAAGGTTCTATACAAGTTTAACATGACTTCCCTACTTTTCAATTCTATCCCTCTAGAAATGAACCCCAATGCTTGGTTTGCCTTTTTTATGGCCTTATTAACCTGTGTTGCTATTTTTAGTGATGTGTGTATCGGTACCCCTAGATCCCTTTGCTCCTCTACCCCATTTAGACTCTTAGGGGGAGAAATTCAGTATCGCCCCATTTGGGGCGCAATTATCGGCCGGGCGCAAAGATTAGCGCCTGGCACTAATTATCGCCACCGACTGCAAACTTGACTTTTATCGCCCCTGGAGGTGATTGGAGCGCTAAATCAGGCGCTTCACACCTGTCTTAAGGCGCAAAGGCCGAGGAGCGAGGCGCTACCTCAGAGCGCTGGCGAAGCTCATGTAATGTCAGTCAGCAATGGAACACACACACAATGGCACGGGCCAGTTCTTAAAGGGGATGATTAATCTCACTTTCCATCCACATCCTGCTCATTGCAGCCTTGAATCTCGGCCTGGAGAGACCTGCACATCAAATCTGCTGGAAAGAACAATGGAGAGTACCAGGCAAAGAGCTGAGAGTGCAGCCCCCACAGACTCTTCTAAATCGATACAAGGAATGGCAAATCAAAATGAACCTGCAAAGTGCTGCTCAGTACCCAAAACTCCTTCACACAACGTTGAAACTCTCCAGAAGTCTCTCTCTCTCTCTCTCTCAGAATGCGTAGTTCAAAAATTGCACCAACAATAAAAGGCAGGAAGCGGTCACCTTTAAATAGCGCTCCCCCTTTCCCTTCATGACTGCAGAACGCTCCACTCAAACTGTCGTTGCTAGCGTCAGGCGGTAAGGCAGGGGGCGCCACTCAATATCCGCTCCGGGGCGATACCGGGGCGTTGCGCACTCAACTGACGTCACGATCTGCCGGCGCAGGAGATCGTGGCGGTAGTGTTTAGCGCCGCCACAAAATGTCTAGTTAATTTCGCGAGCGGCGCAAACTTCGCCGCGCCTGGGCGCTAGATGCTTTGCGCCCCATTAGCGCCCTCTTAAGGTGCTAACGGGAGGCACAACCAACTGAATTTTTCCCCCTTAGTATCCAAGCAGTATGTGGCCTCTTTATTCCTCCTACCAAAATGCACGACCTCACACATACTTATATTGAAATTAATTTTCCAATTAAATGCCTATTCTGCAAGTTAATTAACATCTTCTTGTATTTTGTCGTATTCTTCCTTTGTATTAACTACAACCCTCAATTTGGTGTCATCCACAAATTTAAAAATTGTGCTTCCAATTCCCAAGACCAAATCGTTAATGTAAATTGTGAAAAACAGTGTTCCCAGCACCAATCCCTGTGAAACACCACTTTCCACCTTTTGCCAGTCTGAGTAACTAACTTTAACTACTCTCTGTTCTCTGTTTTGTAGCCAGCTTGCTATCCATTCTGCTATCCCCTGACTCCACATGGGATAGGGTGGGAAAGTGGAGTTGATGTCGAAGTTCAGCCATTTAGAAAGACACGGGTTAATCAAGGATAGTCAGCACGGATTTGTTAAGGGAAAGTCGTGTCTGACAAACTTGATTGAATTTTTTGAGGAGGTAACAAGGAGGGTAGATGAGGGTAGTGCGTTTGATGTAGTGTATATGGACCTTAGCAAGGCTTTTGATAAGGTTCCACATGGCAGACTGGTCACGAAGTTAAAAGCCTGTGGGATCCAGGGCAAAGTGTCAAGTTGGATTCAAAACTGGCTCGGAGACAGGAAGCAGAGGGTAATGGTTGATGGGTGTTTTTGTGACTGGAAGGCTGTTTCCAGTGGGGTTCCGCAGGGCTCAGAACTAGGTCCCTTGCTTTTTGTGGTATATATCAACGATCTTGACTTGAATACAGGGGGTATGATTAAAAAGTTTGCAGATGATATTAAAATCGGCTGTGTGTGCGCAGAACAGTGGCAAATGGAATTCAATCCGGAGAAGTGTGAGGTAATGTATTTGGGGAGGGCTAACAAGGAAAGGGAATACACATTAAATGGTAGGACACTGAGTAGTGTAGAGGAACAAAGGGACCTTGGAGTGCATGACCACAGATCTCTGAAGGTAGCAGGCCAAGTAGATAAGGTGGTTAAGAAGGCATACAGAATGCTTGCCTTTATTAGTCGTGGCAGGGGGGTTATGCTTTAACTGTATAAAACACTAGTTAGGCCTCAGCTAGAGTACTGCATGCAGTTCTGGTCACCACATTACAGGAAAGATGTGATTGCACTAGAGAGGGTACAGAGGAGATTTACAAGGATGTTGCCGGGAGTAGAGAATTTTAGCTATGAGGAAAGACTGGATAGGCTGGGTCTGTTTTCCTTGGAACAGAGGAGGCTGAGGGGAGACCTTATTGAGGTGTATAAAATTATGAGGGGCATAGATAAAGTGGATAGAAAGGACCTATTTCCCTTAGCAGAGGGGTCAAAAACCAGGAGGCACAGATTTAAAGTAATTGGGGAAAGGTTTAGAGGGGATTTGAGGGGAAATTTCTTCACCCAGAGGGTTGTGGGGGTCTGGAACTCACTGCCTGAAAGAGTGGTAGAAGCAGGAATCCTAACCACATTTAAAAAGTACTTGGATATGCACTTGGGATGCTCTAACCTGCAGGGCTGTGGTCCAAGAGCTGGGAAGTGGGATTAGGCTGGATAGCTCTTTGTTGGCCAGTGCGGACACGATGGGCCAAAATGGCCTCCTTCCGTGCTGTAACTTTCTATGATTCTATGATCTTATTGAATGGCAGAGCAGGCTTAAGTTGCCGTATAGCCTACTCCAGCTCCTATTTCTTGTGTTCTTACGCTCTGACCTTAGTCTTGAGTCTACTATGCAGTACTTTATCGAAGGCCTTTTAAGAATCCAAATATATTACATCTACTACATTACCCTTGTCTACTCTTCCTGTTACTTCTTCAAAGAATTCAATAAAGTTGATCAACATGACCTTCGCTTTTGAAATCCATGCTGACTACTCTTCATTATATATTACATATAAAGACATCTAAGTGAAGAAGGAAAATGGCAGCCAGAACAGTGTAAATAAATTATTTGAGCAATTTATGTAGTCAGTTTTGTGATGCTTGCCAGTTTATAAACAATAGCTTTGGAAAATAAAAATTAGCGATGTGATTGCTCAGTTTCCTCAAGGTTACTCGTTCTTTATTTGTACTTATTTCTACTTTTGATTTATTTATATTTAGTTGATCCAATATGCGATTGTCTGAAGTAACCACATACCTGTTTCTGTTACTAACCATGATTTGAGGTCCACCTGTGTGAGGCCTTGAGATGTGAAGATATTGAAAGATGTAACATTGCAGATGCTACAAGATGCAAGATTTTAAGTATAACAGTTCACTTGGTGTTGTATCTTTTTCTTACAAATCATTCAAAATGCTGTCTGCAATTATTTCTCAATAACTGAAATTTTTTATGGCCAAAATAAGGTTTTAAACAAAATAAATAATTCAAAAAATTACATATTTCATGCTAACATGATTAAATATATTCATTTAAATGACTTTTAATATCTTCATTAATATTTTTACTTGAAGGCCTTATCTTCTCATAAGATTGGGTTCAATATTTATACCCATTGCTGTGAGTTTGTTATCTGAATGCAGACTGTGCAGTACAAATATGTGCAGTGATGGGGGATCTGTAAGGGGTTTCGGTTCGGGGTGCTTGTGCGGGGTTAGGCCTTCGTTGCCTAATACTATTGCTTGCTCTGGTCTCCGGCCAGCCTTGTTGCAATAAGCACCTGTGAGTGGTTCGACCCACTCGCCCTTACGGTTCTAACACTGGACTTAGGTGCGAGAGCAGTAATGCAGAGAAAACTCAAATAGACCCGGTTGAATAGTACGAAATGGAAATCTTTATTGCATAACATCCAAAATCATGAAGTACATGTCATAGGCACAAATTAACGACAGTACAAGTATACATACATTCATAGAGCTTGGTCTAGGGTAATTAGGAACGAACGGCACATCGTAAAAAGGGGAACACATTATATTTATCCTTAATAAAATCACCCTCCCCTATTAATACCTACACTAATCTAGATTTGTAGGATCGAGGAAACATGCTCACCA